>CM033695.1:1467500-2667500 GCA_019514585.1 Dendrobium officinale
TCAACATTAATTTCTATTTTGATATTCACTCCAGGCTTTTTTAGCCATAGCTGTGGCAACTCTTGAAATTGCTCAGTCAAGCTCTAATAGGCCTGATTCCAACAAAGCTAAACTTGTCATGGGTTCTATTTTTGCAATTCTTGATCGTCAATCTCGAATAGATCCAAGTGATGAATCTGGCATGATTTTAAATATGATCGAGGGAAATATCGAGTTCCGCCATGTTAGTTTCAAGTATCCCTCAAGGCCAAATGTTCAAATTTTTCGAGATATATGCTTTGCCATTCAATCTGGAAAGGTAATATGATACACTAGTTAAAACAATTTTCAATTATGATGACAAAGGATAATAACTCTAACCACATTTTACTTTTTAGACTATTGCATTTGTAGGGGAGAGTGGAAGTGGAAAATCGACAGCAATAGCACTACTACAAAGGTTTTATGATCCTGATTCAGGACATATTCTCTTGGATGGAATAGAGCTGCAAAAGTTCCAATTAAGTTGGTTGAGGAAACAGATGGGATTGGTGAGTCAAGAACCTATGTTGTTTAATAACACCATCCGCTTCAACATTGCGTATGGGAAAGAAGATAAGGCCAGCGAGGCTGAGATTATAGTTGCTGCTGAGTTGGCAAATGCCCACAACTTCATATCAAGTTTAAATCAGGTTTGACAACTGTACATTTATTTTATAAAGTAATTCTATAAAGCTCCATGTTGATCATTTTAATGATAACAATTTTTTCCCTCGTCTTCATAAACATATGTTAAAGAAACGATTTTACAAAACAACTCACTAACTTTTCTCTCGCAATCTATTTATATATGATAAACATGAGCATACAAAAATGACATAATTTAAAAGGTCACGAGAAGAATCAGCGTGAAGCATTGTCCTTAGGAAAAAAAAAATAACACCTTGACCAACATCTATCCTAAAAGTTGGATACATCAACACTAACACATGAACAACAAAAGGTCAAATTTGAAAAAGGAGACGAAAGTAAAAAACTAAAGAAGGATCAGTTCCCACAACAACAAATTTGTCAGAAAAACAAATAATAAATTACTAGTTCCCTTGTTGTAGTCAAACTAGCATATGAGGCTCTAAATATAAATTTTTGTTATAGATGGTCACCATATTTTTATAAACAATTATAGATTATGTGGCTCTTTATTATTAGATTTGTCTTATGTTAAGAAAGGTAGAGGTGGACCTAAAAAGACTTCAACAACAACAACAACATCAAACCTTTGTCCCATTATGTGGGGTCGACTACATGAATCCTTTTTCGTCATTGTGTCTGGTTAAAAGTTAAATTCTCATTTAAATCTAATAAAGAAATATAATTTATAATATTTTCTAACCAAGTCTTTTTAGGTCTACCTCTACCTTTCTTAACATAAGTCGAATCTAATACCTCAACTTTTCTTATCGAGTCATCAAAAGGCCTCCGTTTAATGTGACCAAACCATCTAAGGCGACTCTCTCTAATCTTATCTTCCACTAGTGCTACTCCAACCTTTTCACGTATATGCTCATTTCATATCCTATCTCTAAGGGCCAAGCCACTCATCCACCTAAGCATCCTTATCTCTGCAACACTTAACTTAATATTATGCTTCTCTTCTGCATACATATCTTTAGTGATTTGAATATAAGCGTGAACTCTCCATAGCACTTCTCTTGGAACTTTATAATATGCTTTCTCTAAATCAATAAATATCATATGTAAATCCTCCTTATTCTCTCTATATTTCTCCATCATACCTCTCAATAAATGTATGACTTCCATAGTAGACCTACCCGACATGAATCCAAATTGATTTTGAGAAACATTAGTATCATGCTCAACCTACGCTCCATAACTCGCTCCCATAGTAAAGTATGACACATTAACTTAATTCCTCTATAATTCGTACACTCATATGCATCACCTTTATTCTTAAAAATAGAAATTTTAACACTCATTCTCAACTTATCTGGCATCTTTTTAGTCTTTAAAACAGTATTAAAAAGTTTAGTAAGCCAAAAAATTTCTTCATCTCCAAAGCATTTCCACATCTCTATTAGAATATCATTAGGTCTAACAGCTTTTCACACTTCATTTTCTTCAAAGCCTCTCTAACTTCGGTTTTACTTATACACCGATAAAAACAAAAATCTTTATTGTCATTTAGGGTGATAAAGTCACTAAAGTCAATCGTATTTTCACATTCTTTATTAAAAAGTTTAGCAAAATATCTCATCAACCTTTGTTGAATATCATCTTCTAAGAAAAGTACTTTTTGATCTTTATCATTAATACATTTCACTTGAAATAAATCCTTACTACTCCTATCTCTTTGTTTGGCTAATTTATGCATATATCTTTCTTCCTCCTTAGTATCTAATCTATAATATAAATCATTGAAAGTTAAGCTCTTTGCATTACAAATAGCTTTCTTAGATTCCTTACGAGCATCTTTATAGCTTTCTCAACTATCATAATTTTTGCATCTAAAACAATTTTTATAACAAATCTTCTTAGACACTTGTTTTAATAGATTTAAATGAGAATTTGACTCTTAACATGACACAATGAAGAAAAAGTATTCATGTAAACGACCCCGCATAGTGGGATAAAAACTTGCTGTTATTGTTGGCTCTTTATTACTGTATAAAACAAAAATGCTCAAATTTTATATCTACAACAACTAACAGCCTTGGACTATGCACAACTAATGAGACTAAGTTTCTTTGAAAAATCATTGATACTATAAATCATATTTTTTAAAAGCAAGTGTGCAGTTTAAATTAAAAAATAATAAATCTGAAAACAACATATCAACAATGAAGCCCCTAGCTCTATGCTGCATGTGTCCTTTTTCATATAAACATTGCAGCTACTGTCTTTGAACACTTTCCATCCTCGATGACATTCTTTAGGATAAGCATAAGCATCTTAGGAGACCATGGCCACTAGGCCAAATGAACCAGATCAACTAGGCTACCTTTTCAAAATTATTACCGGTTCAGGTTTAACAAAGTTTAACTTTTCAATGCTTTTATGAAGTATTAATATGGGCTAAATTCTTAGTTTTAAGTTGCATATGATACAGTTCAGCCATGATAAAGCTAATGTTGTGCTGTTCGATCAAATGCTCCCGGTTTCCATCATTATGATTCTCAATTTCTAATATTGATAAAATCATTGAAGGGATATGAAACAATAGTGGGTGAGCGAGGCATCCAAATATCAGGCGGACAAAAACAAAGGTTGGCAATCGCAAGAGCCATAGTGAAACAGCCCAAGGTTTTGCTCCTGGATGAGGCAACAAGTGCGTTGGATTCAGAATCTGAACGAATCGTTCAAACAGCATTAGAGCAAATAATGGTTAATCGAACCACAGTTGTTGTTGCTCATCGACTCACTACAATCAAAAGTGCAGATCTTATTGCAGTGATTAAAGATGGGATGATTGTAGAACAAGGCAAACACGATGCCCTTCTCAATATTAAGGATGGAGTTTATGCATCCTTGGTAGCAATTCACTCCACTACCTCTTCATAGTTGCCCCTTCTTAATGAGTTCTTAATATGCCAATTTCAATAAATTGCACATTTCTATGCTGTTTCATTATTAGTTGGACAAATATGAAAACACACTATTGTAAGGAAGAAAAGTAGTCCATATCATGACCATTAATCATTTATGAGAAATAGTTCAACAGATAAAATACTCAAGTTAAGAATACTTGAATATAAAGGGCAAAAGTAGCATTAATTTTCTTATTTTGTAATTATTAAGTTGATAAATTTATCAAATCATTCATATTCTTTCAACATTATGCCTTGTTAAGTAGTCATGTGACGTGGAAAAAACACTTGGTACTAAAATACATGAAAATAAATAACGTTAAGGCTTCTAGGAATCCATGAATATCTAGAAAATTTATCAAATGGGAATGCCAAAACATGTAATTAAAATTGTAAATTACTTTTTTTTTTTTTGCTACATTTAGCATATTACATGGACATATATGCTATATAGATTTTGTCTGAAAGATCTAAAAAATTTATGCGTTGTTGTGAAATGGATAAAAAAGTTGCGCAAAATATATAACCATTTGACTGCTTAATAATTATATAAGAATAAAATTTTCTTTTTAACAAAGTGGTTGAAATATAGCTAAGAAAGATGAAATGAAATATTATTTATGTGTTACAATAAAAGATTAGCTAAAGGATAGATAATTTAATTTATTTTTATCGTAAAATAAGAAATATATATATATATATATATATATATATATATATATATATATATATATATATATATATATTATAATCTAAAATGAAAGGACGTGATTCTCATTTATAATTGTTCAAATATCACTCTTTTTAATGGTAGTATAAATAAAAGTCGCATATCATTTTAATAATAGACACTAGAATGGTGCATCGAGCTCTATCAAGATCCACCTCTCACAAAGTTCGACCCAATCAACTAATTATGAATTCCTTAGCAAGTTCGACTCCATGTTGGGAGAAGTAAAACACGCAACAAACACAACTAAGAAAGATAAAATTCAGCGGAAAAAAAAAAAACACCAGGATTTAACGTAAAAAAAAAATCCTGAAACCGGGAAAAACCACGGATTCACACCACATCAAGAAATATACTATAAAAATATGAGAGAACTAGTAAAGATCTCTCTTCTCTCTCACTCTCTGCTTATCTCTTTTTTCTCTGACACAGTTCTCACCCAATAACAAACAAAGATATTCAAAAGGAAACTATCAAGGGAGCAATCCTTAATGAAAACAATAAAGAAAATTGTCCAGAACACCTTGCAGCCCTGCGGCTGTGATAAATCAAGCCTAGACTGGTTCGGTCCAAGACTTTCTTGCAGAGCCGCTTCTACCTTCACACTGGTCAAAATAGACCGCTCGTAGCAGTCTCCAATTCTTGTGCCTCTAGCCCACGTTTCTCCCAACAACGTGTGCCGAATTGAGCAAGTTGAACTGCACCTCCATCATGCACAAATCACGTATATCACGTGATTAAATTCCTGTCGGATTGATTCTTCTGCCTTGGCCACCTTGGCATTTAAGATGAACAAAGGAAACTTAGGGCATCAAATTTGCTCCCCCTCTTCTGTAATAGCCGTTGAACCTCTCCCTTGTTCTTCCTCTTTGTTCCTTTCTCTCAAACAATAGCCACCAAACCTCCTTATCGTCTCTCTCTTGCAGCCATTAGGTTCTTCCTCTCATAACCGCTGTCAAAGGAAGTTTTCAGCCTTCCATCTCCTTCAATCGCCGACATTAACTAGCAATCTTCATTTGTAAGAAGTATATTTCTCCTCTTCTTCTATTATAAATTTTCTCCTCATCATTTTTCCCATTAACTGATGAATTTGGTGATGATGATTATTAACTTCTATATTTTGATAGATTGAATTGAGTAAGATTTTAATTAGATAAACTAGTTGAAATTTATATGCTTTATATTTTTCCTTAGTGTTATTATATTTGATTTATTTGGGATTTTTAATCCAAATCAATTAGGCTTGAATAATAACTTTGCGTGGAGGTCATTAAGTTGAAAATAATTAACCTTATATTTTTTTAAGCCTTAGTTTTATTATCATTATATTACAATTTTATTTCTTATAGGACCTTCAAGTCGTTAGCCTCGTATCACTGTCGGTTGATTATCTTGTAGGCTTGAAACTTTGTGTCACTCACCTAGAGGTAAATAACTGTTATTTATTTTGGTGTAAATGTACCCTTCTTTGTTAGGGGCATAATCCATGTCAATTGTATTAGTTTTTTTTATAATTATATAGACAGTCAATTCTATACTAAATTCTTCAGCATGATCACGCATATAATAAATATTCGTTATTGCTCATAATGAATAAGCAAGTTTCATAAATAAAATATTCTTGATTTATTGTTGTATAACCTCATGTATATCAATTTGAATTTTCAAGCATGTTCTTGTTTGGATGCAATTAATATTAGATTGGCAAATCATATCAGTTTTGTTTTGCAGTATATGATACTTATATATCATGTTGGTTATATAAATTATGATTGTCATGTTGAGTTATATAACACATGTTGATTATTTGTAATAGTGCTTGCATTGTATGATTGTATGTATGTCAGTAGAACCCTATTGGTTTTTGGCTAGCCGGGGTCAACGGGCCCTAGAGTAACGACTCTACAGGAAATCACTGAATTTTCTTTAGGTTGGTGTTTACCTTCCCAATGATGGATATATGATAACCCAACAATAGATTTATATGTATAAATATAAAACAAATATAAGTGAACATGAATTGGAAACAATAAATGATTGATATGTCATTTTGAGGCATTATAATACCTGGTGTGGTTGCACTTATAAACATTAAAATAATTTGTATTAATAGTAGTTCGGTGAATCATTAAGGGTATTAGTATATTAGAATTATGTTGTAGGAAACACGGCATGTGTCAATACTACTTTGTTTTGGTGACTTCAAATTGTTACTTTTACATTTTGATTGTTCATACAACATGCCCCATTTCTTTGTCATTTATGCTTTTATAGATAGGAGTTACTTGCTGAATATGATTTATCAAACTTACATGTTATCTCTTTTTGCAATAAATCCTTCAGGCATATTTTGTGGACTCCCACCTCAAGAGCACGGTTACCAATAGTAGATTGTTTTTTTGTATTTACTATTTTGTAGTAATTTATTATATTTTTTATTTTGATGGTTGAGTAGTTTCTTTTCTACTTTTATTCTATTTATATTCATGTTAGTTTGTATCAAAACTATTGTTATTTGGATACATTGGTTATTTGAAATTATATTAATAAATTGACTTTTTATTTTACTTCTTTCTATCCACTCATCGTGACCCGTATTGTTGGCACTGCCTTCCAGACCCGGGGTGTGATAGTGACGCCAAGTTGGAGCATCGCACTCAACGCTCTGATTTTAGCCTCCTTGACAGCACCGAGGCCTGGAGCGCTGAAGCGCTCCACCCTCTGTCAATTTTCCAAGAAAATTATACAATGCCGCAGTGCTCAGGTACAAAACGCCACATTGTTGTACGGGGAAAAAAATCGGTGAGAACCCCTTGCAACCCTCCAATGAGCTCGATAGATGAAATTGAGGTATGAGACAATAGTACAATCCAGTTGATCAACACAATCAAATTCTACATATAACTAACACTCCATCCAATATACACAGTTATAGAAGAGATGGAGGTTCACTGAGGTCATATTCCAACGACCAAAATGCTTGTTGCGCTCACAATGATGTTTTTGAATTATGTGATTCACATGTTTCTTATGTGTTACCAGCTTACCGCAAAGTCCGACATAATTTTTAAACCAATTAAATAAACTAGATTGTTTGACGTGTTACCCAACGTTAGAAATGTAAATAGATAATGGTGATCAGTTGATAATTAACTGATGATGAAGGATCCAAATGTGGAGAAAGTAATTTTTTGAAAATTATTGTGAATCTGATAAACTTTTTTTTTCATTTAAAAAAAGGTTGGGAAACAACAAGTTATGTAAGTTGTTTCTCACCAGAGAAAATAAAAATAAAAAATAAAAAAATAAAAAAAAAATAAAAACAACAACAACAACAACAACACAAAAAAGGGTGTAGTCAAGTAAGATTACTGTTGTATGAAAAACAACTGCCACAAAGTGATCTGAGGTTAAGCTTACGGCGTAAGTTGCTCTCATCTCATCATATGGCATCGTGCCTATTCTTTGCAAAGTTTCTGCCATTGGAATACGGGGTTTAAGAGATCATCCACACAAAGCAAAAACCTACCGCTATTTCCCTGCCAAAATTCTCTCTACATTCCCATCCCTAGAAATGGATCAACACGAAGCAAGCAGAACAAAAGAAAACCATTATCTACAGTCGACGGAAACTGTGACTTAAGCCAAAACGTCGTCAAGAATTTCATATCAAGACGATGTGTTGAAGAAGCAGCATAGAAAGCACGCGCCAAGTAAAAATCGACAAGAATGAGGAAAGTAGCAGCTAAAAGTGGAGAGAAACTGGAAGTTTGAAACTCTACCTGGCCTCGAACTGAAGAGGTCGATCTGCGAGACTCTTCCCACTGCATTGATTGAGGAGAAGAGAAGCAGAAGTTGTCGCCTCACCTCGCCTCTCCTGCTCAAGCACTGGCGCACACACATTAACACAAAGTATATTTATCAGCCCAAAGGTCAATTTATGTTATTTTGAAATTTTTTTTTCTTTTAGAGGGCTATTTTTCTATAAAGTATTTAAAAGGTAGTAGTTCTAAAAATGTTGGTGTTTAATTGAAATATAAAATTGAGCAAAGTAAACTAAATGTAGTGAAAATCATTTTAACTCATTTTTGAAGTAAATCAAACTTGCCCAATTTTGAACAATAACTGTTTACACGCCAAGCAATCACGCTTGACCGCCACCCACCATCGGACGATGCCCACCCTCAACCACCATTGCAACCACTACCAGCCACTACCACCATTAGCCACAACCACCGTCAGGCACCACCACCATCGGTCACCGCCACCTCTGCTAACCACCACTGCTGGCCACCACCTCGACCGCCATCGGCCACCACCACCATTAACCACCATCCACCACCACTAAAACCAATGTTTCTATTGGCCACCGTCCACCACCACCTCCGACCAGGAACCAACATTTTTTAATTTTATACTACATTCATTATGATGAGGACTATCCTAGTTTGCGAGACACGTTATCATGCTTTTACCTTCACTACCTTAGCTGCCATCCTTATTTCCCTTTTTGTTATGAACGTTCTCATGTTTTCTTTCCTAACCGCCTACACAGTTATAGTATAGTCTCGGAGCAGACATATATATGATGCTAAAAGGAACATGAAAATATATAGAAAACAATACAAACATTTTACTACTGTTACATTAGTTTTGCCTTTCCCAGTTCTCTTGCAGGTTGTCTCCGGCATTGCTTGGAAGGAATACTTCAGGTTTGTATCAGAGCCAACGTTGGACGATGGCTGTAGAGACTTCCCGTAGAGCTCCTGATGACGATCAGATTTTAGACTCCTTGTGGGCAGCGCAAGTTAGCATCACTCGGCAGTTGAGCGAACTGAGGGGCTGACTTCCTCCGCATCTCCATTGTTCTGCGCAATGAGATGTTGGATCTCAGGGCTTTAGTCAGCACCGTCCCTGGTCAGGTTCCTCCACCACCTGTAGCCATACCAGCGCCACGAGTTCCTCACGGCAGAATCTATCACCGTAGACCGCCTCGACCCGCCTTTGCAGAGATTACAGATTCTGAAGGTGAAGTTGATTTTCCACCTAACAGAGATCCCTTTGGCTTCGGGAACGAAGGACATCTTCGATACTATGATCGACCTCAACATCATGGCCATAATCATGGCAGTCCGAGCGAATTCCATGTCAAACTGGACATTCCTTTCTTCGAGGGACGATTACACATTTAAGACTATCTTGATTGGGAGAGAGTCGTTGAATCCTTTTTCGATATGGAGATCAATCCCGATAAGCAAGTTAAATATGTAGCTTACTGGCTCAAGGGTGGAGCCAGTGCCTGGTGGCTCCAACTGTTGCAAACTCGCCGTCGAGAGGGACGAGAACCGGTCTGAAGCTGGCCCAGGATGAAACAACTACTTCGAGGTCACTTCCTACCAACAGACTATGAGTATATGTTGTATCTTCAGTACCAACAATGTACTCAAGGACAACGATCGATGAGTGAGTACACCAAGCAGTTATATCGATTAAGCACGAGGAATAATCTTCAAGAATCTGAAACTCAACTAGTGGCGCGCTATATTGGTGGCTTGAAAGATGTCCTACAAGACAAGCTTGAGCTCAATTCCATTTTGACCTTGTCCCAAGCGGTGAATTTCACTTTTAAAGCTGAAACCCAAGCGCTTCGCAGCCATTCAATTCATAAGAACCTTTCTAACTCCTTTACTGATAATGCAAAATAGATTTCTCAACCTTATATATCACCACAGCTGCCCCGCCACTAATAATAATTCTCCAACTCAAAATACAACTATCCCTGTGGATCCGAAAGGGCAGCTCAAGACAAATGCTCCAGCTAAGAAAAATCCTTACAGCAGATTGGGCACCCTCAAATGTTTCAGGTGTTTTTAGCCGGGACATAAGTCCAATGAATGTCCAAATTGGCAGCGAATTCAATTGATAGAAGGGGAAATACACAACACCGAGGGAGACATCACATCTGCTAAATAGGAGTTGGAGACGTGCTTTGAAGACATGCATGGAGACGAAGGTGACCCCCTCCTCTGTGTTATACAGAAGCTGTTATTAGCTCCCCAGGCTCCAGCTCATTCGCAAAGAAATGCCCTGTTTAAAACCTGCTGCACCATTCAAGGAAAGGTGTGTGACCTCCTGATTGATAGTAGGTGTACTGAAAATGTTGTCTCACGGTCAGTTGTCCAAGCTTTGCAATTAAAGACAACTAATAATCCACATCCTTATAAGGTAAGCTGGATCAAAAAAGGGCATGGAGGTCACCGTTACCGATATGTTTTGTGTGTCCTTCTCCATTGGCAAACACTATGCATGTGAGGTACTTTGTGATGTTATTGACATGGATATTTGTCACCTCATTCTAGGTAGACCGTGGCAATACAATATGGATGTCGTTTACAACTGTAAACAGAATGTCTACGTGATTGACTGGAAGGGAAAGAAACTCCGGTTGTGTCCACACAACCCCATGTCCACCGGACCTGACAAAAATCCAAATGCAGCTTATGTGGCTTTTGGCAAACTATTGTTACAATCCAGACAAGACGTGAAGTTAAGCTTGGCCTTGGTCGTTTCCGACAACCACCCAGAAAAGGAGTATACAAATTGTTCTGTGGAAATTCAAAACCTTCTGAAGGAATTCCAAGACTTTTTGCCTCCCGAGTTATCGTATGAACTGCCTCCCTTATGTACAATACAGCACCAAATTGAATTTGTTCCAGGTGCCACACTCCCTAACCTCCCACACTACAAAATGAGTCCGAAAGAGTACTCTGTCGTGCAGGGAATTATGGAAGAATTACTGGCTAAATAGTTGATACAACACAGCTTGAGCCCCTGCGCATACCTGCCCTGATTGTTCCGAAAAAGAATGGGCAATGGCGACTGTTTATTGACAGTAGAGTCATCAACAAGATTACAGTAAAGTACCGTTTTACTGTTCTGAGAATTTCTTATTTGTTAGATCGCCTATCTGGAGCCACCATATTCTCCAAGCTAGATTTTCGAAGCGGATATCACCAGATTCACGTTAGACCCGGAGACAAGTGGAAGACAGCCTTCAAGACTTGTGATGGTCTGTATGAGTGGAAGGTAATGCCTTTTGGGCTTTGCAATGCACCATCTACTTTTATGTGATTAATGCATGAAGTTTTGAAGCCTTTCCTTGGAAAAATTTCTGTTGCTTACCTCGACGATATCCTCGTCTTTAGTGTTAACCTTACAGATCATATAAGGCATCTTACTTAAATCCTTTAGACACTCCGCCACCATAGGCTCTATCTAAATCCTCCCAAGTGCCACTTCGCTTCTTATAGTATGCATTTTTTGGGTTTTATCCTCTTAGCCAACGGTGTTGAAGTTGATCACAGGAAAGTTGTTGTCGTCTGCGACTGGCCCACACCATAATCATTATTTGATATCAGGAGCTTTCATGGATTAGCCAATTTTTACAGACATTTCATCCGTGAATTCAGTGTAATCGTTGCTCCACTCATTGGTTGCCTAAAATTCAGTACTTTCACTTGGACGTCAACCCAGCAGGAAAGCTTTGACGCTATCAAGCTAGCTTTGTGCTCTGCACCTATCCGAGCTCTACCGAATTTTGAAAAACCATTCCATGTTGACACCAATGCTTCGGCTATCGGGATAAGTGCTGTCCTCTCACAATAGACTAAACATATCTAATTCTTTAGTGAAAAATTGAGTCCCACAAGACAGAAATGGTCCGCATATGAGCATGAGTTATATGCAATCGTGCGGGCTTTAAAACAATGGGAGCATTATTTGCTCCATCAGGACTTCATGCTGTTTAGCGACAATCAGACCCTTCAATATCTTAATAATTAGAAGAATATCAATCGTATACATGCCCGCTGGATCGTTTTCCTTCAAAAATTCACATTCGTTCTTCAACACAAAGAGGGGGACGACTCAATAGAGTAGCTGATGCTCTAAGTAGGAGGGCTGTCATGCTTGTTAAATTTCAAACGGAGGTTACTGGGTTGCAGGAAATGAAACACCTATATACCACTGATCCTGACTTTGCAACCTACTGGAAACAATGTACAAATGACACTCCCTGTGCTGATTTCAGCATACGCCATGGCTTCTTGTTTAAAGCAAATTGTCTGTGCATTCCCAACTCATCGTGGCGACACCACCTTATCAAAGAGACTCACTTCGGTGGCCTGTCTGCTCATGTCGGGCGGGATAAAACTCTAGCACAGCTCCAGGTTCATTTCTATTGCCTGCGGCTAGCTCTCGATGTGGCTCGATATATAGAGAGATGTTCCGTCTACCAAGCCTGCAAGGGAACCGCTCAAAATACAGGATTGTATATGCCGCTTCCCACTCCCGACATCTGGGAAGACCTTAGCGTTGATTTTATTCTCGGCCTCCCACGAACTAAGAATGGCGTTGATTCCATTATGGTCGTCGTCGACTGTTTTTCGAAGATGGCTCACTTCGTGCCATGCAAGAAGACTTTGGACGCTGTTCACATCGCTCGGCTTTTCTTTAAAAAAAAATTGTCCGCTTGCATGGATTGCCTCGTAGTATCATCTCTGATCGCGACGTCAAATTTATTAGCCACTTTTGGCGAGAACTCAGAAAACTATTACATACCGAACTCAAATTAAGCTCTATCTACCATCCTCAAACAGACGGCCAGACCAAAGTCATCAATCGCACGTTAGGCAACATGTTACGTTGTCTAGTACAAGACCACCCTAAAAAATGAGAGGACATGCTGAGCCAAGCTGAGTTTGCATTTAATTCAATTCCAAACAGATCTACTGGCCACTATCCATTCAAAATAGTATATACTAAAATGCCAAATCACTTGATCGAACTTGCCATCATTCCTAAATGCAGAAGCACTGCTGCCGCTAAAACTGCAGAGGGATTTCAGAATATTATCCAGGAGGTCCATTCCAAGTTGAATGAGTCCAATTTGAAGTACAAACAATTAGCAGACGCTCACAGGCGGCACAAAATGTTTAATCCTGGTGATTTGGTGATGCTTCGCATTCGCCGAGAGCATTTTTTCCGACATGCACATATAGCAAAACTCAGCCCCCGAAAGATCGGACCGTTTCCTATTCTGCGCAAGATCAACGACAATGCCTATGTCATCGATCTGCCGGACAGCATTCAGACCTCATCTACTTTCAATTTGTCTGATATTCACAAGTATCATCCACCCGACGATGCCACCACTGCTTTAACCTCGTCGGAGGCGAGTTCTTCTGAAGACGGGGAGACCTGATGAGGACTATCCTAGTCTGCGAGACACGTTATCATGCTTTTACCTCCACTACCTTAGCTGCCGTCCTTATTTCCCTTTCTGTTATGAACATTCTCATGTTTTCTTTCCTAACCGCCTACACACTTATAGTATAGTCTCAGAGCATACATATATATGATGCTAAAAGGAACATGAAAATATATAGAAAACAATACAAACATTTTACTATTGTTAAATTGGTTTTGCCTTTCCCAGTTCTCTTGCAGGTTGTCTCCGGCGTTGCTTGGAAGGAATACTTCACATTACTTCAAACCAAACAAAAAAAAAAAAATTCACTTGCATTTACTTTACATTAATCCAACAAATTTTTTTTTTCAATCATCCACTCACTACAGGAAAATCACTTATTACCGGCGGAATTTTCCGGCGGCTTTCCGGCGGTTTTTGACGGCTTATTCCCTACAAAATTTTCCGGCGGCTTTCCGACGGATTACCGGCGGCTTTCCGACGGCCAGTTTTCCCCGCAAAATTTTGCGACGGCTAATTTCCCGCAAAATTATCCCGCGGAATTTTCCGGCGGCTTTCCGACGGCTTTTCCAATTTTCCGGCGGCTTTTAAAAATTTAAAGAAAATGAATAAATTTTAAACTATTTAAATGATTTAACAAATAATTATTAAAAATTATATTAACTATTTAATTAATATTCATTTTAAAATTAATTAGTTAGTTAATTTTTATTTTATATTAAATATAAATTTTTATTTTAAATTAATTAGTTCCATTTTTTATAATTAAAATTAATTAGTATTTTAATAAATTGTGAAGTTATTAATTTATTTTAATTAAATTTTAATGATAATACTTTATTTTAATTAATTTCTATTTATTATTAATTTTTAATTAAAATAATTTAGTTGAAGTAATTACTAATTTTAATTTTTCATTTATTATTAATTTTAATTAAATATGCTTTTAGTTTTTAAAATAAATATTAATTTTTTGAAAGAATATAGTTTAAATAAAAAATATTCAGCATTTTATCATATTTTGCCTTGCAGCAAAATGGTAAGAGTTTAATATGAATCACATTTTTCAGGTGGACAGAGTTCGAATCCCACCATGCGCACGGGCAGGCGGGGCAGGCTTCGGTCAGCGCTGGAATGCAGCGGGCAGCGCGGGATTGAGTCTGGGCAGTCGGGCAGCGGGCAGATTGGGCGGGGCTTCCGGGCGGTCGGTCAGGGCGGGAATTCAGCGGGCAGCCCGAGAATGAGTCCGGGCAGGCGGGTAGACTCCTGTGCAGGCGGGCAAAAAAAAAAATTTTTTTTTTAATTTGACCGGCGGTCTTAAACCGCCGGTTAGCTGCCGGAAAAAACCGTCGGAATTTATTTTCCTACGCCGTTTTTACCGGCGGTTTTTTAACCGCCGGAAAACCGCCAGAACTTTAAAAAACCGCCGGAAAGGGCTCACTTTCCGCCGGAAAAGGCCGCCGGAAATGGGCGATTTTCCTGTAGTGACTATTTTTTTAGAATTTTTAATGCATCAATTAAATCTCCAATTAAATCTAAATCAAATCAACTTAATTAAAAAAATAATCACTCCCTAATCAATTACATAATTGAGTCATCAAAGCCTTCCAAATTAATGCCGATTTGAATTTGGAAAGAATTCCAAATCAACAAAAATAATTATATAATGATTTAAAAATATAAAAATTTAGAAGGAAAAATTATATATAATATATAAGTAGAATAAGCTGAGCAAATTTTATCCATTGCAATTTTTTAATCATATAATTTATCCTTTTATGAAAGGTTTTTGAATTAAAAAAATTTAGAACCACCAATGTAGATATAAAGCACATATGAAAAAAATTAAGCATATTTTTAAAATCAATAATTTATGTCCCCATAAAAAAAAATCTAGCTCTACAACTCCTCTATAAACGACTAAAAAATTTAATAAAATAATTATTATATATGATAAAAAAACAAAAAACGCATATTTCCCACTTATAATCCAAAAATCATCAATGATTTTCAATATCAAGAAAAAAATCATATATTTCCATTTTCCCATTCATAAACCAGCAAATATCATTGATTTTTAATTTTTAAGTCATTAATACATTGATCTGTTAATAACATTAATATATTTCCTTACAGCACCATGCATTAATTATTTAATTTCATCTCAAATGAATGTAACGGCTATCGGGCTACTAACGTAATACTTGCCAGAATCCCAACTCAATTGCCCATCCTTCACCTCCCCCGCCACCGGCTTTGGCAAACCCCCCTTGAAACTAAACTTCACTTCATAGCTCATCTCTTCCCCCAACTGTCTAAATTTCAACATCGCCGGACTTACCTCAACCCTTACCCCCTCCGGCTCCTTCACAACAACCTTATAAATTGAACCTGCATCCCCAACGTTCGTCACTTTTCTCGTCACTGTAACCTCCGGCGTGTTCCCTCCGATGCTCACACCAAAAGATGGATAGTTAAGCTTCTCAGGTGCTATCGCCTTCACCTTTGCGCAATCCACAGGTGCCTTTATGATCATTTTTACTCGGGAATTTGATTTATAATAGCCACATAGGTAATGAACATAATCATAATCATGTAGCTCGTATATAATCCCAGGGTTTGCAACTGCTTCCGGGTTAATGTGGCCTGCGCCACGCTCGAACACGGTAGCCGCGTCGCCTTCATATTCATCCGTGATTGGATTTCCTTGGCGATCCAATATGCATGCGGTCGTCATAATTGCCGACCTGATTGCTGCCGGCGACCAGCTTGGGTACTTATTTCTTAAGAGCGCAACTACCCCAGAGACATGCGGGGTAGCCATGGACGTCCCGCTTAGAAAGTTAAAATGAGATCCTGTCGGCCCAACAGGTTTCGGCCACGCAGCAAGAATGTTAACTCCGGGCGCGATCACATCTGGTTTTATGATCCCGCCATTGGTCAAGCTTGGGCCTCGAGACGAGAAGACTGCGACCGCCGGGGCTGAGTTCATTCCAAATTGGGTCCCGTGGAACTTTATCGCCGCTGTAGGTTTTTTCGTTTTGGTGTAGTACTCATCCACGAGATTTTAGCTAGTGAAGTTGAGGTGTGCGGCAGGGAGTACATGAGCAAAGGCGCTGGTTGTCTCCCCTGACCTCCATCCATTTACCAAAATCATGGCCGTGCCGCCTGACTTCTTCACGTTGTCGCCTCGCTCATCATCTTCGATGTCCATTTGGAAGTACAGGACAATTTTTCCCTGAAGATTTAATTTTTTTATCTCGCTCAAATGGCAGCCCAAGGAACCAACCGTTCCAAGCTCATGGAATGGGAAGGAGAGAGGCTGCTGAGTCGATGGAAAGTTGCTGGGTTGGTTAGCCGACTCACCGGCTAGCTCCGAACCATTGCCGAGCAACACCGCTGCCGTAATTCTTCTATCAACAGTGCTTGCCCCAACTGTTAGTATCCACGGCGCATCATTAGCTAATTTGCTAGCCGAAGCACCTTCATTGGCGATCGCAGCACAGGGAAATATACCGTTTTTTTATAGACGCGAATGAACCGATGGCAACAGGGTCCTTGAACAGCTCAACATTGGATAGCCCAAGCGACATCTGAAGAATATCAACGTTGTCACGAATGGCTTGTTCTATAGCGGCTAAAATATCCGCATCGGTGCCCGCAGAATGACCATTGGGACCGACGAACAAGGCTTTGTAAATTGCAAGATGAGCACGTGGGGGCCATGCCGGAGGCCGTCCCCTGTGCCTGCCCAATTACATTAGCTTTTTCAACAAAATTTCCGGTCGCGATGCTGGCGACGTGGGTGCCGTGGCCGTCGTTGTCATACGGGTTGGGATTTACGACACGGTGGTGGAACGCAGCGGCTCCGATGAGCTTGTTATTGCAGGTACGTTTATTGCCCCAATAGCATTTGCCATTCCATTTGGAGGGAGGAGGGGGCATTCCCTTATCATTGAAAGAAGGGTGGTTATTATCGATTCCGGTATCGATTACGGCAATGATTTGGCCGGCGCCATTGAAGAGTCTTGCCAGAGTGTGTTTGATGGGGGTCCTTTGAGGGAGAGGAAGGTGGGGGTGTAGGTGGTGGAAGCATAGTATTCTTTTTCTGGATAGGCAGCAATGAAACCATCGAGGGATTCCATGGCTTCGGCTTCATCGGAGCTGAGACGAGCGGCGAAGCCGGTGATTACTTTGCGATAGGTGTAAACCATGCGAGGTTCTCCGGAGGCGAGAGTGGCATTGGGGAGAAAGGACAAGTACCAATTTTTTAGATTTTGGAAGCTGAGTGAGCGGCTTGCGCCTCTGCCGCGGCTGCGGGGCTTCTCCACGTGGACTATGTAGACGGGAGTTTTGCTGGCGTCGATGCCGCCACCTTCATTGATTATGGAGAAGAGTTGGGCACGGGCTCAAGGAGCTGGATGAGATAAGAACGCGAGAATCTGGAAGAGGAAGATGAAGAGGTTGAGGATGGCGACAGCCATGGTGAAATTATGATCAGCGCTTGATGATGCCTCATAGTCACACAGCATATTTTATAGGGCTAGCTGCAGTAAGGATCAATTGAACAATCAGAGAAAAATAGTTGAAGTACTTCATGATAAGGCCATAATAGATTAAAGCGCACCTTTTTTTTTTGCATGGAATACAATGCTTTCTGTAGCATGGGGCATATATGATACGAAATATTGCATGCTAACCTTGAAAATGAATTAGGAGGAGATAATTATTTTATTTAAGGAGGGATAAATAGCCACGGAGATAATTTGGAGGGCTTGGATTAATTACAGTTTGATTCAATTTTATGCTGAGAGCTAATGTATGTTATAGCAAATATTTATTTTGTGTAGAGATAATCATTTTCTGTTCTTATTTAGAGGTAATTTATCTAATTGTTTTTGCCAGAGAAAAACTTCAAAAATGTTTTCACAATACTATCATAATTATTTATGCGAATTTTTATATCGTTCATTTAAATGAAATTTGTATACCTTTTTGTATCAATTTATATTTATTTTTACAATGCTATACCGATTGTCATAGGAGTGAAATCAGTCGAGCAAATACGTACAACAACATCAAGCCTTTAGCCCTACGTGAGGTGGGCAACATGAATGTTTTTTCTCCATTGTGTCCTATAACGGGTGGGTGGCAAAGACATAATAATAATAATAATAATAATAATAATAATAATAATATAACAAAATCTTATATTGCATTATAATTATTAAACAAAAAAATTACAAGTTTTGCATTTTATTTTATATTTTCTAATAATATTGCATTGCAATTAATTAATGCATAAATAATTATTAGTATTGGAATGACCGTGCTTCAGTCTCTATTATATTCAAAAAAGAAACAATTGTGGTTCCATTGTATGAGATATCTTAGATTGATTGAGAAAAATTTTAATGATAAATAGCTTATGGATGCACTTTTAAGTAATTTTATGATACAATTATTTTAGGAATTATATGTAGCCCAAATAATGAAAGTTGTTAGAAAATCAGATTTAATAAATTGAAATCTAGTTTCAATTACTAAAAATCAGATTTTCTATAGTAAGTAAATTTAAATCATGTTTCAATTTGTTAGAAAATCCAAATTTTTTGAGGGAGCAATTTCTCTTGCCGATTGATATATCATCAAAAAACTATCTTGATTGGGCAATGCAAATATGAATCAGAAACTTCTAAAATTTAATCTGAGACCATTCGAACTTCGATTTCAGCAAAGTTATATTCAAACTAAACGTTTCGAAGAAAAGAACCCAACGATACTAAATTCGATCCAATCCAAGCTTAAATGGGTCCAATTCAAATGAATGAAACCTATTTAAAAGCTTTAGAACATTAATTGGATAACTAGATGATATCTAAATATGACATGCTTATAGTCGAATCAAGCAGCTCGACGAAATGAATTCATCGAGCATAAGATCATAGAATTTTGCCATCATTAAGAAATTCAAATGCTCGATAAATGGTCATGATCAAGAGATTTGATATCGGTCATCCATTGAAATACTCTCATCATACGCATCTTTGATCTTCTCCCTATTTATTAGTCATGTCACTCTCAAAAAATTATAAATAGACCCCTCATTCTTCACTGAAAAGAAAGGAAAAAAAAAAGGTGACAAGAATCAGAGTTCTCTCATATATTTTCTAGCCATTGTCGTTGCCGCAACAGTTATTATCACCAGCAACCATCAGTATCACTGACGACCGACATAAGAAATCTTCTAGAATATTATCAAAACCGTACATATCCAATTGTTCTTGATCTTTGTATTTTCCTCTTCTTCAATGGTGAAGAAAGAAGAAATTTTGTATCACTTATTATATAGTGAATTCTGCAATTGGGTCAGATCCCACGATTTTTCCCTTTTCGGGTTTCCCACTTAAAAAATCTTCTAATCCTATCATTTTTCTATGTTCGTGCTGGGTTTTTGTGCATTGCGAAGATGTGAAATTCAATCTCTATCGACTCAAATTTTCTAGCACGCACCGATAAATTGTCCTTAAAAATGAATTTTATAACACATTAATTTGCCACTCTTATGATGACATCATTATTCCATAAAATTAATATTAACATAAAAAATGAAAAACTAAAATTTTGATTTGTGAAAAGCTATATATACATTTTGAGTTTTTGACTTTATTCAATGTTAAATAATCTAATTATTAACGTTTTTTAGTCCTGATGTTATCTTTAGCATTGATTGTCCATGATATTACCATTACGCTCCGTTGTCGTAAATTTTGCATCGCTTTTTTATTTTTAATTTATCATTCGAGATAAAAAAATATTCGGGGTATTATTAAATAACAAATTGAAAAAAATAAAGAAAAATTGGACATTTCTAAGGACAAATTAAATATTTTGTAAATAAATTTAACGGCATAAATTAAAAAAAAAAAACTATTTACCAAAAATTATATAGCAAAAAAGGACAAAACTAATAAATTTCTGGCCTGCTAAACTTAATTATGCAAACCGACCTTCCATGATCAAATTTTTCCGAACAAAGGCTGCAAAGCCTGCAAAATGCTTAGAAACTTTTGAAAATGTGCGGAGAAGAATGGGAGATGAGGAGGGTTTTTATAGGGGCGAGGAGGGTATTTGTACCTTTATCAATATTAGGGGTATAAATGAGTCAAGCTAATTCAGGCTGGACTAGGGGTGTAGTCGAGTTTAGGCTCTTATCGAGCTCGGCTCTTCAGTTGAAAACTGATCTCAAACTCGAGCTCGTCTCACTGTAAACGAGCTCGAGCCGGCTCACAAGCCATGGACAGGAATTTTAAAATTTAGGCAGGATTTTTAAAACTTAAGCGGAATTTTTAAAACTTTAGTTAAAATTTTATTAAAAAAATGAAATGTTTACTTAGGTGGTTTTTATTTTTTTAATATTTAAATTTAATGAATACAATAAAATTATGTTTAAAATATTAATATTTATTCGAGCAGGCTTGCGAGCTGAGCAGGTTCAAGCTCGAACTCGAGCTCGTTTACTAAATGGGCTCGAACTCGAACTTAATATTGAGCTCGACTCGTGAGTTCGATAAACTCGGCTCGTGAGCTTATAAAAGAGTCGAGCTCGAGCTGGCTCGCAAGCCGGCTCGGCTCACCTACACCCCTAGGCTGGACTCGATGGTGCGGTGCATTAGTTAGTATAATAATAGACTTAATTATACTTAGTTCTATTATGCAAGTTATATTATCTCCACAACTGTTAGTTACAAAGGTGATATTCGCTGGCATTTAGTTGAACTCGCCAGATGGGTCAGGAAAATACATATAACCAAACTAAGGAAGAATAGAGAGATAAACCGACATTTACAAGAATTTTGGCTTCTTTGTTTTCTTCTCTTTGCCTATATAGGTTCCAGTGGTACCTGTCAACGGGAAATCACTTCACTTGATAAATGACTTTTGTGCTAGTTTGATGAGCTAATGAGTTATGCTTGAGCCAGCTCTAACTCAACTTATTAGTTCATGAACTGGCTCACTTAAAAAATATTAGCAAAAATGCACTTAAAGTATGTTAGCATCATGATTTTAAGTAGGGGTGTCAATATTTAACACGACACGAAAACCCGACCAGGAATTTTCGGGTTAGACCCGACCCGTTTTCAAAACGGGTCAGGTTGGGGTTCTCAAATTCGACCCGTTTGAAAAATGGGTCGGATTCGGGTTGATCTGACGGGTTGCCGGGTCAACCCGGAAACCCGTTTGAACCCCTGCCTGCGGACCTGCCCGCCCCCTGCCCGCACGCCCGAGGCTGCCCGTGTGCCCCTGAGGCTGCTCGAGAACTCGCCCGCCTTGCGCACCAACCCCGCGACCCCTGCTCGTGCACCCGCCCCACGCCGCCACTCACGTCCGCGCTAGTTAGCCCACGTGACCCCTCCCCGAGCGTCCTTGCCCGCGCGCCAGGCAGCCCACCTTCCTGGGTCGGGTCGGGTCAACTCGCCAACCTACTTGGTCGAGTCCGGGTTCGAATTTCGACCCGTTTACCTACCCTGGTCGGGCTAGGGTCGACACATTTGAACCCAGGTCAATTACCGCTCCAGCAGCTCATCACCGCCTCCCACCATAGCCGATGTCATCTTTCATCACCACCACAATCACCACCACAATCAACCGCCATTCACTTTAATTCAATCCCAAAAAAAGCTCTTCATTTTATTTTACACATATAAACAATTAAAAAAAATTAAAATACAATATGTTCTTTTTACATTGTAATTTTTTACTCTATATTTGTTTTCAATAAATCAAATGACCACTTAGTTTAAATCTAACTGTCTAATTGAGATTTCATTTGAGATAGCTTCATTGAATTGATTATTTCAATAAAAAAAATTAAACTAATTAAGGCGATCAGCTCCAATTATCTGATAGAGTTTCTTGATTTTTGAGAAATATGATCATAATATATAACCTCAAAAAATATTATAAACAAAACTTGCTTCTACAAATTCAGAGAGGATTCAAAAAAAAAAAAAAAAAAAAAAAAAAAAAAAAAAAAAAAAAAAAAAAAAGAGAGAATTTTGAGACTTAGAGGATTCCAAATCTGTTTCAACCAGCACTTGATGTGGTTTGTTAAGATGACCATCACCGATGCTCATTATTGATCATTATAAGTGTCAGCCATCAATCACCACTAATTTCAACCGACGTTCATCGTCGACTACCGTCATCAATCATAATAGATGCTTGCTTTTAACTATTGTTGTTGTCTATAATAGATCAATGGCTATGTATGTCATCTATCATTGCCCACCAATGAATAGAGTTGATATTCCTCATACTCCATCCCCAATCACCCTAGCTCCTTGTCAAGTAATCTTGCCATCTCTAGTAACAAGAAAGGGTGGGCTATTGTAATTTTAACCTATATAATCTATTAATTATTCATGCCATCCCAAACGAAGTCTTAGCTTGACTGAATAAAAAAGAAGAATTTTAAAAGGATTCAGAGATCTAGCTCAGTTCGATTGTCTAATGGTCTCTTTTAGGGTTTTGCCAATTTATTTTTCAGGCAATCATAGATTGGGCTATCGATCAAAATAAGAAATATAAGTTAACTTTAATGAAACATTTATTATAGTATAGTCCTATTTGAAAACCTTTTAAAAAAGAAAGTACATTTTCATCAAAAGTAAAAAAAAAAAAAAAAAAACTTCTTTTAATGGAACAATAAATTGAAGGCATATTCCATACAAATATTTATAAATAATAATTAATTGACATTGATATATTGTGTATTATGGATTTTTACATCATTATTACATTAATAAGTCGGTGATATAATTACTTTCACATGATGTATTAATTTATTGTCAGACAAATGTAACTGAGATCGGGCTACTGGCATAATATTTGCCGGAATCCCAACTCAACCGTCCATCCTTCACCTCCCCAGCCACCGGCATCGGCAAACCGCCCTTCAAGCTAAATTTCACTTCATAGCTCTTTTCCTCCCCAACTTGGTTAAATTGCAATGTCTTCGGACTTACCTCAACTCTTACCCCCTTTGGCTCCTCCACATCCACATTATAACTTGACCCTGCATCTCCAACATTCGTTACTTTCCTCACCACCTTCACCTCAGGCGTGCTCCCTCCAATACTCACACCAAAGGATGGATAGTTAAGTTGCTCTGGAGCTATTGCTTTCACATTTGCGCAATTCACTGCTCCCTTTATGATCGTTTGTACTTTATAGCTCGATTTATAATATCCACATAGGTAATGTACATAGTCATAGTAATTTAGCTCATATATAATCCCAGGGTTCCTTGCTGCTTCTGGATTAATGTGGCCAGCTCCTCGCTCAAACACTGTGGCTGGTTTGCCATCAAATTCATCAGTGATTGGATTCCCTTGACGATTAAATGTGTATGCGGTCGTCATAATTGCTGATTTGATTGCTGCTGGTGACCAGTTTGGGTGCATGTTTCTCAATAATGCCACCACACCTGACACGTGCGGGGTGGCCATAGACGTCCCACTTAAAAAGTTGAATATGGATTTGGTGACCCCCACAGGTCGCGGCCATGCAGCCAAGATGTTGACCCCCGGCGCAATCACATCCGGTTTTATGATCCCGCCATTTGCTAAACTCGGTCCGCGGGACGAGAAGACTGCAATAGCTGGAGCTGAGTTGATTCCAAATTGGGTCCCACCAAAGTTTATCGCCGCAGTTGGGTTATTTGTGCTGCTATAGTACTCTGCAATGACCTTTGTCCCAGTGTTGTTGAGATGTGAGGCAGGGAGCTCATGTGCGAAGGCATTAGTAGTCTCTCCCGCCTTCCAATGGTTGAGCAAAATCATGGCGGCACCGCCTGAATTTAGTACATTCCGGCCTCGCACATCATCCTCAATGTCAAAACGAAAGCACATGGCAATTTTACCCCGGAGATTTAATTTTTTGAGCTCTTTTAAATTACAACCCATGGATTCAGAGGTTCCAAGCTGTTGAGTTGGGAAGGAGAGTGGAAGCTGAGTTGAGGGAAAACTTGGTTGATAAGCTGACTCACCAACTAATTCTGAACCATTGCCAAGCAGCACCGACGCCACTATCTTTCTATCAATAGTGCTAGCCCCAACTGTTAGTATCCACGGACCGTCATTGGCTAATATGCTGGCTGTGGGCCCCTCATTGGCAACTGCAGCACAAGGAACAATCCCTTTTGTCATAGCTGCGAATGAACCAACAACAACCGGACTATTAAATAGCTCGAGCTTGACGGCCCCCAACGACATTTGAAGAATATCAACTTGGTCACGAATAGCTTGTTCTATACCCGCATAAATATCGGAATCGGTGCCCACAGAGTGGCCCGATGGACCGACAAATAAGACTTTGTAGATCGCCAGATGAGCGCGCGGGGCCATTCCGGAGGCCGTCCCTTGCGCCTGCCCAATCACATTGGCGTTGTTAACGAAATTCCCAGCTGCGGTGCTCGCCACGTGGGTGCCGTGGCCATCATTATCATATGGGTCGGAGTACCTGCCATAGTGGAAGGCAATGGCACCAAGAAGCTTTTTGTTGCAAGTACGCGTGTTTCCCCAGTAGCACTTGCCGTTCCATTTGGGTGGAGCAGGAGCCATTCCATTGTCGTTGAAGGAAGGGTGGTAAGGGTTGATCCCGCTATCAATGACACCGATGATTTGGCCAGCACCCATGGAAGAGTCATACCAAAGTGTGTTCGATGGCTTGCCTTTGAGGGAGAGGAAGGTGGGGGTGTAGGTTGTGGAAGCATGGTGTTCCTTTTCGGGGTAGGCGTTGATGAAGCCATCGAGCGATTCCATAGCTTCGACTTCTTCAGAGTTGAGGCGGGCAGCGAAGCCGGTGATGACTTCGCGGTAGGTATAGACCATGCGTGGTTCACCAGAGGCAAGGGTGGCATTTGGGAGGAAGGAATTGTACCAATTTTTCAGCTCACGAAAGCGAAGTGAGCGGTTAGAGCCGCGGGGAGGCTTCTCCACATGAACTATGTAGATAGGGGTTTTGGTGGGGTCGATGCCACCACCTTCGTTGGTGATGGGGAGGAGTTGGGAATAGACTAGTGGAAATATATTAGGTGAGAAGAAGAGGAAGAGGAGAATAAGGAGGTTGAGGATGGTAGTGCCCATGAATATCGAGATTATCAGTACTTGAAAGACAAAGTGACTTGTATGATGCCTCACAGCCAGAAAGCTTTATATAGCCGATAACAAGCTAAAAAATGGCATCTTTGAGGAAAAAATAATTAAAGTGCGCCATGACAAGACCAAATGATGGAGTTATTTATAATAAGGGCTATTGATTACTTAATAAAGCTACCTTTTTTCTTGGAATACAATGCTTCCTATGACTTAGGGTGCAGTGTCTATCCTCAATGCCGAATTTATTGAACTTGAAACTCATTGCCAAATTTCATAGCCACATGCATTATCACTTTGTCTATTAATATTAAATCCTGTGGTATATATTTCCTACATATCACTGCTTCGTATTTTACTGCAGGCAATACGTCTCTTCTTTGATTTTCTGTAGCCACTTATCCTCGTTTTCCATTGCTCCATTGCTTTTTAGCTGTTGATAAAATTTTTCACTGTCTCTTGATTAAGTTCTTTTTACTTTTAGATCATTTTTTATTACTTATTTTTTATAAATAGTTTTGTTTAGTGTAATTTTTAATGATTTTTTTAATTTTTTATCTTTTAAATAAATCAAAATATTTTTAAAAACACTTAAAATAATATATTTTGGTGCTTTGTATACTTTTAGAAATGGCTATCATTACCGATCACTTGCTGCAACCATCATTGTATGTTGTCGTTGTCATTGCAGGTGATAGGGGTGCAACCGAGTCAAGCCAGCTCGCGAGTCGGCTCGAGCTAGACTCGACAGCAGGCTCGACGAGTCGAGCTTATCGAGCTAGCGAGTTGAGTTCGATAGCTTATCGAGCTCAAGCTCGAACAGTCAATTGATCGACTCAAGAGCTCGTCGAGCAGCTCGCTTGGCGGGGGAAAAAGAAATTGTCTCGAAAATATGAAATCAGGGAAACGCCACAGACGTGGGAAAAAGGATGACGGGCAGAGACGCTCACAGCGACGACGGACGGGACCACACAACGTAGGAGTCAGCAGAGATCTCCCGCAACAAGATCTTATCGGCGGGCCCAATGCTTGCGCCGCCGAAAGACCTCCGAGTCGGATCTGGGAACCCTGGGGTTCTAAGCAAGAATAACATGGGAGATTAATGTTTTGTTTGGGACGGCTTTTTTGTTGCTTTCTACAACGGAGTTTTAGTACAAAATAAAAAAAATTTAACTAAAACTCCGTTTTAGAAAGCAGTAAAAAAACCGTCCCAAATGAAGCCTAAGAGAGATTCTGGCAACGCACCGACTGGGAAGCCATTGTGGAGCCCCAGTAGGAAAGCAAGGCAGACGAACAAAACAAGCTGTAGGATCATCAGAGCGAGCCATTTCCATCTCCACTGCTTCGCCGCACACGATGAAGTCGTCGTCATTGCCTCGTGGCATTCCATGTCCTCCTCCGGCCATCTCCGATCAAGAACTGCACTATCTTGACAGATCCGAAATGGGCGGTATCTCCCGCATCTCCATCACTTTGTCGTCCAAGCTCATCCGCTAGCCCTTCGACGACGAACGGCAGAAGCGAGCGGACGACAGACGCGGACGCGAGTAATGAAACGCGAGCAACGACGGACGCGGGCACGCGAGCTCGAGCTCGAGCTCGAACAGCCGCTCGAGAACTCGACGAGCTTTTTTTTTTTTCTCTGTCGAGTCGAGCTCGACTTTTGAGCTGGACTCGAGTTCTAGCTCAAGCTCGAGCTCGGCATTTGATAGACGAGCTCGGCTCGAACAACCCTTGACTCGAGCTCAACTCGACTCATTTGCACCCTAGCTGGTGACAACCACCACTTTCAATGCCATGGGCGGAGGGAGGGGGTGCCCCCCATTAAAAAAAAAAATTCATTTATATGTCTTCTTCTCTCTCTTTCAAGCGTATTTCTCATGTTTAAGCAATAGTATTTCTTAGGAAATATTTTTTCCATTCACATTTGCTTAGGCAATGAGGGACACCATGCAAAAATGTTTTCAAATTATTTTAGTTTTTAATAAAAATGGTTTTTTAAATATTAGTTATTTCATGAATATAATGACCTTCACTTAAATCTTAGTGATTTTAGATTAAGATTTATTAGGTTAGTTTAATGATTATAAAATAAATTTTAATCATACAAACATATAAAAATTCACTCATAAAAATATATAAATTTTAAATTTATATATGCATCTCGCCTCCAAACATGGAGGCCGTCCGGTAGTAAGACGACAAACAAAACTATTTTAATTTAGCCCCCGCTCCCCGCGGAATAAAATTTCTGATTCCGCTACTGTTAAATGCCCACCACTGGCCTCTTTAGGTTGTTATTGTCCATAGTTATCACTATTCTGCTAGTGACTACAACCACCATTAGCAGCCATCAATATCCGCTAATTCCAACCGATGTTCGTCGTCGGCTACCGTCCTCAATCATAATAGATGCTTTCTTTTAATTATCATTATTGTTTATAATAGATCAATGGCTATATATGCCGTCCATCATTGCCCACCAATGAATAGAGTTGACATTCCTCATACTCCATTCCCCAATCACCCTAGCTCCTTGTCAAGTAATTATGTCAACTCTAGTGACAAGAAATGTTGGGCATTGTAATTTTAACCTATATACTCTATTAATTCAACAAACCAAGGCCTCATGGTTATTTCTATTTGAATCAAGTTTTTCGGGTGATTACTATGATATTTTCTAAAGGTTCATAATAAAAATTTTTCATATATTTATTATCTCTATTTTTAACTAGGGATACAAATAAATTGAATTTGAGAGTTTTTTTACTAGAGCTTGAATTTGACTAATTAGTCTAGTTAGTGCTTAAGCATATTTTTATAAATTTTAGTTGGTTCATTTGATATAAAAGATAGAAGACAATTTTAATTAAAATAACTATTGAAAAAAAAAAAAGAAATAAGTTGAGATAAAGAAGAGAGATCAATTTTTAAAAACAATATTATATTTTATATTAATAATATTTATGTGAGACAAATCAAGATTTAAGTCACCCTATCTCAAACATATATGAATCTCTAGTGGAATTTGACTTATAAGTTATTTATCAAGTCAAAGTTAAGATCATTATTTAGGCTATATTTGTGATAGGTTTAGGCCCGTGCTTTTTTCTTGTTTTTAAGATATTTTTTTATCAAAAGTCGTTTTACAAATTAATAAAAAGCCATCCAAAATGAAGTCTTAGGCTTCGTTTGGGACGACTTTTTTATTGCTTTCTAAAACAGAGTTTTACTACAAATTTTTTATTTTTTATTAAAACTTCGTTTTAAAAAGCAGTAAAAAAAGCCGTCCCAAACAAAGTCTTAGTTTGACTGAAAAAAAAAAAATAAAAATGATTTTTTATTGTGCATTTGTCTTCCTTAAAGCAGTACTAAGTCTTAGAAACTCAAAAAATTTGTTTCTGCAGCCACTAAAAGATCAAATGTTGTTAATGTCTTACTGTACAACACTATGAACTTGCTAGGAAGGAGGATTAAGAGATCTAGCTCAGTTCGATTGGCTAAAGGTCTCTTTTAGGGTTTTGCCTATTTATTTTTCTGGCAATCATAGATGGGTCTATCGATCAAAATAATAAATATAAGTTATCTTTATTGAAACGTTTATTATAGTGTAGTCCCATTTAAAAACCTTAAAAAAAAGAAAGTACATATTCATCAAAAGTCAAAAGAACCTTTTTTTTTAATGAAACAATAAATTGAAGGCATATTCCAAACAAATATTTATAAATAATGATTAATTGCCATGGATATATTTTGTATTATGAAATTTTAAATCATTATTACATTAATAAGTCGATGATATAATTACTTTATCTCCTGCAACACACACGATGTACTAATTTATTCTCAAACAAATGTAACTGCGATCGGGCTGCTAGCATAATATTTGTCGGAATCCCAACTCAACTGCCCATCCTTCACCTCCCCAGCCACCGGCAACGGCAAACCGCCCTTTAAGCTAAATTTCACTTCATAGCTCTTCTCCTCCCCCACTTGGTTAAATTGCAATGTCGTCGGACTTACCTCAACTCTTACCCCCTTCGGCTCCTCCACATCCACATTATAAGTTGACATTGCATCTCCAACATTCGTTACTTTCCTCACCACCTTCACCTCAGGCGTGCTCCCTCCAATACTCACACCAAAGGATGGATAGTTAAGCTGCTCTGGAGCTATTGCTTTCACATTTGCACAATTCACCACTCCCTTTATGATCATTTGTACTTTATAGCTCGATTTATAATATCTGCATAGGTAATGTACATAGTCATAGTAATTTAGCTCATATATAATCCCAGGGTTCCTCGCTGCTTCTGGATTAATGTGGCCAGCTCCTCGCTCAAACACTGTAGCTGGATTTCCATCAAATTCATCGGTGATTGGATTCCCTTGACGATTAAATGTGTATGCGGTGGTCATAATCGCTGATTTGATTGCTGCTGGTGACCAGTTCGGATGCATGTTTCTCAATAATGCCACTACACCTGACACGTGCGGGGTTGCCATAGACGTCCCACTTAAAAAGTTGAATATGGATTTGGTGACCCCAACAGGCCGTGGCCATGCAGCCAAGATGTTGACCCCTGGTGCAATCACATCCGGTTTTATGATCCCGCCATTTGTTAAGCTCGGTCCGCGGGATGAAAAGACCGCGATAGCTGGAGCTGAGTTGATTCCAAATTGGGTCCCACCAAATTTTATCGCCGCAGTTGGGTTATTCGTGCGGTTATAGTAGTACTCTACAATGACCTTTGAGCCAGTGTTGTTCAGATGCGAGGTAGGGAGCTCATGTACAAAGGCTTCGGTAGTCTCTCCCTCCATGAAGTTGTTGAGCAAAATCATGGCGGCACCGCCTGAATTCAGCACATTACGACCTCGCTCATCATCCTTTATGCCAAAACGAAAGCACATGACAATTTTACCTTGGAGTTCTAATTTTTTTAGCTCTTTTAAATTACAACCCCTGGAATCAATTGTTCCAAGTTGATTAGTTGGGAAGGAGAGTGGAAGCTGAGTTGATGGAAAACTTGGTTGATAAGCTGACTCGCCAACTAATTCTGAACCATTGCCAAGAAGCACCGACGCCACTATCTTTCTATCAACAGTGCTAGCCCCAACTGTTAGTAACCACGGACCGTCATTGGCTAATATGCTAGCTCTGGGCCCATTGTTGGCAATTGCAGCACAAGGAACAATCCCTTTTGTTATAGCCGCGAATGAACCGACAACAACCGAGCTATGAAAGAGCTCGCGCTTGACAGACACAATCGACATTTGAAGAATATCAACATGGTCACGAATAGCTTGTTCTATACCTGCATAAATATCAGAATCGGTGCCCACAGATTTGCCTGACGGGCCGATAAATAAGACTTTGTAGATCGCTAGATGAGCGCGCGGGGCCATTCCGGAGGTTGTCCCTTGCGCCTGCCCACTCACATTGGCGTTGTTAACGAAATTCCCAGCTGCAGTGCTCGCCACGTGGGTACCGTGGCCGTCATTATCATACGGGTTAGAGTACATGCCATGGCGAAATGCAATGGCACCGAGAAGCTTGTTGTTGCAAGTACGCTTTGTAATATCAGTTTTTGCTCCAGGTTCGTCCGGACGAAGTCGGATCGTCCGGGACGATCGGTACAGGTTGTGCAGAGAAAATCATGTTTGGCTGTATGGTTCGTCTGGACGAAATCAGGATCGTCTGGACGAAAATAAGCCAGTGAACCCTTCGCCAGGGACGATGTTCAATTTTCGTCTGGACGAAATCATTCTCTTCATGGATCGTCCGGGACGAAGCTCGATCGTCCAGTACGATCAGTCTGGATATATATAGAAATGAGATATTTTGAAGAGAGAGAAAAAGTTGAGGAGAGAGAAAAACGAAGGAAAAAGTGGAAAAGTGGATTTTCGGGCGACGACGAGCTGTTTTCGTCCGAAGAGACTGTTGAGGAAATTGCTGTACGCAAGGTAAGGCACATTCCGCCTTTCTCAATTTTCAGAACCGTCGTGTTTGGCGGTATATTCTGTCCGGATTTCGTTTTCGTTAATGATTTTTGTCCGTATCTGTTGATTGGCTCAGTTTTTACCGCGTAACTTTCTGTATATTGTTGACGTGCCGAGTGTGCACATTTTGGTTATTTTTGTAAGATTTTTGTCCGGATATTTTTGATTCGACTGTGTTTTTAGTCGACTGGATTTTTCTGTGAACTTGGAAATTATCTGTGCAGTAGAATAAATGTTCTAAAAAATGTTGATATCTATATTCTATGCGAATTTGGTGAATTTTGATTTTCAGGAAAATTGTGTAAATTCTGTATACTGCCGTTGTGCTGCCCGATTTTTGAGAAATTTCTGTTTTGTCCGGAAATCTTCTGAATTGATATGCTATCTGTATATGCTATATAAAGGGAGTTATAAGGGGCCTGGATCCTATGAGATTCAGTTAGTGTCTGGGAATTCTGAAATGAGCTCAATATGAAATCTGATATCTGTTCTGTTCCGGATCCGAGGAAACAATCTGTTTAGGTGCTATATGCACTATATATGTATTCTGGTGCTATAAGCACATCTGATCTGATCTGTTTTGGTGCCGTGAGCACAAAGGGAGGCATAAGTGGTCTGGATCCTATGAGATTCAGTCAGTGTCAGGGAATTTAGCTATTAATTAAATATCTGATATCTGTTATATGATTCTGATACGATTTGTTCTGTTCCGATATGATCTGTACGATTCTGATTCTGTTGATCTGATGTTTCTGATTTGATGCAACTTCCGTTTCCGTACAGTTTTGTTGATTTGATATCTGTCCGAATCTGTTTCGATTCTGTACGGATTTGTCTGCTGTGTTGGTTTTGAGATTCTGAGGATTTTGATTGGAGGTTTGTTGCTTTACTAAGCTGTTGAGCTCACCCTTGCTTTCTGGTGGTTTTCAGGTTCTGGGAAAGGGAAGGAAGTCCAGGACTAGATTTCAGAGTCTGATCAGTATAGGTACTTTTGTACTTTTGATTTTTGTACAGTCATGGCTTTTCTGTTCTGTATTTCTTTCTGTCGAAAGCCATGTACTGTTCTGTAGATGATTGTTTTGAGGAAATGAAATTGGATAGATGTTTTGTTCCGCTGCATTTGATGATACATAGTAGCTCTGTGTTTGTTAGTCTGTGCGAATTAATTATTTGGAAGATTCAGTTCCGAACCAAATTCCAAAACTAGATCCTGGTTAGTGCAGCTCCGTCGCGATCCAGCGCGGGCGGGATCCGTCTCGTCTCGGGTCGGGTCGTGACAAGCTTTTTGGTATCAGAGCAATGGTTTTGGAATTTGAGAATTTTGTGAAACAGAGCTATAGGAAGTGATCAGTTGGTCTGTCTGGGGGGGGTAATTTTGATTTGTTTGGCTTTTTATTTTGTTGTTTTTGTGATAGTTTTTCTGGATTTTCTGGATTTTTCTGTATGGATCAGCCAGACCCAGACATGACAGATGGTCAGAGTGCCGATCAGGCAGCACCAGTGGGGAGTACAGCCCCAGTGGTCGGTGCTGATATGCTTTCTCAGTTTGCTTCGCTGGTTGCTCAGATGATGAGCGAGACTCAGAGTAGAGCTTCTACTGTCAGATCTGATGACCTGGATAGACATTTGCAGTTGTTTTTGAGGTTGAAACCTCCGAGGTTTGAGGGTGCTGTTGAGCCCAGAGCTGCTGAAGAGTGGCTGAGGAGAGTGGAGAAGACCTTTGACGGGATGTAGTGTCCGTCAGACAGGAAGGTACCGTTAGCAGTTTTTCTGTTAGACGGAGAGGCTGAGCACTGGTGGGATGGCCAGCAGGCAGCCAGATTTCAGGGCAGACTGAACTCTTTGATTACTTGGGAAGAGTTCACTGAGGTATTCCGAGATTGGTTTGTTCCCCCTTCTGCACGACAGCAGATGCAGGAGAGTTTTCTGAGACTTGTTCAGGGGAGCAAGACGGTGATGCAGTACGAGGCTGAGTTTACTGCATTAGCCAGGTACGCTCCGCAGCTGGTTAGCACGTCTGCTGAGAGGTGCTACAGATTTCTGAGAGGCTTACGAGACACTTTGAGGCAGCCTCTGATACCGTTCCGGATTACTGATTTCTCTGAGCTTGTGGAGCGAGCTTGTCTGATTGAGAATGACATGACGGCTACTCAGCAGCGGTGGACTGCGAGTAGGAAGAGGTTTGGAGGAGAGACATCTGGCAGTGGTTCCTCTGGGAAGAGGAGATTTGTTCCTGGACCTGGATCTGGAGATTCCAGGAAGAGCGGAGGATCGTCTGGTACTGCTACCAGTACGACTAGTTCTGGATCTGTCAGTACGGCACCTGTGTGCCAGAGTTGTGGACGGCGACACCATGGCCAGTGCTACAGGATAGCTGGTCTTTGTTTCAGATGTGGTCAGCCGGGACATAGGATTGCAGAATGTCCGCAGATGGGATTTGATCAGCGTTCTGAGCAGCGATCTGAGGGCTTTGTCAGACCTGTTGGTTCAGCAGCAGGAAGACCGAGGACTGTTCCTCCTCGCCCTGAGGGATTTGCTGGTAGAGGCGGTGGTTCTAGTTCTGCACCGCGGAGACCACCTACGATTCAGAGGGAGCAGAGTAGTTCTGTTGCTTCAGTTCCTGCTCCAGTTCAGCCACGAGTTTACAGTCTGAGTCAGCAGGAGGCTCGTGATGCTCCGGATGTTGTGACAGGTACGGTTTACATTTCTGATCAGCCCCCTGTCGTGTTTTGTTTGACTCTGGAGCGAGTCATTCTTTTCTGTCCGAGCATTGTTTTGAGATTTTACATTTGGATTCGATGGTTTTACCGATTTCTTTGTCTGTGATTTTACCGGCGGGGAATCCATTGATTGCTCGACAGTTTTGTTTGTGTGAGATCGAGATTTCTGGCAAGAAGTGGAAATCGAGTTTGATTCGATTGCCGATTTCTTCGTATGATGTGATTCTGGGCATGGATTGGCTGAGTCAGTATGAGGCTCAGATAGACTGTCTGAAGAAGCAAGTGAGTTTGCTTGTGGCTGGAGAGAGAGTTGTATTTCAGGGATTACGAGGTGTTCTCTCCAGTCTGGTTTCTGTGTTGGAGGTGAGCAGGATGTGGAAGAAAGGATGTCCGGTATTTTTAGCTTCGGTGCGGGATCTGAACCTGGAGGTTGGTTCTGTTTCTGAGATCCCTGTGGTACGGGAGTTTGCTGATATTTTTCCTGAGGAGCTGGTTGGTTTACCTCCGGATAGAGATGTGGAGTTCTCTATCGATATTTTTCCGGGTACCGCTCCGATATCGAAAGCTCCGTACAGGATGGCACCGAAAGAACTTTCTGAGTTGAAAGTTCAGCTTCAGGAGTTGGTTGATAGAGGTTTTGTGCGCCCTAGTGTTTCTCCCTGAGGAGCACCTGTTCTGTTTGTGAAAAAGAAGGACGGTACACTCCGTATGTGTATTGATTACAGAGATTTGAACAAGGTCACGATCAAGAACAAGTATCCTTTGCCTCGGATTGACGACTTGTTTGATCAGCTTTCCGGATCTTCAGTATTTTCGAAGATTGATTTGCGATCCGGATATTATCAGGTGAAGGTGAAGGAAGCTGATGTGGTGAAGACAGCTTTTAGTACTCGGTACGGGCACTATGAGTTTTTGGTTATGCCTTTTGGGGTAACCAACGCGCCTGCTATTTTCATGGATCTGATGAACCGAGTATTCAGGGAGTATCTGGATCAGTTTGTGATCGTCTTCATTGACGATATTCTGGTATATTCTGCATCTGAGGATGATCATGCCAGACATTTGAGGATTGTGTTAGAGACTTTGAGGCAGCATCAGCTGTATGCCAAGTTCTCCAAAGTGTGAATTTCTGGCTAAAGAGCATTTCTTTTCTGGGGCATGTGATTAGCGGAAAAGGCATTTTCTGTAGATCCCCAGAAGATTCAGGCTGTTGCTGATTGGCCAAGGCCGACTACGGTATTTGAGGTACGTAGTTTCTTGGGCATGGCCGGGTATTATAGGAAAGTTTGTGAAAGGATTTTTTACAGATTTCGACTCCTCTGACGAGACTGACTCAGAAGTCAGTACCTTTTGTTTGGACACCGGAGTGTGTGAAGCTAGTTTTCAGAGATTGAAGGAGTGTTTGACTTCAGCTCCAGTGTTAGCACTTCCGTCAGGTACGGAAGGTTTTCAGGTGTTCAGTGATGCTTCACTGAAAGGACTGGGATGTGTCCTGATGCAGCATGGTCAGGTAATTTCTTATGCTTCTAGACAGTTAAAGCCACATGAGAAGAATTACCCGACGCATGATCTGGAGTTAGCTGCAGTTGTGTTTGCTTTGAAGATTTGGCGTCATTACCTGTATGGCGTCAGATGTGAGATTTTCACTGATCATAAGAGCCTGAAGTATATTTTTACTCAGAAGGATCTGAATCTGAGACAAAGAAGGTGGCTCGAGTTGATCAAGGACTACGATTTGACTATTCAGTATCAGCCTGGGAAGGCGAATGTGGTAGCGGACGCTCTGAGCAGAAAGTCTTCTGGATTCTCAGGTATTCAGCTTACCTGTGATGACTTTCTGATTCGTGATTTAGAGAGATTGCAGTTGGAGGTGGTTTCCTCCAATGATTTGGAGTTGGCTCAGATGAGTATTCAGTCTTCTTTGGAAGCACGGATTCAAGAAGCCCAGAAGTCAGATTCTGACTATTCGAAGTTGATAGCTCAGATTGGATCTGGTAAGACTCCTGAACTTCGAATTTCTGATTCTGGTGCTATTTTCTGTAAGAACAGGTTGTGGGTACCTGTGTTTGGAGACTTGAGGCAGGAGATTCTGTATGAATCTCATCATTCAGGCTACACTATACATCCAGGCAGTGGTAAGATGTACGCTGATATGAAGCTTTTGTTCTGGTGGCCTGGGATGAAGAAAGATGTAGCAGAGTTTGTGTCGAGATGCGAAGCCTGTCAGTTGGTAAAGGCAGAGCATCAGCGACCAGGTGGATTGTTGCAGTCGTTGCCTATCCCTGAGTGGAAATGGGGAGGAGGTAACGATGGATTTTGCGATGGGTTTCCCTCGATCTAGACAAGGGCACGACGCTATTTGGGGTGGTTGTAGATCGATTGACGAAGTCAGCCCATTTTCTTCCGATCAGACAGACGGATTCAGTTGATCGCTTGGCACAGATATATGTGAAAGAGATAGTCAGATTGCACGGTGTGCCTCGTGTGATCGTATCTGATCGAGATGGACGTTTTACTTCCAGACTTTGGAAAGGCATTCAGCAAGGCTTGGGTACAAAACTGCATTTTAGTACAGCCTTCCATCCTCAGACCGATGGACAGTCTGAGAGGACTATTCAGGTACTGGAAGATCTGTTAAGACTTTGTGTTCTGGACTTTAGCGGAAGCTGGGAAGATCATATTCCGCTGATTGAGTTTGCCTATAACAACAGTTTTCAGTCCAGTATCGGTATGGCACCGTACGAAGCTTTGTATGGCAGGAAGTGCCGTACTCCTTTGACTCTGACGGAGGTCGGAGATAGGCAGGCTTTGGGAGCTACTTTTGCTGATGAAACTGCACAGAAGATCAATTTGATAAGAGAAAGATTGAAAGCTGCTCAAGATCGACAACAGAAGTATTACAATCAGAAGCACAGATTTGTAGAGTTTCAGGTTGGTGACTTTGTGTATGTCAAAGTCAGCCCGATGAAGGGTGTGAGCAGATTTGGTCAGGTGAGCAAGCTTAGTCCGAGGTATGTTGGACCTTTTGAAATTCTGGAAAGGATTGGAAAAGCTGCTTACAAATTGATGCTTTCTGATTCGATGCCTGATGTGCAGAATGTGTTTCACGTATCCACTCTGAGGAAGTGGGTATCCGACTCTGGGAAGAAAGTATCTGCTGATGAGGTTGAGATTCAGGAGAATCTGACGTACAAGGAAGAGCCAGAGTTGATTTTGGCATACGACGTACGAAAGCTAAGAAGTAAACAGATTCCAATGGTTAAAGTCCAGTGGAAGCACCGTACTGCACGGGAAGCCACTTGGGAGAAGGAGTCTGACATGAGACGGTTGTACCCATACTTGTTTTGACTGAGTTTGGACTGGATAATGTCGAGGACGACATTTTTTTTTAAAGTTGGGGAGATTGTAATATCAGTTTTTGCTCCAGGTTCGTCCGGACGAAGTCGGATCGTCCGGGACGATCGGTACAGGTTGTGCAGAGAAAATCATGTTTGGCTGTATGGTTCGTCTGGACGAAATCAGGATCGTCTGGACGAAAATAAGCCAGTGAACCCTTCGCCAGGGACGATGTTCAATTTTCGTCTGGACGAAATCATTCTCTTCATGGATCGTCCGGGACGAAGCTCGATCGTCCAGTACGATCAGTCTGGATATATATAGAAATGAGATATTTTGAAGAGAGAGAAAAAGTTGAGGAGAGAGAAAAACGAAGGAAAAAGTGGAAAAGTGGATTTTCGGGCGACGCCGAGCTGTTTTCGTCCGAAGAGACTGTTGAGGAAATTGATGTACGCAAGGTAAGGCACATTCCGCCTTTCTCAATTTTCAGAACCGTCGTGTTTGGCGGTATATTCTGTCCGGATTTCGTTTTCGTTAATGATTTTTGTCCGTATCTGTTGATTGGCTCAGTTTTTACCGCGTAACTTTCTGTATATTGTTGACGTGCCGAGTGTGCACATTTTGGTTATTTTTGTAAGATTTTTGTCCGGATATTTTTGATTCGACTGTGTTTTTAGTCGACTGGATTTTTCTGTGAACTTGGAAATTATCTGTGCAGTAGAATAAATGTTCTAAAATGTTGATATCTATATTCTATGCGAATTTGGTGAATTTTGATTTTCAGGAAAATTGTGTAAATTCTGTATACTGCCGTTGTGCTGCCCGATTTTTGAGAAATTTCTGTTTTGTCCGGAAATCTTCTGAATTGATATGCTATCTGTATATGCTATATAAAGGGAGTTATAAGGGGCCTGGATCCTATGAGATTCAGTTAGTGTCTGGGAATTCTGAAAAATGAGCTCAATATGAAATCTGATATCTGTTCTGTTCCGGATCCGAGGAAACAATCTGTTTAGGTGCTATATGCACTATATATGTATTCTGGTGCTATAAGCACATCTGATCTGATCTGTTTTGGTGCCGTGAGCACAAAGGGAGGCATAAGTGGTCTGGATCCTATGAGATTCAGTCAGTGTCAGGGAATTTAGCTATTAATTAAATATCTGATATCTGTTATATGATTCTGATACGATTTGTTCTGTTCCGATATGATCTGTACGATTCTGATTCTGTTGATCTGATGTTTCTGATTTGATGCAACTTCCGTTTCCGTACAGTTTTGTTGATTTGATATCTGTCCGAATCTGTTTCGATTCTGTACGGATTTGTCTGCTGTGTTGGTTTTGAGATTCTGAGGATTTTGATTGGAGGTTTGTTGCTTTACTGAGCTGTTGAGCTCACCCTTGCTTTCTGGTGGTTTTCAGGTTCTGGGAAAGGGAAGGAAGTCCAGGACTAGATTTCAGAGTCTGATCAGTATAGGTACTTTTGTACTTTTGATTTTTGTACAGTCATGGCTTTTCTGTTCTGTATTTCTTTCTGTCGAAAGCCATGTACTGTTCTGTAGATGATTGTTTTGAGGAAATGAAATTGGATAGATGTTTTGTTCCGCTGCATTTGATGATACATAGTAGCTCTGTGTTTGTTAGTCTGTGCGAATTAATTATTTGGAAGATTCAGTTCCGAACCAAATTCCAAAACTAGATCCTGGTTAGTGCAGCTCCGTCGCGATCCAGCGCGCGCGGGCGGGATCCGTCTCGTCTCGGGTCGGGTCGTGACACGCTTGTTGCCCCAATAGCACCTGCCGTTCCATTTGGGTGGAGTAGGAGACATTCCATTGCTGTTGAAGGAAGGGTGGTTAGGGCTGATCCCGGTATCAATGACACCGATGATTTGGCCAGCACCCATGGAAGAGTCGGACCAGAGCGTATTCGATGGTTTGCCTTTGAGGGAGAGAAAGGTGGGGGTGTAGGTTGTGGAAGCATGGTATTCTTTTTCGGGGTAGGCGTTGATGAAGCCATCGAGCGATTCCATGGCTTCTACTTCTTCAGAGTTGAGGCGGGCAGCGAAGCCGGTGATGACTTCGCGATAGGTATAGACCATGCGTGGTTCACCAGAGGCAAGGGTGGCATTTGGGAGGAAGGACATGTACCAATTTTTCAGGTCCCGAAAGCGAAGTGAGCGGTTAGAGCCATGACGAGGCTTCTCCACATGAACTATGTAGATAGGGGTTTTGGTAGGGTCGATGCCACCACCTTCGTCGGTGATGGGGAGGAGTTGAGTGTAGACTAGTTGAAATATATTAGGTGAGAAGAAGAGGAAGAAGAGAAAAAGGAGGTTGAGGATGGTAGTGCCCATGAATATCGAGATCATCAGTACTTGAAAGAAAAAATGACCTATATAATGCCCGCAGCCAGAAAGGTTTATATAGCCGATGACAAGCTTTTTTTTTTTGGGAAATTGATGACAAGCTAAAAAAGGGCATCTTTCTGGAAAAATAATTGAAGTACGCCATTGCAAGATCAAATGATGGAGTTATAATAAGGGCTATTGATTACTTGATCAAAATACCTTTTCTCTTGGAATACAATGCTTCCTATGACATAGGGTGCAGTGTTTATCCTCATAGCCGATTTTCTGCAGAACTGGAAACTCATTATCACTTTCTATAATATTAAATCCTGTGGGATATATTCCACTGCTTCATATTTTACTGCAGGCAATACGTCTCTTCTCCGATTTTCTGTAGCCGCTTATCCTCGCTTTCCATTGCTTTTTAGCTTTTGAAAATCTTTTCACTGTCTCTTGATTAAGTTCTTTTTAGATCATTTTTATTATTTATTTTTTAAAAATAGTTTTTTTAATTGTATTTTTTATGATTTTTTATTTTTTAAATAAATCAAATTATTTTAACAAACACTGAAAATTAATAATATCTTTTAGTATTTTGTGTATTTTAAAATTGAATATCATTACGGACCATCTTCGGCAACCCCCATTGTCGTTGAAAATCATCACTGTCACTGCCCACCACCAGCCTCTTTCAATGATCATTGTCCATTGCTGCCACTATTCTGCTAGCAACCGCCACCATCGTCGCATAAATAAATAAAAATGATAATTTTTTTAAAATTTCAAATATCTTCCGTTTTATCTCAACTTATAAACAAAATAACGTAAAAGCAACCCCAAACGGCTCATTAGAGTACTCCTAATTTATTCCAAATAATGTATTCCTAATTTAAAGATATAATAAACAATTCTAAAAATAAAATAAAATATTTGTTACAAATAATAATTTGTATATATATATATATATATATATGATGTATCTTATGATGATTTGTAGTGGTCACAAAAGATCGCCTGGAACCATAGGGTATATATATTCTCAAAAAAATTATCTTGATCGGGCACGAATCTCGAGGCAGAATCAAGCCGAAAACTTCAAAAATTAAATCCGGGATCACCTAAACTCCGATTTCAGCGAACTTACAGTCAAACTGAGCATCAAGGAAATACAAACTCAACGACACCAAATTCGACTCAATCCGAGCCCAAATGAGTCCAAATCAAGCACTCGAAGCACTCTTAGAAAGTTCAAACCATAATTTGAGTTACCAAACGGTCTCCAAATATGACATTCTTATAGTTGAATTGAGCGGCTCGACGAGACGAATCCAACAAGCCCAAGATCGCCGAATTCCAACATCATTAAGACCTTTAAATGTTTGACAAATGGTGCACGATCAAGAGATTCAATATCGGCCGTCCATTCGACCACTCTCTATTTACCCCTGATCTTACACCTATTTACAAGCTATGCCACTCCAAAATATCTATAAATAGACCCCTCATCTCTCCTGAGAGAGAACCCAAGCAAGAACGGAGGAAGAAGGAAGAAGAGAAGATTAGGAGGGAAGAAACTCCTCCTCGACCACCGCCGGGATTCTGCCAGACTTCCACGGGACGCCGGAATTCCATCTGACTTCCAAATGATGACGGGATTTCGTCCAACATCCAACTGACATCGGAATTCTGCTCGATTTCGAAATTCTGCCCGATTTCCAAGTGACTCTGGAGTTTTTCCCGAATACCATCTAACACCGTAGTTCTGCCCGACGCCCGAGTGACACCGGAATTCTGTCGGACACTCGAGTGATGCCAGAATTCTTCCCAAGTGACGTAGGAATTCTGCCCGATGCCGGAATTCTGTCAGACTTCCAAACGATGCCAAAATTCTGCTCAACTTCGAAACGACGCCGGAATTCTACCCGACCTTCTAAGGACGCCAATATTCCGCCCGATCTCCAAGTGACGCCGGAACTCTGCCCGAAGTTGTAACTGATTTTCAATTCTAAAGAGATTCGTTGTAATCTGATTGTCCTAAATTTTAAGGACGAGTCACCCTCTTGTATTTCAAACAAACACTAGTGAAACTCTTTCAACTGGGCGTGACCCCGTGGTTTTTCCCCTTTAAGGGTTTTCCATGTAAAAATCTTGGTGTTGTTATTTCTCCTATGTTTGTGTACTAGATATTCGTACAACACTGACACAGAAGTTTTTTAACTCTATCGCCGCGTATATTATATATATATATATATATATAAATGGATAATTCATTAAATTTAAAAAATGAGGAAATGTAGGGGTGGTGGACCGCTTCTTGCAACAGAAATCATGAAATGGGGAGATAGGGAGGCTTAGGTGTCCAAATTAACGTAGTTGTCGTTCTAAAAATAAGCACAAGAGATCAATTATAAAAAGCAGATTAGAGCAATATTACTTCTTCTATCAAATACCATCGTACCATCAGTCGATCTTAAGTGATTCGTGATCTTCATAATTCCCAGCAGAACTTTTTCTTTTCCTTCTTCTTCATTCTTCTTCTTTCTCCACTGTTAGTAATGGCTCACGGTTGCCCTTACTTCGACCCTGACTACATTCCAGCCTCGGAGTACATTCCCCCGCTCAGGTAATTAATTAATCCTAATCGTGTTAGTTAATTTTCTCTGATTTATAAGATTAGTTTGTGATCGTTGGCTTATTCATATTCAATAAAGTTGATGAATGAACACAACTCTCCTTAGCCTATTGGTTGAGAGCTTAGGCTTCCAACTAAGAGGTCAAAGGTTCGAGTCCATGTGTATGCGTTGTATGTGTGAGTTTGCTTAAATGGCCTAAATGTCCCAAAAAAAAAGTTGATGAATGTTTTTTGTTGGTGTCAGGGTGTGCACCGATAATGATACATGCGACAATTGTACTCTTGTCGAGGTATAAATTAATTATATAAACTAAATTATACTTCTTGCACAAATTGTGTTTGTTTTTATGATAAAATTTGATTTCTTTGTTGTGATTGAATGCGCGCAGGTGGATGGCGCTAGTAGGCGCAATATTCTTTTGAAAATGGTACAGGTCCTAAGCGATTTGGACCTCATCATTTCCAAATCCTACATTTCATTTGATGGTGATTGGTTCATGGATGTCTTCCACGTCACTGATCTTCAAGGCCGCAAACTTCGTGAGCCCTCTATTATAGGCTACATACAACAATCTCTTGACATTGCACAAAAAACTTAAAGAATCTTTTGGCCTCGCACGAGTAAAAATCTGCAACGGCAACATAGTCGGTGTCGACCACTTCACCTCCGATTGCAATGCCTTTGAAGTAACCTTCATTGATCGCCCTGGCATCCTCTATGATATCTCTACTGTGCTCTTCGAGCTCTCATGTGCCATGGACTTCGGTGAAGTTTGGGCTCACAATGGTCTTGTGGCTTGTATCCTCTACATAAAGGAACAAGGCACGGGTCTACCCATCTTGGATCGAACCCGCTTGACTTACTTGGGGGACTATATGGAAAATGTAATGGAGGCCCACCACTTCCCTGGTGAGCAATGGGGGGTACGGTTACGAAGCCCGACAGCTTGTCGGATCCACACAGAGCGACGGTTGCATCAGATGTTGCAACAACATAAGGATTATGATGTTGGACCACCTCCATTGCCAGTCGAGGATGATCAATTGAGCTTGACTATTACAGCCATGGTGACTAATAAAAGGTTTGGTTGTGGCAATATAGGAGTGGTGTTTCGGCCTCAAGTGTCTGTTGAAAGTTGGAGGGGAAGGGATTGCTTGGTTGTGAATGTCAAGAGTAGTGATAGACCTAAGCTGATGTTTTGTGATAGACCTAAGCTGATGTTTGACATAGTTTGTGCTCTAACATATTTAAATTATGATGAATTACATGGCACTGTTATCTCTCATGGATCAGTCGCAATTCAGGTAACTTGATTAATTTTGAATTTTGAATTTATGAATATGGATTGAAGTTTTAATTTGTCAATGCAGGAATACTTTGTGCAGCAAATGAATGAGTGCATGCTGATTAATGAGATGGAAAGACAAAGTTTATTTCAAAGTTTGGTGGCGGCTGTTGAAAGGAGAATGTCTCAAGTGAGTACAAGTCTTTGAGCTTTTCGAGTATTTAAAAAGAATGATATATATAGATATGTGTGTGTGTTTATTTATTTATTTTTGAAGTACAAGGGCTAAAGGTGGAGGAGCGCATTTTGGATCGTCACGGCTTGCTTTCAAAGATGAGTAGAGTATTAAGAAAGAATAGCCTACACTCAACAAGGCATCCTTCTCCAAGGAGAAAGACACGGCTATTGGCACTTTACTACATTATTGATGACTCGTCGTCCACCATTGATGCCAAAAATATTGATCAACAAAGGCTGGAGGCAGTGCGCAATGAGATTGATGGGGACATCTTCTTTGAAAAGAAGAATGATTATAGCATCAACTCACCGGTTCGTAAAAAATGGAGCCTATTTTCTATGTTCTATATTTTGGGGAGGGCTTTGTGGTCTCATGTTAAGCGCCTCTTCAACAATATTAGTTTCATTAGATAAATTTTGTGCGTCTTTTTTAATTCTTAATTTTTTTAGTTTTTTTTTTCCAACTACTTGTAGTAGTTTTTAGGGTTCAATAGCAGCAAAATTGTCTCTTTATTCATAATCTCGGTAACTATATAGCCCACAGCTCCCTCTTAGTTAGAGCTCATTTATTCTTATTAATATTTCATAAATGCAAATTAAGCACTCACCTCCCATTCAAAAAAGAAAAAAACAAGAAAAAAAAAATAAACAAAATCGTTTAATATCAGTGGTGCGATCGTCTCTTTTATCTTATAATCGTTTAATATAAAATTTGAATTAATTTAGTGGCAATTTGAATTTTGAAATGCATGACCGTTGGAACTTCCGCTAAATAAATGGCCGGGTGCTAATGCAAATCGAAACCAAGCCTGTATAAGTTATAATATATAGCCCGATCAAAATTATTATTTTATTCATTATAAAAACTTTATAATACTCATAATAATATTTAAAACTATTGGAAAGAGAGATTGAGCATAGATATGATGAGTTACAAATGCTTCTCAAAACCAATTTGGGTTCATGCCTATTAGGTTTATTATGGAAGATATACATTTATTAAGAGGTTTGATGGAGAAGTATCAAGAGAATAAGGATGATCTACGTATGATATTTATTGATTTAGATGAAACTTATGATAAAGTTTTAAGAGACGTGCTCTAAAGTGTTCTAAAAAAGAAAAGAGATAAATATGCTTATATTTAAGTCATTAAGGATAAATATACAGTTGTTGTTACTTGTGTTGTATCAAAGATTAGCTCTAAGCACGTATCATTTTGCTTCAATCATGGATGTTTTTATTAGAGATTTGCAATAGGATTTGCCTCATGTATGCTTTTTGTTGATGATATTCCTCTTTTTTATGAAGCTAGAGAATAAGTTGAAAGAGAACTTGAATTATGGAGGTCAATTTGAGAGTCTAAAGGTTTTCGTTTGACTACATTTAAAATTGAATATATGAAGCATAATTTTAGTTGAAATAGATCTAGTGGTGGGATTGTGACTTTGAACAATAAAGATTTTAAAAATAGTACATATTTTAAATATCTTGAGTCTATTGTTTAAAGTGATGGTGAAATATATGAGGATATTATAGTTGGATTCAAATTGGATGGTTGAAATGGAGAAATGCATCGGGCCTATTGTGTGATAGAGAAGTACTCATACTTAAAAGAATTGTATAAGATGATGGTGAAACCTACAATACTTTCTGGTGCAGACTATTGTTCATTAAAAGAGAAGCATACAATTAATTGTTGTGATGAGGATGCACAAGTGGATAAGTGGTTTGACTCTCAGAGATAGAATGAGAAATGAGAATATATGTTCAAAGTTTGAAGTAGCTCCAGTGATAGAAAAAATTAGAGAGAGTTATCTTAGATGGTTTAGTGACATAAAACATTAGCCTTCTGGTGATCATGTTAGGATAGTAGATGTGTTAGATATGGCCTATGATAAAAAAGGTAGAGGCTGAACTAAAAAGAACTTAATTTGAAAGTATTAGAAATAATCTTTTTGTATTAGACTTAAATGAGAGTTTGACTCTTAATATGATACAATGGAGAAAAATAATTCAGGTAGCTGGCCCCAAATAGTAGGATCAAGGCTTGATATTATTATTTTTGTTCTATAATATTAAAAAAAATATTTTTAATAATAATTTTATAGTGAGTTTAAAGACAATTATTCATTAAAGGACCCTATGTCAATATGTAGGAAAATGTGAGGCACAATTCGAGCATTTGATTACCTGTTATATTCATGATTTTTATTGAGCTATAACTATTACAATTTTGAATAATAATCATTTATGAATGAGACAAAAAAATTCCATTTTCCTTAAAATTATGGTATGCAATGACAACTTTAGACACATTTTTTTATTTTAATGTCATAATTAAAAAAAATGCGGCTATTAATTGTACTAATTAAAAATTTTAATCATATTCTTTTAAATGTGGCTAAATTTTTCATAAATTTTTATTATAAGTTACAAAAAAACAGCATTAAAAAGGATAAAAAAAAGAATTTAACTGAACGAGTTTAAAATGGAAGTTGATATGTCACCAAAAATTATCTTGATCAGGCACGAATCTTGAGGCATATTCAAGTTGGAAACTTCGGAAATTAATTCGGAGACCATCCAAACTCCTATTTCAGCAAACTTATAGTCGAACTGAGCATCTAGGAAAGGCGAGCCTAACGGCACAAAATTCGACTCAATCCGAGCCCAAATGAGTCCAAATCAAGGACCCGAAGCGCTGTTGGAAGGTTTAAATCATAATTTGGATTACCAAACGGTTTCCAAACATAACAAGCTTATAGTCGAATCGAGCGGCTCGATGAGATGAATCCAACGAGCCCAAGATCGCTGAATTCCGACATCACTAAGACATTCAAATGTCCATCAAACGGTTCATGATCAAAGGATTCAACATCGGCCGTCCATCCAACCACTCCAAACTTACCCTTGATCCTTCATATATTTACAAGTCATGCCACTCTCAAAAAACTATAAATAGCCCCCCACTCTTCTCATGAGGAGGGGGGAGAAAGAGGAGGAAGAGGGAGAAGAAGAGAAGAAAGGGAGGAATTTGGGAGCTCTCTTGCCACCGACCACCGCCGGATTTCCTGCCGGCCACCACCGGAGTACTTGCCGACCATCGCCGGGGTTCCTGCCGGCCACCATCGGAGTACCTGCCAACCACCGCCTGACTTCCACCCGTTCTCCGACCACCAACGGACATTTGCCAGTTCGTCGACCACCGTCGGACTTCCACCAGTTTGCCGACCGCAGCTGGACTTCATCCCAACCGTTGACCACTATCGGACTTCTGCTAGTCCGTCTACCGCCGCCAGACTTCCACCAATTCTCCAACCACCGATGGACTTCTGCCAGTCCATCGACCGCCGCCAGACTTCCACTAGTTTGCAGATCGCCACCGGACTTCCACCCGTCCTCCGACCGTCGCCAGACTTCTACCAGTTCACTGACTACCGCCGGACGTCCGCCAGCCCGCCGACCATCGTCATACTTTCATAGTTTGCCATCCGCCATCAGAATTCTGCCAGTCTGTCGAACACCACAGGACTTCCTCTAGTCCGCCAACTACAGTCCTCCCAACCACTGTCATCCAATTACGATCATTACAATCTCCATCATTTGCAGACTATGGTCCTTCGGACCTCTGTCGTCTGCCGACTACATTCCTCGCCGACTATGGTCCTCCCAACCTTCGTCACCTTCTAACTATGGTCCCCCTCGACCTTCGTCGCCCGCCGACTACTACGGTCCTCCCGACCTTTGTCGCCCGCCGACTACGATCCTTCTGACCTCCATTGTCTGCCGACAACGATCCTTCCGACCTCCGTCACCCGATGACTACGATCCTCCCGACCTCCGTCTCAATACAACGGTACTTTTGACCTATGTCGCTCATAGACTACGATCCTTCTGACCTCCGTCACCCGCCGAATATGGTTCATCCGATCTACATCACTCGTCGACTATGGTTTTTCCATCCCAAACAAACATATCAATATTGATTCTTCTAACTTCTACCACGCAATGTATTTTATATGATGCATATTTGTTACTTCGAGCCAAGGCCTTCCTCCTAAGGATGGGCCTCATTTGTAATCAATTACAAGCATTAGTGGATTCATTCAAGCTGGGCCAGACCCCGTGGTTTTTTCCCCTTTTTAGGGGTTTCCACGTAAAAACTTTGGTGTCTCTTATGAACGCTACACCCTCATCTCTTTCATCTGCTTGTGTTCTGGATCTTCGTACAAAGCTAAGGCATTAATCTTTATATTTCTCTACCGCCGCGAATTTTTCAGGACGCAACAGTTTGGCGCCGTCTGTGGGAACCGATTCCCGACTGGGGGGCAAATTTTGCTCCAATCTCAGAAGGTCATTCAAGTTAACTTCCTGACATTAGTTATTATTGCATTAATTTCATGATAATCTGATGCGGACTGGGGGGCAACTTTGATTCCAATCGTGGTCGAAAAGATTTTCCAATGCTTTTAATATCAAGATGATTTATAAGAAACCTCCCGACAAATACAAGAATGTTTCTGATAAATTTCAAGTCATATACAGTCCTCTACTGGACTTCTACTCCTTAGACAAGGTCTTAATATCAACCTTAAAAAGGCAATAACGGTCTGAAGATAGGCCATTCTTCACCTTTGATTCGGGATACACGCGACATTCTCCCCTCCCAATCAAGGAAAAAATCAATCCCAGGGGGATTCGATTCGACCTCTTCCATACAGGTTAACGTCATTGGGCAAAGGCTCTGACATACAACCTCGGATAGGTCCAACATCCTTAGTGGATTTCCTCGACCTCTTCCATACAGGTTAACGTCATCGAGTGAAGCTCTGACAAATAACCTTGGATAGGTCAAACATCCTTAGTGGATTTCCTCGACCTCTTCCATACAGGTTAACGTCATCGAGTGAAGCTCTGACAAACAACCTCCGATAGGTCAAACATCCTTAGTGGATTTCGTCGACCTCTTCCATACAGGTTAACGTCATCGAGTGAAGCTTTGACAAACAACCTTGGATAGGTCAAACATCCTTAGTGGATTTTCATGACCTTTTTCATACAGGTTAACGTCATCGAGTGAAACTCTGACAAATAACCTAGGATAGGTCATTCATCCTTGATGGATTTTCTCAATATTTTTCATACAAGTTAATGTCATCGAGCAACGCTTCGACAACAACCTTGGATAAATAAACAATTCTATAGGTGGCTTTCCTGGACCTCTTCACATAGTTAAACATCTTTGATGGATCCCATCAAACCTCATCCCTGAAGCATTTCGAAGGACTTCTTGGTTCCTTCAAAGAAGGATTGAATCCTTTGATAGGCCTCCATTAGCATCATTAGATGGTTGCGGTTGACACAATGTTTGACCCCCACCATCAAATTGTCAGTTATATGCCCCCATCATCATGCATACTTTCTATCTTCAACAAAATGCAGCTTAATTATCGTCATCAGCTCATCGTCTGTTCTCTAACGTCGGAATACCACCTAACCACTTACAAGAGGCTTTCATTGGCATACTCCATGCATTAGAGGATCGACTTATGATCGTTGAATCTCTTCCCAACCAGTAATCAACGCTGGACTTTCGCTTGTTCTTTGAAAATCATCAGTACTCTTCCTGACTACCCATCGTAGTCAAATTTCTACTAAGTCTCTAACCATTGGACTTCTGCTCGATCGCTGTCAGACTTTCACCTAACCGTCATCGAACTTCCACCATGTCGCCACACATTACAGGGTTCTACCTGTCCATTGATTATAGTCGAATCTCCTTCAAGGCATTGTTAATGTCAAAATCTCTTCCAAGGGAGGCCACTGTTGGGTTGTTTCTATCTTTTTGCAAGAAAGCAAAATTTCAATCGTCATCAATGCCCTCCGAGCTACCAATCCACACAAGGACCGGCACAAGAGGGAAATAATTTGATTGTCGTCGTCACCCTCCGAGCTACCAATCCACACAAGGACCGGCACAAGGGAGCAATACTTTGATCGTCGTCGGCACCCTCCGAGATACCAATCCACAAAAGGACTGGCACAAGAGAGCAAAGCTTTGATCACCACCAACATTCTCCGAGCTACCAATCCAAGTCAAAAACTTGGACCGGCACAAGAGAACTAGGCTTTGATCGCCGCCAATGTTCGCTTTGATCGCCACCTATGCTCCCCGAGCTACCAATCCAAGTAAAAAACTTGGACCGGCACAAGAGAACTAGGCTTTGATCGCCGCCAATGTTCGCTTTGATCGCCACCTATGCTCCCCAAGCTACCAATCCAGGAAATGTTTGGACCGGCACAAGAGAGCAAGGTTTTGATCGCCGCTGACAATCTCCGAACTATCAATCCAAGGGGAGGTCTTGGAATGACACAAGAGATTGTGATTTCTTCCACCTCCTAAAGAGGTATTTATAGGAATAAGGATGGGGTAGATGAAAAGTTATTCCATAAAATTCTTGATTTTTTTTATAATTTGAAAGGTTTAAAATTAAAAGTAAAATGAAATAATAATAATTACAGTGATATATTGAATGTATCTAGACGGCACTGTGCCGAAATCTTGAATATCGGCCAGAAGGCCAAACGGCCAAAAGGCCAAACGGCCAAAAAAAAAAAAAAAGTCTTTGGAGACTTCATGACTTACATAAAAACTAGTGCATGCATTATCTTTTTAATACTATACACGTTATAACTCTATCTAAAATTGAATTGGCCTGAAACAGTTTAACAATAATTAATAACTTCTTAAAGTTATAATAAATATAATAGCAGAAGCTGTAATATCCATTTTATCAACATAAACACTAGATATACATAGTATTATTTGATCTAATGACATAGGATATTATTTGTAATATTTTACTACAGATATTTTGGTATATATACATCTAATTTACTCATTATAAATATAATAATCACCAATTAAGCAAAAATAAGGCAAAAGTCCTAATTTATCATAAGCTTGATATCATAATAATAATTATCAGACAGGCATATCATAAAGGAACAAGTATATATTTTCGGACTTCTAGAATTTCGACGTCCGAAAATAGGGGGGCAACTGATATGTCACCAAAAATTATCTTGATCAGGCACGAATCTTGAGGCATATTCAAGTTGGAAACTTCGGAAATTAATTCGGAGACCATCCAAACTCCTATTTCAGCAAACTTATAGTCGAACTGAGCATCTAGGAAAGGCGAGCCTAACGGCACAAAATTCGACTCAATCCGAGCCCAAATGAGTCCAAATCAAGGACCCGAAGCGCTGTTGGAAGGTTTAAATCATAATTTGGATTACCAAACGGTTTCCAAACATAACAAGCTTATAGTCGAATCGAGCGGCTCGATCAGATGAATCCAACGAGCCCAAGATCGCTGAATTCCGGCATCACTAAGACATTCAAATGTCCATCAAACGATTCATGATCAAAGGATTCAACATCGGCCGTCCATCCAACCACTCCAAACTTACCCTTGATCCTTCATATATTTACAAGTCATGCCACTCTCAAAAAACTATAAATAGCCCCCCACTCTTCTCATGAGGAGGGGGGAGAAAGAGGAGGAAGAGGGAGAAGAAGAGAAGAAAGGGAGAAATTTGGGAGCTCTCTTGCCACCGACCACCGCCGGATTTCCTGCCGGCCACCACCGGAGTACTTGCCGACCATCGCCGGGGTTCCTGCCGGCCACCATCGGAGTACCTGCCAACCACCGCCTGACTTCCACCCGTTCTCCGACCACCAACGGACATTTGCCAGTTCGTCGACCACCGTCGGACTTTCCACCAGTTTGCCGACCGCAGCTGGACTTCATCCCAACCGTTGACCACTATCGGACTTCTGCTAGTCCGTCTACCGCCGCCAGACTTCCACCAATTCTCCAACCACCGATGGACTTCTGCCAGTCCATCGACCGCCGCCAGACTTCCACTAGTTTGCAGATCGCCACCGGACTTCCACCCGTCCTCCGACCGTCGCCAGACTTCTACCAGTTCACTGACTACCGCCGGACGTCCGCCAGCCCGCCGACCATCGTCATACTTTCATAGTTTGCCATCCGCCATCAGAATTCTGCCAGTCTGTCGAACACCACAGGACTTCCTCTAGTCCGCCAACTACAGTCCTCCCAACCACTGTCATCCAATTACGATCATTACAATCTCCATCATTTGCAGACTATGGTCCTTCGGACCTCTGTCGTCTGCCGACTACATTCCTCGCCGACTATGGTCCTCCCAACCTTCGTCACCTTCTAACTATGGTCCCCTCGACCTTCGTCGCCCGCCGACTACGGTCCTCCCGACCTTTGTCGCCCGCCGACTACGATCCTTCTGACCTCCATTGTCTGCCGACAACGATCCTTCCGACCTCCGTCACCCGATGACTACGATCCTCCCGACCTCCGTCTCAATACAACGGTACTTTTGACCTATGTCGCTCATAGACTACGATCCTTCTGACCTCCGTCACCCGCCGAATATGGTTCATCCGATCTACATCACTCGTCGACTATGGTTTTTTCCATCCCAAACAAACATATCAATATTGATTCTTCTAACTTCTACCACGCAATGTATTTTATATGATGCATATTTGTTACTTCGAGCCAAGGCCTTCCTCCTAAGGATGGGCCTCATTTGTAATCAATTGCAAGCATTAGTGGATTCATTCAAACTGGGCCAGACCCCATGGTTTTTTCCCCTTTTTAGGGGTTTCCACGTAAAAACTTTGGTGTCTCTTATGAACGCTACACCCTCATCTCTTTCATCTGCTTGTGTTCTGGATCTTCGTACAAAGCTAAGGCATTAATCTTTATATTTCTCTACCGCCGCGAATTTTTCAGGACGCAACAGAAGTAACATTCTGATTTTCTAAGTTCAAAAATTAAAATTGATAATTTCTTGGACTCAATTAAAATTTTGGTTAGAATATTTGAATTTAATTTTTAAGAATAATATAAAAAAAATTGGCACCTACTATATAAATATAATAGTATTTTGCTATATATGTATATAAGTTTAAATTATTTATAAATTAAAATCACAAAAATATTTTATCATTTAATTACAAAAAAATTAAAAAAAAATTCGCCTTACTCAATTTTTTGGCCAAATCTTCTCCGTCAATCTTTTTTGCTTGCAACCTGTGGCCTCAAAGTCTCTCGCCCGAATTATGGACAAGCTTCTCTAGATTTATTTCTCGACCCGTCTCCTCAACCTCTTCCTCTAAGCCTGATCAGAGAGATTCTCTTAGTTAAGCCAGAGAGATGTCGGTAAGAAACTACTCTTCGCTGATCTTTTTCATAAAGCTATTGAAAGCCTCTATATAAAGATTTAAACTATATTTCACGAGTGAGAGGCTGTCTTCCTTTCCGTGAGAAGTGGCGGGGAGCTCTTGGGATTTTCACCATTTTAGGGGATTTTCTCCATTAAAAAAAAGCAAGTTTGGCTTTGGATGCTCACTATTCCATCCACTTGTCTCCAAATCTCTGAGAAAAAAATGCTGATTTTGACTTTTTTGTTGTGAATCAGGGCATCAGGTTTGCTTAAGGAAGAAAGATTTGGTTTTTTACTTTGGTTCTTTCACTTCTGCATCTTATGGCTTCTTACGTGCTCAATGGGAAACCCCCAATGGGATTGGGTTTTGTTGGTTCTTCTATTCATGGCAAATCCAGTCTAAAATTAGGGTTTGTTTCCTTTGATGGAAGGAGAAGGATAAACATTTCTTCACCCAGATGCAGCATCTCCTCTTCTCGACCCGCTTCCCACCTAGGTTTATACAGCACAAAAAAGAGGCGTTTTGGTTCTATAGGTTTCTGTCCATTGTCTACGATCATGTCATAAACCCTGGGCATTGGACTGAAGACATGAGGGATGAGGCCCTTGAACCTGCAGATCTTTATGATGCTAGGATGAAGGTTGTAGACGTAGGAGGAGGAACTGGATTTACTACACTGGGAATTATTAAGCATATAAATCCCGAGAATGTTACTATTCTAGACCAGTCACCGCACCAGCTTGCTAAGGCAAGGCAAAAGGAAGCTTTGAAAGAGTGCACGATCATTGAAGGTGACGCAGAGGAATTGCCATTCCCCACGGATTCTGTTGATCGATATATCTCTGCTGGAAGGTGAGATTTATATTGGCAGATTTGAATTGCATGCCCTTAGTTTTTTGTTATGATGAAAGTTTGTGATCTATGTTGCTGGTTTATTGATGGATCTTTCCTATTAATGTACTGATTAATAGCATTTTTTCCTTGGATATACAATTTTCTTTCTCTTATCATGTCCATTTATTAGGTAGAGTGGAAAACTTTTCTCTTTTTCTCATGCATGGCTCATCAGTGGTAGCATATAATCTGGAATAGAGAAGTAACTCAGGAGTAGACCTTGCATTGCCCAAGTATGTACTTCAAATGATTTAACTTAGATTGACAGGAAGTGCCGCCCTTAACAGCAATGGAGGGAAGGAAAAGAGCCATAAGTATGGTAATGAAGATGATGAAATTTGATACTTGGCTTTCTAGTATTGAAGATGATGATGAAATTTCTTTTTTATGAAGATTTGTTTATGATCAAACTCTTTTTTCAATTAAAGATTGGAAGATTTTTCTGCTTAGATTTTCGACATTGTCTATTTTACATGAGCTGTAGGTAGAACCATTTTATTCATTGGAGTTTCAAGATTTGAAAACTAACCATCACAATTGTATTTCTGAGTCCAATCAAGTAAATCCGAAAAATAACAAAAGCAATCTAAGCAGTACTTTTTGCTATTAAAGAACTTTGTTGTGTTCAACCATTAGAGATCAGCTTTATAATTCTTCCATTCATTCTTATTGAGTGCAACATGCTATATCAATTTTAATTTTCACCAATTTTCTATATGGTTTTAATTAGGCTTTCATTTCTGTAACTTTTTTTCAAATCCTTTTTCAGTAAATGCATATTTTCATTTTATTAGAGCATCTTTTGTTGTATATTGTATATTCTCAAACAACCAAAAGGTCATTTTCTACTACCTTGTAGGTGGCACTCTCATTATTTTTGTAATATTATCATTTCTGATGGCATCTCCTTGCAATTTTGGCATGTATTTGTTTTTATATTTTCATTTCTACCTCATTAATTTGTTCTATGATTTACTATTTTGTTGCTTGATACTCAGATGCATGTAGCATAGCTGGTTGACTTTTACAAAAATGATTATCTCCATTGTTCTAGCAGATTTATTTTGTAAAAGATTTTGTTTATTATGACTCTGTTTGACTATTTTCTAATCATCTCCATATTCAATACAAAAAATATCATATTAATAGTGATATAATACAGTTTTGCTATAAGTTTTATTATAATTGAAATATGCTTGATCATTTGACAACTATTACTCAGCTCTTCACCTATTGGCGATCACAATATCAACTTTTGTGAAACTCAACCATATATCACCAATTTCCCACCTTAAAATTGTAGAAAATGTACTGTACTTTTGTTTCTAAGTATGCAAATTATCTGATTTTGTCGCTTCAGCATTGAGTACTGGCCAGATCCACAGCGTGGAATTGTAGAGGCATACCGTGTTCTTAGACTTGGAGGAATAGCCTGCATAATTGGCCCTGTATACCCCAACCTTTTGGCTTTCTCGCTTCTTTGCTGACTTGTGGATGCTCTTCCCAAAGGAAGAAGAATATATCGAATGGTTTAAGAAAGCTGGATTTAAAGACGTGAAGCTGAAAAGAATAGGTCCAAAATGGTATCGCGGCGTAAGACGCCATGGACTCATTATGGGATGCTCGGTGACCGGAGTTAAAAGAGAATCTGGGGAATCTCCTCTGAAGGTATTATGTATTCTCCTGCAAGTTGAAGATGTTTTTTTCTATGTTCTCTTTTTTGTTCCGATTGATTTCTTATTCTTATATATGTTTTTGCATGTTTCCAACATGTAGAATAAAAAGTTAGGACTGAAAGCTTAAATTTTTTTATTTAGCCCGGGCAGATATGAGGATGATGGAATGAATATGTGACAAAATTAAAGATAAATTGATAACCTTTTTATATTAGAGCAATAGTGAATGTAGCATCTGTTGAAGATAAGCTGTGGAATATGGGTTGGTGGTTTGGACATATATAATGAAAAATAGAAATAGAAAGTGCGCCGAATAAATTAGTATCGAAAGATTAGGAAGAAAAAAATGCAATCTCTCAGATAACATAGATTGAACTTGTACAAAATAGATTTGACACTTACGCCAAATAAGTAAGACTTTGTTTGGGACGGTTTTCTTACTGCTTCTTAAAGAAGTAGAAAACTGGTTTAAGAAGCAGTAAGAAAGCCGTTTCAAACGAAGCCTAAGCAGGAATGAATAGAAAATGATGATTCATGAATTCAAAAGATAAGCCTAAAAGTTGTTAATTGTTATATAATTATTACAGGCCGGAAATTGGGTTGAATCCACTTAAATGCAATGTCACGTTTCATTTTTATTGAAGCTTTGCTGGATTTAATATAAAGTGGTCTTAAATGCAGCTTGGACCGAAGGCTGAGGCTGTTGAGAAGTCTGTGAATCCCTTTGCCTTTCTCTTACGTTTCATTTTGGGCACCGTTGCGGCTACCTACTACGTCTTGGTGCCTGTTTACATGTGGATTAAAGATCAGATAGTACCGAAGGGAAAGCCAATTTGAAGAAGAAGATGAAGATGAAGATGAAGATGAAGATGATGGTGATGAGAGAGAGGCGGGAGGAGAATTTCCAGTAGGAGAACTATATTTAATGGTGTAAACTATTGTGTTAAGCTAGAACAGTTGCTTCTACTTGTCCTGGAGGTGTTGTTAGTTGCCATTTGTATTCCTAGTCTTTGGCACTCGAGAATTTGGCTTCATTTAATTTAATAATTTTTGATGCAGTAACTATGAAGTCACATATTTTGTAGACGCTGGGCCTGGTATTAAGAATGTCATTATGTCATATGAGGAATTATTCTGTGTAATCCGGATGAGAAGAATCATCTGAATATGTGAGTATATATAGTGTATACTCACATATTTGAATAATTCTTCTCGTCTGGATTCTGCATAGAGTAATTGCTCTATATTTACATGTCAAACAATTTTTTTATTAGGGAAAGTTTTCTTATTTTTTTATTTTTCAGTCTACTAATATTTTCATTGTTTTTTATTGCATTTTAAAAATTTATGATGAAAACCTTTTTTTATAGTAAGATATTCAATAGTGTAGGAGATAAAAAAATCAGTCTTTCTTTTTATAAATTATTTGCCATACCCAAGATACATTTCAACAAAATTATTTTTTCTATATTTTTAGGCTTCTGTTATATGTGCATTTAATTTTTTTTTAATTGTGATGAAAATTTATTTTTTTATAATTATATATGATAGTCTAATGGATTAGACGAGTGATAATTATAAAAAAAATAAAAATTGTGGTCTATTTATAGAAAAAAAAATGTTAATGATATCCTTTATATACTTCAAATTATTATTTTTATAATTATTTTTAAAGATTATTGCTCTCAAATGGACCTCAATCTTTTAAGTTTTTTTTTTTTTTTTTCTAACTTGAGCCCACGTTCATCATATTTGCAATAATTAAAGTTCCTAACTAACAAATCAAAATGAACTTAAATATAAATTTGCTATCCTTACCTCTTCTCGAACCCAACGGTATAAAATTTTATTTGACATTTGTGAATCAAGATCTTCCAATAATAATTTGTCAATTGCATTACTAGTTCTGAAATTGAGTTCAAAGATTTGTCTAAAATTTTATTTTTGAAAATTGCATGAAAGATGAATTTCAGTTGTAGAAGCTACTGAATTAGCTTCAATTTTATGATTTTATTTTTTTAAATAATAACAAAAGTATAAAATTAATAAGAAGATAAATACACTATTTTAACCAAAATTTACAGCTAATTCAGCAGAAATTTTCACAAAAAAAGATGTTAGAAACCACAATGAAATTCACCTCTGCGGCAAGAAATTAATTTGTGCTGGCACCAGACAGTCCAGAGGCCAATCAGAAAGCGCCATATCAACTGATACACAGTGGTGCCGAGCACCGGTACAGAGCAAAAAATAACATGACACATTCTGATTATTCTCCAGCCATCCGGGTCCACAGAATAATTTCCTCTCAAAAAGCCACCATCTTTTTCAATCCCTGGTAATAATAATCATTGTAACAATGGTCTGTATCAAGTACAACATGATAGATTTAACCAACAAAATCCTAATAGAATCATGCTTAAAACCCAACAAAACTTGAAACAAACTTCAGAAACCATAAATAACATCTTACAAAATACAAACAATTGTAAGTTGATCTAAACGTGAAGAATGTAAACTCATTTGCCCCAAATATTCAAAGTTTGGATAAAAACATATACTGAAACCAATAGAGTAAGATGAAATGCAAGCCTGGGCAAAAAGACTGGTGGTTTCAGGGTTCCCCATCTCCATAGGAAACCAGACCTTTGTGTCCAGCCGGACTGCTGGACCTGGACCTGCTTAGAGACGCTGCTTTCTTGCTCTTGCCTGCATCAGGAGACCTGGAGTGACTAATGGATCTAGATTTTGCTCTCCATTGAGGACTGGTCCTTCTTGGACCAAGACGAGATCGAAGCGCGCCACCAACAATTGGGCGATGCCCGCCTGCCGGACTTCGACTTCGGCTTCTCCTTGGACTCGAGCTCCGGTCGCGATTATGGCGCTGATACCTAGGACTGCGAGAATTGCTCCTGCTTCGCATTCTTCTGCCACGATATCTGGTAAAATATTGCATATTGATAAACGATCGGAATAGTAATTGAACAATGCAGCATATATTACTTCTGTAGTATAATCAAACAAAAATATAACTTCTAATGTCAGTAAATAAATGGATAGGACTAAAAGTTATGAGGATGAGTATATCCTTAAAACGATCGCATCACCATGAGATAAAGCCATATTGCGTCAAATAATATTCGAACTAAACAAAATTACTGATGCAAGTTAACGCTAGGAAGTAGCTTTTCTGTTTTTATTGTTAAAAGTTTTTCTCAATCATAGTTTCGGGCTTCGTTTGGGACAGCTTTCTGATGCAAATTTTTAGTATAATTTTTTTTTTTAATTTAATTTTTTTATTAGAAAGAAATAAGAAAACTGTCCCAAATGAAGCCTCGATCATTACTCAAAATCAACTTTTCTACAACAAAAATTTAAATACGCAATAAAAAATTTGTCCCAAATGAAAGTTTTAGTTGGGGGCAACAATCACTTCTAAGAAAGTAGTTCATTGCAATGGAGGATCAAAGTGATAATTACAGCTTAATATTAATTCAATATTGGTATATACAAATAAACATGGGAAAATAGGCCAAAGGAAGAACCCAACATGCCAAGCGATTCAAGTAGAAGGGGACTGAACCGGCCGGTTCGACCAGTTGGATCGTGAATCAATCAATTGGCAGGTCCAATACATCAAATCAATTGAAACTGGCTTAAACCGCCAGTTCGATCAGGGAACCGGGAACCAATCCTAATTATAAAGAATCCACTTATTCAATACCCCTATTAAACATCGTTGATCAATAATCCAAGGGCTAAAACTTTTACCATAAATTAAAAAAATCAAATTTATTAATTTATAAAAGCTAAAAGGTTTATATCAAAATTCCACAACCCTATTCCCCCAAATCACCAAAATAAAAAATGGCTGCCCTCCCTTGCGTGCAACGTTATTCACCCTCGCAGTCCCTCATTATCGGCGATCCTCAAACTTTATCATTGTCGGACATTTGACGGTGTGACATCCTCCTTAAACCACAACGATTCCACCCTTTTGCTTCGTATTTTTTATAATTATTGCACATATTATTTGTATATGAATTCTATTTATTATCATATATTTATATTATTGCAACATTATTACATCATTATTATATCATTTAGATCATATTTAAATATTTTTTTAAATTTATTACATCACCTGATTCAACCCTAAGTTCAAACCCAATCGAATCATTAAACCTTAAACCTCTCCTGCTAATTTAAAACCAGGTAACCTTTAAGAGACAATTAACAATAGACCAATTTCAAGACTTTCACTGAGTTAATAGTATTTTGAATGCAAAATATAAGATGCAATTTTGCTAGTTTGTAAATAATGCAAAATATTCATTAATTAACTGTTCATAGTGGCTCACCTACATATTCACTCGTAGTTTTGTCTTTATATTAATTGTAATGAGCAATGTTGTCATTTTCAAGTTTAGGATAAATTTGATTATTGTCAAATTTTATAGAATATTTTAATATAAATAAAAGTTTGATGGTCTTATAATTATTATTAATTTTCATGAAAGTTTATGTATCCAATATCGTTTATTAATTTTGAATTTTAAGATGAAGGGTTGAATATGAAAAATAAAGTAAAACGTTGTTCTATGATTAGATGGGGCCTTTAAAAAAGACAAATAATAATATTTTTTAGAGTAAGATTCGAGATCTTAAGATTTTGTCTGTGCATGAAGAAGCTAATCTTATGTGGAAAAAAATAGCTAGTGCTATTAAGAATGTTGCAAAGGATGTGCTTGGAGTATCAAAAGAAAAAACTCCAAATAATAAAAATAGTTGGTGGTGAAATCAAAATATGTAAAAAAAATTAAAAATAAGAAACTTTGTTAGAAAAATTGGTTTAGATGTAAAAACCCTAAAAATTGAGAAAAATATAAAGAGACATGTAAGGAGTCTAAGAAAGCAATATGCGATGCAAATTTTAACTTTTAAGAATTTATATCATAGATTAAATACTAAGGTGGGCGAAAGATAGATGTATAAGTTAGCCAAATAAGAGATATGAGCAGTAAAGATTTAGTTCAAGTGAAGTGCATTAAGGATGTAGATTAAAAAATACTTTTATTAGAAGAGGATATTCAACAAAAGTAAATGAGATATTTTGCTAAGCTTTTCAATTAAGATTGTAAGAATATGAATGACTTTCGTGATTTTAGCATTCTAAATGAAAATAGATAGTTTTATTTTTATAGGCGTATTAGTAAAACCAAAGTTAAAAAAGCTATAAAAAAAAATGAAGTGTGGAAAAGCTATTAGACCTAATGATATTAAATAGAGGTGTGGAAAGGCATAGGAGATGAAGAAATTTCTTGGCTTACTAATTTTTTTAATATTATTTTGGAGACTAAAAAGATGTCAAATGAGTAGAGAATGAGTGTGTTGATTCCTATTTTTAAGAATAAAAGTGATGCACAATATTGTGCAAATTATAAAAGAATTAAATTAATGTGTCATACTTTAAAACTTTGGGAGAGAGTTATGCAGCATAGACTATATCGTGATACTATTGTTTCTCAAAATCAATTTGTATTCATGCTTGGTAGATCTACTATGGAAGCTATACATTTATTTAGAGGTTTGATGGAGAAGCATAGAGAGAATAAGGAGGATCTACATATGATATTTATTGATTTAGAGAAAGCATATGATAAAGTTCCAAGAGAAGTGATATGGAGAGTTCTAGAAAAGAAAGGGGTCAATACTGTTTATATTCAAGTCATTATGGATATGCATCCAGGAGCTGCTGTGTTCAAACATTATGGGCTCCGAAAATTCCATTTTAGTGTTTTGTGATCCCGGCCTCTCCGCGTCATAGATCTATTTTTATTTTAAGCGTTTGTGTAATGATGACGGTAGAGAGTTTTAACGAGATTAGGTTCCGGAGGAATTTTCAGAAGGCAGATTGGGTTTTAGATAAGACACTACCCAGAGATTTTGCCCTCATTTGGTGAGGACTTTTTGATCTGAGTTCTAGTTTCCTATAGGCGCAAGCCCTTATAGTTAATTACCCCTCCCGATTATAGGAGAGAACTTTCGATTAAGGCTAATCGTTAAGGAGATCATATGGATCATAAATCCACTGTATAATAGCAACAATTTTAGGGTTTTGAATCTTAGATTTAAATTTTGAAGTTTGGAATTTGAAGTTTATCACCATAAACTTAAAACTGGTGGTGAGGGGAATGAAGACGAGCCCGATCAAGATCCCATGGTTCCGTCGTCCCGAGCTATCATGTTCCCTGATCTACTTAGTCAGAGGAGGTAGTCGACCCAACATGACAGAAGACATCTTGTTGGCAGCCATGGGTTGCTTCGTCCAAGAATACCTTGTAGACCTGGGTTGGTATTTGTCCAAGGGGATATATCTGAATCCACCTTAACTCACAGAGGACTTTATGCCTATCGAATATACCCTATGATTCATAACTCAACGGTTTGACGCCTTTAGGGAACATACGGGCTTTAACCGTGATCGTAATATAATGGTGTCATTTTGCGGCAAAACCATCCGATCAGAGGGCACGTGCCACGTCCCTGTTGGCAAGAGACTGTTTGAGGATGAATCGTAGTGATACACCCGACAACATTTGCTCTTTGTGAGCTGAGATTAATTTCAAATTTATCACCCCCGACAAACGGTTGCGGGAGGTGGATGATTTTTTAGTCTTGAGTTTTTTAGGTGATTGATTTTATTTTAAGAATTTGGGATGTTATTTTATTTGAGATTTGACCCCTCCGGTTGAGATTTTCGATCAACACGGCCATCATCGGGGTGACTACAAGGTCACTTGTATTTTTGTAGGATTTTGGGAGGCATTTTGTAATTCAAATCATGTCAACTCCGGTTCTTTCAAGGAGGAGGATGAAACTTGAACATTTGACCCGCGCAGCATTCTCGAATCGTTAGATAAATGTGACAATTGGAGCACATGTGGGTTGTAGCATTTGACCTCGCGCAACATTCTCGGTCATTAGTGTTTATACTTTTAACATGTTGACCGGAGCACATGCAGGGCATATTTAGTTTAAAGGATCATATTTAATACATAAGGGGCATTTTAAAATATTTAAATATGATTAATTATATCAGAGTGATTTTATTTAAGAAATGCCCAAAATTTCATTTATGGGACTACGAACGACTTCTGTCCACTTGTACACAGGTTGCGGATCCGATGGCGTGTTAAATTGATGAATTTTTTTTAAGAAAATATATTTTCCTGGCATTTCAAATATTTCCTTGTCTTTTTTGTGATCATTCATACTTTTGTCATTTTATCGGACCAATAGTCGTATATTTGTTAGTATTGCAATATATTTTCTTTAGTCTCCACAATCCTTTCAAACATAGAATTTCAATGATCATATTGCAAATTTCTCATAATTATGCCTTATATCATTATGAATTTCTAATTTTGATATGCCATTGAGAGTCTCCCTCTCTCCTTTTTATAATTATAGTTCAAGACATAATCACATTCTCATTCTTGTTGAATGATACTGATCATCTAGTTCTTGCTTTTCGCTTACCTTTGACTTGAGATTATGTTTGAACTTAACTTGCATTTTCTGATTAAGCACAGTTTTCTCCTAAACTATCATCAAGCTTCTAATTTCTTTCATTAGAATATTTTTACAAGGTGTAAGACCAGCCACTTTAGAAAGTTTTATTATTATTATTATTATTTTTTCATAAAACTCTCATATAAATTGATTGTGGAAAAAGTTGCTTCCATAAATAATCTTATTATTGTTGAATTTGTATGCAACACGTCCATTCATAAAGTGATTACCAATTTTATGAAGTATAACATTATCTCTCAAGTCAATAATAATATGATTATTCATAAAATCATTTGAATCCTCATTGTTCAAATTATCATAAATTTTGTTGGGTTATCTTCATCCCGATCTCTTGCATTTACAAGTGTTGCCTCTGCTTCAATCATATGAATTTCATTAGTGTGATCTCTTTCTATCACCATATATATTCATTTTGTAATCAATTAAAGTGATAAATTAATTGTGTATGAGGTTCTTTATTTTGTTCCAAATTTCTTATAAGTCCAAACGATTTTTCCAAGTCCCAAATTTTTAAGAAAATTTCGGCAGCCTCCCGACGTCTCTTCCCCACCGAGGGAGAAATCGGGACGACATCTGTCGAAATTTCTTCCTGCACAAACCTAAGGTCGACGACGTAGGGTCTTCAATTTTAAATCATCCCACCAGGATCTAAGATCGACTGCATGGGGTCTTCGAATTTTGTTTCATCCCGCCCAGATCTAAGATCAATGGCGTGGGGGCTTCGAATTTAAAACCATCCGCCCGGATCTAAGATCACAACGCGGGTCTTCGAATTGTGAAACCATCCGCCCATATCTAAGATCGATGGCGCGGGTCTTCGACACCTGTTTTGAAAATCCCTCTTTTTTTAATAATATATATTATATTATAATAAAACATATATCATAATATAATATATATTTATTAGAATATAATACAACATTATATTATAATATTATTCTATTATATTAATATATATAATAATATATCAATATAACAAAGGAAGGGAGGCAGGATGAAGCCCGATTGGGCTAGGACATGGCGATAGAAGTCACGCACAGAGGCGGCTTGGTCGGGGGTTTCAGCGGCAGCGGGTTCGGCGGCCTCGGATCAGGCGGAAGGACGGCGGGTTCGGCTCAGGTGAGTCGGTCGGCGGCGGTGGAAGATTGGGATCGACGGGAGCAAAAGGTAAGTCGACTCAAACAGAGGAGACGAACGAGAACGCAGGTATGGGCTTCGGTTTCTCCTTCTTTGTATTCCTTTATTTGCGTCTGTGTCCACCGAATGTGAGGGCCTTTTTATGTCGTGAGAGGCGACAGTTCCTTGCGATCCTGGGTAAGTCAGTGGAATGAGCGGTTGAGTCGTGGGTTTGTCGGCGGAATGAACGGTTACAGTCAACAAACATAAGGTGGTTTGACCAAGTATTTTCCTATCTCACTTGGATTACATCAAGGATCAACCTTAAGCCCATATCTTTTTGCTTTAGTCATGGATGTTCTTACTAGACATTTGCAAGAGGATGTGTACCCAGGTATATGCTTGTTGTTGATGATTTTTTCTTCTTGTTGATAAGACTAGAGAGGAAGTTGAAGGTGACCTTGAATTATGGAGGTCAACCTAAGAGTCTAAAGGTTTTCGTTTGAGTATATCTGAAACTGAATACATGGAGTGTAATGGAAGTACTAATAGATCTATTGGGGGGATTGTGACGTTGGGTGATCAAGTCATTAATAAGAATACATATTTTAGATATCTTGGGACTATTGTTCAGAGTGAAGGTTAAATAGATGGGGATTTATTAGTAGAATTCAAGTTGGATGGTTGAAGTGGAGGAATGCATCGGGCTTGTTGTGTCATAGAAAAGTACCTCTAAAACTTGAGGAAAAATTCTATAAGATATTAAGATGGTGGAGAGACTTGCAATGCTTTATGGCGCAGAATGTTGAACATTAAAAGATAAGCATAATATTAAGTTAAGTGTTACAGAAATGAGGATGCTCAGGTGGATGAGAGGCTTTAGTCTTAGAGAAAGGATAGGAAACAAGCATATACGTGAAAATTTTGGAGTAGCTCCAGTGGCAAATAATATTAGAGCGAGTTGCCTTAGATGGTTTGGTTACATAAAATGGCAGCCTTCGATGACCTAGTTAGGAGAGTAGATATATTAGATTTGGCTTATGTTAAGAAAGGTAGAGGTAGACCTAAGAATACTTGGTTAGAAAATATTAGATATGACATTTCTTTATTATATTTAAATGAGAATTTGACTCTTAACAGGAGAAGAAGGATTCATGTAGCCGACCCCACAGTGGGATAAAGGCTTGATGTTGTTGTTGGTGGTGTTGGTCTTATAATTATTATTTATTATTTAGAATGAAAATATGCTGCTTTCCATGACCCCTTCTCCATTGAATGCTTGATTTTCTTTTCCATTTTTCTCCATTTTCTTCAAGGCTTCTAGGAGTTTTTCATTGTGATTCTATATCAATTGATATCGAAGCTCAACTTCATCCTAAGAATCTTCTACAAGAAAAAAAAAAAGATGAAGGATTCATGATGCAGCTTACTTAGGGTCGGTCATATGATTCAAATTGAATGGTCCTCATAATATTCATATCCTCCCCATTAAGGGTGCGTTTGGGACGGCTGCAGCTGTCGGTAAAGTAGGTTGCAAAGTTATTGTACAGAAAGTTACTTTCAAAAATTGATGTACATAAAACAGTATATTTTGTTTGGGAAGTATAACTGTTAAGTTGCTGTGCTACAGCTGTATGTGAATAAATTACTTTTATACCCTTACATATTGAGTTGAAAAAAAATGATGTAAATGTCAATTTTTTTAAAAAAATAATACGCTAATAAATAACAATTCTAAATAAAAAATTTATCAATTTTTATGAAATATTTTATAACTATTAAATACCATAATATAATATTTTTTTATCCACTGTGATAATCTTAATGGAATTGGTCAGGATCAATATGAGGAGGCTCATCGTCATTCTTCTTCCATCCCCACAGACTCACAACCTCAACCTTATTGGCCGTTTCCGCACCTTCTCAGGCCTCGCCGAACCCATATCACATAATAAACCCATCATCGAAACCATACAAGCTCAGAAACGATTCCATGACCAGATCGGCTTGGAAGCAGTTCATCGCGACATCTATGGCTGCAAACTCAGAATCTCCTCTCTCGACCGGCGAGGAGATATCAACGGAGCACGGGTACCTCTGTTTTGCCCATTGCGATCGTCCTCACCATGTTCTCACCCAAGTGCTGTGCCACCTCCAACACAAGGCGGATTGGGTTGTCCAGCACCTCGAGAGCAATCAGGATCGGTGGTTATCCCTCCTCAAACCGCACGTCGACGACAGCTCCGATCACTTGGCATACACGGCCGACAGCGCCAGCGCCTATGAACTCGTCTGTGACCTTGGCACTGGGACCACTCGAAGCTTTGGCGTGTGATGGTGGGGAAGGTGCAGGCACAGCGGCGGCGGTAGCATACTCGACTGTGCAGGAGAGAAGGAAACCGGTGGGTTAAGGGCGAGAGATCGGGGAAGGAATGGGAGGTCTCGGATTTGGAGAGGAGGATTTGAGAGATGAGAAACAGCGAGAGGAAGTGCGGAGTAAGGAAGAGAGGATCCGACGTGAGGCCATTGAAAGGTTGCGGAGGGATTTACGTAATTTTTCTGTCGAAAGCAGCGGACCGCAGGAGATATTGAAAGGTTGCAGGAAGCAACAACATGCCGCGAAATTTTTCTGCCGCAGTTCTGTCGCAATGCCCCAAACAACCATTTGAAAATTTTTCATAAAGTAAAGCAGCAGTTTCGCCGTCCCAAACACACCCTAAATCTGTATAACCGAAACGCTAATTCAAATCTCTACTCACAACCTAGTTCACCCTTCCCTTAGCCCCAAGCTTAGTGACTAGAAGTAAAATGTACCATGGATGGTGATGTCATGACAATTGATGGCTCCAATAAGCTATTATTCTCAAAAAAAAAAAAAGAGAGTTAAATGTCATTTTCGATATCATAGATGGTAATCCATGCCAGACCCTATTATGATAAGAATTTAATGATAGAACCTACTCTTTATATCCTCAAATATTTTTTAAAGTAATTTGAAAAGTTGCAAAATCCTTCTGAAAGTTTCAGGAAGCTTTTTGTTAGGACGGTTCCTCTTGAACCGGCCCTAGTGTTTTGTTTATAGGAGGCGGGCTAATACCGCCTCCTCCCCCACTTTGTCGCCCAACATAGTGGGTCCCACTATTCAAAAACAAATCTAAAAGGGTAAAGGAGGGGGCAGCTAGGGATTGGGAAGGAATTTTGATTTAGAAAGTTTATGTATTAAATAGGAGGGAGGAATTAGGATTACGGTTATGCTTAGATTTGTTTCTCTTGATGTTCCTTGGCATCTTGGCCTCTTGGGCTCTTGATGCAATCAAGTTGTCCAATGACTGCTATCTGGATGCTTCGGTTTTCCACCCTTGGTGCTCCGATTTTCCCCTCCTTGGCAGTTATGTTGTTGCTTCGGTTTTCCCCCCCACTTTATGTTATGTGGATGCTTCGTTTTTCCCCCTTAGCAATTGTCCCTTTAGGACCTGTTTGCTGCAGTTTTCTAGGTGTTCCTATTGGCTATTTGGGAAGTACATTAACTACATGTATTAATTGTCTTTTTTTCTTTTTTCCCTTATAAATGGTGTTGTTTTGTGGTTGTTTTAGGAAGGATATGTGATGATTTTTTGATATGTAAACCTGCAGGTTTGTTCTAGCTTGCGAGCTAGCCTCCTTTCCCCTTGCCCTCTACTATTTCGACTCAGTCTTCTACCTTTTCTTCTCTATCCACGGTTCCCACCCCATTTGTATCTTTCTTTTCTTAATATATTAATTGTAAGTTGTTGTGTTCTAGTATTATAATATTATACATGTGTTTGTCTATGTTTATAGTAAGGAAGACTCTTAGTTTGCAATCTTAAATTGTGTATTTTTTGTTACATCATTTTGGTATCAGAGCTTTAAGTTGTAGGTCATGGATGGAAAGCTAAACACTCAACAAACCGAAGTTCCATGTCAGGATGCAAAGGAATCTACAGAGGGTGAAAGTCATCCTTCTATTCAAACAATCTCATCAGGAGATGAGAATTCTCCACCAAGGGAGAATTGATGCAATCAAGTTGTCCCTTGGCTACTATCTGGATGCTTCGATTTCCCCCCTTGGTGCTTCGGTTTCCCCCTCCTTGGCAGATGTGTTGTTGTTTTGATTTTCCCGCCACTTTACGCTATGTGGATGCTTTGTTTTTTCCCCTTAACGGTTGTTCCTTTGGTCCATGTTCACTGCAGTTTTCTAGGTGTTCATATTGACTATTTGGGAGGTGCATTAACTACATGTATTAATTATTTTTTTTTTTTTTCCTTTTTTCCCCTATAAATGGGATTGTTTTGTGGTTGTTTTAGGAAGGATATGTGATAATTTTTTGGAAAGTAAACCTGTGGGTTTTCACTAGCTTGCGAGCTAGCCTCCTTCCCCTTCCCCTCTAAAATTTCATCTCAGTCTTCTACCTCCTCCTTCTCTATCCACGGTTCCCGCCCCAACTGTATCCTTCTTCTCTTTAAAAATTATAAGTTGCAAGGTAGTTGCATCGTGTCTTGTCTTAATGTAATTTGAGGTGGCTTCTAAGAGTAGTTAGAAGCTTTATTGTATCCTATTTAGTGTGTGTTTTGTCATTTTGAAGGAAGACAAGTCTTTTTATTATGCAATCATAGTTTGTGTTCATTTGTTGTATTTTTTTGGTTGCATCAGATCTAGACTTCTTGTCTAGAGATTGGAGAGAATGATCCTCCTCTCGAATTGAGGATCACTTGTATCATGTTTTGTGTTTGTTTGGGTTTGATTCCCTTATTGCAATCCATCGTTTTGGGGTTGATTTCACCCAGATTTTTGCATTATTCTCTCTGTTTTCACCAATTAGTGATAGGTTTGCTTACGAGTTCAAGTATTTCCCTTGGGGCTACTTGCGAACTCAAGTATTTCCTATCACTTTTCCATAAATGTTTAATAAGATTTGGCAAGGTTTCCAAAAGGTTCATTAGAAGCTTTAAAAAATTTATTGAATCTTCTGAGAGTATCATGAAACACTTATGTAGATATCTTTTATCAGGCACAAAATCGAGGGGAATCAAACACTTGAAAAAATGAGGGGACAAGAAAATAAGGGGAGTAGAGGCAATTTCTAAAGAGAAATTAAGGAGAAAAATATGCAGTGCTTATGTGGCACAACTATAATGGGCAATTTAGCCCTGGTTTTAACTAATTAAGATGACGGTTACACTTAAATGACTTGATTAATACAAAGGATGGGTACCTATAGCAACATAGCATTCAGTTCTTCCAACAAGAATCAAGCTCTCTAGAGTTGAATTATTTGCACCCCGGGGAGGATTGATGGAAAACTATCATGAATCATGCGTTAGTGAATAATATTTTTACGGTGTTATCATTTCATATTTTTTTGCTTAGAAGTTTAATCCTGATTGTCTTTAGTTTCATATCCATAAGCAAAATAATCAATTTATGATTATCAATATAGGATTATTTTGTCTTATCTTTAAAATCTTTAATTATAAATAGAGATCTCAGGTATATCCAGAATGAAAACAAATGTTATTTTGCATGGCTTCTTCCCCTTCTTAGGTTATGTGACCTTTGTCCCTTATTTCTTGTTGCTTCCTTTGTCCAACTTCAAGGCTTCTAGAAATATGCAGTGGTGATTCTTCATCAATATTCCAAAAGAGCTAACTTTATATCGTGCAAATTATTTTGCACAGCTTCTAATCAAGCTACTTTTTTATTTCTAAATAAACCCTATCACATCAATTAAAGTATATTCTCATATCCTACCTTGCTTATGTGCAAGCTACGTAGGTCAACCTTTTAATATATTTACCTTTAAAAAGTGTTACCCTCATCATCCCTCTAATATAACTATTTTTCTCTATTAATCCTAAGTTTGACACACATCCTACGAAGATGTACATAAACATGGCAAATAGATTCACATTAAAAGTGAAACAAAAGTTAAGACACTTAGGCTTTGTTTGGGATAGCTTTTTTACTGCTTCTTAAAGCAGCTTTCTAGAACGAAAAAATTTACTTTTTGTACTAGAAATATGTTTTAAGATGCAGTAAAAAAGCCATCTCAAACGAAGCTTTTAATATACCAATGTTGACTATTGATCATCAACTATTAGCTAAAACTTTAAATTGATGGTGTCCATTCATAAGTATATTACGCTCAACTTCCATTAAAGATTCATAAGTAATATACCCAAATAATAAGTTCTATCAAAGTTAGATGGTTTGAGTATTTTCGAACAATGTTTAAGAGTATTTGATTCTCAAGTGAGCTCCACACGGTTGAGTCGGTTCTTGTGATGGTGTTGAATAGATATCATTTAATGAGAAGTGATAGTTGATGTGAATGACCTTCTTGTGAGGAGATGATTGCTAGCATGCACAAGAGTAGAGAATAGTCCAACACACAAAATGAAAGAAGAGATAAATTCTAAATAAACTAGTAGTTAAACTTAGCTATTAGTTTAGGCTTTTAGGTTGATGAAAATTCATCCACAACTTAGATGCTTAGTTATCCACACACCTTTAACCATTTTACATTCTCATTTTAAACAAATTCAATTATGCTATTATGAGTTTTTTTTACATGTTACTAAACATTCAGATCCATGTTCTCTCATCAAATGGTGCTCTTAAAGCACTTATTCATTTAAACTGCCCAATTTTAATTCCAAAATTTGTCTTTATTTACATCGCCGGTCTTCATAAAATTAATCAATATATTAAACTTAAGTATCACTTCATCTTTAAAGAATATGTTGAAGGATCGTGGGACCCACAAGTCAATCAATCTTGATAAAGAACATTGAGCACACCGACTAAATGTTATAACCAATAGATCAATCCTCTTATGGTCCTTAAATTGCAATCCGTGAACCTTCTCTTACCATTCTAGCCGTTGGCCCCCTTGGGGATTATTTTTTTCTTTTTTAAATAGTTTTGATTCATTTCTATTATAAGTCTTTTAGATAATTCTATAAATACTTCTACATATTTAATATAGAATCAAACAAAAAAAATCAAAATACTTTTTTCTACAAGTCATCACGGGAACTAATAATTTGATGATTTACATTCATTGAAACAAACACATCTGAGACTTCCATGATAATTTTCTTAATGCTACTAGCTATTAATTAAATCAAATTTGGTTAGATAAGTTTCAAATTCCCTCTCTAAACAACCAGTCTAAAAGATCAAAAGCTACACTTGTTCTTAATTCCACCATCTTTAGATTTTTTTTTTATTGCTTCTAAGAAATGAATGAATCATTACTATTTTAAATTATATGATTAAAATTCTCATAGCATCGTCTTAAAATCTTTGAAGAATGAATTTTCTATACTTTATGCCCAAATAGTCCATCTGCAATTCAGCAGCTCCACTTATAAAAGCAAATAAGTGATTTTCTTACTTATTTATGTTCAGCATTGACATCACATTTCTATCCCTTACAAGATACCCACCATCCATCCACTCATATAACTCTTCTTACTAAAAACTAAATATCCTTTTTAAGCAGCGACTATTTCTGTTGCTCCTCAAATATATGCTATAGTATCCATCAATTTTTTCAAATTTGATTTTTTTTAAAAAAAAATTTTAATAAACCATGACTAAAAGTACTAATCAAATTCATCATACCCTCATCAATAATATATATTAGCAATCAGCCAATCACCCTACTATAACTATATTTCTATTATTAGCATTCCAAATATAGAATAAATTATAAACATTTCCAACAAATGAGCCTTAAAAATAGCACCATACCTAGGTATCAACCAACAACATATGAACAAGAGTGAAAAAAGAAGACAACCTGTCAGGACTCCTGCTTGGAGATCTTCGTGAACGCCTTGGTGGTGACCACTCCCGGTAATTCCTGAACCTTCCATTCCTGTGGAGGATTCAAGTAAATTAAATATTTATAATTCTTTCGATACATAATCTCTCTAAGTCTCTTCATAAATAACACTTACCTATCGACATCTCTTCCTAGATCATTTCTTCCCTTATATTGGGAAGGACGAACAGGCGAACGTACCGGTGATGGTGTCCTATACCGACGAGCAAATGAATATTCCTTAGTAAATCCTCGTCCTTTTCTTATGCGTTGAGAACCACCATCTTGAGAAACTTTGGTAATATTTTGTGTTTCAGTTGGTGCAGGCTCTGAGGCTTTAGTTGACAGCTGATATTGCCTGATGGGCTCTCTTTCTGGACTTCTGGCAGAACCATCCAACTGTAGGCTCCCACTTGGACCACTACTAGGACTCATACCACCTCCAGATTTCTTGTGCAGCCCCCTTTACATGAAAGAACAAGCAAAGGTTATAACATACGTTACAGATGAAATGCACAAGCCAATTACATAAATTCTAAAAAGACAATTCTTAAGAGGCAAAACCTGGATCCAATTGATTTCTCATCAGAAATGTGATGCTGATTTATAGGTCTGTCAACTTGGGTATCCAAATCATCATTATGTTGCCTAGCTTCCCCGTTTTCTTGAACTTCACCCTCCTCTTGGGAAGCATAATCTTTAGAAGACTTCTTGTCAGCAAATGTTTTCCCTTCTACAGCTACTTTACCTGAGATAGGAAGCTAAGATTGAATTCATCTCAACAAAACAATTCAAACAATCCCCAACAGAATTATTAATTAAAGAATAAGTATATTTCTCACAATAAAAAAATTGTATGATGAAAAATGACGTCAGAACTAGAAGGAAGCAATCCAGCTAGGACGCATGCAATAAATTAATCACATTGCAGAAAGAAGGCCCAAACGATAATTGAGCAAAATGTAGCGAGAAACAAACATCCAGGCAAGCGAAAGAGAATTAAATTGCTGTCCCTTAAATAGATGTCATTTTCATAATCAATTAAAAAATATTATCTTAACCAAGCATTTTTAGAATAAATGAGTTATGATCCGTCAACAGTATATACAAGAAAAAAAATTCAAGATCAATATTGTAATATTACAAATATTATCTTAACCAAGCATTTAATTCTGGGGTCTAATTTCCCATTATATCATAAGGCTTTTAGGCCCTAAGAAATCTCTTGATTAAAACCATGATCATGTCATAAGAATATCAAAGATAATAAGAGAAGTTGTAAGGGATCACTCAAAAATATATAAAAGATTAGCATTCCAAAGAAAAATAATACTGAGGATGCATAAGCTTGAGATGCTCAAGATACCTAAAAAAACATAAACCAATATTGACTTTATACTTTAAAAAAATGATCCTTCATTAATTCTATGTTAAAATTAATTATTTTTATAAAAAGTGGGGGCTTACTATCCTGCCACAAAGGTAATTATAACATTTGGAGACTGCCCGGAAGAGAACTAATACATCATAACATGATGCTAGCCTCAAACTTAAATCTATAGTAGGGACTTAATATACCCTTATGATATAACCCTCTACCTAATATAATGCAAACGGAAGATGGGGCTTACAATTCAAGCCCCACACGAGGCTAAAAAAGCCCATGACATGGACTTACTATCGTGCCTAGAAATGACAGTCATTTAAACCCACTTAAACGCATTTAAATCCATGATTCCAAGTCTCTATGTAAATGCAAGATATGACAAATGTTATTATTAAGAATGAGACTTATAACCCAAAATCAAAGCAAAGGTTGCGCCAACTACTGAAGAGAGCCCTAGACAAATCACTTCGTCTCTATTCAAATAACTTAAAAAAGAAAGAGAATGCAAATAATAATTGAGACCCCATGTTGTCAGAGATCAATGATCGGGATCATTTCTCCACTTATGATTATGCCAAACCCCTATTGCTAATAGTTGTCATAAGAGACAAATATGATAGGCTGGTACACCCTGAACCGGCTCAGGAGCCGGCCCAGTTCTACAGGAGGCGAAAAGGGGTCCGCCCCCTTTGATCTGCCGCCCACTTGTGTGGTCCCCACTTGAAGCAATTGAGGAAGGAGGGTTGGGCGGCTAGGGTGAGAGGAAAAATTTGAATGAGGGAGGTTTGAATTAGGAAATTAATTGTATTAATAGGAGGATTTGTTTTAGGGTTAGGTTTATGCTTTGGTTTGTTTTCTCTTGAAGTTTTTTTGGCGTCCTGGTCTCTAGACTCATCATCTAGAGATTGGGAGATATTGATCCTCCTCTAGAATTGAGGATCATTTGTATCTTGTTATCGTGTCTGTTTGGCTTTGGTTCTCTTATTGCAATCCATTGTTTTGAGGCTGATTTTGCATTATTCTCGCTGTTTTCTCCAATTAGTGATAGGTTTGCTTGCGAACTCAAGTATTTCCCTTAGGGTTACTTGCGAACTCAAGTATTTTCTATCAAATTGGTATCAGAGCATCATCTTAGGACCAACGGCGGCTGAAATCGAAACCAGCAATCGAAACCCCCCACATGTTGAAAATCGATATCAAAAGAAGGGAGGAAGACTATGGTATGATCGTTGTGTCAAATCAGGACATACAAAGGAGACATGAAGATTCATGAAAAATCAACTGATTGGAAGGCAAACAAATCAGCACAATAAAGCAAGGTGAACTCTGTCAACACCACGCAAGATCAATCCATCAAAGCTGAAGCCATTCCTTTCACCAAGGAGCATTTAGAGATGCTGAAGTTACTGCTTAACAACGTCACGAAACAACAGTATCCAAAACCTGCTGCTACCAGCCTACAGCTCAATCAGGTATAAAACAGTCAAAACTTTGGGTTATTGACTCAGAAGCATCACATGACAGGAGACATTACACTTCTTTCATGACTATCAACCTTATCATTTAAATCGAGTAGTTAAAGTTGATGATTTGGGAACTAGTTTCGCTTTTGTCACATAAACTATCACCCTTAAATCGATGCTTTATGTGCCCAATTTTGAGTGCAATCTGATTTCCATTAGTAAATTGACTCATGATGATAAATGCTTAACAATTTTCTCCAATAATATATGTATTTTTCGGGAACTGGATTCGGAGAAGAAGATTGTAAGTGCTGAGATGTGTTGTAAGTTATACTACATCAAGACACCCAAATCCTTAATTGCTGCTAAGAATCATCCTATTGTGAGTCAGTTTGTTGAGAATCTTTCTAGAGTCAGTCAAGAGAGAAAGATTATCATGTGGCATTATAGGTTAGGTTATCCATTTCATGTATCTTGAAAAGCTTTTTCCCCATTTATTTATTAATAAAAATCCAAGTCTGTTCAAAGGTGAAACTTGCCAATTGACAAAACACACCATATTATCTTACCCAATTTCTCATTAACAGCCTTCTAAATCCTTTGCCTTGATCCATAGTGATATTTAGAGACCATCAAAAGTTAAAAATATAAGTGGTGCAAGGTGATTTGTGATATTTGTTGATGAGCATACTAGACTCACTTGGGTTTATTTAATGAAGGAAAATTTTGAAGTTGAAAGGATATTCAAATCATTTCAACTAATTATTCAAAACTAGTTTGATACAAAAATTCAAATCTTAAAGCCAGAAAATGGGAGAGAATACTTTCATTCTATCATGAGGGAATACCTATCAAGCCAAAGGATAATCCAAGTGAGTTCATGTGCGTATGCGCCTCAACAAAATGGGATAGCTTACGGGAAAACTAGGCAGCTCCTGAAAGTTGCCAGATCACAAAAGTACCATAATATCTATGGGGGGAAGTCATTCTTACAGCTGCATACCTAATAAATAGGTTACCTACTCAGGTACTAAAATTTGAAACACCTTGACAAACTCTACCCAAAGTCTATCCTCATGCTCGATTCATATCATCTAATCTTTCACCTAAAATTTTTGGGTGCTCTGCCTTTGTTTATATCTATTCACAAGATAGGAGCAAACTTGACCCAAGATTAAAAAAAATGCGTCTTTATTAGCTATTACCCGACAAAAAGACGTTACAAATGCTTTTGTCTTACTTCTAGGAAGGTATTTGAAACAATGGATGTCACCTTTTTTAAAACAATCCATACTTCACTAGTTCTGAAATTCAGCGGGAGAGTGAAGAAGAATTTTAAACTTGGGAGTGGAATTCCTTATTATACAACCAAATAACGTCCAATCAAAATCAACAAATATCATAAGAAATCCAAACTACGAGTATTTCCCAAGATATATCTCCTATGTCTTAACCTCCACAGTCCACCTTCAGACCTATTACCTTCACCCATAAGTCCTAATTAATCCCTATAAAGAGCAACAATTAAGGAACAACAATATGTATTACTCAAGGAAAAAGAAAAAAAATCAACATATGCAGAGCAAGACACATCTTGCACCGGCCAAATCTCCTTCAATGGATCCAGCGACTGTAGTTTAAAAGGAGATAAAGTCATTAAATGGCAAGAAAGAATCATGCACCAAGCATCCAATCGAAAACTCTCTCACATAGTAGATTATTAGACACTTATCAAGTATTCCTTTCCAAGTTGGATGATGTGCAGATTCCGACCAATATTCAAGAAGCTTTGAATCACCCAAGATGGAGACAAGTTGTTAAAGAAGAAATTATGACTTTGGAAAAAATCAAACATGGGTAATTACGAATCTCCCACCATAAAAGAAAGTTGTGACCTGCAAATGGGTATTCACCATAAAGCATAAGGAGGATGGTAGTGTTAAGAGGCAGAAAGCTAGACTGGTTAAAAGAGGATTCACTCAGTCTTATGGAATAGACTATTAGGAAACTTTTGCTCATGTTGCAAAGTTCAACGCCATCAGGATTCTTCTTTCCTTAGCAGCAAATTTAGATTGGCCCCTACATCAACTAGATATCAAGAATGCATTCTTGAATGGAACCTGAAAGAAGATGTTTACATGGAGATTTCAATGGGAATTCAGAAGTCTTATGCATGGGACAAAGTGTGTAAACTGTTGAAATCATTGTATAGATTAAAGTAGTCTCCTAAAGTATGATTTGAAAGATTCTTAAAATATGTAAAAGGTCAAGATTTTAACAATGCCAGACAGATCATACCTTGTTTGTGAAGCAATCAAAAAGAAATAAGGTAACAGTACTAATTGTATATGTGGATGACATCATCCTTACTGGAAATGATGTAGAGGAAATAATGAAGATCAAACAAGCATTGTCCAAGGAGTTTGAAGTTAACATCTAGGATCACTTAGATACTTCCTTGGTATGGAGGTACCTCGATCAAGCAAATGTATATTCGTTTCCTGACACAAGTATACATTAGACCTACTAAAGGAGACCAGCCTGTTGGGATGCAGACCAACCAATACACCTTGGGATTCTAAGAAGAAATTTGGGATAGAAAAAGAGGAGGTTCCAATAGATAAAGGAAGACATCAACGTATGATAAGAAAGCTTATATACCCCTCCTACACCCGTCAAAATATTGGGTTTGCTGTGAATATGGTGAGCCAATATGGCAATATATGAGTAATCTTATGGAGTACATGCTCAAGAACACTCCTGGAAAGAGGCTATTATTCAATAAAAATGAAGATAAAAAATTAATCATTTATTCTGATGCAGATAGGGCAGGATCAACCACATGATACTGTTCATTTGTGTGGGAGAAGCTAGTGACATGGAGGAGCAAGAAACAATATATTATTTCCAATAGTAGTATGGAATATGAACTGAGACCATTAGCAGTTACTATTTATGAAGGTGTTTGGATCAGACAAGTATTGATTAAACTAAGAATAAAGATTGAAGGCGGGATAAAGTTGAAATGTGATAATCAAGCCACAATCAGTATGGCCAAGGATTTAGTACACCACGATAGAACAAAACATGTTACCATTGATAGATACTTTATATCTGAGAAAATAGAGAACTCAGAAATTGAAGTAATATATATGCTCCAACTCATGAACAACTTGATGATGTTTCTAACAAAGGCACTGTTGGGTTCTCTACTTGTAAGTTTGTTTGGAAGTTAGAATTGTACAACATGTACAACCCAACTTGAGGGGGAGTATTGAATCACGTGTCAAATTTTAAATAAATACTTTATTATAACCATCATACAACAGCATATTTGAATATAAAAAACTATTCTTCAATATAAAAATTTGATTATTCCAGAAGAGGTGCTGCAAGGATATTTGCATTTTCAAAAAGATGCCAACATGACAAATGATGCTCAGGTAACGTTGCAAAACACCTGAAAACTAGGCCCATCAAGGCAACAATGCCTCAGCAAGTATGAAAATAGTAATATATCTACCACAAAGCAATGGCAAAGGAATCATATAGGTAGCAATGTAGCACTACTACTGAACCCCAACAAAAAGTAATTAACAGTTAATGATGATACAAGAAACCTTTCACCAAAGTAAGACCATATGTGTCATCTTAAAAGCTAACACAAACAAATAGTACCACTTAAAAAGAAATAATTCATTTTCAGACGATTAAAGCTTGATTCCTCTGTTGGAATCACAACATTACTCAATCTCCTACAACCTCATCCAAAAATATAAGTGCCACAAAGCAGCCCAGCAATAATGACCGCTCCACCTCAATTGTAAAGTCACACCGAGAAAAGAACACCCTCAATCCTTGTCATTAGACTACTACTACAACAACAACAACATCAAGTCTTTATCCCACTATATGGGGCCGGCTACATGAATCATTTTTCTCTATTATATCTTGTTAATAGTCAAATTCTCATTTAAATATAAAAAATATATATCATTTCTAATATTTTCAAACCAAGTATTTTTAGGTTCTCCTTCTACCGCTCTTAATATATGAGAAATCTAAAACATTTACTCTCCAAACCAGGTCATCAGAAGGTCGACTTTTATGTGACCAAAGCATCGAGGATGACTTTCTCTAATCTTATCTGTTGTTGGAGCTACTCCAACATTTTCACGTATATGCTCGTTTCGCATTATGGGGCTGTTTGGTTGCCTGGAAAAGAAATGCAATGTAAAATAAATGTAATGCATTTTGAATACTTTGAGCCTATTTGGTTCTCTGCAAAATAAACGCAGGTGAATTGTTTCCCTTGTTTGGTTAGGTATATCCAGAGTAAAGTAAAAGCATTTTTTTAATAATTTATTTTGGCATTAGAATAAGTATATTTATAATAGCAGTGTATTTAAAATAATTAGTATTATTTGGTGTTATAATTTTTTTATTTAATTCAATTTATTTAAACCTAAATCGAATTAAGTTAAGATTTACTTCAATCAATTAAAAATATATCAAGCTTAATTCAATTTAGGTAAAATAATTTATTATTTTTAAAAATAACATTTATTTATTTCATAATAAATCAATCCCCTTCCATCTTGCTACATATTTTGACCAATTGCAACTTATCAAAGCTCCAAACAGCAAGACTATAACGGCTACTGAGAGTGTATAACCTTATAATCATCATCCTTAATCTCATCAGTAAAAGCAAAAGTATTAGATGCTTTCTTCAATTTTGAATCCATACCATGTGAGAGTGTATCAAAACCTTCACCTTGACCATCCATAAATCGTGAATTACGACTATTATTGTCTCCCAAGCTATTGAAGGATCTCCCATGAGCCTGCTCGATTTTTTCTAGCTTGCGAAAAAATGAACCAATATCTCATTCTCATTGGCAACCAATTGGAACAGATCTCTCTCAGAAGAGAGGGAAGAAACCTTCTCTCTCACTCTCTCTCAGAGCATGCTTGCTTGTCAATAAATTATTAGTTGCAATTAGCACCAAAGAAACAAAAAGGCTACCTTTACTTCTCTCCCATGGAGGGAGCTCTCTCCGGCCGCCAAAGTTTCTCCATCTTCGATATTCTAAACTGGTTCTCCACAGAAACTGGAATCTACATCAGCAAGCACCCCTAAAGATCCCTTCCACAAGACGCATTTCATGACCTTTCCTCCTTTCTCTTCTCCAGGCTTCACCGCGATCAAACAGCTCTCGTCGACTCTGCATCAGGAATTTCCATCTCTTACAAAGAACTCCGCTCCATTGTCGATCGCATGGCCTCAGGACTCCATGAAATTGGAATCTTATCTGGCCAAATAATTCTCATTCTCCTTCCAAACTCTGTCCTCCTCCCCGTCATGAAACTGGAGCAGTTCAATGTCTCCTATAACCGGCTGAATGGCTCCCTGCCTTCTAAGCTTTAGAAGATGCCATCGAGCGCTTTTAAGGGACCTCGCTCTGCGGTGGTTCTCTACCTTCATGCCCCAACGGGATCTCACCGATGACAGTTCCAGAGGTTGCAGGAGGTGGAGGGGGGACGGCGTTAGTAGTACTGATTCTTTTTGTGTTCTTGCGCCGCGGGAGTAAGGCTAGGCCACGGGAGGCGGCGGCCATGGTTGCGAAACGGCCGGAGGCGGTGTTAAAGAAACCAGAGATAGGGAAGAGATCGATGTTTTTGGGGAATGTGGGAGCACCAGAGTTTGATTTGGAGGATTTGCTGCGGGCTTCAGCGAAGGTATTGGGGAAGGGGACGTTTGGGACGGCAAAGGGAACGTCGTCGAAGGAGCTAAGTCGAACGAGAACGAAGGAGCCGAAGAAGCCACTCGTGCAATCTTACACCTGCGAAGCAATGAAGCCGAACAGCAAAGACGATGAAATGCAGAGAATTTAGAACCTGCTCAATTTGAGCGGGTTTCTTTTTCGCCGAAATACCTCTATTAATACACCGCTAATTCCTCCGATGATTTCCTTTGGTTCCGCTCAAAATGAACCAAACAGTCTCATTTGACAAATACCTATAATTATTTTACTTTACCCACCTAATACTGCATATCAAACAGCCCCTATATCTCTTAGAGTAAAGCCACTCATTCACCTAAGCATCCTCATCTTTGCAACACTTAACTTAATTGTATGCTTCTCTTTTAATGGCAAACATTATGTGCCAATAAAGTATTGCAGGTCTCACCACCATCTTATAGGATTTTCCCGTAAGTTTGAGGGGCATTTTTCTATCACACAACAAGCCCAATGCATTCCTCTACTTCAACCATCCAACTTGAATTCTAATAATAAAATCTCCATCTATTTCACCGTCACATCGGACAATAGACTCAACAACAAGAACAACAACAACAACAACATCAAGCCTTTATACCACTGCGTGGGGTCGACTACATGAATCATTTTTCTACATCGGACAATAGACTCGATATATATAAAATAGGTACTCTTATTAATGACTTGATCGCTCAAAGTCACAATCCCCCATTAGATCTATTATTATTAAAAGTATACTCCATGTATTCGGTTTTAGATCTGCTCAAATGAAAAACTTTAGACTCTATGGTTGACCTCCATAAGTCAAGTTTACCTTCAACCCCCTCTCTAGTCTTACCAACAAGAAGAATATCATCAGCAAAAAAGATACACCATGATACATCCTCTTGTAAATGTCTAGTAAAAACAGTCATGACTAAAGAAACAATATATGAACTTAAATCTGATCCTTGATGTAATCCAACTGAATAGGAAAATACTTAGTCCAACCTCCTTCGGTTTGAACACAAGTAGCAGCTCCTGAATACATATCATTAATGACTCGACTATAAGCATTATTAACCCCTTTCTTCTATAAAACTCTCCATAACACTTCTCATGGAATTTTATCATAAGCTTTCTCCAAATCAATAAATATCATATGTAAATTCCTTATTCTCCCATCACTTTGTACAATAGATCTTAGATATTTAAAATGTGTACTCTTATTGATGACTTGATCACCCAAAGTAAAAATCCCCCCATTATATCTATTACTACTAAAATTGCATTCGATATATTCATTTTTAGATCTACTCAAATGAAAACCTTTAGAAACTAATATTGATCTCCATAATTCAAGTTAACATTCAACTCCCTCTCTAGTCTTATAATTCAAGTTTACCTTCAACTTACCCTCTAGTCTTATCAACAAGAAGAATATCATCAACAAAAAACATACACCATGGTACATCCTCCTGCAAATGCCTAGTAAGAACATCCATGACTAATATATATATATATATATATATATATATATATGAGCTTAAAGTTGATCCTTGATGTCATGCAACTAAAATAGGAAAATACTTGGTCCCACCTTTGAACACAAGTAGCAGCTCCTGCATACATATCCTTAATGAATTGAGTATAAGCATTATTAACTCCTTTCATTTCTCAAACTCTCCATAGCACTTCTCTTGGAACTTTATCACAAACTTTCTCTAACTCAATAAATATCATATGTAGATTCTCCATATTCTTCCTATACTTCTCCATCAAAGCTCTCAATAAATGTATAGCTTCCATAGTAGGCATACCTAGCATGAATCCAAATTGATTTTGAGAAACACTAGTATCACGACGTAACCTATGCTCAATAACTCTCTCCTAAAGTTTTAAAGTACGACACATTAGCTTAATTTCTTTATAATTCACACACTCTTGTGCATCACCTTTATTCTTAAAAATACGAATCAACACACTCCTCCACTCATCTAGCATATTTTTAGTCTTCAAAATAATATTGAAAATTTTCATAAGCCAAGAAATTCCTTCATCTCCTAAGCATTTCCACATCTCTATTTGAATATCATCGAGTCCGACAGTTTTTTTACACTTCATTTTATTTAAAGCCTCTCTAACATCGATTTTACTAATGCATTGATAAACAAAAATCTATTTTTCATTAAAGTCACTAAAGTCAATCGTGTTCTCATAATCATCATTGAAAAGCTTATCAAAATGTCTCATCCACCTTTGTTGAATATCCTCTTATAATAAAAGTACTTTTTTATCTTCATCCTTAACACACTTAACTTGAATTAAATCCTTACTCCTCCCATCTCTTTACTTAGCTAATTTATACATACATTTTTTGCCCTCCTTAGTATCTAATCTACTATATAAATCATTCAAAGCTAAATTTTTTGCATCATATATTGCTTTCTTAAATCCTTAAAGGCCACTATTATCTTTCCTAATTTTTTTATTTTTACATCCAAACTAATTTTTATAGCAAAACTTCTTATTTTTTATCTTTTCTTGCATATTTTCATTCCACCACCAACTATTTTTACTATTATGAGCATTTTCATTTGATACTCTAAACACATCCTTTGCAACAATCTTCATATCATTAGCTATTTATTCCCACATAGTATAAACTTCCTCATGTACAGTCAGAATCTTACAATCATAAATCTTACTCTCAAAAATATTTTGTTAATATTATTTAAATGCACTCATCTAATCCTAGGCAATATTTTACTTTATTTTTCATATTCCAGTAATTCCACTCCTTCAACTTAAAATCCAAACTAATAAGGGATATTGAGCACATAAACTTTCAGTCGAAATAACTTTACAATCTTTGCAATATAAACGAAATAACTTTACAATCTTTGTAATATAAACGATCTATTTTTCTTATAAAAAATTAATCAATCTGAGTTTTACTATATGATTCTTATAAATGATGAGATATCATCATTTTTCTTAAATAAGGTGCTAGCAATTATTACATCATAAGCTAAAAAAATTTAATATAGTCCTCCTACTTTCATTAGTCACGTCAAACTCATAGCCACCATTAAAGCTTTTATAATATTCAACTATTTTACCAACGTGTCTATTTAAATCTCCTCCAATAAAAACACTTTTTTCAAGAGATATATTTTGTATTAATTCTTCTAAATCATTCTAAGATTTTAATTTTGAACACATATCAAACCCTACTTGAAGAGCATAAGCACTTATGATAATAATAAACTTAGCATCAATAACAATTTTTAAAGTTATAATTTTATCCTTCAAACTTTTATTTATAATCATACCTATATCATTTTTAGTATGACTCCTACCTAAATATCATAGTTTAAAACCTAAACTATTAATATCCTTAGCCTTCTCTCCAACCCATTTAATTTTCTAAATGCATAGAATATTTATCTTCCTATGAATCATAATATCTATTAATTCCATTAATTTGTCTATAAGAGAATTTATATTCCAAGTTTATATTCTAATTTTATTTTCATTAACTAGTTTCTTTGCCCACATCCATCCGTGATGTGGAAACTCTTGCTTATTTAACACTATACTCGAGCGTAGGTGCAGCAGCACTTGCAAACTTCTCAGTGTATTCAGGTCATACAACGCATTGCTTCTAAGGAACGTCATAGCATTAACACAATATATTAAAAGATTTATGTCATGATTATTCAACAAGTTTTAAACTGGCTATCAACTACCTAACGCAACCCTCCATTTGTCTCATCCAGGAAATAGGATATGGCGACGGCAGTATTTACAACATTTAACAAATTGAGAAAAAATTCCGAATAATAGTTTAAAAAAAACTAAAAAAAGCTTTTCAGGGATTTTGAGAAAATCCTGAATGAAATGATGTAGCAGTTAATTTGCCACACTTACCAAGAACTTTGGCAGATATATCAGCAGGCGGTGATTTTTTATCAGATCTATCAATATTTTTGCTGCCAACTTTTTCTTTATCAGAATCTCTACTGTTACTATTCCCACTGCCTGAATCACTTGAACTTGTAGAAATCCTATAGGAGAAATAAACTTACATTACCATGATGATATCACTACAAAATACAGCAGCCGCACCATGAGAAAGGAACATAATAAAAAAAAAAAAAGCAAAACATTTTCATGAGCAATTTACTACCATTTTGACTTTTGTCTTGACTTTTTGCTATAGTTTCTGCGATGCTTCACCCTTTTTCTTTTTCTATTTTCATTTTTCTCCTTTTTAGAAGCTTTCTTTCTCCTCTTGCGTCTGTAGTCACTGGATGAGCTTGTGCTTGATGATGAAGGGTCAGAATCAGAATCACTACTAGATGAATCGGAATCAGAATCAGAATCATCAGAGCTATAAGAATCTGATGATGAATATCTCTTTTTCCTCTTTGCCCTTTTGTCCTTAACATGTCTTTTGTCTCTTTCCCTCAGTCCATCAGAACTATCTGAAAGATCTTTCCCAAACTTTGCAAGTTTCTTGCCTGTAAATACTAAAATGTGTCATCAGGAAACAATTCAGCAAAAAAATCATAGCACTGATTGCCTCTAAATACCTTTCTCCGTTGAAAAAGTGGCAGCTTTAATTTCAATTATTTCACCGCAATTTACAATTTTTACAAGACAAGTAGGCTTTCCGGTATCAGAACCGGCTTGCTCAATCTTCTTCAGAAAATCCATACCTTGTACAACCTTTCCAAAAACAACATGTTTGCTAGAAAGAGAGAGAGAGAGAGAGAGAAAATTAGCATACTAGTCAAATAGGTGAGAAGAAAAATAATGGTATATAGAACAAAGGAATTACTGAGCGGTGTACCAGTGAAGATATTATTTAATGCTATACTAGTCAAATAGATGATATACTAGGTGGACATAATTGACGAGACACAAGATAATATACTCACATCAAAATAAACTTTGAGTTAAGTACTCCAAAAAAACGTGCAATAGATAAAAATATAAGACAATAATATCAGATGTACTATTACTGATTAACAGATGCAACTTCTTTTCAAAAATTTTATTATACATGCATTAGTTAACTTATATTCAAAAATAAATTATATCTCAAAAAGCAATGGTAGGTAAAATCTTACCCATCAAGATGTGGTGTAGCCTTAAACGTAATAAAAAAACTGGGAACCATTTGAATCTTGACCACTGTTTGCCATGGACACAATTCCACGTCCATCATGCTTCAGTTTGAAATTTTCATCTTTACGGTAATTGAATGTATGAAATATATCAATATACTACCATTAAAGCTTGGAAGTAGCAGACGTAAGAAAGTTGAAAACATGTTGTACCTGGAAATTTTCCTCCATAAATGCTCTCACCACCACTGCCTGGAAATAACAATTAAGGTTGAGCTTTCAAGGCAAAGATACAGCTAGAAGTCACATATGTAAAGAAGCCTGTGCATATCAATTCAATACCATCTTGTCTTGTAAAATCACCACCCTGGCAAACATTTCACAGAAGAACAAAAAAAAATTTAACATTAAGTTCATCAATTACTTAAGTATTTGCAGTTATATAGTTTACAAAAATTGACATGAAAGTATTAAATATCAACTAAAATTCCCAATAATACTGCGCTAGCTAGCAAGAAAGGCAAAATACTAATTCTTAGAAAGCAATTATAACAGAATACAAATACATGTGAATAATTCATGAGTTTAGTTACATGCCTGAGCAACAAATCCTTTGATTATGCGATGAATGATTGATCCCTTGTAATGTAAAGGCTTTAAAGTGGAACGACCAGAACCTTTCTCACCTAAACACGCACAAAATTAAGATTTTAACACAGTGCAAAATGAAGTTCTAAATAACTTCAAAATACAAACAAAATTATGCAAAATGAAGTTCCAAATAAGTTCCAAAAAACATACAACGAACAGAGACAAGATGAATACATTAAAGTGGGGCAGAATGATCCTAAAGATGGATAAAGAACAAAAAAAATACCATAAGAGCGATACCATATTGCCGCTCAGATGGTAGTGATACTTCAGTCACCAAATTGGACATTATAAAGTTGAAATGATATTAGTGTAGCACCATTGAGGTAAACAGCAGAAAACATTAACCTTATTCAACAATTTAGAACATAAATTAGTGTCAGCATGAGACATCCAAGGCGAGACAAAAGCGCCTTTACATATAAAATCAGATCACCACAAAATCCCTGTAAAACAGACAAACTGACCAAGAAATTAAGTGTGTTAAAAAAAATACAGGCATCATACTTGGTAGCACACTTTAGGTTTATCTTAGCCGTATCAAGAAAAATGAAATGTTACTTTTGTTCTGCAAAATATAATTGACTAAGCATGGTCCTTCTAACGGTTTCTGATATTGTTGTTCCTCTCTTGTTTGTGACGATGGTGCTCTATCATGTTTGCTGTTATCTATTGTCCATGTCAATCTTTTTTATATACTTATTTGTGGTCGGGTGGTGGTTTTCTATTGTATTTGCGGTTGCTTTTTTATAACTACTATCTATAATATCTTTTTTTATTATGATCAAAAATCAAGGGGTAAATTCTTCACATGACATTCGCTTTAATCCTCTCATCTTTAAAAGGCATAGCTTATCCAACAAAGGGAAATTTCTGAGCAAATTAAAGGTTCAATAACCATTCAGCACCCAAAAGTTCCACAATTACACTATAGTCGGCCCAAAGTAAATTTGGAAATTTTGAACATAAAGAGAATCTTGCACAAAGGGCCTGGAGAACTTACAACTAAAACACTCATCCAGACTGTTTAACAATTAAGAAATTCATTTCGCTGGCTCAACAAATTGATTGAATAAGCATTCATTTCACTGATATCAACCAAAGACATTACTCAATACTTTTTTCCATCAACAAAGGATTGCCAATGAGCAAACCTCAACAAAGACATGATATTGATCTATAGCTTTAACAGACCTTTTCTTTTTTCTTTACAAAAGTTTTCCCAATTAATAATAGCATAGGCAGTTGCTGCCAGGTTAGAACACGCATGTTTAGAAAATTAAAGAAGATAATGCCAAAAAAAGGTGAGCAAAATCTTTTCAGCTGAAATGTTAACAAAAGAATGGGATGGTAAGTGAAGTCAAATATGTCTAACCTAAAGCTGCAGTGTTTAAATGAGGTAATCAAGACTATCTAATGTATGAGACCTAAAATTAGCATATTTCTACACATGCAGCGGTGTTGAAATGATATAGAAGCATGTGTGATGGGCTAATGGCCACCATAGAAAAAACATGAATTGCAAAAAGAATCAATTTCCAAAACAAAAGTATAGTAATGGTAAGAAAAACCTGTAATAGAATGGTTAAGTTGATTAATGGAGCCAACCACGAAAAGTAGCATTCCATCGATGAAGCATTCTTGAGTAAAAACAAATCACCAAGTTTGAAAAAATGATATCATCAAACAAAGGCCTTAAGTGAAATGCTTCATAGGCCACTAATAATGCATGATAATAGTTTGGCAAAGCATAACTTTCAAGTTTAAAGAGAATTAAAAAGACATGCACTTAGAAAATTGTTTATTGATTTTGTAAGCAGAAGGATAAATAGAATGTGGGGGAGCAATACTTCACAAAATTACAAGTACATTGTAAGAGAAAATGGAAAATCATATATAAATCCACCTCTCCCCTAGAATTATATAAGCAAACATGTAAATCACATCAGTAACTTTAAAGGTAAAAATTGATTATAAATGATAAACCATCATGATTTAGCCATTTGCAACGAACAGTTTGCTAATACAAATTCCAGATGAAAAGGTGCTTCACAAAGGATTGAGATAACAAATCTATACCCGTGCAAAGTGAACGAAAATTCTCAGCCGTCCTTGGAACAACATCTGAAAAAAGCTGTATATTCAAAAGAAGATGTTCAAAAAAGAGAAGTAGCGACAAAGAGAATCTTGAATTCAAACATTAAAATGAGCAACAAAAACCTCATTAACCCAAATCACAACAATACCTCGATTACCAATCTCTCGGCAGGGCCACCAGCAAGTGATATCTCCAAAAAAACAAGTGGGTTCTTCTTCGCCATGTTTGTAGCACTAGCAAGGTTCCTTTGTTTTGAAATGCATCCAAATAAGATTAAATGTGATCGCCCAAAATATAACAAACTAACCCAAAGACAAAAGAGTTGTTCGGAATATAATTAACAATGAATTAGATGCATTGGCTGTCTGCTCCAACAAAAAAGAAATTTTTTTTTCATTGAGATGGTCAGAGTATAGGTTGCAGTGTGATACTAATATTTCTCAAAATCAATTTGGATTCATACCGGGTAGGTCGACTATGGAAGCCATACATTTATTAAGAGATTTGATGGAGAAATATAGAGAAAATAAGGAGGATCTACATATGATATTTATTGATTTAGAAAAAGCATATGATGAAGTTCCAAGAGAAGTGCTATGGAGAGTTCTTGAAAAGAAAGGAGTTAATACTATTATATTCAAATCATTAAAGATATGCATGCAGGAGCTATTGCTTGTGTTCAAACACAAGGTGGTTTAACCAAGTATTTCCCTATTTCGGTTGGGTTACATCAAGGATCAGCCGATCAGCCTTAAGCCCATATCTTTTTGCTTTAGTCATGGATGTTCTCAGTAGACATTTACAAGAGGATGTACCTTGGTGTATGCTTTTTGTTGATGATATTCTTCTTGTTGATAAAACTAGAGAGGGAGTTGAAGGTAAACTTGAATTTTGGAGGTCAATCTTAGAGTCTAAAGGTTTTCTCTTGAGTAGATCTAAAATGGAATATATGGAGTGTGATTTTAGTAGTAATAGACCAAGTGAGGAGATTGTGACTTTGGGCGATCAAGTCATTAATAAGAGTACACGTTTTAGATATCTTGGATCTATTGTTCAGAGTGATGGTAAAATAGATGGGAATATTATCAGGAGAATTCAAATTGGATGGTTGAAGTGGAGGAACACATCGGGCTTGTTGTGTGATAGAAAAGTACCTCTCAAACTTAAGAAAAAATTCTATAAGAATTCTATAAGATGGTGGTGAGGCCTGCAATGGTTTATGGTGTCGAATGTTCGCCATTAAAAGACAATCATAATAATAAGTTAAGTGTGACAGAGATGAGGATGCTCAGGTGGATGAGTGGCTTTACCCTTAGAGATAGAATAAGAAATGAGGATATACGTGAAAAGGTTGGAGTAGCTCCAGTAGAAGATAAGATTAGATAGAGTCGCCTTAGATGATTTGGACACATAAAACGGCGGCCTTCCAATGACCCGGTTAGGAAAGTAAAGATATTAGATTTGACTTATGTTGAGAAAGGTAGAGGCACACCTAAGAAGACTTTGTAATAAAATATTAGAAATTATCTTTCTTTATTAGATTTAAACGAGAATTTGACTTTTAATACGACACAATGGAGAAAAAGGATTCATGTAGCCGACCCCACGTAGTGGGATAAAGGCTTGTTGTTGTTGTTGTTGTTGTTGTTGTATTGAGATGGTCATAGTAGCTAACTTGGCTAGTCTTCCCTAATTCTAATTCACCCTTGCAGGTGGATTTGGATTAATTCTATGGTCGGTATGCAGGATTTAACTTCACTCCTCTTAATGCAAACTTAAGTGTTATGCATATGAATCTATAAATCAAAGATTCTCCTATTAAGAATTTAGACTTTGTTTAAGACAGCTTTCTTACTGATTTAAAACAACTTTTTAGTACATAAATTTTTTGAACTATAAAACTTTTGTACTAAAAAGTTACTCTAAAAAGCAAAAAGAAAGTTCTCCCAAATGAAAAACCGTAATCCTTTTAAAATTCAAAATTCTTAAAATATTAATATTTGCACAAGTCAACCTAAGAGAACAGCTTTTTTATTTGGCATTAACGTAGTCATGGGCATATCTGTTGGGTGCTAATGCAATCAAATGGCAAACTTAATAAATTTGGCCTGCTGGCTAAGCCTACCAAACATTGGTAAACAGCTTTAATCTCCATCCCTCCCATCGATCATAATTAGCTCAATTGTAAAGTTCTTAAGACAGAATAAACTGCGTATTCCAAAATTACTTAGATCAAACTTTAATTTTATCCCTCAATGAAATCAGGTATTTACAATTTTATCCCTTTATAATCATCACCTAAAATAATATAACCCTGAACCAAAAACCCCTAGAGCATCGATAAATAAAAGACGGGTAAATTCAATGGATATAAGAGCACACTATTGATCCAATGCGCATCACATGAATAAAACTGAACGCATGCCGAATCCTTAAAAGGGGAAAAGGAAGTAGCTGTTCGGACGAAGCTGCATCTTGAAGAGCAAAAGATTTGAAGAAATCCAATAAGATTCCAACAAGACATTCCTACCCGTAAAAGAAGGGCCGTGTCTAAACCCGGAACCTAATTTGAAATTTATATAGGAAAACACTCAAAAACTGAATCTGCTGCTTCAGCGTCCTCAAATACAGAGAGCGGTCCGTAGAGAAAAGTGACGGGACGAAGAGATAAAATAAAAAATTAAAAAAAAAATTCAATCTACGAAAACATGGGTCGAAGGAATCTCGGACCTGAAATAGTCTTCTTATGCTACTACTACATCAATTTCTGGAAGGAGAAATAGGGTTCTGTGCGGTAGATGACAGCGAGAGAAGGGGCCGAAGCGAATACAGGACGTGGTTCTTAGGGTTTAGGTCGTTTACGTGGAGTTTAGCATGGTCGAGTGATGATGGCCGTCTGATCGACGAAGAACCATACTCTTGATAGATTTTCAACGAGGTAAATTTATCGTCATTCCACCACTTTAGACAGGCTTCCAAGCAGTTTTCAATCATAATTTTATTTTATTATTTTATTTTATTCATTTTAAAAAATTATTTTTATAAAAAAATAAATTTTTATAATAGAATAATTAATTCATTGTCTTCAACATTTTCGAAATCAACTTAATAAAATTTGACAAATATTATCATTGATATGTTACCAAAAATTTCTTCTTTATCAGGCCCGAATCTCGATGCAAATATGAGATTGAGATTTCAAAAATTAAAATTGGGATCATCTTATCTTTAATTTCAACAAACTTATAATTAAATTAAATATCTCAAGGAGATGAACCTAACGATAGCAAATTTGATCCAATTCGAACCCAAATGAGCCCAAATTAAAGGTCTAAAGTCTATTTGGAAGCTTCAAAATATTATTTGGGCTATCAAATGATATATGAATATGGCATGCTTATAGTCGAATCGAGTGGCTCAACGAGACGAATCCAACGAGCCTAAGATCACTCAAATTTGACATCCATAGGGCATCTAAATGCTTGATAAACATGTCATGATCTTGGGGATCACTATAAACCATCCAATGTAACACTCCCAACATAATCTTAATCTTCTCCATATTTATTAGTTATGTCACTCCAAAAAAAAAATTATAAATAGTCCCCTATTATTCACATGAGGAAGGAAAAGGAAAGAAAGAAGAGAAGAGCTCTAAGGCTGAAGCTCCACCCGGTACCATCGTCGACGAATCTGCGCCACCATGTTGTCTATGTTGAACCTTTGGTCGACCATCATCGTCAGACCTCCATATGGAAGCCACTAAAAAGCCTTCGTCGGACCACAGTCGCTAGTTAATTACAGCCCTTCTTACCACCGTTGCCCTTCTATTATGGTCCTTTCGGCCATTGTCGTCCGCTGACTAAGGTCCTTTCAACCACTGTCACCCATCGACTACGGTCCTTCCGACTACCATCACCTGCCGACTGTGATCCTACTAATCAAATGAACATATTAACACTCTATTAAGAGCAGTCGTCATGCCATTCTCCGACTATGTATTATGTTATATACAATGTATGTTTGCTACATCGAGCCAATGTGTTCGCCCCAAGGAAGGAGAAATTATTCTGTGTGAACACAGGATGGAGGGAACCGTCTGGATTTGTTGCGTTTTTGTAAAATAAAATGACAACAAATATTCAATTATGAATACATTTTTATTGCACTTTTGCTACCCTTTTACAAAAATGCAACAAAAGCGTAACAAATATTTAATTATTTAGTAAATATTAGATATTTGCTGCCCTTTTGCAAAAGGCTAGTAAAAGCGCAACAAATCTAGTCGGTTCTTTTCGTCTGGTATCCGCACATAATAATTAGTGCCAATGAAGGGCCTCATTTGTAATAGACTGCAAACACTGGTGGATTCATTCAAACTGGGTAAGGTTCAATAATTTTTTCTCTTTTTCAGGAGTCTCCACGTAAAAAACTCTAACATCTCTTATTAACGTTATACCTCTACTCATTTATTTGTTTGTGTGTTGATATTTGTATAAGATTAGGATGCTAATATTTGTTTGGGACGGCTTTTTTATTGCTTCTTAAAGCAACTTTCTAATACAAAAATTAAAAATTTTGTACTAAAAAACTGCTTTAAGAAGCAATAGAAAAGCCCTACCTAACAAAACCTAAATCTGAAAATCCGATGATACTAATGGCCATTAGCTTGCATAGTCGAAACAAAACTGGCATCTTCAATTATACAAAAAAAAAAACCAAAATTCCATTATATCTGCTAACCCATATGGGTTTTGGAGAAGGTGAAACTGATAAAGGTTTTGCTTAAAATATATAAGTTCAACAGTTTTATAGAAGTTCTTCCCGTTTCAGAGTTTCATTGATTCTTTGCATCAGTTTTCAAATGCATTAAAGTTTATAAAGACACGGCTTTTGTTTATACTTTCGTTTGTAATACCATTCAGGTTAGTTTCCTTTTTTATTGCATATGGATGATTTATTAGGATGTGGAGTCTAATTTTTCAATTATAACATATTTAAGCATTCGTTTGGGATATCTTTCTTACTGCTTTCTAAAGCATTTTTTTAGTACAAAAATTATAAATTAAAAAATTTGTACTAAAAAGCTACTTTAAGAAGCAGTAAGAAAGTCATCCTAAAAGAAGCCTTAGGCTTTCTTACTGTGTTTTAAAGCATCATTTTAGTACAAAAATTATAAATTTTAAAAAAATTGTACTAGAAAGCTACTTTAAGAAGCAGTATGAAAGCCGTCCTAAATGAAGCCTTAGACTTTATTACTGTTTTTTAAAGCATCATTTTAGTACAAAAATTATAAATTAAAAAAAAAAATTGTACTAGAAAGCTGCTTTAAGAAGTAGTAAAAAAGCCGTCCTAAATTAAGTTGCTTCGTTTAGGACGGCTTTCTTACTGTTTCTTAAAGTAGCTTTTTAATATAAAAATTAATTTTTTTTTTAGAAATCTACTTTAAGAAGCAGTAAAAGAGTCGTCCCAAACAAAGCCTAAATTATTAGAAAAGCAAAACACAGCATTGTAAAGGTATAATGAGATTTACGTCATCCCCAATCTAATTCATGAGTAGTGTGAATGTGTGATTGTTTCCCAGTTATGCATAAGCTTCTACTTTAAGTTTATTTTAAGATATGCGGCGCTTATTTAGGCTTCGTTTGGGACGGTTTTCTTACTGCTTCCTAAAACAACATTCTAGTAAAAAATTAATTTTTTTCTACTAGAAAGTTGTTATAAGAAGCAGAAAGAAAGTCGTCCCAAACGAAACCTTAATATATTGTTCTTCATTAACTACAAGTCAAATATGAACTGAACTGCCAGATTTTAAGTTGCTTTTACAATCTTCTCATGCCATGAATAATTTCGTTTTACAACGTTGATCTTTACGATTTGTTGCAGTCAATATCATGGATGGAGGTTTTCTTCTTGTAGGCTAGTTCATTTTCCTAGCAACGAGTGCTCAATTAAATCATACATGAAAATTTGACTAATGAACTAAACCTAGATGTTAAAGAGTGTTTATTCTTGAAAGTTAGCCTTCTATGCACGAAAAGCTTGGTCTCACAACATACATCGTTGTTAAGATATTGAAATCTTTGCCGATGAAAATTATAAAATTTAGATCTATTATGTTCTGAGACATTCGTGGCAGTAGAGAGATAAGGAGGTAAATGTCTTAATTTTGTACAAATATTCAACACATATAAAAGAGTCATAAGTAACACAAAAATTTTACGTGAAAAATCCTGAAAGGGGAAAAATTGAAATAAATTCATAAGTATTTGTTGTTGTTTATAAATGATGCGCTTTCTCAAAGAAATGCATTGGCTCAATGTAGGGGTGTTAATTTCGGGTCACGGGTCGGGTTCGGGTCGAACCCAGAAATCACCCGGCACTAATCGGGTCAACCCGAACCTGACCCGCTTCGGGTTCGGGTCAACCCGACCCGACCCGCGGACACGGCAAGGCCGGGAGCAGCGGTCCGGGCAGCGCCGGGGCGGGATTCGCGATCAAATTCGGCAGCGCCGGGGCGGGATTCGCGAATCGGGATTCGCGGTGCGGTCAGCCGGTCACGCGGGTCGCGGGGGGATTCACGAAGCGGCAGCGCCGCGGGCAGCCAGACCGCTGGCAGCGGTCACGCGGCCACGCGGGGGGAAGCCGGACCGCGGGCAATGGGGCAGCCGGACCGGTCCTCACGCGGGATTCGCAGATTCGGGCAGGGGGCGGGATTTGAAAAATGAAAAATTTTAAATTAAACGGGTTCGCGGGTTGACCCGGCAACCCGTCGGGTCAACCCGAACCCGAACCATTTTTCAAACGGGTCAATTTTTGGAACCCGAACCCAACCCGTTTTGAAATCGGGTCGGGTCCAACCCGAATTTTCCGGGTCGGGTCCGGGTCGGGTTTTCGTGTCGTGTCAAATATTGACACCCCTAGCTCAATGTAGAAAATGTTTAGCACATTACAAAGTTGGAGTTAGAAGAATCCAATAATATTAAAGGTATTCTAAAGAGAATGTTGGCCTTTTCGTTTGGTTGGTAGGATTGTGGTACGACGACATAGTTAGTCAGAGGGACCGTAGTTAACGAGTACCGGTAGTTGAAAGGATCGTATGTGACGCCCCAAAATCTAATTTGGAAGAATTATTTTTTTTAAATTTTAATTTACACAATCATAGCTATTTAATTTCTTTTATCAATAAAAATACCAACAAAAATAAATTATCAAACAAAACATCAATATATACATAAGTATATATTTCTTTCCCAAAGATATTGTACACTAATCAGGATCTATATTCTATACAATCATTAAATACAAAAGAATAACTACTAGCATAAAGAAACAAACTAATAGTAAACCTAAAAAATTCTGGCTAGTCTCACACTCCTGATCTTCTGCCTTAACTTGAAAATATTTAAACCACATATGATAAACTAAAAAAATTAGTAGGTCACCAAAATTTACAATAAAACTCAAAGCACGGTAAACAAACAAAATACATGTTAGCATCAAATCATAGCTGTAACATTTATATGATTTTGAATCAATGCAGAAACAGTAAAACATACATGCAGTAGTAGCAAAGTTTATAACCTGTAAAACAATGCAGTACGAAAGCCAGCATAATTGTATAATTGAGAAATCAATAAACTAGAATGAGTGTCAAATTGATAAAGCGGTACGGTTGTTGTATTAATACTAACAATCAATAGAGAAATTGTATAAAGTGTTAAAACTAAAACATGCAATAAATACTATTGAAATCATATCAATACACTTAAATCATATAAGAGTGTATACATACTATTTAAATATTTTATATCAATATCAAATCAGTATATTACATGCACGGAATGTTAAATACTTAGTATATTTAAACTTAAAATCATAAAAATATTTTTCACTTTTTTATCGAGAGTATTCTAGAATAATCATATCTCTTAGGATATAATTATCAAGCCTTAAGGTTCAATGAAAGAATTGTAGTTAGCCTAATTAACTCATCATTAATATTTACCTATATTAGAGCCGCTAAAAATCCAAATCTTATGTTTATAATATGCACATTTTATATTTCATCCCAAAATAATGATGTACAATAATCATGTAAACTTACAAAACATCAAAAATACATAAAGAATAACTAAATTATCAAATGAATACCTTTACTTGTAATTTCCCAAAATTAAATTTAGAAGAATTTCTCTTTAAATCAATGCCAGAGCTGTCTATTTCTTTTTATCAAAACAATATCAATTGAAACAAAAGTAGTAATCAAAACATTAAAATACATATATATTTTTATTCCAAAATAATATATAATACTCATGAATCTTATAGTGACAATAAATCATTAAATAGTAACAGTAAATCAATAGAATTATATAATAATAGTAATAATGAATCAATAACATACATTTCAGTATTCATACTAAACACGTGAAAATATCCAATTTAAGTATTCTTTTTCCAGTAAGCAGTAATCTGTATCAATACCCCATCGGCTCAATAAACGGAGTCGTCACTCTTTATCTGTTGGCACAGAGTCATCACTCTTATTAGCTTCATGTACATGAATGAATAAATAACGAAATAAATAAAAGATATATGAATGAGTAATTAGAAACTTTTTTTTTTAGAAAGCTTATGATTTATCAGTATCTTAATAAAATAAAATAAAATGATGCAACTAAATAAATTAAATACGGGTTGCAAATGTTTTTAAATTGGTAATTTTCTTAATTTAGCCAAGTGTATGCACCTCCACTTAGGGGTACTAACGACTCGAGTCAAACCGACTTGCGAGCCTGCTCGAGCACGACTCAATAATGAGCTTATAAGCTAAGCTTATAGAGTTTCAAGCTCAAGCTTGAGCAAATTTATGAGCTCGTTAGGTAATCTACCTCGATTAAGTTGTTGCTCGACCTTTTGGCTCGTCCAGCGGAGTTGAATAGGCAGAAGGTGGAATTGCGGAAGATAGAATTGGAAGTAAAAAGTAGAAGCGCGAAAGAAAATCACAAGAGAAAAAGTCAGATATCCATTTCCTTTTAGTCGAGCTAAACAAAATAACGTTTCTCATTGTTGTCGCATGCGAAGTGCTAGCTAGGGCTTTTGTTGTGGTTCATGACTCATGAGTCATGAGCGAGGAGCGGCTTCATTTATTTTATAGTGCATTTTTGCTTCACACGCGCAGATCTTTTCTTCCTCTTCTTGCATCCTCTCCCTCAATCCTACTGTCTCCATGTCCATGCACCTTCCACTCGTTTCATGTCGAGCATAAGCATGCTCTTTGATCTAGAATCAGGAAAGAACTCTGTCACTTCCCGTATTATTTCTTACGCCTCGTAAGCTTGCTCACAAGCCCTATCTAGTGCCACAAGTCGAGCTTGAGCACACCTTTTTATTTGAGCTTGAGGCCATAAGTTAAGGAAAAAATAAATTGAATATATTATTTTAAAAATATAAAATATAAAATTATAATTTATATATAACATATACTCTTCAGATTATGAAAAAGTTTACCGATTACTTCATTATCAATATAATCAAATATTTATTTCTAAATATACGACTTAAATGTCATTCATTCACTTTTATTTCATATTCAATTTTTTATAATAGTCATAATAGAAAAAACTCATTCAACTTATATTGCATATATATATCTTAAAACGAATTGTAATTTTTTTAATTTATCATGCAAACATTTTGATTATAATTTTAAATGCAATTTATTTTCTTATAAAATCAGGGCTACAATGAGATGAACATGTTTATAAGTTATTAACTTTGTTTCTATTTTAATAAATAATAATATAATAATAGTAAAATAAAACAAAAAAAAAAAGATTATAATCGCCCCCCGCCCTCCCCCCCACCCCTAAAATCTATATCTAATTAAATAAAATAACTATATGCTTCTATTGTAAATTTTTAACAATATAACATATTTTATTTTCTTAAATTATAATAAACATTTTGGTTAAGTGATACTATTTTTTATTTCCAATCTCAAATTAAAGCCTCAAATTTATATTGTAAAAAAACATAGAATCTCCATTTTTTTTTGTCAAGTCAATTAGCAATCAATTGAGTGCTATCATGCAATAATTAATTATTGATTAGAGAGTAATTAATCAGTAACAAATTTTATCTTCTTAAGATATACATATTTATAAAGTTAATGTGAACGCTAAACAAATCATATAATATATTTACCATAAAACGTTAAATTAATATCATTTCATGCATAAGACATCGATATCATACGTACTTACACGCATGCAGGAGGAAATGATTATCGCTTGGTTCTTCGATCAAATACGCATGATTTGGCCTACCATTTGTACCAACCACACTGGACTTTCCTGTGAACAAAATAATTAAAAAAAAAAAAGAAGATATAACAGGAAGATTTACATATATATGGGGCATGGGATTATCATCATAATTCCACCATGCAATTGATTAATTAACCTGTCCCATCCTAATTATACACTGCAGTTTTTCCTTTTAGTCCATATAAATTTCAAGATTTTCAAAGTTATTGTAGCCTTTTGTATTTTTATTTATATTTGAGTAGATCTGAAACTGAATATATGGAGTATAATTTTAATAGTAATAGATTTAGTAAGAGGATTGTGACTTTAGACGATCAAGTCAGTAATAAGATATCTCAGATCTATTGTTCATAGTGATGATGAAATAGATAGGAATATTATTAATAGAATTCAAATTGGATGAAAGAAGTGGAAGAATGCACCGGGCTTGTTTTGTGATAGAAAAATCCCCTCTTAAACTTGGAAGGAAAAATTCTATAAGATGATATATAGTGAGACCTTCAATGCATTATGTTGCAGAATGTTGAGACAAGATACGAAATGAGCATATGCGTGAAAAAGGTTGGAGCATGGAGCAGCTCCAATGAAAAATAAGATTAGAGAGAGTAGTCTTAGATGGTTTGGTCGCATAAAACGACAACCTTCTGAAGCCTCGGTTAGGAAAGTAGATGTATTAGATTTGACTTATGTCAAAAAAAGATAGAGCTAGAACTAAAAAGTCATGATTTAAAAAATATTATAAATGATCTTTTTTATTAGATTTAAATGCAAAATTGACTCTTAATATGAAACAATTGAAAAAAATATTCATGTAGTCAATAAAAGTTTGATGTTGTTGTAGTATATGTATTGTTATACCACTAATATAATCACAGTAATTAAATAGATAATATAGAGGTAATTATTTGTTAAAAGATTTTAATATAGAAGAGGAAAAATCTTAATTAATTTTTCCTAATTATTGGATTTTATTCCTCAATGATGCAATTATCATTAATTTCACCTGTTTGATTTATTTGAAATTATTAGGATTGATAGGTGATAATCAAAATAATTTAAGAAGATTATGAAAATAATCCAACCACCGAATAAAGGATAAATAATTGAGTATATAATTATATCATATAATTGTTATGATAATTGGAGAGAATTGGAATTTATTGGACAAGTCAGGTATGATTTGCTAATAATTAAACAGTATGGTCAAGCAAAACGGGATGGAATTTCCTTACTTCAGAAATCAATCAAATGAAAAGTAATGAAGGAAATAAGTAATAAAGTATAAGTAAGGATATCCTTATTTATAAGGGATTCTTGTGAATTGCAGGAACCAACCAACCAAATCCCTTTGGGAAGCTTAGACTTTTATGATTTCGAAGATTTCAAAGATTTTGTAGAATCATTGAGTGCAATTCACTTCATTCACGTAACAATCGAGAGAGAGAGAGAGAGAGAGAGAGAGAGAGAGAGAGAGAGAGAGAGAGAGAGAGAGAGAGAGAGAGAGAGAGAGAGAGAGATCTAATTAAAGCCTTACCTTTAATGTGAGATAAGGGGGATATTTAGGTAGATAAATCTAGTATTTTAAATGAGAGAAAATTCAATGTAAATTCATACATATATTATATATGCAAGCTTCAAACTCTAAGACCTGTTGGTTTTTTTTTTTTGGACTTTTGAGTCAATTAAGACAAACTCATACACACATCACATACGCAAGTTTCAAATTCATGATTGGTTGGTAGTCAAAGCTCCTAACAAGCAAATCATGATGAGCTGCGTCAGCCTTAGCCTCAATTAGCAGATCAAGAGAGAGACCATTTGTAACTTGAAAAAAAATTATGCCTTTCAAATCATAATGGAGATACTACTATAATAATTATTTTTTGGAATTTGAACTCTTAAATTATTTCTAAGAAAAACACACAAAAATTAGGGTGCAGTTTGTGTTAATAGTAGAGAGAGAAAAAGTTTGGAAGAGCCCAAAAACCTTAATTAAATCTAGCACATCATAGATACTGTTCTTTTTAACTGGTAGGCATTTGAAATAAATATTACATATACTTTTGTTTTACAATACAACAATCAAGAACAATATGAATAATAGTTTTGTAACAGTAAAAAGTTTTACATTACAGATAGAAAGAACTGCCCTAAATTTAGCTAAGAAATCTGAATCATTTTGTTTCCCATGTGGAGAGAGATAAATAGGGTTCTCATTCATTTAATTAATAAGTAGTTGCTAGAATAGAGAAGCTCACATGTAATATATATTTTAAAAATAATGAATTTACTACATTCTATGATCATTTGGTTAGATGAAACTACAAATTAATATGAATTTTCAAGTTCATAGATAGCTTTAAAATCATTCAAAAATATAAATTTTGTTTTCACACTTAAAAAGGGAATATAAACAAAATCTTCATATTCAAGAACATATTTTCATGACTGTAAATATAAAATACAAAAAGACTCTCAATCTTGTGCAGATATCAACTAATGTTCATAGCTCTATTAATTTCTTATGCTTTCTTTCCAATGAAAAACTTCATGTTGCAAGGCTAAATTAATCTACTTTTTTGCTTCTATAGGAAAGACAAATCTTTCAATTCAGCAATCATCCCCATGGCACAAAATCAAGTAGAGAGTGTATTCATTTTGTAAGAGAAAGAAATATTTTTAAACATATAAGAGAGAGCTCACAAAGAGAAGAAGCATCAAGCATGTGGAATTCTTGAGCACCGATGGCAACATAGATCTTCAAAGCACTAATTAACCATGAGAGACGAAAAAGCTTTCCTTGCCTTCTTTCTTCCATCTTAGAAGAAATTAATATTCCCAATCATCTTCACATATATCTTCTCTTAAACTTTTGCAAGGAGGAAAAGGAAAAAAGAAAGACAGCAGTTAAATAACTCATATTAATCCATGGAATAGAAGAGAATAGTACTGAATCAATCAGACAAATCAAAGCTCTTAAACCGCGCGATGAAGCAAATCTGACCTGCAACACTTTGCTGTGGTGGATGCTATCCAATTTGAGGTGCAAAAGCAAACAAAAAACAAAAAAAAGAGATTGAAAAGATTAAATAAAGAATCTCAGATTTCTAATAAACCTCTAGAATATTATGGAATTTCATTTCCTTCATTTTCCTTCATTCCAAGCAACTCAAGAAGAGGACAGGTTGTAGATAAAGCCATAATTAAGCTGAAGTGTTTCTTGTGCTCCTATCAGCAGGTGAAACTGCAACATGATCTGAGACTTCCTTGATTTTGTGAGAGAGAATGAATATTTCAGATCATGCTGGCAGCTTCAGCTGCTCCTGGTGCACATGAAAAAAAGAAGCAAAGTTGAGGCAAAGTAAAGAAGATATACGATGGATTGTTAGCTTTCAGTGTTATATATATATATATATATGATATATTATAAGAAAGCTGGAAGCAGAAGAAATTGTATGCGGGGAGGGCGCAGTTGATTAGAGCTTCCCTAATTTGTTTTAGGTGCAATGGTTAGACTTTAAGGTCGTTGATTACTATGTAATTAATGGAATTGTGGTCCCAAAGCCTAAAAAATATTTAGTAGTATAAGCTAATTATTGGCCACAAGAATCAAGGCACAAGGGCATCTAGGATTTTATGCTTTTAATATATATACAATTATTTCACCTGTATTTTTTAATTATTTTTTTTAGTTTTATCATATTATTATAATAAATGCTTCATGAATTGAAATCGTCGGCTTATAAGCTATATTAATTAATCAAGGTAAAGTCGAAACCTGAGATAAGAGATGCGTATTGAAAGTCAAATTCTTCATAAAAAATTCACTGTTCAAAATTATAAAATGTATATATACTAAAGTTATCACAAATACATATATTTAGTCCAAACATATTTGAAATTCTTACCAATACCACCAAATACAACATCCAAACTTTTATACTACTACATAAGGTCGGCCATATGAATCTTTTCTCTGTTGGATACATAAATTTGTTTTCTCCATTGTATCTTATTAAGGTTTCATTTAGGATGACTCACTTACTGATTCTTAAAACAGTTTTTTAGTACAAAATTATAGATTTTTTAATTTTTGTACTAAAAATTTGCTTTAAGAAGCTGTAAGAAAGCAGTCACAAACGAAGCCTAAAAATCAATTTCCCATTTAAATCTAATAAAAAAAGTCATTCCTAACCCTCCCACAACATGTCATGGTATGAATACTTTAATGATTTGAAATTCTTATCATAATTTTTTTACCCAATCAAACATATTAAGGCTTCATTCACTACAGGAAAATCACCCATTTCCAGCGGACTTTTTCGGCAGAAATTGAAACTTTTTCGGCGGTTTTCTGACGGTTAATTTACCGCCGGTAAAAACGGCGTAGGAAAATAAATTCCGCTGGTAAAAACGGCACGGCAAATTATTCCGGCGGTCATAAATCGCCGGTCAAATTAAAAAAAAAATAAAAAATTCTTACAGTGAACGCCACCCCCCCCTCCCCGCGGCGAAAAGCCGCCGGAAAATTCCGTGGAGAAAAACCGTCGGAAATGCGCCGGAAATGTGACCGCCGGAAAGCCGCCGGAAAATTCCGCCGGAAATCAGTGATTTTCCTGTAGTGATTTGGGACGGTTTTTTTTTTACTGCTTTTTAAAAAGCGGATTTTTTAGTATAATTTTTTTTAATTTTTTGTTCTAAAAAATCCGCTTTAAGAAGCATAAAGAAAGCCGTTCCAAACGAAACTTTAAAGAGGAAAAAAAAAAGCATCTGATTGATATTCAAAATGGTATTAAAAATCATTGAAATTTTGCATACCACTAATTTAATCTGCATAAGGTAGAGAGGCAGCTATTGGCATATTTCTCATTGAGGAATTTGCCCACCATCCCTTGCCTGGAAGCAAGCTGGTGTTCTGAGTATGTTGACAGCTCCTCACAGAGTAGCAGTTGGTTAAAGACATCAATTTCCATAAATAATAAGAACAATCCAATTTTATGCTATCAATAAATGAGGCCTTCACCATCTACTTAATCTTCTTTCTTTTCATTGGCTTCTCTACAATTTGATTATTTTCCAAGCAAATATATTTCAAAATTTTGAGTTCCATTGTCCAATATGACATTTATGTTGGAGAGATTTTGTAGACAATTTGGTTGTTCAAAGTTTATGGTACAAAGTGGAATTTAGTGATGATATATTTCTAATTTAATTTTAGCATTTATTTATATTTCGTAATGGAGAAAAAAAGATTCATGTAGTCGACCCGACATAATAGGATAAAGGCTTGATGATGATGATGATGTTGTTGTTGTATTCATTTATGTTTCAACTTTTCATAAATCATTATAATGAATCGATATTTAATAATATTGGACTAAGGCTTGGTTTGGGATGACTTTCTTATTGTTTCTTAAAGCAATTTTGTAGTGCCAAAGTTTTAATTTTTGTACTACAAAACTAATATAAGAAGCAGCAAGAAAGTCATCTGAAACGAAGTCTAATAGGATGTCTAATATATTTGTTAAAATAAATATCTTATACACATCATATTTATGTATGACACATTAACACATCAATTATATTTTCAAATTGCAATCAATGAAATTTTTTTTAATCAAGAAATCTCATTTAAAATGATGCTGTGATGCCACAAAATCTAATTTGAAAAACTAATTTATTTTTCTTTTAATAAAAACAAACAGGGCTACCTAATATCATATATTAATAATAAACAAAACAGATTATATAATGCAAAACATCAATATATACTTATGTATTCATTTCCAAAAATCATATACAATATTCAATATCTGTACAATCATCATATATCTATCATGTCATGAGCAAAAGAGTAGCTAAAACAAAAAGAACATGAACCTGAAGGAATCCCCACTTATACCGATATGTGTCAATTTCTTAAGAATTTTCACTAGGGTCCAAAAAATAGGAAAAAATGCGTGTAATTAAAATACTACAATATCAATATTATTGTGAAAAAAAATTGTAATTTTGAATTATATTGTCAATATAATTCAAAATTTATCATTTAAAACTGAAGCATCGATCTCTTTTCCCATCACCATCATTTTTAGCACACAACAATCCTAATAATAATGCAGCTTATTTCTTATAGGGTTTACAAAATGAGAGTAATTAAAAGAAGGCTATCTATCTCAAATAGATGAAACTAACAAATAATGATCTCCATCTTAGCTTCCATTAATATAAGATTAGATCATACGATTTCATTAAAAGTAGACCTACCTATATAAATTTCTTTATAACAATAGGCAGCGGTTAGCCATTAATTTACCTAGTAATGCCATCATAAAATACCTAGTGCTAGATTCCAGAGACTGAGAGTCTGCAATTCAAACCTTTTGCCTCCTCTTAAAATAATAATAATAAATAAAATAAAAATCAATGAGTGATTAACGCACATCAAACACTTTTAAGAGAAAGTTAATAGGACGATTTCAGTGTTTTATAAAATTGATTGTAATATTAGTATGAGAAAAATAATATACTAAAATTTTTTTTTCTTCAATTTTTTTTAAAAAATAAATAAGAAAAATTAAAGTCGAATGAAATTATGATTGCTATTTGAAAAATAAAATAGATTAAAAAACTTTTTTCAAATAAATCCTAAATTATATCTTAAATTTATTCAAATAATTGTGAGTCTATGTATATGAATTATTTGCCTTGTGTTAATTAATTACACAGTATTTAAGTGGTTGGTAAGCTTTCCTACAAATTTTGTTTGACCAGCATAATACTTTTTTTTTTTTTAATTTAGGGTCATTTTACAAATTCATTTTTTTATCTGTGCAAAAAGGTTTAATAAAAAAAATTAAACCTTGCAATTTCGAGGCATAAATGTTCGATACAAGGTGCTATAGTTGGAGAGATTATTATATATGAAATTCGATACCGGACACATTGTTCGTCCTGACTCTAATCACATAAAGATACATAAATTTTCTCTATTATACACATCATATGTACAAAAGAGAAAAATAATAATAATTTTTGCTATAGTTGATACCAAATCAAAATCGAGCTAATCATTTCAGCTCAAATTTAATTATTTAAATTTAACTCAAATTAAATTATGTCAATTTTGTTGATTTTATAGAATATTTATTTAACTATTAACTATATACAACAACAACAACATCAAGCCTTTATCCCACTACATGGAGTCGGCTACATGAATCTTTTTTCTCCATTGTGTCCTATTAAAAGTCAAATTCAAAAGTATGACTAAATATCCGAATGAAAAATATATTAAATTTATATTGAAAATAATAATTTATATATCTTAAATTAGTTTAATTTAAATATAAATGATGAACATTAAAATTCATCCTGATGCATTTTACATCATAATATCCAATACTTTTTTTCCCTATTAGCTTAATTTAAAAACTATATTAAGCCATCCAAAATAAAAAAAATTATATTAACAAGATTCATTTCAATAACTTCATATTCCAATATTTTAGGATGCAAGAAAGATAATTCAAATTAACTTATTTATTTGTTCCAAGCAGCTTGAACCATACTCTAAGCAAGGTTAAATTATTCTGTACGGTCACCGGACGGCGTCTAGAGAAGAACCGCTGTGTATTGAATGACATGACGCATCCTGATTCTCCTCTGAACTGTCCGGTGACCGCACAGAATAATTTAACCTCTGCAAGGCCTGCCTGCCTTCTAATTCAAGGCCTTGACAGAGTTCTTGCATTATAATACTCACAACTAAACTCGCTCAAATAAAAAGAAAAAAAGCTGAAAATTTCGATTAAGAGAAGCACAACCAACAAAGAGGGGAAGAAGAATGCGAACAACTGGAGGAGAAGAAGGTTAACACGCAAAGCTCATGTAGTTGAATCAAGAATGTACCAGATAGAGCATTTAATGGAAAAGCCAAAAGATCTTTAGATTTTGGTACAGAAGATGCAGGTGATGGAGATGGCCAACCAAACTCTAGCCATTACGATTAATAAATTTACATATGAGGAGATAAAATATCCATCAACAGTGAAAAGGAGAAGAGGAAATCCGTATATAATAGTCTGAAGACAAAAGGAAAAGCTAATTTACATAATTTTTTTTTTGTTGCTTAAAAAAAAAAATTTATTAAAAAACTGTTATAAGCAGTAGTTATCAAATACACAAAAAAAAAAAAATCAAGAACATTGACAAATATTTAGTTCATTATGCATAAAGAAAAAAAAAGTGCTGCAGCAATCAGTTAAACTTCTGACAAATTGATGGAAGTGTAAGTAAAGCTTCTGTTTCTCAGCTATCTTGCCTGTTATGATACAATATCATTGGATAGGGAGTAACATTATGTTAGGCCGGCCAAAGAAGGGCCGCCTGAGTCGGTCCAACTTGAACTAGTTCTCTTTTACAGCCGGTGGCCGAAACTGGGGGGCGGGCGGATGCCCTTGTGGGACCCAAGTAATTAATTAAATTGCTATTTAGGAGGGAAGTTTTGAATCAGGGGCTATTTAGGAAATTTGTAAGTTTCCTTTGGCTTTAGGCTAGGGTTTGGATCATCTTGAATTGGAGAAGAAAATTGAGATCTAGGATTTGTTCTTTTGGGATCTAGGCTTTGCTAGAGATTTGAAGAGTTGTTTCTTCCTCTCGAATTGAAGAAATGTGTATCTTGTATTTCTTTTATTGTTCGTGAATTGAATAGAAGAAGTTTCATTGTGTTTTCTTTCCAATTTTTCTGAAATTCCTGCATCGTATTGCTGATTTCTCCCTGAAATCAGCAGTTTTCTCACTATTTTCACCAATTGTTGTTAGGTTTGCTTGCGAACTCAAGTATTTTCCTTAGGGTTAATTGCGAACTCAAGTACTTCCTATCACATTATCTGATAGAACAAATTTAAAAAAATGACAGAAAAGGAAACAATAAGCACAATTTTCAATCAAATGAACTATACAATAGTGAACTTGTGAAGGAAATTTGAAGCAAGTTTTTGAGATTTTGCATAATTATCAAATTCAGAAGTTAAAACTGCAACCTGATAACCCTAAAAAAATTTTAAATGTATGACTAAAATGATGAAAATAAATAACTTTTGAAAGGGCATATGGCTAATAATTTACTATCCATTTCTAACAGCCCTACTTATAAAAAAGGATATTAGATATGATAAAATAAAGAGTACTGCTGCACTCTCCAAAGAAATGTACATATAAAAAAGAAAAAAAAAAAAAATAATATAGGGTCTACTTTATTTAGGTGGTCCAATAAAAATGAGAGACCGTGGATCCCAACGACAGGAAATATGTGATTGGACCACCAAAACAAAGTTGATTCCAATTTTATTTTTGTGAGAATTTTTTTTAGGAGTGTAGCTTTACAAATAAGGCTTCGTTTGGAAACAGTTTTTCCTTACTGTTTTCAAAAAGTAACTTTTTTAGTACAGAAACTTCTTAAACTAAAAAAAATTGTACAAAAAAACTGTTTCATAAAGCAGCAACAAGACCATCCCAAACGAAACCTAAGTCTTCATTTGGGACGACTTTCTTACTGCTCCTTAAAGCGGCTTTTCAGTACGAACATTAAAAAGCCATCCCAAAGGAAGCCTAAAAATACTAGATGCAATGAAATAGTAACCCAAGTGGTATGCAGTGGCCCCCTGTATACTTCACACGTAACAACCATGTATGTATGGAAAAATATGCTTGAAATTGCATGCATCAGAAGAAGAACCCACTCACCTACGATTGGTACCACCATAAACAAGCATGCATAGCTGTTCATACATCACGGTCATGGCCAATTCAGTTTTACTGAGCAAGTTCCAAGCTGATGTAAATATAATTTGAAATCAGAGCCGTGACAATAACTTTCAAGGCCTTTACCAACTAAACTGGCTGACAACCACCATAATGAAGCTAAATTACAACTCCCATGTAAGCATTGCAGAGCACAACTGGTAAGGAGACAACAATAGAAGTAGCCCATGGGTCATCTGCAGTGTTGGAACCAAAAAAAGATAGGAAGTGGCTCTCACATCCACAATAATAGATTTCTTTAAGAAAGATCCCATATAACAATGTATATTATACGAGTTTTACCCCTAAATTTGGGCTAAAGGCTTTCAACAAATCTTATTTAAAAATTTGGTTCCACCATTGAACTCATTGGTAGCCCGTTACAACAACAACAACATCAAACCTTCGTCCCACTACATGGGGTCAGCTACATGAATGAATTATTTTTCTCTATTGTGTCTTGTTAAAAAGTCAAATTCTCGTATTAAATCTAATAAAGAAATATCATTTCTAATATGTTCTAACCAAGTATTTTTAGGTCTACCTCTACCTTTCTTAACATAAGTCAAATCTAATACCTCTACTTTCCTAACCGGGTCATCGGTAGGCCGCCGTTTTATGTGACCAAAACCATCTAAGGCGACTCTCTCTAATCTTATCTTCCACTGGCGCTACTCCAACCTTTTTCACGTATATGCTCATTTCGTATCCTATCTCTAAGGGTAAAGCCACTCATCCACCTGAGCATCCTCATCTCTGCAACACTTAACTTAGTATTATGCTTCTCTTTTAATGGTCAACATTCGGCACCATAAAATATTACAGGTCTCACCACTATCTTAAAGAATTTTCCCTTAAGTTTGAGAGGGACTTTTCTATCACACAACAAGCCCGATGCATTCCTCCACTTCAACCATCCAGCTTGAATTCTGCTAATAATATCTCCGTTTATTTCACCATCACTCTGAACAATAGATCAGGAAAAAGGATCTGAATAAGTGGTCCATGCACATGGTCTTCATTCTCTATATATGAAACTACTAATGCATGAAGTGTGTATGCATGCGGTTTAAACCTGAATGCATATTTGTAAACTTTGTACACAAATACAGGAGGCAGAAAAGGGATTAATACCACATGGGGGTTGAAGATTCAAATCCTGGTAGATCATTAACACCAGGAATCAATATCATAAACAACAATTTTCTGGACAAATATCAGATATACATAATATGTTTAGGAAAATTGAAAGGAAAGTGAAGGTACAAATAGGTACTTGAATTTGACAGTATGAAAAGAACATGTTCATATTCTGGCATTTTTGTTACAGTTAGGGAAATAGTATCAAATAAATATTACCTTGTACATCAAATATTAAAAACAAGTACTGGGAAAGGTTGGAAGACAGTTACATAATTGAAAGAACATTCAACAATAAGCAAAGAAATCCTTTGAAAAATCTTCGTGTAAAAAAAAATCAACAATAATGAACAAGTTGTTTGTTTAGTACTAGATTTAAAAAACCCAATATTTAACACAGCACATATTTCATAACAGTAAATAAAATCCCAAACAAGTAAAATGACTGCATTAAAAAAGTCCATTAAGACAGATTCTATAAACTAATTTCCACGCAAAAAATTATTCAGTAGCAAGCATTTTTTAAATGTTATATTTCAGAAAAGAGAAAACTAATAAGGTACATAAAATTCAGAAAATTATAGCTATGATCTCAAAGTTAAACTCGGTTGTAAGCAACAGATTTTGCTGAACAATCGGCGAATGTACCAAATCTGGAGAACGCTGGCAAGCATCAGTAGAAGATACTCCACCACAGTATAAAAAATTAGGCGTCTTCTAGTGCTCTCATTTGCTGCATTATAATACATAATGAAGATAAGTACTGTTAATCTAAACATAATGAGATTAAAATCTATAATAAATAGATCCAACCCTATTTCGAATGCTATGAAGTCCTTTGCATCCGAGAGAATCATGAAACATTAAAATTTTCTGCTATTTTCCCTCATTTCTCTTATGTATTTTGGCTCTCTTTTGGTATGTGTGACTCTTTTTTAAGACCCATTTGATTGTTGGTAGATAGAAAGCAAGGTTTTAAAAGATTATGATTTTTATTTTGCTCGTTTGTTTGTGAAAAAAAAAAAATCATCATATTTAAGGTTTTGTGAAGCTTAAATCTGGTGTTTTTTTTTTCTTTAAAAAAATCAAAATGAATGACCAGAGCTCACTTATTTGATTATTTGTAGATATGTTTCTAATATCATGATTTCATTTTTCACTGATTCTGTTTATAAGTTTAATGACATCATTATGCTTTTTGCTGATGATATTCTTCTTGTCGATAAGACTAAAGATGAAGTTGACGGAAAACTTGCATTATGGAGTTCAACCTTAAAGTCTAAAAACTTCATTTCAGTAGATCTAAAATCGAGTACATTGGGTGTAATTTTAGCAGTAATAGATCTAGTGGGTGGATTGTAACTTTAGGCAATCAAGTCGGTAAAAAGAGGGCACGTTTTAAATATCTTGAGTCTATTGTTCATAGTTATGGTGAAATAAATAAGGATATAATTAATAAAATTCAAGTTGGATTGTTGAAGTGGAATGCATTGGGCCTATTGTGTGATAGAAAAGTACCCCTCAAACTTAAAGAGAAAAATTCTATAAGAGGGTGATGAGACCGCAATGCTTTATGGCACATAATGTTGTCCATTAAAAGAGAAGCATAAAATTAAGCTAAGTGTTGTAAAGATGAGGACGTTTAAATGGATAAGTGGTTTTATTCTTAGAGACAATGCAAAACGAATATATATGGGGAAAGGTTGGAGTAGCTCCAATGGCAAATAAGATTAGAACGAGTAGCCTTAGATGGTTTGGTCACATAAAAACATCAGTCTTCCACAGACCCGGTTAGGAGGGTATATGTATTAGATTTGACCTATATTAAGAAAGATAGAGGGAGACCTAAAAGAGCTTGGTAAGAATATATTAAAAATGAAATTTTTATTAGATTTAAATGAGAATTTAACTCTTAATAAGACACAATGAAGAAAAAAAATTACATTTAACCGATCCCACATAGTGGAATAAAGGCTTGATATTGTTGTATATTTGGGAAAGTTTGAAGCTAGCTATGCTGACCTAAATGATGGAAAAGAGCAATTTTTATTAATTCCAAAAATACATAAAATAGGTATCATGCAACATAAATAATATTTAGGATTTTCTTTTCAAAAAATTACACATTAATGTATGTAAAGATATTAAGAATTATATTAGAAGAATAACAATTAGAAGTGAAAATAAAATTTAAGATAGATAAAATAGGAAATATGTACGAGTTAAAAATAGGAAATTAATTACAAAGGACTTATTTGTATCATAAAAAAATATAGATATAAATCATTATTATTTAAAATTAATAATAATAATAAAGTTATTTTGCTAATTAATAAAAAATTGTAAATATTCAAAGATACCAATAAATATAAAAGTCATTTAAGAAATCATTAGACAAATTGATTTATTTATATTATAAATAAACATGTATATAAATTAAATTTTAACATAAGGAAATGTCACTTTTATAAATGAAGTATTTAAATTCTTTATTAGTGAATCCTCAAACCCTTTGAATGATAATCTAGATGTTTTCTATCTAAAATCCACCAAATGGGCACTTAAAATTTTCTATTATCGTGTATGAGAACACTTTTCTATTATCAGGACCCAATCCTTACAAAACTTTTCGCTTCTTAAATGAATATTGCTTACTTAGGCGATGGCGGGCATCACGAGCTTTCAGGTACCGTTGTTCTAAGGTAAACAGACTCCAATGATTCTCTAATTAGCTCAGCATATCTTTACATTCACAGGATCAAAATGTTCTGCATCATATAAAATGTTGTCAGTGGAGTTCACTTTAGATATATACGAGAAAGTAACAAAAGCAATTTAACACTTTTACGATTGATAGGAGAAGACACCCCCATTGAAATATTGGGAAGTAATATAAAAGGTTTAGCACTTTAGGAAAGAAAATAGGTGGATCAATTTAACATGAATAGAAGTTCCAAAAAGTTTTAATTTCTCATGTAACACTTAGTAAAAATAAATGAAGAACAAAGATTTCATATAATCAAAAACCAAATAGTGGAACGACCAACTATGACTGATGATGTTACTATCCATAACTATGAGGAGGGATTATATTCAGATTTATCATTTCCATATTTGCAGCCACTCAAAATACATCAAAAAAAAATCAATTACCAACCCCTCTATTTTGACAAAGATGATCACCACAACAATCTTAGACAAGTAGACTAACCATTTTTGGCAAGATGTTTGCTCGCTAGGAATATGGCCAACATGGATGTTGAAAGATATAGACTCTGGAATTTTCGTTGGATTCATGAAAACAAAACTTGTACCATTCCACCGCTAGGAGCCTTAAACTCAAATTTGTCACCAGATTTTCCCTTTGATGTGTGAACAGTGTCACCCATGTGGAGAAGAAACCTGCCATTTATGAGACAGTTTGATGGAGTAAGTTTCGGTAAAAAAATCTTGTGTTTAGCACAATTGAACGAATTTCTAAAGTTAACCAAGTGGGTAAAAAATGCTTTAAAATACAACTGAAGTTGCGCAAAAAATCAGGAAGAACCATCATGTAGATGTTTTTAGAAATCATGCAGAAGAATATCATTACAGAACTGTGTTTTTCTCTATGACATGTAAGTACAGCTTGATAGCAAAAAAATAAAGAAATTTTAATAAATAAAAATGACTAGTTGAAGAACAAGTAGATTGTTTCGTTCAAATTAGTTGCCCATATGACTAAAGGAGCTCGAGTTGCTCGACTATATCGAATCACTCACCAGGTAAATCAAACTCGTTCAATGCGCAAATGTTAATAGAGGGGCAATGGGAATTCAGTTACAACAACAAACATAATCTTAAATGGAAGGCAAAACCAGAAATGTTCAAAAGTTAATTTGGACACTAAATTAAGATTGCCATATTTCAGTGACATTACAAATGACAAGGTAACACACTACCTAACAGTCGAACAAAGTCAGCCAATAAGACTGCCCGAGAAGAAAAATCAGTAAAATGAATTTTCTTTAACCAAACTATGCTGGTAGCCAATAAGACTGCCCGAGAAGAAAAATCAGTAAAATGAATTCTTCTTTAACAACTATGCTGGTAGCAAATGTTACTTTATAACATTTACTAATCCCTTATAAATTTTTTGTTGGGCCTTCCGCTTCTCCTTGATCTTTTCAGGCATGTCAAAAGAAAATCTCATCTAGTTGAGACCTTAAATGTTTGCAGGAAAGGCCCCAATGCCATTCTAATTAATTTGAAAAAAGTTGCAACACCACCCTGCCCTATAACATGTTAAGTGCATACAATATCAATTTTGTGAATCACTAGTAAACTACTATTTCGGTTCACATTACTACATTAGAAATAGGAACAAGTTCATAGGCAATATAGAGGTATTCCTGAATTAGAAAAAATATAGATATTTGCAAAAATGTGCTGTATCATATCAGATACTTCTGGGCATTTGTGTAAATTTTGGATGCACACAACTGCATCGGATAAACAATTGACATAGCCATCTCTAATTTTCAAATAGAAATATTTTGAACACCGTAATTTTATGGAAGTATTGAATTTGAAAACTTCAAAAAACAAAGTAATTTTACTTTTGAGGTGATATGTAAATTTAAGAAAATAGTAAAATCAACCTTAATACTTCATCTAAAATTGTCTTGAACGGGCAAGCATCTCAATGCATATTTTAATTAGAAGCTTTCATAATTAAATCTCAAGGACCATCCAAACTTTGACTTCAACAAACTTATACATGAACTAAATATCTTGATGAGGACAAAACCCAACGAGACATAAAGCGTTTCAATTCGATGTCTGAAAAAGCCTAGATCGAGCACTTGAAGTATGATTGACAACTTCAAAATATTAATTAGATTATCAAATAACTTCCAAATCTCGCATGCTCATAGCCAAGTCAAGCATTTCGTTGAGACGAATCCAACAAAGTAGATCGCTTAATTTCGACAACATTAAGATGCTTAAATGCTGAATAAATGCTCGATGAATTAAATGAATCAAAACAAGAAGTCCAATGGACTGTTCCTAATTTTCTTCATACTTACGAGGCACATCATCAAACTATACTACTACGCCATTAGACCACTGCCTGGCCATAGTCGTCAGAAGATTGCCTGACCACTGTCATTGAAATAATGCCATCCTCCATTGTCGCACCAATTTTCATCGACTAAAGTCTTCTGACAACTATTACCTAGAGTCAGTCCTCTAACGTCCAAATATGATCCTTCGGCCAAACGTCGCATGACGACAACTTTCCAACCACCGCAACTTAAACAACGAAACTCTGACCTCGGCATATGCTCAACTATTGTCCTCCAAACATTCACTCGACTTATGGCTTCTCTGACCTACATCATCCAGCTACAATCCTCTGACTACAGTTGCAAACTACAATCCTCTAATCCATGATCGATATGACTACGTCTACGACCCTTCAATTACCAATCCTTTGATCATTTATCGCCTGTGGTTACACAACGCTTGCTGAATTTATTACTGACTCCAATGCACAACAACATTTATAAGATCGAAGCATTTGTTTTTCTTAACTCCCAACCTGAGGCCTAGGATTTATGTTAGATTTTCTTGGTATCTGGTTTTCCTTCCTTAAAGGGGACGAAAAACATAATAAAATGATCTTTTTAAGACAACCTATTATGCTACACAGCTACAGGGCTTTTTCTACTTCCTACATGAATTCATTTTTGTACAACTTATGTCTATATATTGTGCAATCTCAGGGAAAAACGTCAATCATAACCAAATAACAAACAATAGGTGAAATTATTTTTTACTTGAGAGAAACACCATAATTTTTCTTTTTTTATGGATTTCACATAAACTCTAGTGTCTCTTACAAATCCTCTCTTATATTATATATACAGGATCTTGTACAAAGCTAAGACATTTAAACTTTTATCTCTTTATCATTACAAATATTTTAGGCACAACTGGCGTCGGCACATAGATGTGACGAGGTTGACAAAGAATGTGTTGGGTGATTGCTACTGTCTATCTCTTTCCTTAAACTATGATATCTGTAAGCTTGGCCATGGGTTTTTTAATTTTAATTTAAGCTTACCTATCATGAGTTGCGACACAAAAGTTTCTTGAGCTACCACTATCCATCATAAGGGTACATAATTTGTCCTCCTATAGTAACAAGTGGTTTTTAAGATTGTCGTCCTAAACCATTTATCTTCTGACATCAATTTTGATACGTCAAGACTCGACAAATAACTAAATTAATGATCTCCTGATCACCTTCAACATTAATTGATTCCTAACTTCTTCCTCATTTTCTTATTCAAACTCATTTTTCTTATTCCTCATTTTCAAGATTAATTTAATTGTATAATTTTAAGCTAACCCTCAAAGCTTTTCGAGCTTCTTGGACAGTTGTGCAAGCGCCGTGGTTGTTTTAAAACTCTCATGTTCGAGCTCAGCTCGTGTTTACATTTGCAACGTGTGATCTCTTCACACTCCCTTGAAACCCCCTCCAAGGATCTTTCCCTTCTCTCAAACTTCTCCCTTTCTCTCTCCCTTTCAAGTCCTCTCTTCAGTTTTCTCCCCAAGGGCATAACGACACAGTTGGCTGCCAAAAGTACTCTTACAAAAGTTTATGAGCGTGCTTAAAATAGAGGGCTCAAAAAAACACTAAAATACTCAATTCGGGCGTCAAATACTCCTGTACGATCGCAAAATCGCCATTTACGTAAGTGCCGGAAATTGACCTGTTAGTACTGTACGATGTCCTGTACGATGTGCTGTTACGATCCATTCGTACAGTACGATCCAGTTCGTCCAGTACGATCCAAATGCCAAATTTTAGCCGTTTTTGGATTGATAATCTCAGGATTAACTTAGGCAATATTTTAAACACGTACAGTACGTTTGATCGTACAGTACGATTTATACAACCTTTCAAATTCAAATTTCTGCCAATTTAATGGGACGGGGGCATTCTAATTAATAACAGATCGTACAGTACGATTGTGGTGATCGTAAGTCCGATTAGTTTTATACAAAAATAATTTTTTCAGGGAAAAATAAAATATTTTATTTCTTTTGTTACACCAGATCGACAGTAACGAAATAAATTCGTTTACAGTACGATGAACAGAAAAGTTAAAATATTTATAATTCATTTTTTGCCCCTCTATTTGTGTGCATGATCAACAACTAAACATATATCATTAACAAAGGACTTGACTCAATAAAAATGAAAATTCAGACTCATTTAATACGGCCTAATTCTAGAAATCTTGAGCCTTGAAACTTCAAAAGAAGGTGCATGATGTACCTGAAATATTAGTTCAACATCGGAAAGACTATGCACAGCAAATACTAGGAGAATAAGAGATTAATAAATATTATTTGTTATCATCAAAATCATAAAACTCGGAAGCCCGAGTTTGTAACAATCTCCCCTTTTTTGATGATGTCAAATAATATTGGTTGACTTTGCAATTTAAAAAAAAATTTCTCCTAAAACTCCCCCTCACTAAAAAGAATTATATTAAAATTATTATGGGAAAAAAAGCTTTTCTTTTTCACATTTTTTTTTTTTTTTTTTTATTTAAAAAAAAAAATAAAAAGCAAAAATTAAAATAAAATGTAATAAACAACAATACTTTCTCCCCCTTTGACATTATCAAAAAGAAGAGATAAAATAAAATATAAAATAACAACATAATAACAAAAAAAAAACATACAATTATTAAACAAGTTAAACAAACAAGACATAAAAAAAACAAAAAACACATATAAACAAGACACATAAACAAAATACACAAAACAAACCTTAACAAATACTTATACCTCATCATCTTGCTCATGTTCTGATGAATCAGAAAACTAAGGTCTGCCCATGAGACTTTTTGCTTTTTATCGTTTCCCCATATTACAAAACGATTTTATTTTTACTCTTTTCCTTTGCAGGAAGAGTTTTTAAGTTGGGGCATTCACGCTTCAAATGTCCCCGGTTTCCTACACCCAAAGCAAATTATGTCAGAAGAAAACTTAGCATTTTTACAATTTTTACCTTTACTCTGCTTTTGTTGATGTTCATGCTTGTGCTTCAATAGACTTTCAAATTTATTTGTTATCAATGATATCTCCTTGCTTTTCATCATCTACTAAGCCATATTCATCTGTGTGTTTGGCTTTTAAACACAATAGTCTTCTCGTCACCTGCATCCAAAAATCTTTGACTCACACTTTGCTCGTAGGCAATGAGTGAGCCGATTAGATTATCTATAGAATAAGTATTCAAATCTTTTGATTCATATATAGCTGTGACTTTGGTATCAAATTTATTAAGTAAGTAAAGAACGTAAAATTTTACTAACTTTTTTCAACATTTGAAAGTTCTCTTCCTAAAATCATGCAATGACATCACAATTTGATTAAATCTAGTAAACATGTCTAAGATAGTCTCATATGGTTTCATGCTGAAAAGTTCATAATCACGCATTAGAATATTCAATTTTAATTGTTTGACTTCACTAGTACCTTCATATGAAATGCATAATCTATCCCAAATTTCTTTCCCACTAGTACATGTAGAGATTTCTCATGCAATCATCAGAATTTAATGCACAGAAAAAAGAATTTCAAACATTTAGCATTTAGTTGTGCATTGACTAGTTCTATTCTACTCCATTCAGTAAAAGGAATATTAATTTTGACTCCATCTATCATACGTGGAAGGTACAGAATAGCCAGTCTGAATCATATTCCACATTCGATAATCAATTGATTGCAAAAAATGTTGACATGCGAATTTTTCAAAAATTTAAAAGAAATATTTTCAAATAAAGGTGGTCGTGTGATACAATAGCCTTCTGCAATGTTACGATTTCCAAAATGTGCCATGATCGATTTTTTTTCAAGGTTTTCTAAAACACTATTTTTTTGAAACCCGCTCTGATACCAATTGAAATTACTGAACGACAAGAGGGGGTTGTGAATTCGATGATTAAAAACTTCTTTTAATGAAAAGAAATATCTTTTTATGACTTTATGCGGAAGCGAATTTTCATTCACAATAAAAAGATATATAATCAAATTCATCCACGCAATTAACCACAATAAAAATAAATGCAAAACTAAAGTGCAGAAAAAATAAAGGAAAGAACACACCAAGATTTTTATAGTGGTTCGGTCAAACCATGACCTACGTCCACTCCCCGGAGGCACCCTCGAGTATTACACTAAACCTTTAGTGATTCTCCTTTAGCTCCCACAGCTAGGCGGAGAAGCCCTTACACAATCACTTCCACCTTCCCCCGGTGCGGCGGAGGAGCCGGGTCCTTTGACACCAATGAGATCTTTCTTCTTCCCAAAACTTCCTTCAAGACGAACCTTGAATCCGATGGTACTGAGGTGCAAGCTCGCCGGAGCAACCGTGTGATCTCCTTCACACTCCCTTGAAACCCCCTCCAAGGATCTTCTCCCTCTCTCAAACTTCACCCTTTCCTCTCTCCCTTTCAAGTCCTCTCTTCAAGTTTTCTCCAAAAGAACAAAGACACAGTGGCTGCCAAAAGACTCTTACAAAGTCTTATGAGAGTGCTTTAAATAGAGGGCTCAAAAAAAAAACCCTAAAATACTCAATTCGGGCGTCAAATATCGTACTGTACGATCGCAAGATCGTCCAATACGAAGTGCAGAAATTGACCTGTTAGTACTGTACGATGTCCTGTACGATGTGCTGTACGATCCAGTTCGTACAGTACGATCCAGTTCGTCCAGTACGATCCAAATGCCAAATTTCAGCCGTTTTGATTGAATAATCTCAGGATTAACTTAGGCAATATTTTAAACATCGTACAGTACGATTATGATCGTACAGTACGATTATACAACCTTTCAAATTCAAATTTCTGCCTAATTTAATGGACGGCGGGCTTTCTAATTATAACAGATCGTACAGTACGATGTGGTGATCGTACAGTACGATTAGTTATATTCAAAAATAATTTTTCCAGGAAAAATAAAATATTTTAATTTATTTCTGTTACACCAGATCGTACAGTACGAAATAAATTCGTACAGTACGATGAACAGAAAAGTTAAAATATTTATAATCATTTTTTGCTCCCTCTATTTGTGTGCATGATCAACAAACTAACATATATCATTACAAGACTTGACTCAATAAATGAAAATTACAGACTCATTTAATACGACCAATTCTATGCAATCTTGAGCCTTGAAACTTCAAAGAATGGTGCATGATGTACCTGAAATATTAGTCAACATAGAAAGACATATGCACTGCAAATACTAGGAGAAATAAGAGATTAATAAATATTATTTGTTATCATCAAAATCATAAACTCGGAAGCCCGAGTTGTAACAGTCTCATGGATTTGAGCATCGGAGCGCCAAACTTTACCGCCGTCACCCTCGATACAGGATGGCTAATATCAGCCGCCGAAAGATCATTATAACCACCGATAGTTTCCTGCGGCGTACTGACAGCAGTTTCTGGAGGTTCTTCGGCGATACGCCGGCGGTGGAGCAGCCGGTAATTCCTTTGGTTATGACCGCTGGTAAACCGCCTTACCAACGATATTCCAATGGTTTGGCCGCCGAAAAAATACGATTAGACCGGCGGTTAAAACAGCCGGTATGCCGCCAGTAAAACCCGGCAGTCACCGGTGTGACCGCCGAAAAACTACCGGCGGTATGGTCCGTCGGTAAATTGCCGGTGAGAAAAATTGCCGAAAAAAGTTTCTTACGCGGTTTTTACCGACGGATTTTCAATCGCTGCAAAGTCGCCGATTTTTTCCAAAACCGCTGGTACTTACTTATTTTCCTGTAGTGAATATTTTTGTACACGAAATGTTGAATTCTCTTGATTCATTACGCCTTACCAACTGGGTCTAAATTTTTAATGACATATGAGGGCTGCACCTAAACATAAGGGCTGCACCAAAACCTAAAGCTCAACAAACCTCATGATCAAACTTCTCATTGTGCCACCATGTCAAGCGCTATGGCGCATGAGTCTGTTTTTGCACAAGCATAAATAGTTTTTATTTTGTTTAAGTGAGATTTCTTCATAGTTTTATTGAGGTCTATCATTTGTAGTGAGTATTGAGTGCTAAAATATAATGCACTCTTAAACTCAAGTCTAAGGGGGCTAAAAGAGAAAAAAAATATTTAATGCTCCTTAAAGCAACTAAGAAGCAACAAAATAGTCTTGTCTCAAATTAAGGATTTGTTTGGAGCGGCTTTCTTAATATTTTTTAAAACAATTTTCTAGCATAAAATTTTTTAGTTTAAAAATTTTTTGTGCTAAAAAGTTACTTTAAAAAGCAGTAAAAGAATCGTTCCAAAAGAAGCCTAAGTCTAAGACTTCATCTAAGACAACTTTCTTACTATTTCTTAACACAACTTTTTAGTATAAAAATTTTAATTGTAAACTAAAAAATTATTTTTAGAAACAATAAAAAACCGTTTGAACAAAGCCTAAATCTAGTAAACATGTTAGACCACGTGAGCCTAGCACTAATCAACTTAGCCAACGCTCATCCTTAATTTATCCCTCAGTAGTGGACCGGGCTACGATTATAAGTAACTCCTTTTCGAAGTTGTTCGACCATTTACATTTGGGAAAATTGATATTTTTTTGGTCAAACTCGATAAACATATATTAGATATTATAATCTTATGATAACATACACAGTAAGAAATTAGTTTTAATAAATTGTATGTTTGTATGATAAATCATTCATATTTCGTTTTAAGTAGTATTAGGTCTGCTCATTTTCATGCCATAGAGCCAATTCTTCTAATTGATTTACAAGCCTGTTTATTTTAAAAGCTCAGTTTATTTAAATATATTACTAACTATAATCTACAAATCCACTTGCTACAAAAACTGCATGTACACAACAACTGCACAAAACCATGGCAGTAAACATGACTAGGCTACTGCAAAGAAGCCTAGACGAGCGGGCCACCCTTAACATACTCAGTGGCAGCAAGAGCAACAAGCCCCAGCATAGCAAACCGGCCGTTCCATATCTCCGCATCAGCTGTCATGGGCGCATCGGACCGGTCCGGCGCGTCCACGCCGCGAAATAACGGAACCAGTGAGGCCACCGAGAGCAACGCCGCCGCGCCGGCGAACCATAACACGCCGCCGTTTGCGAGCTGTGCCGCCAGATCCTCTCCTCGCATAACCTCGACCGCGACGGCCGAGACGAACCCGACCATAGCAAGCCGGCCGTTGATCCTCTCGGGGCCCGGTCCACTGAACGACATCGCGTCCCAGAAGGTTTTGCCCTTGGCCTGCATGTGTGAAGAACAAGAACCCATCTTTGTAAGTAAAAAACGTATGCGTTATACTATTCATCTATTTTATTTAAGGAATTCATAGATTACTTTGAGTTCTTGTTTTGCTTCCGGTATCGCTTCCCGAAGGTTGAGGACTGGTCCGGATTCACCATCGTTAGAGTTATCCTGTACGTTAAACCATAGGATAAAATTTCATATCGAGCATGGCCATATGATTGCAAAAAGATATATCATAAGAGAGTGGGCCGGGACTGCATGCAAGATCACCTTGGCCTGGCACTGGACGGCGCGGCCACCGCCGACTGCTGTGCTGCGGCGGTGCAATGATGGTAGAGATGGTGCCTTACTTTGCTTGATGAAGCCTCGTGACGTGATCCCGGTCGCGTAGGACGGTGAAACGGCGGACACTGTTGTAGCCATCTCGATTCGAGAAATCTCCAAGTCTAGAATGAAGTCTTATAGTACAGTGGAAGAACGAAGAGCTTGGTGCAAACTTGCAGTGGTTGAAGGGATTAGTGAAGAAGAAGGTGTGCTACTTGGATGAAATAAATAGAGGGCGAGGCGAGCGGTTCGTCGGTTCAAGAGAGGCCACGTCAGTCTAATAGTTGGGCCAAGAGATCGGTGTTACGTGGACACTAGTGTTGCCACGTGGCCAGGGGTCGTGACGCGGTCCTTCGCATGGTCTCCATTTTTCCACAACGTTACTGTTGTAGTGACATTCGTCAATTAAATGGTGTTATTTGTCGTCAACGTCTGTATTTTCTGATGATGCCAATTGCCAATTACCTCCCACGAAGGTCGATATGACCATTTTTAGTTATATCCCAACAGCCGCCTCAATCTTTTTTTTTTTTTTAATAAATTAAGAATTGATTATCTTTAAAATAATATTAAAATTTTCGATAGATATTTATATCTCCAATCTCTTAAATTTTGGAGAGACATGCATTAAATGTTTTTATAAATATTATATTTTTAACTTTATAGTAGTTGGATTCAAATTTTTCTATAGAATATACTCAACCTTCAAACTCAGGAAATTGAAACCCGAAAGCTTTTAGTACAGATTGAAATAAAGGAGAAGATTTTTGGGTATTTTAAGATAATTTAAGTAGTAAAATATTCAAAAAAAAAAAAAATCTCTTCATTTGTTATTGAATTTTAAGGACTGCAAAAATGACTACACCAATAATAATAAAAAGTATAATGATAAATAAGGCTCAATACGAATAACTTTGAAAATGTATCTCGGTTAGAATGATAATTATTGTACGTGGGCAAATCGACGAAGACGGCTTCTCAAATGGGTTAAGTTGAAAGAATTTTTGTCGAGTCCGATGATCACACTAGAAACCTCCATGTTGAAAATCTTAGGCTTGTTCGATATGAAGGGTAAGTCCACATGAGTTGTGGGTATAATGTACTTCATGACTACTGAGAATAAAGATGCGTGTTTGCATCCTCCTTGAGGTGATCCTACCCTATGGTTGAATTAATGAGTCCTATTAATGGCTCACCAATTAAGGTGACGCTGAGTTGCTTTGAGAGTTCTCCAAATGAAAGGGTGAGTTCACCAAGTTTGAGAAGTTTTATATGGATCCTAAAAATTCCTCTTAGAAGCTATCTTCTCGAGTTGCTTTGCTGAGTTGAGTCGAACTTTTAGCTTTCATATAGTAATGGTTGAGAGCAATCATTTTTAAATGAGTCTTTGCTCCTATCTTCTTGATTTCGGTGAGATACGTTTGCATAGACATGTTCTTCATGGAGATGTTGTGCAGCTCATTTTTGAGCTGAATCACTTTTGAGCTATTCGAAGATTGGAACCGGAGTTGAAGAGCTTGCCAGATGTCAGCCGTGGATTCAAGGTGCATTACATAAGGGAGCACCGGAGCCAATATGGTTGAGCAAATCGCCGCCGCGAGATTCTGATCAGTGATGTGGATCTTGATTTTCCTGATCTTGATTCGGCTGAGAGGAGTCGGATGATGGAGATTCAAGAAAAGTCTCGAATCCATTGGCCTTGAAGAGCTTGACGATATGATTTGTCACGACCCGACCCGAGACGAGACGGATCCCGCCCGCGCTGGATCGCGACGGAGCTGCACTAACCAGGATCTAGTTTTGGAATTTGGTTCGGAACTGAATCTTCCAAATAATTAATTCACACAGACTAACAAACACAGAGCTACTATGTATCATCAAATGCAGCGGAACAAAACCTCTATCCGATTTCATTTCCTCAAAACAATCATCTACAGAACAGTACATGGCTTTCGACAGAAAGAAAGACAGAACAGAAAAGCCATGACTGTACAAAAACCAAAAGTACAAAAGTACCTATACTGATCAGACTCTGAAATCTAATCCTGGACTTCCTTGCCTTTCCCAGAACCTGAAAAACCACCATAAAGCAAGGGTGAGCTCAACAGCTCAGTAAAGCAACAAACCTCCAATCAAAATCCTCAGAATCTCAAAACCAACACAGCAGACAAATCCGTACAGAATCGAAACAGATTCGGACAGATATCAAATCAACAAAACTGTACGGAAACGGAAGTTGTATCAAATCAGAAACATAACAGATCAGACACATCAGATCAACAGAATCAGAATCGTACAGATCATATCGGAACAGAACAAATCATATCAGAATCATATAGCAGATATCAGATATTTAATTAATAGCTAAATTCCCTGACACTGAACTGAATCTCATAGGATCCAGGCCACTTATGCCTCCCTTTGTGCTCACGGCACCAAAACAGATCAGATCAGATGTGCTTATAGCACCAGAATACATATATAGTGCATATAGCACCTAAACAGATTGTTTCCTCGGATCCGGAACAGAACAGATATCAGATTTCATATTGAGCTCATTTCAGAATTCCCAGACACTAACTGAATCTCATAGGATCCAGGCCCCTTATAACTCCCTTTATATAGCATATACAGATAGCATATCAATTCAGAAGATTTCCGGACAAAAACAGAAATTACTCAAAAAAAAAATCGGGCAGCACAAACGGCAGTATACAGAATTTACACAATTTTCCTGAAAATCAAAATTCACCAAATTCGCACAGAATATAGATATCAACATTTTAGAACATTTATTCTACTGCACAGATAATTTCCAAGTTCACAGAAAAATCCAGTCGACTAAAAACACAGTCGAATCAAAAATACCCGGACAAAAATCTTAAAAAAAATAACCAAAATGTGCACACTCGGCACTTCAACAAAATACAGAAAGTTACGCGGTAGAAACTAAACCAGTCGGAAATTACGGACGAAAATCGCGAACAAAACTTAATTCCGGACAGATAATACCGCCAAACTCGACGGTTCTGAAAATTGAGAAAGTCGGATTGTGCCTTACCTTGCGTACAGCAATTTCCTCAACAGTCTCTTCGGACGAAAACAGCTCGGCGTCGCCCGAAAATCCACTTTTCCACTTTTTCCTTCGTTTTTCTCTCTCTCTCAACTTTTTCTCTCTCTTCAAAATATCTCATTTCTATATATATCCAGACTGATCGTCCTGGACGATCGAGCTTCGTACCGGACGATCCATGAAGAGAATTATTTCGTCCAGACGAAAATCAAATATCGTCCCCGGCGAAGGGGTTCTCTGACTTATTTTCGTCCAGACGATCCTGATTTCGTCCAGACGAACCATACAGCCAAACATGATTTTTCTCTGCACAACCTGTACCGATCGTCCCGGACGATCCGACTTCGTCCGGATGAACCTGGAGCAAAAAACTGATATTACAATCTCCCCAACTTAAAAAAAAATGTCGTCCTCGACATTATCCAGTCCAAACTCAGTCAAAAACAAGTATGGGTACAACCGTCTCATGTCAGACTCCTTCTCCCAAGTGGCTTCCCGTGCAGTACGGTGCTTCCACTGGACTTTAACCATTGGAATCTGTTTACTTCTTAGCTTTCGTACGTCGTATGCCAAAATCAACTCTGGCTCTTCCTTGTACGTCAGATTCTCCTGAATCTCAACCTCATCAGCAGATACTTTCTTCCCAGAGTCGGATACCCACTTCCTCAGAGTGGATACGTGAAACACATTATGCACATCAGGCATCGAATCAGAAAGCATCAATTTGTAAGCAGCTTTTTCCAATCCTTTCCAGGATTTCAAAAGGTCCAACATACCTCGGACTAAGCTTGCTCACCTGACCAAATCTGCTCACACCCTTCATCGGGCTGACTTTGACATACACAAAGTCACCAACCTGAAACTCTACAAATCTGTGCTTCTGATTGTAATACTTCTGCTGTCGATCTTGAGCAGCTTTCAATCTTTCTCTTATCAAATTGATCTTCTGAGCAGTTTCATCAGCAAAAGTGGCTCCCAAAAGCCTGCCTATCTCCGACCTCCGTCAGAGTCAAAGGAGTACGGCACTTCCTGCCATACAAAGCTTCGTACGGTGCCATACCGATACTGGACTGAAAACTGTTGTTATAGGCAAACTCAATCAGCGGAATATGATCTTCCCAGCTTCCGCTAAAGTCCAGAACACAAAGTCTTAACAGATCTTCCAGTACCTGAATAGTCCTCTCAGACTGTCCATCGGTCTGAGGATGAAAGGCTGTACTAAAATGCAGTTTTGTACCCAAGCCTTGCTGAATGCCTTTCCAAAGTCTGGAAGTAAAACGTCCATCTCGATCAGATACGATCACACGAGGCACACCGTGCAATCTGACTATCTCTTTCACATATATCTGTGCCAAGCGATCAACTGAATCCGTCTGTCTGATCGGAAGAAAAATGGGCTGACTTCGTCAATCGATCTACAACCACCCAAATAGCGTCGTGCCCTTGTCTAGATCGAGGGAAACCCATCGCAAAATCCATCGTTACCTCCTCCCATTTCCACTCAGGGATAGGCAACGACTGCAACAATCCACCTGGTCGCTGATGCTCTGCCTTTACCAACTGACAGGCTTCGCATCTCGACACAAACTCTGCTACATCTTTCTTCATCCCAGGCCACCAGAACAAAAGCTTCATATCAGCGTACATCTTACCACTGCCTGGATGTACAGTGTAGCCTGAATGATGAGATTCATACAGAATCTCCTGCCTCAAGTCTCCAAACACAGGTACCCACAACCTGTTCTTACAGAAAATAGCACCAGAATCAGAAATTCGAAGTTCAGGAGTCTTACCAGATCCAATCTGAGCAATCAACTTCGAATAATCAGAATCTGACTTCTGGGCTTCTTGAATCCTTGTTTCCAAAAGTAGACCGAATACTCATCTGAGCCAACTCCAAACCACTGGAGGAAATCACTTCCAACTGCAAACGCTCCATATCACGAATCAGAAAGTCATCACAAGTAAGCTGAATACCTGATAATCCAGAAGACTTCCTGCTCAAGGCATCTGCTACCACATTAGCCTTACCAGGCTGATATACTGAATAGTCAAATCATAATCTTTGATCAACTCGAGCCACCTTCTTTGTCTCAGATTCAGATCCTTCTGAGTAAAAATATACTTCAGGCTCTTATGATCAGTGAAAATCTCACATCTGACGCCATACAGGTAATGACGCCAAATCTTCAAAGCAAACACAACTGCAGCTAACTCCAGATCATGCGTCGGGTAATTCTTCTCATGTGGTTTCAAACTGTCTAGAAGCATAAGAAATTACCTGACCATGCTGCATCAGGACACATCCCAGTCCTTTCAGTGAAGCATCACTGAACACCTGAAAACCTTCCGTACCTGACGGAAGTGCTAACACTGGAGCTGAAGTCAAACAATCCTTCAATCGCTGAAAACTCGCCTCACACTCCGGTGTCCAAACAAAAGGTACTGACTTCTGAGTCAGTCTCGTCAGAGGCGTCGAAATCTGTGAAAATCCCTTCACAAATTTCCTGTAATATCCAGCCATGCCCAAGAAACTACGTACCTACCTCAAATACCGTAGTCGGCCTTGGCCAATTAGCAACTGCCTGAATCTTCTGGGGATCTACAGAAATGCCTTCTCCGCTAATCACATGCCCCCCAGAAAAGAAATGCTCTTTTCAGCCAGAATTCACACTTGGAGAACTTGGCATACAGCAGCTGATGCCGCCTCAAAGTCTCTAACACAATCCTCAAATGTCTGGCATGATCATCCTCAGATGCAGAATATACCAGAATATCGTCAATGAAGACGATCACAAACTGATCCAGATACTCCCTGAATACTCGGTTCATCAGATCCATGAAAATAGCAGGCGCGTTGGTTACCCCAAAAGGCATAACCAAAAACTCATAGTGCCCGTACCGAGTACTAAAAGCTGTCTTCACCACATCAGCTTCCTTCACCTTCACCTGATAATATCCGGATCGCAAATCAATCTTCGAAAATACTGAAGATCCGGAAAGCTGATCAAACAAGTCGTCAATCCGAGGCAAAGGATACTTGTTCTTGATCGTGACCTTGTTCAAATCTCTGTAATCGATACACATACGGAGTGTACCGTCCTTCTTCTTCACAAACAGAACAGGTGCTCCCCAGGGCGAAACACTAGGGCGCACAAAACCTCTATCAACCAACTCCTGAAGCTGAACTTTCAACTCAGAAAGTTCTTTCGGTGCCATCCTGTACGGAGCTTTCGATATCGGAGCGGTACCCGGAAAAATATCGATAGAGAACTCCACATCTCTATCCGGAGGTAAACCAACCAGCTCCTCAGGAAAAATATCAGCAAACTCCCGTACCACAGGGATCTCAGAAACAGAACCAACCTCTAGGTTCAAATCCCGCACCGAAGCCAAAAACACTGGGCATCCCTTCTTCCACATCCTGTTCACTTCCAATACAGAAATCAGACTGGAGAGAACACCTCGTAATCCCTGAAATACAACTCTTTCTCCAGCCATAAGCAAACTCACTTGCTTCTTCAGACAGTCTATCTGGGCTTCATACTGACTCAACCAATCCATGCCCAGAATTACATCATACGATGAAATCGGCAACCGAATCAAACTTGATTTCCACTTCTTGCCAGCAATCTCGATCTCACACAAACAAAATTGCCGAGCAATCAAAGGATTCCCAGCCGGTAAAATCACAGACAAAGAAACCGGAAGTAAAAGAGAATCCAAACGTAAAGCCTCAAAACAGTGCTCGGACAGAAAAGAATGACTCGCTCCAGAGTCAAACAAAACACGACAGGGCTGATCAGAAATGTAAATCGTACCTGTCACAACATCGGGAGCATCTCGAGCCTCCTGCTGACTCAAGCTGTAAACTCGTGGCTGAACTGGAACAGGAGCTGAAGCAACGGAACTACTCTGCTCCCTCTGAACAGTAGGTGGTCTCCGTGGTGCAGAACTAGAACCACCACCTCTTCCAGCAAATCCCTCAGGGCGAGGAGGAACAGTCCTCGGTCTTCCTGCTGAACCGGCAGGTCTGACAAAGCCCTCAGATCGCTGATCAAATCCCATCTGCGGACACTCTGCAATCCGATGTCCTGACTGACCACATCGGAAGCACAGACCAGCCATCCTATAACATTGGCCGAAGTGTCGCCGTCCACAGTTCTGGCACACAGGTGCCGAACTGACTGATCCCGAACTCGTCGTACTGGTAACAGTACCAGACGATCCTCCGCTCCTTCTGGAATCTCCAGATCCAGAACCGGAAACAAATCTCCTCTTTCCGGAGGAACCACTGCCAGATGCCTCGCCTCCAAACCTCTTCCTACTCGCAGTCCACCGCTGCTGAGTAGCCATCAAGTCGTTCTCTATCAATCGAGCTCGCTCCACAAGCTCGGAGAAATCAGTAATCCGGAATGGTATCAGGGGCTGCCTCAAGGTATCTCGCAATCCCCTCAGAAATCTGTAACATCTCTCAGCAGAAGTGCTAACCAGCTGCGGAGCGTACCTGGCTAATGCAGTAAACTCAGCCTCGTACTGCATCACCGTCCTGCTCCCCCTGAACAAGCCTCAGAAAGTTCTCCTGCATCTGCTGTCGTGCAGAAGGGGGAACAAACCAATCTCGGAATACCTCAGTGAACTCTTCCCAAGTAATCAAAGAGTTCAGTCTGCCCTGAAATCTGGCTTGCCTGCTGGCCGTCCCACCAGTGCTCAGCCTCTCCCGTCTAACAGAAAAACTTGCTAACGGTACCTTCCTGTCTGACGGACACTGCATCCCCGTCAAAGGTCTTCTCCACTCTCCTCAGCCACTCTTCAGCAGCTCTGGGCTCAACAGCGCCCTCAAACCTCGGAGGTTTCAACCTCAAAAACAACTGCAAAATGTCTATCCAGGTCATCAGATCTGACAATAGAAGCTCTACTCTGAGTCTCGCTCATCATCTGAGCAACCAGCGAAGCAAACTGAGAAAGCGTATCAGCACCGACCACTGGGGCTGTACTCCCCACTGGTGCTGCCTGATCGGCACTATGACCATCTGTCATGTCTGGGTCTGGCTGATCCATACAGAAAAATCCAGAAAATCCAGAAAACTATCACAAAAACAACAAAATAAAAAGCCAAACAAATCAAAATTACCCCCCCAGACAGACATACTGATCACTTCCTATAGCTCTGTTTCACAAAATTCTCAAATTCCAAAACCATTGCTCTGATACCAAAAAAAAAAAAGCTTGTCACGACCCGACCCGAGACAAGACGGATCCCGCCCGCGCTGGATCGCGACGGAGCTGCACTAACCAGGATCTAATTTTGGAATTTGGTTCGGAACTGAATCTTCCAAATAATTAATTCACACAGACTAACAAACACAGAGCTACTATGTATCATCAAATGCAGCGGAACAAAACCTCTATCCGATTTCATTTCCTCAAAACAATCATCTACAGAACAGTACATGGCTTTCGACAGAAAGAAAGACAACAGAAAAGCCATGACTGTACAAAAACCAAAAGTACAAAAGTACCTATACTGATCAGACTCTGAAATCTAGTCCTGGACTTCCTTCCCTTTCCCCGAACCTGAAAACCACCATAAAGCAAGGGTGAGCTCAACAGCTCAGTAAAGCAACAAACCTCCAATCAAAATCCTCAGAATCTCAAAACCAACACAGCAGACAAATCCGTACAGAATCGAAACAGATTCGGACAGATATCAAATCAACAAAACTGTACGGCAACGGAAGTTGTATCAAATCAGAAACATAACAGATCAGACACATCAGATCAACAGAATCAGAATCGTACAGATCATATCGGAACAGAACAAATCATATCAGAATCATATAGCAGATATCAGATATTTAATTAATAGCTAAATTCCCTGACACTGACTGAATCTCATAGGATCCAGGCCACTTATGCCTCCCTTTGTGCTCACGGCACCAAAAACAGATCAGATCAGATGTGCTTATAGCACCAGAATACATATATATAGTGCATATAGCACCTAAACAGATTGTTTCCTCGGATCCGGAACAGAACAGATATCAGATTTCATATTGAGCTCGTTTCAGAATTCCCAGATACTAACTGAATCTCATAGGATCCAGGCCCCTTATAACTCCCTTTATATAGCATATACAGATAGCATATCAATTCAGAAGATTTCCGACACAAAACAGAAATTACTCAAAAAATCGGGCAGCACAACGGCAGTATACAGAATTTACACAATTTTCCTGAAAATCAAAATTCACCAAATTCGCACAGAATATAGATATCAACATTTTAGAACATTTATTCTACTGCACAGATAATTTCCAAGTTCACAGAAAAATCCAGTCGACTAAAAATACAGTCGAATCAAAAATACCCGGACAAAAATCTTAAAAAAAATAACCAAAATGTGCACACTCGGCACTTCAACAAAATACAGAAAGTTACGCGGTAGAAACTAAACCAGTCGGAAATTACAGACGAAAATCGCGAACAAAACTTAATTCCGGACAGATAATACCGCCAAACTCGACGGTTCTGAAAATTGAGAAAGTCGGATTGTGCCTTACATTGCGTACAGCAATTTCCTCAACAGTCTCTTCGGACGAAAACAGCTCGGCGTCGCCCGAAAATCCACTTTTACACTTTTTCCTTCGTTTTTCTCTCTCCTCAACTTTTTCTCTCTCTTCAAAATATCTCATTTCTATATATATCCAGACTGATCGTACTGGACGATCGAGCTTCGTACCGAACGATCCATGAAGAGAATTATTTCGTCCAGACGAAAATCAAATATCGTCCCCGGCGAAGGGTTCTCTGACTTATTTTCGTCCAGACGATCCGACTTCGTCCGGACGAACCTGGAGCAAAAACTGATATTACATGATTTCTCCAGATCGGATAATTTTTCGATGAGAGTTGATGGGGAACGAGCATCTTGAGATTTGAAATGATGAATTTGAGAGAAGGGTAAAGAACGAATTTCGCAGACGGAGCGACTGTGGTGGCTGCTGTTATCGACGATATTGACGCCGAGGTTGCCATGAGAAATTTGGCCGGAGGTTCAACCCGCTACTGATACCATGTAGAAGTTGATGGTGCCGGAGAGTAGATGGTGCCGGAACATCGACGACAGTGGAAGAAAAAGAAAGAGAACACTACAGGAAAATCACCCATTTTCGGCGGCATTTTCCGACGAATAATGAGCCTTTTTTGTCGGTTTTGTAATTTAGCGGCGGTTTTCCGGCAGTTAAAATTCCGCCGGTAAAAAACGCGCCAGAAAATAAATTTCGACGATTTTTTCCGGCGGCAAATTATTCCGGCGGGCTTAAACAGCCAGTCAAATTAAAAAAAAAAAATCCAGCGCTCCGGCTAGCCACCACCAGGGGCGGATCTACAGTGGGGGCCCTGGGGGCACGGGCCCCCACTGGCCCAACAAGTATAATCAGCCCATTTTAAAGTATATTAATATAATAATTAATATATAATGATATTTTCATAAATTTCTAAAACTAATCCCTCTGCTGGACCGCCTCCGCTTCCGCCTTCTTTTCAAAATTTTTTTTTTCACATGACTTTGATATTGGTTGAAATTTCTGTGGTCTCTCTCTTCCTTATTTCCCCCTCTTTTGCTTGCTCTCTGTCTCTCTTTCTTACTTTCTATCTGCCCAAGGTGGCAAGGTTTCCATCCTACAGGTTTTTTTTTTGGAAGTAGAGTGGTAGATATAGCTGCTATCTTTTTCTTCACTTTTTTGTGTTGAATTATTTTGCAATAAGTTAATTAACTAATAAAAATTTTTAATAAATCTTAATGAGTAAATTAATTAATTTAATAAGGTTAGCTTTATAATTTTTTATTATTTATAATTTTCTTTAACACAATGTGAATCATTATATCTGATTAATTTAATTAACAATTAATTTAGAATTAGGTAGAATATTATCTTATAATTTAAATATTTTTTAAAATTAAGACTTATTTAAATTAATTCAAATTAAATATTCTAAATATAAAATTAATTTATTTGAACTTAATTCATTAACATTGTTATGAAAAAAAATAATTTTTTAATGAATAATAAAATATAGAGTGATATACCTATTCTTTTAACGGGTTCAAATATAATTTTGGTTGTATTTTTTATAATTTTTTTATTAAAAACATATCTCATGATTTGCGATCACATAAAAGAAAAATGATATTTTGAGAGTAATTCAATGAATAGCACTAATTTGTGCCCCCATTAAAAAAAATTTCTGGCTCCGCCCCTGGCCACCACGCTGCCGCGCTGCCAGAGCCTCGCCCGCCACCCCGATCCCGCGTGCCAGCACCTAAGAAGAGATGTATGAATAACTTATTTCTTTGAAAATTCTGTCAGGATGGGTGATTTTTCTGTAGTGGAAGAGCAGAGAAACTTATTTCATTGAAATTACATACACATATAAATAGACAATGGCAGGTGTAAGACACACGTGTACATTTGTCATTGGGCAACAAGAATAAGGTTTACATAGGATTAATACTAATATGATTTATTGAGGTTGTAATAGGATCTATTAGGTCCATATCCATTAAATGGAACGCATGTGTTAAATATATATGAGACGCCTAAGAAGAGATGTACGAGTATACGGGAGTTACGTGACCCTTTATGCTTCTCCCCGACCCTTAATTCTGCCCTTAAAATAAGAAGACTTTTTTTGATAATATATTTGTTATCATAAAGTTCATTTTTTACTTATGTTGTTGAAATTATTTTTCACAATTTATTTTTATTATATTAATTAAATATATTATTCAATTATTTGGACGAGCATCTTTTATAATTATAAGGGAGCACATTTTTCAAAATTATATATTGCTAACACAAATGTAATTATTTTAACATGGCCAAATCTTATAATTTGAACCGTTCTCAATTAAAAAAAAATTACGTCATATATGAGCTCCTCATAACCTTATTATATATATATATATATATATATATATATATATATATATATAGTTTAAATGTTAATGTTAAGACTACACTCTCTGCCCCAAGAATAACAATACTTTTAATGTTTTAATAATTAAAATCTATGACAAAATTGATATATAATTCTTAAGAGCATACTGCAATGATAGAATATTCTCAATTTTTGAATTTATGTTTATTTGGCACAACAATGATGATAATATATATATTTTTATTGTGTTATATGCTTATAAAACTATATCAATCGATTTGTATTTTTTATAGTCAATGGGTAGCTTATGATGTTTTATTTATTGGCACTCCAAGATATTTTTCGGTTTTGACATTGTGTATATAATATTTTCTTGTAATGCTATTGTCACGACCCAACCCGATCGGGACGAATCCCGTTCGCATCGGGCCGCGACACAACCATTGAAATCCAGGATCTAGCTTTGGAATTTGCTTCAGACTTTCTTCCAAATATTAAATAGACAGAAAAACACAGAGCTAAGTACTATAAACATCCAAATACAGAACAATTCATCTATCTTTTCTTTCATCAAAACAATCATATACAGATATAGTTCATGGCTGCAGATAGAAAGAACAGAACATAACAGAAAAGTCATGACTGCATGTACAAAAATAAAAAGTATAAAATACATATTCTCAGATCAGACACAGAACTTCTAGTCCAAGACCTCCTTCCATTTCCCATAACATGAAAACCACACAAAAAATAAGGAAGAGCTAACAGCTCAGCAAGACATCACTCACCAATCAAAATAGTCAAAAATTTACATCAGAAAATACATCGGAAAATATCCGTACGAAAATCGTAGAACAGACAGAACAGATACTTGATCAATCAGAAATTTGCTTACGGATACAGAAAATTGAAGTCATTTCCAATCAGAGTTCACAACAAATATCATAAAGCTTTCATGTCACAGAGCAGACAGAATCGTACGGAATAACCAGAATCGTACAGAAATTAGAAATCATATATTGGTTAATTCATAAAACATATCAGATTAGTCACAGAACAGATTATCAGATATCAAACATCAGATTCCCTGACCCTGACAGAATCTCAACGGATTCTGACCCCTTATGCCTCCCTTCCCTGACACAGACAGAATCTCGACGGATTCTGGCCCCTTATGTCTCCCGTTGTGCTTATAGCACCAGAACAGATCAGATATACATAATTTTCGGAACATAACTTATTTCAGATTTCAGAGCTCATTTCAGATTTCCCTGACACAAATAGAATCTCAAAGGATCCTGGCCCCTTATAACTCCCTTCTGATAGCATCCAAACACTTCAATTCATTTAATGTATCAATTCAGAAAAATCAGAATTCGTACGAAAAATCAGCGGCATAACGGCAGTATACGGAATTTACACAAAATTCACAGATTCAGAAATTTACCATATTACCAGAGAATATCCACAACAACATTATAAGACTTTCATTGTACTGAAGTAACATTTTTCAACATCCTGATAATTTGTAATTCAATTAAAACGTCACAGAATCCAAAATATCCGGTAAAAATCTTCCATAAAATAATCAAAATGTGCACAGTTATCATCTCAGAAATATACCAAAAGTTACGCCGTAAAACCTTTGTCAGAAGAAAATAATACCAGAAATTCGCTAACGGAAACAAAATTCGAAACAAAAAACACGTTAAAATTTTCATTTCAGAAAATTGAGAAAGGCGGAATGTGCCTTACCTCAAGTTGGTCAACTTCTCCAACTACGGCGATGGACGGAAGTCGCCAAAAAATCCACTTTTCTTCCTTTCCCTTTGGTTTTCTCTCTCCTAGACTTTCTCTCTCTTCAAAACGACTTCAATCGGATATTTATTAAGCAGGATCGTCCCGGACGATTTCCCGATCGTCTCGGGACGATCTCCTCTGGACCAGAGCGTGAACCAGATCGTCCAGACGAAATTAAATGCCAATTTCGTCGTCCCGGGATGAAACTCTCGGTTCGATTCGACCCGATTGTTCTAGTTTCGTACAAACGAACATGCAGATTTCTTCACAATCTGTACAGATCGTCCCGGGACGATCCACTTCGTCCCGGACGATCCTGGGAGGAAAACTGTCACGACCCGACCCGAGACGAGACGGATCCCGCCCGCGCTGGATCGCGACGGAGCTGCACTAACCAGGATCTAGTTTTGGAATTTGGTTCGGAACTGAATCTTCCAAATAATTAATTCACACAGACTAACAAACACAGAGCTACTATGTATCATCAAATGCAGCGGAACAAAACATCTATCCAATTTCATTTCCTCAAAACAATCATCTACAGAACAGTACATGGCTTTCGACAGAAGGAAAGACAGAACAGAAAAGCTATGACTGTACAAAAATCAAAAGTACAAAAGTACCTATACTGATCAGACTCTGAACTAATCCTGGACTTCCTTGCCTTTCCCAGAACCTGAAAACCACCAGAAAGTAAGGGTGAGCTCAACAGCTCAGTAAAGCAACAAACCTCCAATCAAAATCCTCAGAATCTCAAAACCAACACAGCAGACAAATCCGTACAAAATCGAAACAGATTCGGACAGATATCAAATCAACAAAACTGTACGGAAACGGAAGTTGTATCAAATCAGAAACATAATAGATCAGACACATCAGATCAATAGAATCAGAATCGTACAGATCATATCGGAACAGAACAAATCATATCAGAATCATATAGCAGATATCAGATATTTAATTAATAACCAAAATGTGCACACTCGGCACTTCAACAAAATACAGAAAGTTACGCGGTAGAAACTAAACCAGTCGGAAATTACGGACGAAAATCGGGAACAAAACTTAATTCCGGACAGATAATACCGCCAAACTCGACGGTTCTGAAAATTGAGAAAGTCGGATTGTGCCTTACCTTGCGTACAGCAATTTCCTCAACAGTCTCTTCGGACGAAAACAGCTCGGCGTCGCCCGAAAATCCACTTTTCCACTTTTTCCTTCGTTTTTCTCTCTCCTCAACTTTTTTCTCTCTCTTCAAAATATCTCATTTCTATATATATCCAGACTGATCGTACTGGACGATCGAGCTTCGTACCGGACGATCCATGAAGAGAATGATTTCGTCCAGACGAAAATTGAACATCGTCCCTGGCGAAGGGTTCACGGACTTATTTTCGTCCAGACGATCCTGATTTCGTCCAGACGAACCATACAGTCAAACATGATTTTCTCTGCACAACCTGTACCGATCGTCCCGGACGATCCGACTTCGTCCGGACGAACCTGGAGCAAAAACCGATATTACAAAAACAGCCTTTACAGCTATGACGCAAAATTTTCTCCTTGTTATCATAAAAACTTAAGTATGCAATAATTTGGTTGTCTAACATATATAATATTCTAGGAACATTTGTTCAAATGGATAACATGAGTAAAACCCATAATAGAGGATCTTCTCACTCTAATACTCATTAATTCAAAAATCAATCTCATTGTCAACCCAACCGGATATGTACGTCTTATTGTGTTGAGCTATAACATACAAATCTCAAAATCTAATTTTGAAAATATTTTATATTCACTTTCAATATACATTTTAAACAAACAACATTCTACATACCTACTAAAACATCTAAAGTACTAAAAATATACTCATCCATAAAATATATTTCATTTCTTGCTTAAGCATGTGCAAATATGCAACATCCAGTGATGGTGTGAGTGGGTTGAGCGTAGAGGAGACTGATGTTACATGTATTGGTGAGTGGCAAGCTTGGGAGGATGTTATGTGGTTTGAACACATTGGTTCACATATTGATTGCTATCAAGTGTGAGAGTGGAGCAATATTAGCTTGAGCGAAAGGTGCCCAAGTGCATTGACCAACTATTAAGTGTAAATTTTATAATATTTTACTATTTTCAATATTGATAAAAATATTATTTTTCATTGATGTTGTGCAGGAAGGTATCAAAAAAAGGGAAAATATTCATAAGTCTTGAACCAACGCCGAAAAGCTCCAACTACCATAATGTCTTAGTGTCAAATCAAAAAATTGCAGCACCGGAGCCTCGAAAACAATGTCAATTAATTTAGAGCCTTGATGGAGCCAAGGCCAGCGTTGTAGCGCTTTACAATTTTATAGCGCAAGTATTCAACATCACATCCTCGAAGACTCAGGGATTTGAGCATCGGTGCACCAAACTTTACAATGTCGTAGAGTCGAATTGCACATTCAAGTGCCATAGTGCTCAACTTTTTTCACATCGCATGTGAATAGTTGTCGAAATGAGGAACAACCTTGACTTAACCAAAAGATGGGTTGATTCAACCAATTGATGTGTTAGGTTAATCCAACACCGCAACAGAGCCCACTTAGTAGTGCTGAGGTGCTAGTTCATTTTGTAATATAGTGGCGCCACTATGTTGAGCGGTGTAGCGCCCGAGTCCATTTTTGTCCAAGTATAAATATTTTTTCATCCAAGTATAAATAGTTTTTCAGTTGTTTAAGTGAGAGATATGTCAGAATTTTGTTGGGGTCCGTCATTTTTAGTTGGTATTGAGTGCTGAAGTGTAGTGCCCTTCTAGAGAGAAAATGATACTTCATTTGAGAAATCATCATCCTACCTATTTGTAAGCAATCAAACATTTGGAGGAAGAAGTGTAGAGAGTGTATTATACAATCCAAGTGATATTTGATTTCACTTATGCTCTTATACTTTCTCTTATATGCAATCAATGAATTTTGATTTGATCTTTTTTATCACCAAGGTTATATAATTTTTTAATTTTGAGCTAATGATGTGAATTGTTTGTAAATACTAATGTAAACTCTTGCGCTTTGAATGACTAATTAATATTTTCAATATCACCCATTCTTAATTTCTTAATGCATATAATGACCATGTGTTTAGTTAAAATTCGGTGTAATATATTACCTCGATAGAGCAATATTGAAATAATTTGGAGTGTTGGAATGAAGCTTTTGCATGCTTGACATAGGATGTTTAGAGTTCTAGGTTCTATAAACAACAACAACAACAACAACATCAAGCCTTTATCCCACTACGTGGGGTCGGCTACATGAATCCTTTTTCTCCATTGTGTCCTATTAAAAGTCAAATTCTAGAGTTCTAGGTTCTATAGATATACAAAATTGTATGAATGTCAGAAACCTTCCTTTACACCCTTACAAACTCAATAGAGATGCAGGGATGTATATGCTCTGATATGTAACAAACATAGAAGAGTCTACTTGTGAAAAGTTAGGCAATTCACAACCAATATCCCAAAATATTTAATCAAATGGTATCTTATCTTCTTCTTTTTTTGTATTCACTAGCAGAGATAATCTCAACCCTACTTTTTTATTCAATAAGATAAGCATTGTAGCTTTAACGCATTAGTAGTTCATTTGCATGTTAGTAGAACATTTTCTCATTAAATTGACACTCTCAATCACTTTATTACTTGATCGACACATACACTTACATATTTATTGGGTATTACATATCAAAGATAATCTAAGCATATTTCAACCTGTTGTATAAACATAATTCACACACCCATGTAACCCATCCGCAACAAGGATAATTAAGGAAGATGATCGCAGTACTGACGACATGGGAACATGAAAAGTTGAGATCATATACATTATAGTAGTGGCAATCACAATGTTAGAGATAATGTCATTTCATGTGTGCAATTTTCTATCTAGTCAATGAGGTGGTGTTGGGAAAAATTAGAGAGAAAAATGATCAAGGAGGGATATTTGTGTAATGAAAGTTTTTAAATTAATTTTTAAATAAATTAATTAATCATTATTTTACATTATTTATAATTTAATATATATTTTACTTTATGGATTGTTGAGACACATATGTAGAGTTAAATGACATTCATTTAGATGTTATTCTCAAAGGCATACTTAAACTACCTAATTTCATAAGTTAGTCTTTTAAAACTCTTAAGTAATCTTAAATCTTATAAATCATTCTATAAAAGGCATAAACAACCTTATACTACGTTGAAATCCATAATTTATACATTCCATAAAGTTTGATCATCTAAATTTTCAATTTCAACACATTAAAGGACCGAGCCTAAATATTAAACTCAACTTATCCAAAGATCGAAAGTATACTCTTAGCTAATTCTAAGATTTAAAGGTTGAGACTAAAATTAAAAGTTGTTATGCCAATGGATTAGAGATCTCTTATCTATTTTGAAATTAAAAGGCTAAGCATAACAGAAAAAAATGAACCATAAATTGGCTAATTCACCCTTTAAAGGTTTGAAGGTCGAATCAAAATATAAAAATTCGATATCTTAAGAAAAAAAATGGTACCCCTTACAAAACTAAAACCAAGTTTATAAAATCATATATAATTCTTTTATACACCAAATGTTGAATTCTCTTGATTCATTATGCCTTAACAACTAGGTTAAGACTTTTAAGGATATGAGAGTTGCACCTAAACATACAACTCAATAAATCTAATGATTAAACTTGCTCAATAAATCTAATGATCAAACTTTCCGCGACGCCACCATGCGGGCTCTATGACGCATGTGTCTGTTTTTCAATAAGTATAATAGTTTTTTAGTTCGTTTAAGTGAGAGTAATTCGGAGTTTTATTGAGGCCTATTATTTTTAGTGAGTATTGAGTACTAAAGTATAGTGCCCTCTTAGAATCAAGTCTAAGCGGCTAAAAGAGAAAAAAATACTTCTTGGAGATCATCAATCTATTTATTTATAAGCAATCAGACATTTAGAAGAGAAAGGAGTGCAAAGAGTGTATTATACTATTATAATGATATTTGATTTCACTTATGCGATCTTATACTTTCTCTTACATGCAATTTTATCCTAGCTAATCATAATTTTGAGGTAATATATACTTTTGTACTTTGAATGAATAATAAATATTTTCAATATCTCCGATTATTAATATAATACATATAATGGTTGTATTTGTGTTAAAATTTAGTTTGATATATTAACATAATAGAGAAATATTAAAAAATTTTAAGAGTGTTGGAATAAAACTTTTGCATGCTTGTCATATGATTTTTAGAGTTGTAGATTCTATGAAGATACAAAAAACGTAAGAAGTTCATAAACCTCCGTTTAAATGCTCTGCCCTACAAATTTCTAATTTGATAGAAATTTAGGTACTTATATACTCTGCCCTATATCAAACATAGAAGAGTTTATTTGTAAATACTTAGCTAATTAATAGCAATTAATAATGGTAAAAAAAAAACAATTAATAATGGCTAAAATATTTAATCATCGGATATCTTTTTTATATTATATACTAATAAGATATAATCTCAACTCTTATTTAATGCTTCTTTTTATAAAGCAATTCCAAATGAAACCTTAGATTTCATTTGAAATTTCGTTTGGGAGATTTCCTTTTTGCTTCTTAATAATTTTATTTTATTTTTACTACAAAATTGCTTTAAAAATAAATCATTTATATTTGTTTTAAGTAGTATTGGGTCTACTCATCATGCCATAGAGCCAATTCTTCTAATTGATTTACAAGCCTGTTTATTTTAAAAGCTCAGTTTATTTAAATATATTACTAACTATAATTTACAAATCTACTTGCTACAAAAACTGCACATACACAACAACTGCACAAAACCATGGCAGTAAACATGAATAGACTACTGCAAAGAAGCCTAGACGAGCGGGCCACCCTTAACAAATTCAGTGAAAGCAAGAGCAACAAGGCCCAGCATGGCAAATCGGCCGTTCCAGATCTCCGCATCTGCTGTCATGGGCGCATTGGACCTGTCCGGCGCGTCCACGCCGCGAAATAACGGAACCAGCGAAGCTACCGAGAGCAACGCCGCCGCACCGGCGAACCATAACACGCCGCCGTTTGCGAGCTGAGCTGCCAAATCCTCTCCTCGAGCTAACTCGACTGCCATGGCCGAGACGAACCCGACCATAGCTAGCCGGCCGTTGATCCGCTCAGGGCCCGGTCCGCTGAACGACAGCGCGTCCCAGAAGGTTTTGCCCTTGGCCTGCATGTGTGAAGAACAAGAACCCATCTTTGTAAGCAAAATACGCACGTGTATATTATTCATCTACTTTATTTAAGGAATTGATAGATTACTTTCAGTTCTTGTTTTGCTTCAGGTATCGCTTCTCGAAGGTTGAGGACTGGTCCGGATTCACCGTCGTTAGAGTTATCCTGTACGTAAAACCATAGGATCGATACATTTTCATATGATATTTAATTTCAATACCCGAGAATAAGGGCTATTATGATTGCAGAAAAATACATCATAAGGACTGCAAGATCGATCACCTTGGCCTGGCACTGGACGGCGCGGCCACCGCCGGCTGCTGTGCTGCGGCGGTGCAATGATGGTAGAGATGGTGCCTTACTTTGCATGATGAAGCCACGTGACCCGATTCCGGTCGCGTAGGACGGTGAAGCTGCGAACACTGTTGTAGCCATTTCAATTGTGGAAACTTCGAAGTGTAGAAGCTGTAGAATTGAAGAGTTTTACAGAAATTATCAGTTCAGTGGAAGAAGATCGAAGAGGTTGTGAAGAGAACAGTGCACAAATGGATGAAATAAATAGAGGACAAGAGGGAGAAGTAACGGTGGGTTGGTGTGGTTTAAAGAAAGGCCACGTCAGCTTAAAAGCTTGGCCAAGAGATTTGAGTAACGTGGATGCTGGTGCGCCACGTGACATGGGCACGTGACGTGGGTCTTCGCATGGCCAACACTTACAGGGCGCTACCGGAGTGTTCTGGAAACTACCGGTGATCTCTTGGGCTAATGGGCTTTACGGGGAGACATTTGTCAAATAGCGTTATTTGTCGTCAACATCCTCTCATAACAACCTCCCACGAAGTTTGATACACCATTTTTTTATCAGTCATCAGTATCCTCTCTTGACAGTTTTTGATGCACCTTTTTTTTAATCAGCCATCAATCTCTTTGAGTACATTATAAAAATATAATCGCTTCTTGCTATATCATCAAAGTTCGGCATGAATCTCTAGGAAAAATCAAGTTGGAAACTTCAACAATCAAATTAGAGATCATGTCAACTTCGATTTCAACAAACTTACAGTCAAACTGAACGTCTCAGAAATACGAACCCAACGAGACCAAATTCGACTCAATCTGAGTCAAAATGGTCCAAATCAAAGACCCGAAGCGCATTTGGAAAGGTTAAAATTTTAATTTCGATTACTAAATTCTAAATAGTCGAATCGAGCAGCTCGATGAGATGAATCCAACGAGCACAAGATCACCAAATTCTGATATATAACTAAGGCACTCAAATACTTTATAAATGGTCCATGATCAAAGGATTAATTCAACATCAACCGTCCATTCAAACAATTACAAATTTACTGTGACGCCCCAAGATCTAACTTGGAAAGAATTTCAAGCAATCCATCAACAATTTACCAGAGCTATCTATAACTTCAATCAAACAGTCTAGCAAAAATCTATAACATCAATGTACAAGTCGATTCAACCCTCAAAAGATCATATACAATACTCAGGAGCTACACTATGAACACAAACACATGAACTGAAATCTATCCTGTCATGAGTACAAAAGAATAACTATAACCAAAAAGGACAAAAACCTGGAGATTCCTGATCAACCTCAATCTCCTGCTCCCTTACTCTGACTTGAAAATATTAACCACATATAATGAGCTTCAAAAAGCCCAGCAGGTCACCTAATACCTACAACTGAAATCAAAGCACGATACTGGAAACAATATGCATGTCAGTCAATCAAATCCATAACAGTCTATTGCACATGATCAATGAATCTATGTATATACGAAAATCAAATCAGTAGTCAATGTAGTGGTAGAAGAATCAATAAACAGTAGGAAATCAGTCGATCAGTCAAATCAATCGTATCAAATCGAATCAATCAAAATAATACTATCTGGTCAATTAAATCGATCGGTACGAAATCATAAAATCAACACAATAAAGCCCAGTCTATACTAGCAATGAATCAAATGCAGCAGTTCAATACAGTGTATCAATGAAGCGAATCAATATCAATAAATCAGTAGTATCCATGTCCGCAACATCAATGAATCAATCACAGTATCCATATCCATATCCATACAATATCTATAACAGTAGCAATGCGCAGTGACAGAATATAAATATCAATGAAATCGTACGATAATAGTAAATCTGTCAGTAAATCCAAATCAATAAAGCAATAAATCCATCACGAGTCAATGCCTTACACATGCATTTCAATACAATAGTCTTACTGAACAAGTACAATCACTGGCTATCAATAATCCATAGTGCTGTTGTAGAAATTCATAGTGCTGTTGTAGATATCCATACGTTGGTTCAATAAGAGTCGTCACTCTATGCCCGTCGGCTGCCCGTCGGCATATCAATCTCCTTATGACTCCCAATCGTTATATCAATGATCAATAGTTTATAGGAAAGCCCGTCGGCCCACCATCCTGTACAGGTCAAGTCAATCTCCAACCAACGGTTCAACTAGGTTTCACTTATCTTTCAGTATCAATAATCAGATAGTCACATTCGTATGCATATCAATTCAAATCATCAATTTCAGAAAATCGTACAAAAATTCAGCGGCATAACGGCAGTATACGGAATTTATACAAAAATTCCTAAAAATCACAATTTACCAAATTAATACAGAACGTACACGACAACATTATAAGACTTCTATTCTACTGAAGCAACATCAATCAACATCCTGATATTTATCTATTCGATCAAAATCGCACAGAACCCAAAATAACCAGTAGAATCGTTACAGAAAATACTCAAAACGTGTAGAAAAATCATATCAATAACATATCAAAAGTTGTGCGGTGAAAGTTTCGTCAATACAAAATACGGCGCGTTTTTCGATAACAAAAACACAAATCTGTGTACAAAACGATCAAAACTCAACATCTTCGAAAACAGAAATAGGATTCGGAGTCCTTACCGCGAGATAAATACTTTTCCCAACAGCGGCGTCGGACGAAAAGCGCTCCGCGGCCTCCGAAAACCAGCTTTTCCTTTGCTTTCCTTCTCTTTCTCTCTCCTCAGATATTTTGTTTTATAAAAAAAAATGATTTTCTCTCTCATCAAATCGAGCTGATTTCCTTTTAAAACGAGTCTGATCGGCCCGACCGATCGCCACATCGTCCAGGACGATGTGAACAAAATTCAATCGTCCAAGACGATATCTCAGGACGATAATTAATTTCTTGGACGATTTGCTCTCTGACTTGTGCCATGCTCTGATCGTCCCAGGACGATCCAAAATCGGCCTGGACGATCCACTCCAGAAAATCAGCTGTATTCACTGCACTGATCGTTCTGGACGATCTCAATATCGTCCCGGACGATCCTGGGAGGAAAATCAGATCCAGAAAGGAAAAATCAAAGGAACGAGCTCTCACATTTACTATTGATCTTTCTCCTATTTACTGGTCATGTCATTTTTAGAAAACTATAAATAGACCTCTCATTTCCCATATAGGATGGGATAATGAGGAAGGAAGCAAAGAAGAGAAAGAAGGCAATAAAGAGTTCTCTTGCCACTAGACTCTTCCTCGACCACCTACCGGCCACTGACCGATACGGGACTTCGGCCTGTCGCTGGATTTCTACCCGACGTTAGACTTCCACTCGTCTTCGGACTTTTGCCTGTCGCTGGACTTTTGTCAGACATCTTCTCGACGTCAAACTTTTATCCATTATTGAACTTCCTCCCATCGCCGGATTTCTACCCGACACCAGATTTCTGTCCATTATCGGACTTTTATCGAACTTCTACTCATCACTGGATTTCTACCTGACGCCGGACTTCCGTTAGTTGTCGAACTTCTGCCTGTCGCCATACTTTCATTGTCAGACTTCTAACCTCCGTTGCTAGCCGATTACGGTACTTTCGACCTCCGTTGTCGACTACAATCTTTCCAACCTCCATCATCATACATCGGTCTTTCTGACATTCGTCGCCCGTCGACTATTATCCTTTCGAAAACCGACACCCAACTACTGTCATTCCGACCTCCATCGTCCACCGACTATGATCCTTTTGACCAAACGAACATGTCAATAGTGATTATTCCTATTCCCATCATATAATGCACTACATTTAATGTATTTTTGTTACATCAAGCTAAGGCCTTCCCCCCAAGGAAGGGCATCATTTGTAATCAACTACAAGTACTAGTGGATTCATTCAAATTGGGCCAGGCCCCATGATTTTTCCTCTATTTAGGGTTTTTCCATATAAACAACTTGATGTCTCTTATGAATACTGCACACTCTCTTATTTGATTGTGTGCGATCTTCATACAATATAAATATGTTAAAATTTATATTTTTCTCTACCGCCGCGAATATTCTAGGACGCAACACTACTCTTTTTTTCAATAAAACATCAATTGATTATCTTAGAAATAATATTAATATTTTAAATAGACATTTATAACTGTAATATCTCAAATTATAGAGAGATATAAATTAAATACTTTTTAGGAATTTTATTTATACAAATAAAAACTTGTGATATATAAAAATATCTCAAAAGTTGTACGTGTTATGTGACCCTTTATATTTCCCCTTAAATCCACCCTAAAATTACATATCATATTTTTATGATAATTTTTTTTTAAATATCCTTTTCGTATTTATTATTATAATTATTACTCACAATTTATATTTAGTATATTATTTTAATATCTTTGTAAGCTACTCATAAACTTATTATATGTCTAACATGGAATTTTATTTTAAATGTTAAAATAATATATTCTCTCTATTAGTGCATGAATAGCAATTCTAAATGTTTTTGTAATTGAAATTTGTGCCAAATTTGATATAACTTCTACAACCATATTACAATAATATTTTTTTCTTAAATTTTTTACTTTATGCTTTATTTGGTACAACAAAAGATGTAAGTTAGCTGAGTTAGCTCACAAGTCATCTTAAATTTGGCTCTTTAATTAGCTCATGAGCTAAATTTATCAAGCCACCAGTCCAAGATGCTTGAAACTATATTTAAGTTCAGCTTGACTTGGGTCGTAAGCTTATCGATCAGACCGCTTGTTAAAATTAAAATGTATTTCAAAATAAAATTTAGAATAATATAATAAAATAAATAATAAACATTTGTAATTGTTTTTTGAGTTATGCTCAAGTTTTTCATATGAGCTTACATAATCAAACTGGGCAAAGCCTAATAATTTTCGAATAAGCCGAGTTTGAGCTTAATAAATAAACTAGAGCAATGATCGAGGTCAAAGCTCAGTAAGTGATATAAGGAATTGTTGATATACAAGCAGCCAGCTCAACTGCACTCCCACTACTCCACCTTCTTGTACTTGGTACATTTTATCGGGCAATATTGGGGTTAATTTGGTGAGCAGATTGTAGTTTTGAAGGATTGATAAAAGAGATGTAGACCATTTAGAATGTAAAGGATTGTGTTATTGATGTCTATGTGAGATTCAACTGTTGAATTATTATACATGAGTGTTTTGATTCTTGAGAGGTATTGGACATAGAAAGATCTTTCATTGTGATGTTGTGAAGTTCATTTTTAAGCTGGATTACTCTACAACGGTTGGTGGGTTGGAGACATTTTTCTAGGGTAGGCCAAATTTCATGGTAGGTTCGTAGGTTGAGAATGCGAGGTAGAATAGATGGGGGAAATGGTAGAATAGATGGTTGCAGCAAGGTTTTGGTCAAGGAAAATCCAACTGTTGTGATCTAGGTTATATAGAATCTCATGTGTAGAGGATGTGATATATTTTGGAGGACAATTGTTGGTTATGATTAGAAAGCCATGGAAATCATTGGTTGAGAAGATCATAAGGATTTGAAGGCGTCATATGGGATAGTTGCAATTATTCAGTTGGACATGAATAACATTTTTGATATTGGAGAGGAGGAACTTGAGTGACGAGGGTATAGATATATATTTCATTGAGAGTGTAGAGATAAGAGGGATGGTTGTTGAGGCAGAGAGAGACTCACCCATCTGATCTAAGGTGTTGATGTTGGTACTATTACACTTGCATCTATGATACCATGAAGGAATATTAGGTACTTATTTTACTTATAGAGAAGATTTGATAGACATAATAGAAAATGAAAAATATTTTGTTGAATACAATGTATGCATATTATTTTAAAATAATGGAGATTACTTGTTTATAGAGCATTTAATAACATAACAAAGGGAGACGTTATGTGCTTAGTAAGTGGTGTGATGTAGTAATAATTAAAGCTATACTAAGTGAAGGGAGGAGGAGTAGTGAGAATACAATTGAGCTGGATGCTTGCATATCAAAGATTTCTTATATATGAGTAGTTTATCATATATCTAATGTCCAACCTCCACCTTTTCATATACTTTCCCCTCCCATTCAACCTCTTCTTTTTCAATCCTCCACCATAACCACACCTCTTAAATCTCCACCACTTCCAGATTTTGATTCTCCACAAACGTCCAACACTCCAATCCCCTCCACCAGCCTCTCTACTTCAAATTCAACATTCTCTTCTCCACCACTTCCTCCAAATGCCTCACTACATCCAATGCAAACCCATTTTCAAAGCATGCTCTCTCAAACCCAAAGACATAATTAAACTATCTGCTCTTTTGAAATCCACCTTCACTCTGCCATGTTGCTCCCAAGCCCAACAATCATCTGAATGGCACCATTCTATGTCACGAGAATTGGAAGCCCTTCAACGCCAAGGAACATGGTCCTTTGTTCCACCACGTTCCAACCAACCCGTCCTTGGCTTTCGTTGGATATTCAAAACCAAACTCAAACTCAATGGCTCTCTTGATCACCACAAAGCATATCTCGTGGATCAAAGTTTCAATTAAGAGTATGTAATAAGCTTCTCCGACATATTTAGTCTGGTAGCAAAAATGCAAATCATTCATATTATTCTCACCATTGCTCTATATCACAAATGGTCAGTTTGTCAATTAGACATGCCTAATGCATTTCTCAATGGCAACCTCACCGACATCATTTACATGAAACAACCTCCGGCTTCACTGACTCCTAACATCCAACATATGTATATAAAATCTGCAAAGCCATCTACAACCTCAAATAAGCTCCTCGTTAGTGGTTTCAAATCTTATCCAACTTTTTATTAAACTATAGCTTCCATCTCAACCACTCAGATCCCTCCCTCATCACCAAACATATTACCACCACCTCAATCTTTCTCCTCTATGATGATGACATTCTCATAACCGGTAATCACCAACAAACATACAAATGAATATTTCTTTAGTAGAAACTAAACTAGCTTAGTTCAATTAGACATATACTCGATTATATTTGACTCATTTACACCCTTAGGTACAACTAAGATAGCAATATAATTCTATTATGTTATATAAAATTGGGAGCTACCGTCTATATATTTCTATAGTATTTAACATAATGTAATAATATAGAAATGAATATTTAAGTTATTTTTACATAAATTAAAAATTTTTAAAATACAAATCAAATTGTATCATAAAGATTGTTTTCATTTAATAGGTTGGTATCAAACCAATAAATATGATAAAAGAATATTCTTATTTTATGTACTAAGAAATAATATAATTAAAATTTTATTTGGAAGAAAATTATAATTATTTTTTAATATAAATTTTAAATTTTTTGTACTAAAATTTATTTTAAAAAATAATAAAAAAATTGTCCACTTTAACCCTAAATGGAATCGCACCGACACGATTATTTCTGAAGACATATCATCCAGTCCCGTCGATCCATATCTAACCCGTCATCTAACCTAGAACTGAAGTCTGATGCTGGTTGGCGTTTCGCGGGAGAGGTATTTGCATCTCCGTCTATACCTGTAGGCCTGAGAATGGCGCAATTAGAAGACGCTCTGAGAATCCGCCATTTCCGTCGTCTCCCCTCCTCCGAAGAATTCTCTGCCGAGATCGAACCCTCTAACGTACCTGCCGTACGTGAAACTGGGGATTCCAACATCCCTTTCATCGCCCTTCTTCGCACATCTCGATCGATTAGTATAATTCCCTCATGTGCTTCACCTGCATCCTTGTACTAACTTCGATTTTTTTCTTCTATTTATTCTCGTTCATGGTAGGTGTTCTATGGCGCTATCAAAGGATGGGAAGCGATCAGCAAGTGGAACCCTTCCAACGGGGGCCTCGATTATTTGCAGGTTTATTCGTTGTCGCACCATTTTTATTTGCTTTTTTTTTTTTATAACATTTTGGGTGATTTTTGTTTGATGAGGATATATTTTATGCCTGTCAGTTTTGTGGGATAGACTTCCAGTGTTTGGTATTAATTATCAGTTGTTGACTGGTGTCAAACCTTATTTTATTTTGGTTACATGACACATGATTAGAATTTAGAATTAGGTACATTACAATTATCTTCCCACAAATCAAGCTAAGTTTAACTAAATGCTCCCTCGAGATGGAGCTCCAATATAAGAGGATAATCTTGATGCTTAAATAGACAAGTGAGTGCCTTTGGCAAAACATGAGCCACATAAAGGGAACCTTTTTGTACTTGGCCCGTTGGCCGTGGTTAAAATAAATCAAATTCCACATGTATCATTCATGAGTGATATTGGTTTTGTACAGAGTTGAGTGATACTCACATTGTCATAATAGATCATCGGTGATTGAAGAAGGTGAATGCCAAGTTTGATGAGAAGAGAACATACCTAACGAAACTTAATAGCAATCCTGACAACCAAACAATATTTACCAGGCTATGGTAATTTGTTTCTTGACGCTCCAAGATATTGAGTTTCAACCAATATAAATGATTTAGGAACTTATAAAGGTGAAGTAATCCTTATTACTTGCCCAATCTCAATCGACGTCAAAGAATGAATTAGCTTGAGTGGTGAGTGACGATGAAGAATATTCTAGTGCCATATAGAAAGCATAATAGTCATAGGTGTTTTCTGATGATCAATAGAGGGGAAATGCATACAATGAAATAGTTTATTGACTGATAAGGTGATGTTTGAGCGCTTAAGAGCTAGGTGCTTTAGATTTCCCATTACAGTTTTGTAATTGTCAAATTTGTGAGCATAGCATCGCAATGAAGAGTAAGCGTTGGTGTCATATCAAGAGGTTTAGTCATAAGGGTGGCATTTGTCATTTTAGTGTAAGAAAATTAATGATGTATCAACATTGAGATAAGAGAAGTTCATTCAAGTGTGAAACAACATACACATTGTGAAAAAAGCGGGGCAGATCATGATTCTTAATGGAGAATTGTTTCTTTGGTGGGCATAAATCTTGGTTGGTTCAATGGTGTATAAGCTATACGTGGTGGCATTATAAAGGGAGATGTTGTGGATGATGTGCATGGAGTCTTGGGGAAGGACAAGTGACATGGAAAGATAGGAGGACACAATGAAGAGATTTTTTCTTTGGAGGTGTCATGAGATTGGGAGAGAGATGCATAAGGAAAAATAGACTCAACAAATTGAACATGTTTGGAGACATTTTGGTGTAGTGATATTGAGACAAAGGTACTTTGAGTGAGAGAGTAGCCAAGCAAGGCAAATAATTTGAAGCTAGTGTCAAGTTTGTGTGTGGCGTATGAGTGAAACCATCGGTAGTAGTGATAACCAAAAATACAAAGTTTGGAATAGTTGGGAGGAGTGCTAAAGGGGTGTTCATTTGGAGAAGAAAAGTGGATTGTGGGGGCGAGTAGACCTGTAAATGATTTATGAGGTAAATTGTTGTTGCAAATGCATTGGTGCAATGGGCAGTTGAACGGACAAATGAGACAAGAGAAACCAATTCAAAAATATAATGATGAGATTTTTTTAGTGAGATGAGAAATGCTATAGGTGGAGACTGGAGATCAATGTGGCAAGAGATTAACATGCATAACCATTTTGTTAGTATAAGGTATGATTTTGCAATTACAGTTTTTTTTCCTTCATGACTTTAAAGCTAATGAAGACTTTTTTTTTTATTGAAGTGGATAGATATAGATGTATTTGTATGGTGATCTATAAATATGATACAATATTTGAGGCAATCATATGATTGCATGAGTGGGGTCCACAGATTTGAGAAAAAAATTTAGAGAGGCTGTGAAAATACAATTGTGGAGTTTGATAATAAGGGTTTATGAATTTTATTCAAGGGTTGATAAGAAGAATAGTTTCATAGTTGAACAATTTTTCATGAAGCTCATCAAAAGTGATCTGAGTTTGACGAGAGTTAACTTGGTCAATCATATACTTGTAATTATCACCAACACCGCCAAGAATGACACCAATGATGTCTTCTTCATCCATGGGCTTGTTGAAATTAGCAATTTGATCAACATGAGTTTGGACATGGTGCATAATTTTAGTGATGGTTTGAGATCCTTTAATAAGATTCTTGATTTAATCATTATTTTGTTTGATGTGTCCTAGGTGGGTTTGGCATAGGCATTGGTTAGGATATTGTAGACTTCATGAGATGTGGTGGACCAGGGAGAAGAGGGATGAGGAGAGTGGAGAGAAATTCTACAAGAGTGCTAAAGATGAGTTTGTCTTAACGAATTCATATGTTGCAATATAGATTGTGAGATGTTGTGCCATTTGTGGTGATGTTGGTGGGTGGGTAAGGGTGGGATATATCTAGATATGCTTCGAGGTCATATCCAATAATTATGGGCATGAAATTGAAGCTTCCATGATAGTTAATTTGTGCAGGTATATTTGATGCGATTTTTATAGGAGAGGTTAATAGCAATTAATGGATAATGGGGTTAATAGGTATTGAGTATGGTGGGTTAGGATGTGGATGTTTTTTTGAGGTTGAGTGGGTGGCCATGTGGTGACAAAGGGAGGATGAGGAGAGGTTGGGAGGTTTTGTGGTAGAAAAGGGATGTGACTTGGGGTGCCGAGCTTGGAGGAGCAGAGGATCGTTGGCTAGATGATGTTGGGAGTGGAGTGTTTATGGTGTGGTTAACTGAGTGTTGTGCTGCTAGAGAATTGATGGGGATTAGCAGGAAGAGCATAACATCTATGATACGACTTGAACACCAAACATCAGTGAACTAACAATAAATTTCAGCAAACTAACATATTTTTTATTAATAGGAAAAGAAATATGAACAAGCAAGATACAATGGTCTTTTTTCGAGAGGAGGACATTCTCTCTCAAATTCTAGACGCCACCAGAATCCCTCATAAAAATAGTGGACAATAAACACACAAAACTCATTAATAACATGCCATAAAATCCTAGACAACTCCCCTTTAAATAGCTCTATAACACAATAATATAAATAGAACATTTTCAAACAATTTAAATATAATTTAAGAAACCTTTCTAACAATTAAAAATAATTTAGGAAACATTCTTAAACAAATAAATATGATTTAAAAAATTTTCCTAAACAAATTAAGCATAATTTAGGAAACATTCCTAAACAAATTCAACATAATTTAGGAAACCTTCCTAAATAATTAAACATAATTTAGGAAACATTCCTAAATAAATTCAACATAACTTAGAAAACCTTCCTAACAACTCCCTTTGATTAAGAACCTTCTAAATAGCTTCCCCTTGGCCTTCCTAGCATATTGTTGACCTCTAGGTATTCACCAACAGAACAAAAAAAAAAAAAAAAAAAAAAAAAAAAAAAAAAAAAAAAAAAAATCAATCAAAATACCTGTAAGCCATCGGGTCCACGAATCCTGCCGAGGATACGCTGAGTCGGCGCCGCTTGCGTCTCATCTCCGCGATTCCTGCATGAATCCCGCTCTCGATCGTCGCTCTTCGACGCCTTTAAAAGCAAGCCCAAGCCCTCAAGCTTTCGCTGCTCTCTTCTCCCACTCGCCTCCTCCACGTGAAAGCTCTTCCTCTGCTCTCGACTCCAAGCCACGACCGACCTCCAACCTCCTCCATCTCCCCTTCTCACGCGAACTCCACTTCCTCCATCCAATCAGCCCGATCACCCACTGCACCTTCCGATCTACTTGAGCCAAGAGAGAGAGAGAGAGAGAGAGAGAGAGAGAGAGAGAGAGAGAGAGAGAGAGAGAGAGAGAGAGAGAAGGAGCTCTCTTACCTTCCAATTTCAAGCTGCCATCGAGACCCCCTCTCCGGCCCTTCGTGGTCGCTCGACTTCACCCGCTCCGACGGCATTCCCTCCCTGTTGTTTCGGAAGTTACAACATTTTAATCGGAAGCAACACAGGGAGCTCGTTTGCTGTGAAGGTAACTTTCCCTTTCGCACGCCATTTCGGCCAGATCCCGTAACTGTGCCGAAACAAAGAGAGTAGGAGGAAGGGAGATTTTCTTGTAACCGTTATTAATTTTAATTAGTTTTTACTAATCATAATTAATTATATTGTTTTTTATAATTAATTGTTAATTATAACTAATTATTTATTATTAATTAATTATTAATTATAATTAACTATTAATTGGTTATAATTATTAATTATAATTAATTATTAGTTATTATAATTATAATCAATTAATCATAATTAATTAATTAGTCTTAATTAATCATTAATTATAATAAATAAAGTAATCATGAGTAATTATTTAAAGTTAATTATTTTATGATTATAATTAATTATTATTAATTGATTATAATTAGTTAATTAATTACCTAAAATTAATTACTATTAATTATAATTGATCATTATTAATTATAATTAATTAATTATTAATTATAATAATTAATTATTATTACTTATGATTAACCATAATTAATTATGATTATAAAAAAAAGAGAAGAAAAATGCTTCTCTTCTCTCTCATCGATCCTCGAGCCAGTATCTACAACCCCGCCAAGGTATAACTCTCTAATCCTAAAACTCCGAGAACTCGTTTCAACGCATTTGTCGGGACAAAACGACCACCTATACACGCTTTTCTTAGCGTGGTGGGAGGGAGTGCGTCCCGACGCTTGCGACGAAGCGGGTAATCACCCAAATTCCTTCTTCGAAGTTCGTATCGCCTTGGAAACCCCGCCTATACACGCTTTTCTTAGCGTGGTGGGAAGGGATCCCGGTGCGATGCCCACAACGAAGCGGGAATACCCATAAGTACCCGCTCGCGGGGAAATAACTGTTGTTCTTGCAAAATACTATAAAAAAATGCTTTTCTTGCAAAATATTTTCAAAAAATACCCCTACACGCTTTTCTTAGCGTGGTTGGGGATCAAAAAATACACGGCCGCGGTGTCCTCGAAAGAGGGCACCTACCATTCACGCTTTTCTTAGCGGGGTGGGAAAGACCCAGTTTTTCGTAGTTTTCCCCTAAACGGGGGAGACGCCGGAAGGCTGCCGAAATTTCGGGTGAACGCAATGTTACACTTGGACTTGATTGCACTCGAATGACATGCAAGAACAAAGAGCTAGAACTTGGTTGAACTCAAAGGACGATCGAACTTGGACTCAGCTTGTGAACATTTGGACTTGATTGAACGGTGGACTCGGACTTATAAACTTGATTCAATTGACTTAAGTGAACCTAAACTCAAATAAACTTGAAAGCATAAAATTTGAATTACATTTGATTTGAAAATCAAATGAGAAGAACGAAGAACTAGAACTTGATTGAACTTAAGGGACTGCAGTGGACTTGAACTCATTTTGAAGTCGGACTTGAACTCTATAAAGACCGCAGGGGATTTTGATGTGGACTTATAAGCCGAACTATAATAAGAGTTGACTTTGAATCTCATGTGACTCAAAAGAACCATTCGAACTCAAGCAAATACTTGAGTTGTAAAATATGAACTTGAGCTTGACTTAAACTTGCAAGATGGACTTAAACTAGCATTTCAACTTGAAGTGAACTCATGTTTGGATTAAGATGATACCAAATCAAAACTGCACTTAAAATGATGTCATGATTTGCAAAATAATAATAATTACATGTGAGAATGTATAAGGTTGGTGATGTATGAGAGATTTACAAATACTATTTCCTTACAAGTAAGGTTGGAATTGTAAGTGACATAATCAAATTTTCTCATTATGACATGATGCTTTCAAGGGATAGTACCACTTGCTTGCAAAAAGAGAGATCAACAAGATCTCTACCTAGAAGCTATGGCATGAAATCTCCAATGAACATTAAAGAGCTATCATGAATTCCTAACCAAATACAAATGTCATCAAGCAAGCTCATCATACAAGATTTAAGTTATCTTTATATGATAGTAGAAGACTTGTAATATTCAATATGGCTCGTCTATATGCAAATAATTGTGCTCATCTGTTATGAACATAAGAGCAAAATGAAGCCAAATATATTGAGTCTTACAAATAGAGGGGATTCAATATGTAACAAGTGCAAAGTTATACGAGCATACAAACTCCTATGAGCTAATGTAAAAGATCCGTTGCACATCCCATGTGTTCTCCACAAGAAAACCTGAAGGAGTTCTAAATATGCTTACAAATCAGTAGCATGGAGTTTCCTACAAATGAACATAGTGATGTGTATGATAAATGTGAATATTGACAAATAAACGAGGAGTCCTCACTCATATAGAAGTCCACTTATGAGTGATGACCCTTAATGTGTAGTGGATGCTAAATCATTCATACCATCAATAACCACTCAGCATCAGTCAAATATATCAGTCTTCTACGAGAAAGAATAAAAGATCTGCAACACATACGAGCTCTCTACGAAGACAAATGTATGTGCCACAACATCCACCCATGGGTAGATGCATAAAAACTACAGTAAATGCAGTATCCTGTAGTCAACTTCAGTCTAAGGAGGAATACATCTACCTCCAATAATAGTGGATGTATCATAAAGATCAAAGTCATAACAGAATGCTTAAAGACTATAAGTTCCTACGAGCTTACTACAAGTAAAGGCAGGAGATTAGTTAGTGCACTATGACCCGCCTACAAAAATCAACAAATAGTGCACGACAGTCTACCTGTATAAAGCAGCAAACAACTGATTCAGAAGCTGCTACTTTACGCCACCGGATCTGCAACATTCGTACAAGCAGACAGAAGGCGTCTACAAGTACTTTCAAAGTACCCCTGCACGTGCACTATAAATTGTATACACATATGTACACTAAAATGGGTAAAAATAATTATAAAACTCGCATGGGCCCCGGCGAGCATGTTATTGGTACACACGTGACGTATAGGGATGCTGCGCGGGTTGACAAGTGAATTCAAGTTCGAACCCGATCCTCCTATACGGATCAATAGGAGTCGACAAGGTTTGAACCAACAAACAAATATGTGGCCGTGGTGATCATAATATTTGTTTTAATACATCCATATTAGGCCTTCAAGACCTATAACAATGAGAATTCACTATCAAAAGGCATAAAGCCTACGAAACCCGATCCTCTGTCGACAGCCCGATAGAGTTGACAAGGTTCAATCCATAAATGGAAATGACCCCAAACACCCCGATGATGGCCGTGTTGAATGCAGATCTCAACCGGAGGGGTTCCCAAACATTTTTCAAACATCTCCCAAATATCCAAAGTTTATTTCAAATATTCTGAAGCTCCACCCAAAATACCCATAATAATCCAAAACTCCACAAAAATCTCAAAAAACTCAAAAATATTTAAATTTGAAATCATCCATCCGTACTTAAAGCAAATCCCATCCACCCTCCGCAATAGTCTGCCGGGGTGGACAAATTCAAATAAACTCTAGCTCACAAAGAGCCAAATGCCTAGTCGAAAATATCACTAGGATCCATTCTCAAACAATCTCCTGCCAATAAGGACGTGGTACGTGTCCTCTAACCGGCGGTTGACCGCCAAATGGCACCACAGGATAAACGGTTATGACCCGGGGCCCTCTGAACCGAGTGGTTTTGCCGCCAAATGGCACCACGAAATACCGGTTATGGCCAGCGCCGTTACGTTCCTTTTTGGCATCAAATCCTTGAGATATGAATCAATAGGATATGATCGATAGGGCACAAAGCCCTCTGTTAGCTAAGGTGGATTCAAATTTGTCCCCTTAGACAAACATTCAACCCCGGTCTACAAGGTCCCCTTGGACGAAGCAACCCATGGCTGCCGACAAGGATCCTTCTGTCAGGTTGGGTCGACTACCTCCTCTGACTAAGTAGACCAGAGACCGTGATGGCCCGGGACGACGGAACCATGGGATCTTGATCGGGTCTATCATCCATTCCCCCACCATTCGCTTTAAGTGCACGATGGTGAAATTTATATTTTAAATATCAAATCTTCCAAACTTTCCAAACTTCCCAAATTCACAAATCCAAATCCAATTCGCAAATTCAATACCCGTGCTGCTACTATATGCCAGATAACACGTATATTCTACGTATCTGATTGACGACTAGCCTTAATCGAAAGTTCTCTCTCGTTATCGAGAGGGGTAATTAACTATAGGGGCTTGCGCCTATAGGAAACCAGAACTCAGATCATAAAGTCCTCACAAAATGAGGGCGAAATCTCTGGGTAGTGTCTTATCTACAAACCCATCTGCCTTCCAAAATTTACCTCGGAACTTAGTTCGTTAAAACTCCCTCGCCGAATAAGAAAAGCGAGTGGAGGCCGAGGCCGAATTTTCGGAGCCCACACATATCAGGCTACTTGTTAAGGGATTTGCTACTGGTTTGATACCATATCATATTTTGGATGATGACACTACCTTTTCATTGATTCAAATCAATATATTATATGATATAGGATTTGAATTAGGTGGATTATGATAATCTTAGCACAAAGCAAGTTAAGCCTAACTAAATGCATATAAAATAATTAAAGAGACTATAAACACGAAAGGAAACTAACTAAATAGTTATAATGATTGTATCATTCCCTCACGCTTTGGGAACAGAAAGTAGCGGCAGGCATGCATTATGACCTAACAACTTATTCTATAATGTCCGGAATGCAAACTTTTGTTGCCATAGAGATTGTGTACATAATTCTGTATTACTTTTTTTAGCTTCTATTCAAGGATTAATGTTTTGAGCATTAATGATCATCATAATTATTATTAAGAGCCTTATCGTGCTATTTGGTTCTGCCTAGATGAATCAATTTGCCCAGTTATTCCAGTTGAGTGCTACTTGTTATATTAACTTCTTTGTGGAAATCCTCATTCGCAACTTTTGTTCAATTACCTTTGATCCTGATTTTTCTTTCTTAAACCTTTGACATTGATTCTAGCTGCCTGCATTTTTTGGATGTTTCTTTTGCTCTCTGCTATGCTGGTCCAGACCATGCAGACTATTTCCTAATAGGCTACTCATATAACATCTATAATGTTTCGAGTCATCATTTTGCTAATTTCATAGTGCTGAATCTTCAAATCTATCTATATTTGGCACTTGGCGCCTGTATTTTGTGAGGAAGTTTAGGATATTTATCTTTGAAAGATTTTGAGAGGTCTCTTAGTTGAATTTTAATAACGAAGATATTTTTTTTTTATATTCTTTTTTTAAGGGCATTACTATTGCTTCCATGCCAAGAATTAATCAGTTCATTGCTTCTCTTTTGGCTGGATATTGCTCATGTTTGAGGCCTCAAGTTACCAAAAATGCACATACATAAGCTGGGCTTTATATTATGAATAGCAATGGTGGCCACACGAGTGGGTATTATATTCGAGTTTTGATGAAAACGATCAAAATTTTGAAAGACTATGCTGTTGTTTATTGCTGACCACACTAGTGGACACTCTTCTGTTGATTGCTTAGCGTGAGGCTGTACTTATTGCATGGACATAATGGGAAGAGCTTTTAATTATTTCTATGATGGTCGTTGTAATGTACATCTTCTCATTAGAAATATCTCATTCCAAAAATATTTTGTTATCATAGGAAAGAGCTGGGTCTGCTGTTGTGGAGGCTATGCTGTCCAAATCAGCCCCAGTTTTTTATGGAGACCTTAGAAGCCATGAGAGGGTAATCATTGCTGTTCTTGTTGAGAAAATGACTAAAATTGTCCCTTGTCCCTTGACTCTTTATGAAGGATCAAAATAGTCCACAAATATATTAAATGACCATTTTGAATCCTCAAGTCTTCAACAAATGATTAAATTAGTCCCATTGTTTAAGGAGTTGATGGATCAAAATTGTCCTTTAATATAGTCTTTAATATAGTCGAGAATTATTTTGACCTTTCCCTCTTTCATAAAGAGTCAATGGACCATTTTGACTCTTTTCTTTGTTATTGTTTGTTTTTCAATGCCATGTTGGTCATTACATAACAACCTATTATCTCTCATACATAATCTTGAATTAAGCACATTGTTTATTTTTTTAATGTAGGTTCCTGTTCCTTTTTCCACCTTCATCACATCTTGCAAATCTTACCAGAAAGAAGCGAGTACTTCTAATAAAAAAGATATGGATATGGAGCTGGCTTATTCTAAAGAAGAACAAACATCTTTATTGGATATCCCTGATTTTATTTATTTAGCACAAGTAACAAATTAAAGACGTTTTTTGAGAACTTGTGTTACTTTCTTTTTTATTTAATTATTTTTATCATCGGCTTCCTCATTTGCCTCTTTATTATTTAATCCAGAATTCATGGATGAATGATGGAGACATCACATGATGGATGCAACTAAATGGATCAAATTGAATTTGGACATGCTTGCTGACCAAATTATTTCTGGCAGGTCCCCATTTTGAGTGCCAAAATTGAAGAGACCTGTCCATTGGAAATTTTGAGAGGTGATTTAGAAATGGTCGGTGATTTACCTTTACCACTTCCTTTGCATGCTTTGATTTCATTCATATATCTATGCATCTATTTTTACTTGTTTATTATTTGAAAATTCTATTCACAAATGAAAATTAAATACATTCAAATATTTTAACCTCATGCTGTTTTATCCAATCATTTTAATATTGCAGCCAAATTTTCTGGGAAACAATACCATAGAATCGATCAATTTATGGATGAATAAGGCTTCTTCTAGATCTAGTACGCACTATGATCCACACCATAATCTGCTTTGCATTGTTGCTGGTTGTAAACGAGGTATGGTATTTTACTTGAGGCCTTTCTCTTTTACAATCATTCTGTGGTATTGATTTCATTTTATACGGTGAATTTTATGCTTTTTTTTCACGCCAGCAGCTAAATTATTACATTTCCTTAACATAACATTTTGAATGACCTTGAGTTATGTCGGATTGGTGAATCAGAAGCTCAAGTAGACTATTGTAGGTGATAGGTTAGAAGATTTAGAAGGTTTGAGTTCCTTGTTGTCACATTTGGAGATTCGTTTTACAAACCTCCTGCAAATTAGCTTTCATTTGATTGCATACACAGGACTGTTACTGTTGAACTTACACTTAATCTACTATCATAAAAAAGCCCCCAGTAGGTTTGAATAGTGATAGACCAGTCCAAATAGGACCGGTTCACTATTATTAGAGGCGGAACAGGCATGTTCCATCCCCTATGCCTGCTGCCTCATCCAAGTGGGGTCCACTAGCTTAATTAAGAGAAACTTAAGGGAGTTTTAGGAGGAAAATTTCAAATAGAAGGGGCTGTTTTGGGATTTACATAAGGATTGTATGTTCAAGTAGGTTTTGGTGGCTAGGATGAGATTTGTATCCTGTTTTTTGCTGTAATTTGCTGTTTCTGGTTCTTATGAGGGCTCCAGAAGTGTCTAGAGAGTGGGGAGAGCCGGATCTTCCTCTCTAATTGAAGATACAACTGTATCTTGCTTGAGTTTGTTCTTCTTTCATCAAATATAGTTGTTGTGCTTGTGATTTCTCTATATTTTCCTCCAAATCGGCTTACAGGAGGGCTGTTTTTTTCCTGAATTTAGCAGGGAATTTCTTGGTATTTCCTAACAAATTGGTATCAGAGCACTTCGATCTAGGGTACCAATGGCCGGAAAGAAGGTGGAAGTGTTGGAGGGTGAAACAGGTCAACTGAAATTAGATTTTGAAAATCAGTTTGCATCCATCCTTGAAAAGATGAATGGAAAATTCGCCATCGTGGATTAAATGTTGTGGAAGTTGCTTGAAGCCAAACCCAATACGACGACATCAGAAATGAAGGAAGCCATCGGTAACCAAGGAAGAGGAGGAAACCCCAATCCATTTAGGTGAGGGAAAAATCAAGAGGTGGAGATTTTAGAGGGAGAAGATGTGATACCTCCACTAGAGACTATTTATAGGGAGGAGATGAGTATTGGGTATGAGCGCAACAGGGGTGCTAATTTTGAAAGGAGGGGGATTTCAAAGAAGGATTTGGGTACGAGCGCAGAAGGGAGGATCGAGACACCTGGGAGCACCTCCCCTTCAGGGAATGGGAGGCTATAGAGTATTCAGAGGAAATAGAGGTGATACGAGAGTGAGGAAGCTGAAGATGTCCACCTTTGAGGGAGATGATACACATGAGTGGATATACTAGATGGAGAGGTATTTCTCCGTTGACGGTTTGACGGAGGAGAGGCTGATGGCAGTGGTCCTATGCTTGGAGGGGAAGACCTTGGCTTGGTACCAGTGGATGGACATGCGACAACCCATACGATGCTATAGGGAGTTCAAGGAATGCTTATTGGAACGTTTTCGAACCAGCAGGAGAGGAGATTTTTACGAGCAATTTTTTGTCTTGACACAGGATGTTTCGGTGGCAGATTACTGGGAGAGGTTCAAGTACCTTGCTAATCGATTAGATCGCCTTTCTGAGACAATTTTAGAGGAGAACTTCATGAAGGGGCTGAAGCTAGAGATTCGGGTGGCGATTAGGGTGATGAGGCCTCATGACTTGGAAGAGGCAATAGAGTTGGCACAGTTAGTGGAGCAACAAAATTACCTGGAAAGGGGGTCCATAGGCAGTAGCTCAGGAGGTTCATACAGGATGACCATCACATTCTTAGCTCCCAAGGATCAACACTAGGAAGCCTTCATGATACTCTAAAGGAGAAGCCTACAGAAGGGGGATTTGTGGGAAATTTCATGAAGCTTATTGAGAAGGAACTACAGGAGAAACGGGTGAAGGGACTGTGTTTCAGATGTGATGTGAGTACACACTTAGCATAGATGTAACGATGGAACTCTTCAGGTTCTCGCCATCTGTGATGATGTGGAAGCCGAGGAGGGAGGTGAGAGAGAGGTAGTAATAGAAGAGGAGGAAGAGCTACACCTTAACATGGCATAAGTCACCTTAAACTTAGTGGTGGGGTTCACTCTGAATCATACCATAAAGGTCAAATAAGAAATAACAGATAGAGAGGTGGTGGTGCTGATCGATGGTGGGAATACCCATAATTTTATCTCCAACCAGGTTGTTGATCAATTGTGAGTGAAATTGGTGGACATCGGGGGTTACGGGGTGATGATGGGCATTGGGAAGGTAGAGATGAGTAGAGGAGTTGTGCTGACGATACATGAGGTTCATGTGTGGGAGGATTTTCTTCCATTTGAGTTAGGGAGCATTGATGTCATCCTGGGGATGAAGTGGATGCAGATTTTGGGAGATACCAATTTTAATTGGGGATCACTGGCGATGGAGCTGGTGGTGGAAGGAAGAAGAATGGTGATCAAGAGAGATGTGAGGTTGTCTCCAAAGCCATGGCATCTCTCAAATCCATGTTAAGGACCATACATGAGGTGGGAGGAGGCTTTCTGGTGGAATTGTAGAGCTTAGAAGGGTGAAAACTAGAGGAAGTGGGGGACATTCCTCTTCCAGTACAACTCTCATACATCATTTCGGTGAGGTTTTTTAGTCATCTCAAGGCTTAGCTCCACCAAGGGAGTAGGAGCATGCCATCGTCTTGAGGGAGGGGGTGTCACCGATTAGTGTGAGGCTTTATTGCCACTATCAAATTCGGAAGGATGAGATCGAGAAGCTGATTCGAGAGATGTTGGAGGCGAGGATCATCAGACCAAGTGTGAGCCCTTTTTCTAGTCCAGTCTTATTAGTCAAGAAGAATATCAGGAGTTGAAGATTATGTGTGGACTACAGGGCCTTGAATAAGGAGATTATACTGGACAAGTTTCCCATTTTAGTGATTGTTGAGCTACTGGATGAGCTATGTGGTGTAGTGGTGTTCATCAATATGGATATGAAGTCGGGATACCATCAGATCAGGATGAGGGAGGAGGATATTTTGAAGACTGCTTTCAGAACACATGAGCGACATTACGAGTTCTTAGTGATGCCATTCGGACTCACAAACGCCCTCACCACGTTCCAGTCGCTCATGTACAGTGTCTTCAGACCATATCTCAAGAAGTTCATGGTGGTCTTCTTTGATGACATATCGGTGTATAGTTGTCGATAGGAGAGCACTTGGAGCATGTAAGGGTGGTCTTGGAAGTATTAAGGGAGCATCAGCTGAGGGCCAACCTGAAGAAATATTGCTTTGCACAGACCAATATGGAATACTTGGGGCATGTGATCTCTCAGGAGGGGGTGGCTGCTGATCATGCCAAGATTGTGGCAATGCAAAAATGACTCCTACCTAGGTATTTGAGAGAGCTAAGAGGGTTCCTAGGATTGACAGGGTACTACTTGAGATTCGTGAGTTACTACATCACCATAGCTTGGCCATTAATGAGCAACTGAAGAATGATAATTTCATATGGGGAGAGACAGATACAAAGGCTTTTGAGAGATTGAAAAAGACCATGACTAAAATGCCCGTTTAAACTCTACCAGGTTTCAGTTAGATCTTTGTGGTGGAGACAGATGCATTTGGATATGGGTTGGGGGCCGTGCTCATGCAGAATCACATACCCATAGCTTACTTCAGCTAAGTTTTGGCAGCCAGAGCTAGGTTGAAGTTAGACTATGAGAGAGAATTGATGGCTATTGTGTTAACCATTTAGAAGTGGCTACCATACTTGGTGGGATGACATTTCATTGTTAAGATAGATTAGAGGAGTTTGAAGTTCCTTTTGGAGCAAAGGATGGTGACGGAGGAGCATCAGAGATATCAAAGATGGTCATCAAGCTATTAGGCTATGATTTTGAGATTCAATATAAGCTCGAATTGGAGAACAAAGTGGAAGTTTCCTTGTCCAGATGCATGGGGGAACTCCAGGAGTTGGCAATGTCGATACCATTGATATTGGATTGGGGAGTTATCAAAGAGGAGAGTATGCAGGACGAGGAGTTGTGAAACATCATAGCAGATCTTCTGAAGGATGACCAACCATCCGTGTTACTCTTTGGAGGGGTAGATACTGCTATGCAAGGGGAGGTTTGTGATGCTCAGGACCTCAGTTCATATCCTTCTACTATTGCAAGAGTTCCACGGGAGCGTTGTTGGAGGTCACTTTGGTGTACAAAAGACTGGCAGCGAAGCTGTATTGGAGGGGGATGCACAAGGATGTGGAAGAAATGGTGGCTAAATGTGAGGTGTGCCGGAGGAACAAGTACATGGCCATGGCTCATGGGGGATTACCTTAACTCCTTGCTCTACCTGGCAGGGTGTGGGAGGAGGTTACCATGGACTTCATTGATGGGCTACCACGATCGAAAGGGTATACGGTGATTTTGGTGGTAGTTGATAGATTGAGCAAGTATGTTCATTTCATTCCCCTGCAACTTCCTTACACGATAGTAACAGTAGCTGCCGCTTTTATTAGGGAGGTGGTCAGGCTACATGGGATACCAAAGTTTATAGTGTCTGACAGAGATAAGGTGTTTCTTAGTCATTTCTGGAGGGAGCTATTTTTGGCTTGAGGGGACAATATTGAAGAGGAGTATCGCTTACCACCCTTAGGCAGATGGGCAGACAGAGGTAGTGAACAGGAGCTTGGAGACACCTGCGATGTTTTGCTTTAGAAACACCTAGGGTATTGGCTAAGTGGTTGGCATGGGAAGAATACTAGTACAACACTTCATACCATTCGACCTCCCAGATGACCCCTTTTAATGTGCTATACAGGAGAGACTCACCCTATTTGGTACATTTTGGGCAAAGTCGCACACTAGTATCTTCAGTAGAGCAGCACTTAGAGTAAATGGATAGGGTACTAGAGGAGTTAAAAAGACACCTACTGAGGGCTCAACAAATTATGAAGTAGGTAGATGGGCACAAGAAGGAAATCTAGTTTGTTGTTGGAGATAGAGTGTTCTTAAAGTTGTGACCTTACATATAGAGAACAATAGCCAACAGAAGAAATGTGAAGCTAGCTTTGAGATACTTTGACCCTTATGAGGTGTTGGAAAGGATTAGAGCAGTGGCGCATCGCTTGAAGTTATCTTCGACTGCGTCCATATAATAGTGTTTCGCGTATCACAGTTGAGGCGAGCTGTGGGGGATTATGCAGCTAGTTCAGAGTTATCAAAAATGCTGACACAGGATTTGGAGGTGGTTTTGGAACCACTTAAGCTTAAAGAGGTTAGTCAGGGAGATGACAAGTCCAAGGAAGTGTTGATCAAATGAAAGAACTTACCTGACTATGATGCCACTTGGGAACCATATGAGAGGGTGAAGCATCCGTTTCCCTCTTTCCATCTTGAGGAGAAGGTGGCTCTTTGAAAGGGGAGTATTGATAGACCAGTCTAACTAGTCCAAACCGGACTGATTTACTATTATCAGAGCCAGAACATGCATGTTCTGCCCCCTATGCTTGTGCCCCATTCAAGTGGGATCCAATAGCTTAATTTAGAGAGAATTAAGGGAGTTTTAGGAGGGAAAATTCAAATAGATGGGGTTGTTTTGGGATTTACCTAAGGATTGCATGTTTAAGTAGGTTTTGGTGGTTAGGGTGAGATTTTTATCCTGATTTCTGCTGTAGTTTGCTATTCTTGGTTCTTGTGAGGGCTCTAGCGGCATCTAGAAAGTGGGGAGAGCCGGATTTTCTTCTCCAATTGAAGATCCAACTATATCTTGCTTGAGTTTGTTCTTCTTTCATCAAATATGGTTGTTGTGCTTGTTTTTTTTTATGTATCTTTTCCTCCGAATCAGGTGTAAGGGGGCTGTTTTTTTCCTGAATTCAGGAGGAAATATCTGGGTATTTCCTAACAAATAGCCCTTTCTTGTTGCTAGGAATTGCATGTCTCTGCAGTCCACATTCCTGTACTACGACTAGTCTTTAGGTGCTGGATAAAATATTGAAGGACATAGATAGCTTGTGGAATACGTTTCCCGTCTTATATTTCTTTCTAAATGAATATGGATATCGAAACCTTTCTGCTAATTAACATTAGTTTCAACGGTTTAAATAGTAGATCTGATGAGGAATTCAGATTTCGACACGTGTACCATCGACGGAGACGCAGATCGATGGCTACGATCTATTTCTGATTTATTGACATTTTATTTATGCTTGTATTTCTTGTTTCCTAGTTTGCCCCTGTGGGCATTGAGTCACTTATGTAGCCCTGAGGGCATTTGTGTCATTTCAGTTTTTATTTTATTTTTATCTACTTATATGAGGCCTCATGCAATGTAAGTTTTTAGTTTTTTGGAATGAATGAAATTTTTCTCTTTTGATCTCTTTGTGAGTTCGTGTCACTTTTCAAGATCTCTTTGTGAGTTCTTGAAGAGGTGGAGCTTGTAGATCTCTTTGTGAGTACTAGTGGAGGAGATGCATGAGGTTTGAAGTTTCATCTAAGTTTTCCAAGTCTTCCCCTTGATTTTCTGGCCATAGCTTTCCCCTCCCTCAAAATCATCCAGCCGCCGGCCTCCTTGGGCCGCCCAAGCCGCCGGCCTCCACCACTCAAACCCCTTTCCCAGCCGCCGGCCTCCTTCCCCAATTTTCCCCTCCACCTCTGCACCCGCTGGCCCTCCCTCTTGGATCTTGAATTTGAAATTCAAATTCCCCAAGAGGCATTGCTTACTTTCCAAAAATAAATCCTAAATTTTAGGCAATCGTCATAATTGGATTTCAATTCCAATTTAAAATTCAAATAGTTGCTTAATTGCCTACATGTAAATTAGGAAACATTCCTTTTGTTTAAAATCTGAAATTACTTCAGATTTTACTCAAATCTATTAATTAATCCAGTGGGCCCCACCTCAAAACCGAACCCCCTCCCCTCTTCTCTATTTTAGCCGGCCCCTCTATGGACCCCTTCTCTCTCCCAAATTAATTCCTAATCCCCACTAAATCAGCCCCAAATCTCTCCCCATTGCCGCCCCTCTCTCCCTCTTAGGATTGATTTGAATTTTCAAATTAAATCCTTCCCCTAGCTTCCCAAAATCTGAATTTATTTCAGATTTCCCTGCACTTTCCTCTTGGCTTCCCTCCCTAGCCGATTCCCCTTCTAGACCTCAAGCCGGCTAACCCTTTTCCCCTCCAAGCCGCCACCTCCTCTCTTCCTCTTCTTCCTTTTGGGTGTTCCTTCAACCCTTGGTGAGGATGCATGGCGGATCCCGAAGTTGATCACGGATTCATACTCAACTCCCAAGGAGACATCGACGTTGTCCGATAACCGTTCTTTGACGTCGGCTTTGGTTATGACGACACCATTGAAGATTATTTGAATCGGATCATCCCCCATCTCGTGGACATTCTCGACGAGCAACTTCCGGACTACGAGTGGAGCATCAACGGCCATCCACCCGCTTCCCCAACTCCTGCTTCTTCCCCGGCGACTAGTCCTCTCGGCATCACTTGTGTAATAGTGGTATCTCAAGCGTGCTTACGATCCTCTTCCGCTAGCCTCCACTTTCAAGAGTGATTAAAGGACCTCGAGGTGAAGGATCTAGATTTTAAATGTGTGGCTTTGTTATAGTTGGCTATTTGCATTATTTAAATCTTTGGTTATTCTTTTGCAAGTTCTTGTAATCTCGAAGTGTAATCAATTACTATTGCTTAATCTTTCATGACGCTTTCTTGAACTTATACTTGAGTAAGCAATATTTTATTGATAGTATGCGAAGTTAATAACTTTTATTAATTTCTTAATTGCAATTCTTGTCACCGCATTTAGTTTCACATCAAGATCATTTTTCTTTTTTCTGTAATCAATCTCTTGTTAACATTTTTTATGGTAAGAAAGATTAATTGTCCGTTTGAGAGTTCCATTCTGTCTGATGAAATGCATCCAGAACAATTCTGTGATCGATATCATGCATAGTTGATAATGATTCCAATTCATATGATCTATCTTTGACTCTAACTAGGTTAAACTCAAATCAAACCTGACTTTGGATTGATAACTTTTGAGTCAAGCTCGCTCAATTCATTATTTATTCGATTTTGGCTAGGCTCAAATTTTTTATGATTAAAGTTGAAATGATTTGGAGTCCACTTCAAATTAAAAATTAAATGAGTGGTGAAGGGAATATTATCTCATGCGGCCTTGTGCATTCATGTTTAATAAGCCAAATGGTCTATTAGCTCTTCATTTAAATGTTATGTCAACTAACATGTTTAAATAATATTTTTTATTTGAGCAAATTTCCGGCGATCCATCATTGACTTTAAAAGTTGAGGTTACTTAAATATGAGTTTGAATCCATTTTCCTTGTTCAAAATTAAGTTCGATATATTCAAGTTTACTTACATGGGACTAATAATCGAAACGAATTTGGAATTTGGACATCTTTATCAGACCTAGTGCTATCAATTCTAACACCGTTGTTAAGAAGTGTTGTTTAGCTTCTGCAAGATCAAATTCTTCTGTTTCCTTGTGATGTCTTATTCTATTCTTTTTTCACATGTATTTCATTTGTAATCCATGATTTCTATTAACCATCCTGATTTGTTTCCAACTTTCCATCTGAAAAGAGTCTAAATATGATAAAAAAAGTTCCAATTTCTGTCAAATTTATGTTGATAGCTTCTGAACAAAATAGACTGGAGAAAATCATTCTTTGATTTTCTGGTTTCTGCCCCCTTTACAATTTATACACCATTCAGTACACAAACACAACAAGAAAGAAACAAAATTGAAAAGAATATACACACGAACATCAGCAAGTGTCATTCCTATTTTGTTAGAGCCATAAACATCAGCCCCATTATTTCTACTTGTTCCTCCTCTATCAGCAGTGATTTGGATGTAAAGGACATGGAATGAATAAGGAAGATGAGTTTGGAAAGAAAACAGAGTTTGAGTTTGGCTTGGGTGGAATATGGAAAAGGAAAAGACATGTGGTATTTGAATTCAAAGACCACTCATTTATAGCCAGAATTAAACAACTAGGAACTCTTCCTTAAATGGTTTCAATTACAACAAATAAGGGGGCTTTGTCCAAATTTACCAACAGTATCCGACTTCAAAATTAATAATACTTTGCAGTTAGTGTTTTGAATGGTTTATCCGGTGCAATTCCATGTTAAATTTTCTCATGATCTCTTTCTACCCCCTCATTCTCATCTTCCCTAGGTAGAATGAATATTCAATCTCAAAACTTTTAATCCTGTTACTTTTCCTTGGACTATTGATTGATGTAGAACTTAAATGCTTGGGTAATGTTAAATAAGAAGTTGGACGTTTTTATTTGAGAGCAATATTACGTATTAAACTTGTAGTGATTTTAAACAATAAACGTAAACGAGAAAGGGGTGTTTAGGCCAAGTCACACAACTAGAAGTTAAGATCGATTTCTCGTTGAATATCCTTCATGTATGCTATGCTTGAATAATTGATTAGTCACTATGAAAAGAGATCCCTCACTCAACTCTTAGTAAAGTTGGCTGGTGGAGAACTTTTCAAGATTGTTATGATACCACATTTAAGGATAAACTTAGAAGATATAAGACTTGGAAGAGAGTTTACCTTCATCATGATGTGGGAATGGTTACTAGTAAGATACTGGAGCTTCTGGTCAGCAATTGGAGGCTTTTCGGACTGCAGGACATCAATAGGAGATTGCTGAAATTACTTGACAGCACTATGACTATCGGGATAGCAGGTCGGCAGGTTTTCGCTTGATGGAGATACGGGACAGCACCCTTAAAGATGACCAGGAGTCTGGACAACAACTGTGTAGGCTGTCGATCTGCAACTAGATGGTTCTAGATTGAGAAAAAAAATCAAGTAGTTGACAAAGGGGATGGAAAATAGCAGTTACAAGATGCCTTCGGAGGTTTAATTAGAGGATTTGAATTTGAATCCCAAAGAGTTAAAGAGGGAAGGGAGGGGCGGCTGGTCTTGAAGGGGAAGTAATGGATTGATGGGAATGTTTAATGAGGTATTTTCATTAGATAGGAAATAGGGAGAGGAAGGGGGGCCGGCGCGTGAGAGAGAGGGAAGGGTGTGAGGCCGTCAATTACAAGGGGAAGGGGGAAATTGATTGGGAAATCAATTAATTCCCAATCTTAGGCATTAGAATTAGGGGAGGGATTAATGGGTGTCCGCATTCATTGAATGTGGATTTGAAATTAAATCTGATTTAATTTCAGATTTGCATCGATTGGGGGCTTTCCAAAATTAGATTTTATTAATTAGGAAAAGCTTTGAAATTTAAATTCATTTGAATTTAAATTCAAATATCTTCCCAATTAATAATGGGATGTATTCGGCAAGTAGTAACTCTAGGTAATTGTGGATCTAGGGTTTGGTTGGCTGACGGTTATAGGGAGGAGCAAGGCCTTTGTGGCCGGCGGTTGGAGGGGAGGAAGGGGTGGCCGGCCTAGGGGGAGGTGGGGGTGCGGAGGTTGGCTGAGAGAGGGGGAGGGGCGATGATGGCCGGTCGCTTAAGGGAAAAGGGAGGGGAAGACCACGAACCTGGACGCTTCCTGCGATTGGTGGGTACTACGCTGCCCTCACTTAGGGACTTCAATCTCTCAAAGACTCTCAAGCTCTTTAAAATACATAAGTGCAGAAAATTTTATAATATCATTCATCATCCTTCAAAGAAGGGGGAGGAGGCTTTAAATAGCCAATACAATGAAGAAAATATAAAAGACCAACTTGCCCCTAGGGCATACATGTGACTAGGCGCTCAAGTGAGGGCATAAAAGGAAAATGTATAATAAAGCTCATAAATATAATGAACTAATACATCAATAATAAATTTAATACAATGATAATCTGATGCAAGAAAAAATTTGAGAAAAGCCCCAAATTTTTGCAAGTAAGAACTAAACCTTCATAAGAAATATAAGAAACACAACACCAAAAAACTAGACAAAATACAACAAATAAACCAAAACAACTCCACTTTTATAAAATAAAATGACTTACAAACTTTGACACTTACAAAATGACTCAAACAAAATTATATAATAAAAAACTTAAATTTGCATTTCATTTGCTTTGAGAAGAAGGATACAAGTGGCATCGGGCTTGCAGATAGAAGAAGTAGATTAGAAGCCGAGACGAAGAAGAGAGGACAAGCTCGCAAGCTTTCTTAGGCAAAGAGAGGAAGAAAAGGCATAGCTCGCAAGCTATCCTAGAAACCCGCAGGTTTAGATCCAAAAATCAACTACATAACATCCTTTTTATGCTTCAAAACATCTCTAATTTATAAGAGAAAAGAGGGCAGCCGAACAGCCAACAACCTCCCTCCAAACCAATCAAGAAAAGAGAAATAGAAAGCCAAAAGGCATACCAGGACAGCAGCTGAAAAGCCACCCAAAAATCAGGCCAAATACATCAATGTACAAGCTACCAGGGAAGGAACCGAAGAGGCAGCACATGGGGGCGGAACCAGCAGGAAAAACCCAACAGCCAGCCACGGGAGGAAACCGAGAAGGCAAGCATAGGAACTGGGTAGAGGCAGCCACGGGAAAACAGCCAGGGAGTAAACCGAAGGGGCACCAGGAGGAAACCGAGGAGGCACAAATGAAGGGAAAATGCCAATGTCCACTTCACAGTATGAGCTGAAATTAGAAGAGAAACCTTTTTATATTAATGAGCTAAAGTCACATCTCAACATTTATGAGCTAGAACCACTTAGTTCCAAATTTTTCAGCACAAAACCCAAACAGCCAAGGACCAAATCGAGAGCAGCCAAGGACCAAACCGTGAGACAACAAGCAGCCCAAAGAACAAATATTCATTTTGTTTTGACCCCCCCTTGCCTACATCATAATCAAAAGTAAAACGGTGCAATCGTGGCCGTAGGTCGATGACCACACCTCTGGTAGACTCTCCAAGGTTGGATGTCCTCATCATTGATTCTTTCATACAATACTGATTTGATTTCATTATTTTGTGAGGACTTCTTATGCTAGCATTTAAGCTGATTTTCGTGGAGTGAAATGAAATGAAGCATATGGTCGTCTTGTTATTGAGTGTGATTCTATGAATTACCATGCTTATTTGCTGATAAGTCTTTTTGTCAATGGGGTGGTTTCAGTTGTTTTATGGCCTCCTTCTTCATCTCCCTTACTATACCCAATGCCTGTATATGGAGAAGCATCAAACCATAGGTACGTTACATCTCAGTTTGATTTTTTAATAGCGAACTCTGTTCTTGCCTTTGTATCTGTAATGCAAATTGTTTAATCGTTTTGTCTTTTTCTGTTACTAGAAATAACTGTCCAGATTTTTCAGCTTTAAAGTTCTAATATGTTTTGATTGTTGTTCACCTGCAGTGCCGTTGATCTAGTAAATCCTGACTTTTCAGTGCATGGTAGAGCCCTGACTTCAAAGGAATATTCACAAGAGATTGTTCTTCATTACGGTGATGCTCTCTTTATACCTGAGGGTTGGTAAGATTTATTTTTGCCACCTGTCTTTTTTTTCTTGATGTCTTAAAATTAGAGAAAATGATGGCTAGCTGCTCTATTAAATCTCCTTTATTACATTCTGATTACTGTTAAACCTCTGCACAGATTATAAAATTTGAATCGATAATACTTTTTTGCTCACCACTAGTAGTTCTTCCTAAAACACAATTGGGATTTTGCTTCTTCTGTTTTCCGCCTTTTTTGACAACTTGAAGTTTTTGGAGTTGGCTCAGAATATCATTACTGCAGGAGCCAGTTTAATGACCAGTCCCAAATCTCTATGTATGCCTTACTTGATTAGGATAGAGAAAATGATTAAAATGATCTCTTGACTTTTTATGAAAGACCAATATGGTCTCAACTATGTTAAATGATCATTTTGGTCATTCAACTCTTTAAAGAATAACTATGGGACTATTTTGATTCATTTTTAAAGACTTGAGGGACCAAAATGATCATTATATAGTTGAAGATTATTCTGATCCTTCATAAAGAGTTAAGGGACCATTTTGCATTTTGACCTCTTTAAAATATATTTATATTTAATGCGCCCGCTGAACCTAAAAAAAAAAGGGACCATTTTAATCTTTTTCCTCGGATATATTCTTAAGTTTATTAGGTTGATATTTGACTGGGTAGAGGCAGCCCGCAGGTTTAGGTTGTTTCACGCTTGTGGGAATATAACTTCTAGTCAAACCTCGTATTATCACTGTAGCATTAGATTAGGGAGCCTTATTGATAATCAACAACAAATAAGTCAATAGCTTGTTGTGAAATTAGGCTTTGAGTCAATGAGCCTTAGTTATGATCCCTATATGGTTCATTTAGAATCATGGATACCCTCACCCTAGGTAATGCCATATGGATCGATGGTGATATTAAGCCAAGGGTATGATTTTATTATAAACATTGGCATGCTTTACTGCAAGAAAGATCTCATAACCAGTAAACAAAATGGCTTTGATGCTTGAAACATGTCTAGCTGTGATTCAGAGCTCATGGGCATGACCTAAAAGGCGTTGGAGGCATATCATGGTCAAACTAGTTGGTAAAGATAAACTTTTGTTAACCCTTAAAAAGGATGTGCTAAGCTTTGGTTTGTTTTCTTGGTTTTATATGGAGTGGAATGAAGCCCGCATGGTATATGAGCTTCTTGATTTTTACATTACCCTTACAGTGTAGGTTATATTCCTTAGGATGTGTTAGACCTATCCACTGGACTGGTCTAGCCGGTCCATATCGGACCGGCTTACGAAAAACAGAGGCGGAAGAGTCTGCCTCCTGCATGCCGATCAAACCGAACGGAACAAAAAGAGCATATTAGGAAGGTTTTGGGAGAAGTTTAAGAGGGAAATTTGAATGTAGAGACTGTTTAGAGATTTCCTTTTGAATTGTATGCATTAAATAGTTTGTTTTCCTAGGGTTAGTGATGTGAAACAACATTTGCATGGAGTTACTTTAAGGAAATTAAAGAGAGTAGATTTAATAAAATAATCCCAAAATAAATTTATTGCTTATAACAATGGTTGATCATTAAAATTCTTGGTTTTTAACTCTCTTAGGCAAAGAAGAGCAAGGTCGGTTAACCAAACAATTTAAGAAAATGCAAAGATCAATTGTAAAACTACGACGATAAATAAGAATCCGCGATTTAATAATGAGAACTTTCACCTTTGTAGCCCATAGCTCAACTAGTCTAGGCTTTAGCGGAAGAAGAGTCTCCACATTAGAACCGAGGTCACTCCGAGGAAGGAGCCTAAGATCGTCGTTCTTAGATAGTGGGCCGAAGTGGTGGAGGAAGGCGGTCGTCCAAGGATGATCCAACGTCCCTTTGATCTTTGCTCGTTGATCACATCCACTAAGGTGTAATGGATACGATCGATGTAATCTTCAATGGTGTCGTCGAAATCAAAGCCCACATCAAAGAACGGTGATTGGAGGATGTCGACTTGATCTCGCTCGTCATGTACGAATCCAAAGTTCCATTCAAATTCCGGATCCGCCATACATCCCTTTTGCTTGTAGATGAGAGGGCAAGGTGGAAGAACCCTGGAGAAGTGGTCTCGGGTGAGGGGAAGAGAGAGGTCGGGTGGGCTAGGGGGTAGAGGAACTTTCAGAATTATGGAATCTAATTCCAATTAGGTGTAGCGGGGGAATTTAATTTGAAAATCAAATTAATTCCAAATTGGATGGGGGGAGCTGGCGGTTCAAGAGGGTTAATGAAGATTGATTGAGAGCAATTAATAAAATAGGAGAGAGAACAGCCATTCAAGGGGAGGCCGGCCACGTATAGAGAGGGAAGAAAGGAATAAAAATCAAATAGGTGGGGCCCATATTATATATATTAATTATAATCAAATTTGAGTTAACGTTCAGTATTGATTTTTAATTAAGAAAACTTCCAGAATGGCATAATATGTGAGGGAAACGGGATTAGAATTTCAATTTAGGATTAAATTCCCTGAAAGAACTTCCCAAATCAGGAAGACCAAATAGGAAAGCAAATTAATCATAGCAATTTTGAAATCCCTGCAGCTGGGCCAAGGGATGGCCGGCGGCTAGATGGCCTGGCCAGCAGGGGTGGCGGGATGGAGCGGGCTGGCCGGGGTGGATTTCAGGTGTGCATGATGAATGACAAGACTCATGAGCTTACAAAAGTTTAAAACATAGACAAATAGGAAGACAACAGACCACAAAACACATACACAACATACTAACTCACACGAACACATGGCTAGAAAAAAGGTGGATGAGTCACGAGAAGAGGGGTCTAAAGTGTTTGGTTTTGCTATTGGAGCCTAAATCCAGGTTCCCATGGCTGGAAGAAAGGTGGAAGCATTGGAAGGGGAGATCGGACAAATGAAATTTGAAATTTCAGATATCCAAACTCAAGTTTCAGATATAAAAAAAAAGGATATTTCAGTAATCCATGATAAGTTCAATTCAAAATTTTCCATCATGGAGGAAATGTTGAAGAAAGTGCTCTAGGACCAAACTAAAATATCACCGTCGGAGGTGAGGGAAGGCCCGACAACTAAGGAAGTGGGGAAAACCTTAAGCCGATCAGACGAATGGAAGATCAAAAGTTAGAGATTTTGGAGGGAATAGAAAAAATGCCTCCCCTAGGGCCCATTCCTAGGGAGGGTATGGGGAGAGGCGTGACGAGGTTGGGCATGAGTGGAGTGGTGTTGAATTTGAAAGAAGAAGGGTTGAATTTGAAAGGTAAGGACTTGATTATGATCGAAGAGGTGTCGAATTTGTAAGGAGAGGGGTTGAATATGATTGAAGGGGTGTTGAATTTGAAGGGAGAAGGTGGAATTGTGATGAAAGGTTTGAGTGCGAGCGGTGTAGGGATGATTGGCACAGTTTGGGGGAACCGCCCCCTTGGGAATGAGAAATTATGGAGGGAAACAGAGAGAACGGAGGCGATCCGAGTGTGAGGAAACTGAAGATGCCAATCTTTGAAAGGGAGGATGTGCACGGGTGGATCTACAAGGTAGAAAGATATTTCGCCGTCAATGGGTTGACAGAGGAGGAGAGATTGATGACAGTGGGCTTATGTTTGGAAGGGAAGGCTTTGGCTTGGTGCCTGTGGAGGGTCATGCGATGACCCATACGGAGTTGGAGGGAGTTCAAGGATTTCTTGGTAGAATGTTTTCGAACTGGCGAGGGAGGAGACTTCTACGAGTAATTATTCGTCTTGACATATGATGTTTCAATGATGGAGTACTGGGAGAGATTCGAGTATCTTGCTAGTCGATTGGACCTCCTTTCTTGAGACAGTGCTAGTGGAAAATTTTATGAAGGGAATGACACTAGAGATCTCGACAGCGGTTAGAGTAATGAGGCATCTTGATTTGGGAGTAGTTATGGAGCTAGCTCAATTGGTGGAGGATCAGAGGCACCTGGAGAGAGAGACGAGAGGCAACAGCTCAGGAGGTTCAAACAGGAGGACCACCACATTTCTAGCACCTAAGGAGTCGACACTGGGTACTCTTCTGGAGACTTCGAAGGAGAAGACTGTAGGAGTAAGACCAAAGGAAAACTTCAAGAAGCTCATAGAAACGGAATTACAGGAGAAAATGGCTAAGGGGCTTTGTTTCAGATGTGATGAGAGGTATGCGTCGGGGCTTATGTGTAAGGACCGAACTCTTCAGGTTCTTACCGTTTATGATGAAGAAGGAATGGAGGACGGTGTCGTCTTCCCACCTTGTGGACAAGATGGGTCTTTAGGAGGGGAGTATTATTTGACCGGTCCATACCGGACCGACTTATGAACAACAGTGGTAGAAGAATTCGCCTCCTGCATGCCGATTAAACTGAACGGAGCAAGATGAGCAGATTAGGAAGGTTTTGGAGAAGTTTAGGAGAGAAATTTGAATGTCAAGATTGTTTAGAGATTTCCTTTTGAATTGTATGCATTAAGTTGTTTGTTTTCCTAGGGTTAGGGCATCTTGAATTTGGCTGAAATTTGAGATTTCTTAGGTTTAAGTTTTTTGGCTCTAGCGGATTTGGGAGAGATTGATCCTCCTCTCGAATTGAGGATCAATTGTATCTTTTTATTTTCTTCCGGTAATTTGTATTATTGCAATAAAATTCCTATTTTTCTCTGATTTTCCGTTGGATTTGTGGAAATTTCTCGCTGTTTTCTCGAGATTGATAGGATTTACTTGAAATCTTCAGGAGTTTTCTATCAGATACACTAGTGCTTTAACATGCTTTTTGGTGTTTTTTAAGAACCTCTAGTTCCTTGTTTACTTATGTTTGAAAGTCAATAGGGAGGTTTCATGATAAGTCGGGATGTTTCATTATAAACCAGGCGTCCATTTAGTTATTATCCTTATTAGGAATTTTTTATTCTTTCATTTGCTAGTTAGGGAAATTTAAAAAGAATGCTAAGAGTCATTCATTTTTTTTCTAAGAGTCATTCTTATGTCTCACCAAGTAGCTAGTTGCACTTTTGTTGATTTTTAGAGTTTCGTCATTGGGGACTAAGGTGTTTTGAAAGTTGGACCTCAAAGGGAGGCGTCATAGTTTCAAACCTCGAGTTACTTTGAACCTATGGAGGTCTTTTGGAAACTTTAGATTCCTTGGGAGATCACTATTGAGAATGCATGCTTATCAATGTGTTTGAAGAGTGTCAATGCATTGGCACAATTTTTATTTTATTGGCATTATCTTTGTCAAGTATCGTAAAGGTACAAGTCATGTCAACTCTATTGACATATTAACTATGTTCCCATGTTAGTTTTGTGTGGAATCTAATTGTGTTGATCAATCAGGTTGTATTATTGACTTAGACTTCAATTACATAGGCCATGTTTGACGAGGAGCTCGTTGGTAGGTCGCAGGGGGATAGCGCGGTCTTGCTCAAGGGTTCTCGGTGGCGAAGCCCTTGAATTTTTTTTCTTGTCCATACAACACTGCTGCGTCATGGAACCCCTCTGAGATAGAGAGAACAATGCCGCAACGCTGTAGTTTATAGTGCCACGATCTATGATGTAACAACACTTCTCCTCAAATAAGTGTGCAGTATCCGACATATATTCGACACGACACGCATCCGACACACCTCCGACACATGTAGGATACGCCGAAAATGTGTTCGATTAAAAAATATTAAATACAAATTGGACATGTGTGTCTTAAATATTTTATGATTTTTTAAAATATAATTTATTGTATTTAAAAATTTTATTTATTTAAAGTATTAAAACTAAATTTATTATTTCCTATCAACAACACTAAATCAATCGCCTGCACTCAATACCCCATTCATCGAATATTTTCATTTTCATTTCTCTTTGGCTGTTGCGACTTTGATTTCACAACAATGCCCGATGTCATCTCAACATTGAAGTCTGACATCATTACAATATTGACGTTTCAAAATCATCTCAACATTAAAGTCTGATATTATCTTGACATTGATGCTAGACACTAGCAATTTTTATATCTATAACTTGACAGCTCATCTTTGTCCAACGTCATCGTAACATTGATGACCAACACCTTCTCAACATCGACGACAGATACATTCTTGACTTCGACGTCCGATACTTACTGCATAACATCGATGCTCGACTCTCGACAGCATGGTCGTCTCCTCTCTCTATTCTTAATACACGACATCCATGCCCAACGCTCGACATCATAATATCAATCATTTTAAACAAAAATTCTAATTAAATGACTTATCATTTCTAAATTATTTTTAATATTATACTTATTCAATTTTTATACATTATTTTTTAAATATAAAAATCATAATACCATGTCCAACTCATGTTCCTATATTTTCAATAATTAACATTTTTGTTTTTCGTGTAATGTCGTATCCATATCGCCGTGTCCGTGTCTTTGCACCATAGGCCACGATGCTGCAAGACAGAGAAGTTAGTGCCAAGGCGTTATAGCATTGCGAGTCAGGTTGAGCAGTTTTTTCTTATTTCACTTGAAGGGTTGTATCATTTAGTGTATTTTAATGTGTTTCTTTGTCTGTTCTGAGTGTAGAACGGTGTGAGAAGTGAAGAGAGACAAGGAGAGAGAGTGAGAAGAGTGGTATGTACAATTTTTCATTTCCATAGTGGATTTCTTGGTGTGATTTGGCTCCGCAGTTTTTTTTTTTTTTTGGCGATTTCGAGTTTTTCTGCATTAAATTTTGGTGTTTTTTCATGTTTTTTTTCTTTTTCTTATTTGTTTCATTGCGTGGTTTTACTTCCCAACATCCTAGTATTGAAAAATAATTATATTAGTGAGATATGAGTCTATATCCTTGTAATTGAGGACACTTTTCTCCTTTATTTATTTCCTATTTCTATTCCCATGCATTCTTATGTATATACCTACATATTTTGTAGATCAGGGTAATAGAAATAGTTTCCCTCTAACATATTGTCAAAGCAATGTTGACTATGCCCTAGTCGTCCCTCTCTCTTCCATCGATCTCTTTTCACACAAATCCACCTACATGCATGTTCATTTGCCACTCATTAATCCCAAGCCCACGCCTTATTATTTTTCACTCGGTTCACAACTATGCATTCCCATCTGTGCTCACATAGATTCTATGCACCCATGCTCTCTTGCCTTGTGCTCTATGTTGTGCACGTGCTACTCCGTATAGCAAGCACACTCATGTGCTTTGTGCATCACATTTGTATGTATACTACTCGATGTGCTTGCTTATGTTGCTCGTCAATACTTTGCATGTACACTACACTTGTGTGTGCTCCCTGCTTTTATGAGCGCATGTCACCCTCTTATATGGATTATTGCAAGCTCTCTTATGACTAGATGCACTCCCTTGGATAGACATTTTATGATGGAGAAGATAGACAATGGTTTAATGTCACTATGTTCATCGCCACAGATGACCAACTTGTAGATATCCTCACCTAACAATTATCATGAGCAATATTTCAATTAAAAATTGCCATGCAAATTTGGAATAGACAAGATTAATTCATTCTCTTGAGGGGGAGTTTGGAAAGGTCGCCTTCCATCAATGTCACCTTCATTAATTTTGCGTCCATCAGTGTTCTACCATGCGCATCTATCCTTCTCATTCATTATTCCCTTCTTGTCACCTCAATGATCCGTTGGATTATTATTGCTGCCTTATCATTCTGTGGGCTATTGTAATTATTATTCTACTTGCTCATTGTTTTGTGGACTACTGGATTTATTCTTCTTTAATTTTGTATGTTTCATATTAAAAGCTCTCCCAGAATTGTATAAATACTATATAAACGTTGGAATGAAGTACTCAACCAATTCCATCCAATTCTTATCAGGGAAAACATCCATAAATACCCATTATGGAACTCACTCAGGCATATTTTGATACTTAATTATTATTTTCAATGGGGATGTGTTATGCCCAGATTGGTCCAGTAGGCCCTTGGCAAGGGGCCGGCCGAGGTGTATGAGAGACGGACCAAGCTTGGTCCGCCCTCTTGAATTGCCACCCATACATGGGTGGGGCCCACTCATGAAATTAAATAGGAAGGGAGGGGGCAGCTACGGCTTAGGAGGCTTAAATGTTTTTTTAGGCTTAATTGTTTGCTTTAAATAGGAAGAGAGGATTAGGGTTAGGGTTATGCAAATTATTGTGGTTGTTCTTATTCTTGGAGTTTGGTGTCTTGGGCTCTAGTGGAGTCTAGGGATTGGGAGAGATAGATTCTCCTCTCGAATTGAAGATCAATTGTATCTTGCTATTTTCTTTCGTTAGTTTGATTATTGCTACTGTTTTTCTAGTTTTTCCATTGGTCTTGTGACTCGTTCTCGTTGTTTTATCAAGATCATTAGGGTTTACTTGGGAACTCCAAATACTTCATAATAGGATGATGCCACTTAAGTAAATGGGTTGACCAATCTGGTTTGATATGATGGGTTAGGCTTATTATTATTTATTATTATCACCGTAAATGTTAATCTCCGCTCTCCAGTAATCATTTAAAAGCAAGTTAACTACGAAAATCAAGTGATTAGTTTTAGCTATTTCAGAAAGTTTTTATGTTCACTAACAACCGTATGAATGACTAATTTGAGTTAGTTATCCTTAAATTTTTATAATTTTGACATAAAGTAGTACTTTAGTGATCATATCCTTTTTTCACAACTTTCTTCTTTGGTAGATTGACTGGATGCTTCCATCAATTCACAATAAAAAATGACAGCCTCTTTCATCATATGCCAGTTTTCAACTAATTAATTGTTAGAGACAAGAATATGTTGATAGTAAACATCCATTTGGTTCACTATAAAGGATAAATATTTCAGAAAGGATGGAGAACTGTTTTTAGGTGTTGCAATAACAATTGTTGCTTTAGCGATTCACCAAATGAGCTGTCTAACTTTTATGTATCCTGAGTTCTTAATAGCTTTTCTTAAGTAAATTTTTATGTTGTAAGTCTTGCTTCTTTCCTGGTGAGGAAACCAACTCTTGCTTTTTAATAGGTTTCATCAGGTGGATAGTCATGATCTGACTGTTGCAGTGAACTTTTGGTGGAAATCTTGTACGATTTCTAACATGGTAGAGCACATGGATGCGTACTATCTTCGTCGAATCTTGAGTAGGTATTATAACTTCTCATACTTCGTATTTAATGTTTCTTTTCTTGGGATCACCTATGTTATATTTAGATATCTTGCAATTCTCTACCTTTCAAACTGTTAAATAATATATTGAAGTTATTATATTTAATTAAGAACTAGCAACCCATGTGCGGTGCATGAGGTTGTTAATTTGCGTGAAAAAATTAAATGAAATTATTGAAAGACCGTGGGATCCACTAGTCAACCAATTTTGATAGGAATTTGTGAGCACACGGATTAATGGTTATAACCATTATATCGATCATGTTATAATCTTTAAATTGCAATTTGTGTGCTTCCCGTTCCTCTTCTACCCGCGAGCTCCTCTTAGGGATTTTTTTTTTTTTTGATAATTAGTTTTGATTTATTTTCATTTCAAGACATTTGAAAAAGTCTATATATACTTCTACACTTTATACGCAATCAACTAATAAAAGTCGTAGTAATTCTTTTATATTTCTACTTTTCTACATGGTATTAGAGCCAGAATATTGTTTCATGCTTCCAACCTTTATTCTTTTTTTCTTCTTCTTACTTTTTAGGATTCTTTCTCTCTTCATTATGTTTGATTTCTTTGACTTCCCTTTTAAGAAGTCAAGCATCATGAATAATGAAAATGTGACTAACTGAGAATTCCAAGGGCTACTCGCCTTATATTGCTTGCATGAAAGAAGCTACTTTAAATGGTTTCAAATTGTGGATCCTCCTTTGGAGTTGAAGGAACCAAAGCTTGTGCTTTGGGATGAAGTTGATTTCATAATCATTACATGACTGTGGAATACTATGATGCTTGAAATTAGTTGGTTATTTGTCTTGTCTACTGCAAAGAAATTTGAAATGTCGTCCAACAAACATACTTTACAGTGAATGGTGTTGCACTTATCTACGAGAGCAAAACTAAGATCTCAACAACTAAGCAAGGTAATATTTTTATTATTGAATATTTTAATGCGATGAAGGTTTATTGGCTTGAATTAGACTATTACCAAGATCTCAAGATGAGATGTTGCAATGATGCGATTATTTAAAAAAAAAAAGTGGAAAGAGTAGTGTTTGAGTTCCTTGCAGTACTTAATAATGGCTTCGACTAAATTTGTGTTCATATTTTAAGCATAGAAAATCTGCCATCATTAATCTGCCATCATTAAATGGGGTTTTCTCTCTTATAAGAGCTGAAGAAAGATGGTAATGCTCGATGCTCCGGCCTTCTAAATATCTGCCATGACAACCATCAAACTCCAAAATAAGTGACTTACTACAAACTTTTCCCACAGCTAAACTATTTTATTTTGTATGATTAAGATTAAAATCAACAAATTATATTAATAAAATAAAAGGTTGGGATTTCATATGGTAAACAATCCACTTTTATAATAGTGATATAGATTTATTATCCAATTTTATTTTATTATGATTATATACATTTTTTTTTCAATTTTGCTATTAGATTTCTCTCAACACAACAATGACGACGGTCACAACAACAACAACAAGCCATTATCCTACTACCTGTGGTCGACTATATGAATCATTTTTCTCCATTATGTCCTATTAAGAGTCAAACTCTCATTTAATTCTTATGAGAGAAACTCATTTCTAATATTTTCTAACCGTTACTTTTTAGGTCTATCTTAACATAGGACAAATCTAATTCATATTATTAGATTTTTTTTCTCGCACCAAAATGTATTAAAGAAAGATATTAAATAAAATGCTAGATAATTTTTACGCATATATATATATATATATATACACACACATATGGGCAGATTGGGTTTCTTGATGATATTGCTATTGAGTCTCTTAGCTTGACATTAACTTCTACATTTAGTACTGATGCAGGGGTGAAGGATATTAAAATCTCAAATGCACCTGCACTAGAACTTGGCCATAACCTTATTATGCTTGAATTACCACCCCAAAAGCTAGATCCTATGTATTAGGTGTTCTTGTTGGGCAGATTGGCCAACTGTTATTTAGATCACATAGCCAAAGAGGAGGATGATTGGCTTGAAACCGAAAAGAAGGTGATTGTCATCCACATGTTTCATCAAATTCTGAAACTTTCATGCTTATGCGACGTGTTGAAAATGTGGATGATGAACTATAAGTGGATGAGAGAATAGAAGAACAACAAGGAAGTCTCTAGTGAAACAATTGAAGATCTGGAGAAGGTGCAACATGAGGAAGATTAAGTTGAGTCGGCTTTAGGGCTTCGATTTTTTATGTGGTCTTATAGGACAGGAATCAATTTGATATTAATTAACTCTGAATAGATTAAAAAGATAAATAATTTTTGTTAATTAATTAGGTAAAAAGTTATTTTAACAGGATAAAATTTAGTAATTTGATAATTTAATTTAAGTTATGATACATCTCAAGGCTATTACGCTATGAATAAATCACGCTGAGCATGTGCCCTTTAGACTGAAGAACCTTTCCTCAGACCCCCCAGGGCAAATTTTTCTGCCCTTTACTAGTGTGAGTTCCAACAACACCTTTTAAAACATTGCTCCATACCCCACCTTTCCTGGCTTGTTGGGGAGATGCTAACCCTATAATATGTTCTTTTAACCAGCTTAATTGTGTTGGATGAAGGCTTTGCAAACATTACGAGACAGGCCATGTTGTAAATCCTTCTACCAGCAACCTTTAGTACTACCGTTGCTTCAGTTTTATGATCCTTCCTTTTCCAGATGGCTTCTTAGGACCTGAGTCCCTTGAGGTTTTCGGACTGCCAATCTGGTGCAGTTTGTGGCATGGGCGAAAAGATTATTGGTTCTTTTGACAGTGATCCTAGTAAAAAAAACCATATTAATATATTATTATGCTACTCTTGCTTTTGTCCTCCGACCTGCAACTTGTGGCCATTGTACATTGCTTTTTTCCTCCTACTTCTGTACACAGTATAGCGTGAAATCGGGCATAATTTCTATGCATTAACGTACTATTTAATTTATGGATTTAATGTAGTTCTAGGACTTCCTTGAGTCACCTTGTTACAAATAGACTTATTTTTATATTCATCATAGTGTATTTCTGTTTACTGACTTTTTCCAATTTTCTTTGTTTCATTTTGGATATGCTTGTCACATCATGGATCAATTCAAAAGATTGGTGGACAAAGAAATGGTATTCTTTTTCCAAGTTTAATCATCTTAAACTTTTCTATCTTTTATATTGAAGTTTTCGCTCCCCTGCATTTTTTTTGGAATGCTTTGCTTACACATTAAAAATCTACTCCTTTTACGAGGACAACCTTGCTACTTGTTTTGCTTTCTCCAAACTTAAATTGCTTTATCGGAAATTAACTATTCTTGAAATATTTTCCACTTTATAGCCATATATCATAAATGAAATTGGAATTACAAGGGATGTGATTCTATGAAAGTTATTTCTCAGATAAATTGCAATAAAGTCCCCCACATTTTCTAGATAAAAGATGCTTCCCTAGCATAAAGCTTAGTTTTCGTTGGTTCTAGTTTGTGCGGATTATATATAATTGAAATGCTCAAAGGTTCGCTTTGCTTTGTGGACACTTTCGACTCAATGCACCTTTCCACATAGTAACTTGTGATAAAATATAGGCTCATCATTTAAAACAATTTATGGGCATATAATTTGGAATATTGTATTGAATGTGAGGTTTTAAGGAATTGTAATGAAACTGTGAGGTAGCTCCTTTTTGCCCCATTCGTTTTATCTTATCATCATCGTTAATGATTACGTCTCTCTATCAGATTTTGGTTATATATATATATATATATATATATATATATATATATATATATATATATATATATATATATATATATATATATATAATGGATTAAAAAAATATTTGAGGTGCATGTATCGAGGCGCTTCTCTAATTGAGGCGCACAAGGAGTATCCAGAGGCTTAAGCCTCATTGGTTCAATTGAGGCTTGCACTTTTTTTAAATGAGGCGCATGTTACGAAGCTTTTTGAGGCGCCTCATTTGGAATAGGGATTTAATTTTTTTTTGTGTTTTATATTATTATAATAAATATATTCTATTATACTATCATATCCATGTGATCTGTGACTATGCTAAGGCTCAGGTCCAGATATAGGGAGGCAGTGAGCTAGTCTTATTTGAAGAATGAAATGTTTGAATTCAGTGCAGCTCAAACATGTTACAATACACTTTTTTGGTAGATTTGCATTCATTTATAATTTTAAATTTGAAAGCTATGTTTAAGCTTTCTATTTTAATATATTTTAATTATTTACTTTTTATTAATTATTGAATGTTGGTGGGTTATATTTCGAGATGATGTGTCTAAACTTAAAACATTTGTACTGAAAGTTCTTAGTATTTATTTGTTTAGCTTCTGAATGTGAGCGTAATTGAAGCATATTTAACCAAGTTCATACAAAGTGAAGGAATCAATTGGTTGTAGGATGAATAAACAAGTCATTTTATGTTATGTTTAACACAAAAATGAAGAACAGACATCCCAAATTATAGTGGTAAAAAATTGGTGATAGTGAAATGAATCATTTGGTCATTGATGATATATTATCTAATGATAAATAGATAGTGCAAAAAATTAATGAAATGATTGAAGTTGAAGCTAAAGGAATGATCTTTAATAATGAGGAGAATGAAGATATTACTGCCTACATTCAAAGTGTTATTGAAATGGGAAACTTCTACTTCACAATCATAAAATAAAGAAGCATAGTGAGGTTAGAGCATCGAAAAATCAAAAGATAATTTCAGTATAATGCATTATTTTATTTTGTTATTAAATTTATTGTTTATTTTAGATTATGTCTAATGTAATATTAGCTGTTCTATTGAGGAAGAAAAAATATTTTAATTGAATAAGATTTTGAATATGACAATAAAACAGACTCTGAGGATGATAGTAATGTTACAAATGATGACTCTTATGAAGAATATCAAAGTTAGGATGAGCTGTCATGGATTATGATTCTCGTGGCGTATTTAAATTCTAAGTGAGTGTTTTCTTTTAACCTCCATTTAGACTTCCTTGTTATGATAATATTTAATATTGAGATTTATGTTTTATATATTTATGATGATGAATCAAGTAATATGTTTATGGTTTATTTCTTTTTTTCCATTTTTATCAATTATTTATAATTTTATGACAAGGCTTACGCCTCTATCTGCCTTGAGGCTTATGCCTCACCACACTAAGGCAAAACATCTTAATTCTTGAGTTCTCCTTTTTAAGCATTGATATGTGTGTATGTATATATATATTTGGGTTGCATTTGTAGCTATGCTAGAGGTCAGTTCAATCCATCCCTCCAATCTTATATTTCTTATAGATTGAAGTCAATTTAAAATTGATTTTGAGCAAAATCCAAATAGAGACATTTCAAGTCAAGTTGAACTCAATAATTTCAAGTTTGAGTTGAACAAACTCACTTTAAATTGATTTGTTATCAGCTTTTCTTGGATTTATTTCTAGAAGCAATCACTTCTGCATCATGGCTTGTGTCCAATACTAGGTGAAACTTAGATGATATCAATTGGTTATGTTCATATACCAATGTGATAGCATTTATTTAATGGCATGTCATGCTCACCCTTTTCTATGATATGTATTTCAATGAATCATGTATTATGCTGTCATACTTTTTTTTTTTTTGTTTCCAATATACTCCTGGTTTAGAAGAGATTATTTAATAATACGATGATTCTTCTCTTCTTTTGACATAGGACAGAATGACATGTTGAGAAGCTTAGAAGGTTGCTCAAAAGGTGGTAACCATGCCCCAAAAACTGATGTCTTAAAAGGTTAGCCTTATTCACCCTTCTACCTTTAAGGGTTATCTAGAAACCTACACTTGGACTATCCTTCATAATATTTATTATATTGAATCATTGATTGAATGTTGATTTTCTGATCAAGTAAGAGACTATAAAAGGTAATTGTCAAACAAGCTGACATGATAGTATTAAACTTCAACTCATGGCTTTCTTAAGTTGCATCAGCCAAAACATTGGAGTTGTGTTCTTTGAATTGAAAGGTATTGAAAAGATTTGAACCCAGCAAACGGGTATTTGGATGATGATAATGGTTGGTCCTTATAATTTAAGTTGTTGCCTTATATTCAACAGATCAGCTAGTTGATGCCTGTTCTCTTCGAAAAATTTGTTTCCCATGCTTTTTTTCTTGTCATAGTAAGGTTTATACAGGCAGGGTGTGAGTAAGGTTTATATAGGCAGGGTGTGGATCATCAGACCAAGTGTTAGTCCTTTCTCTAATCCAGTCCTACTGGTCAAGAAGAAGGATGGAAGCTCGAGGTTTTGTGTGGATTAGAGGGCGTGGAATAAGGAGACCGTGCCGGATAAGTTTCCCATTATGGTGATCGATGAACTACTAGATGAACTGTATGGAGTAGTGGTGTTCTCCAAGATGGACTTGAAATTGGGCTACCATCAAATCAGGATGAAGGAGGAAGATGTGTAGAAGACAGCTGTTAGGATGCACGAGGGGCACTACGAGTTCTTGGTGATGCCATTTGGGCTTACAAAATCTCTTGCCACTTTCCAATCATATTGATGAATCGGGTGTTCAAGCCATACCTACAGAGGTTTGTCTTAGTTTTCTTTGATGACATACTTTTGTATAACAGGAGCGAGGAAGAGCATCTTGAGCATTTAAGTGTGGTTTTTGGAGTTCTACAGGAGCATCAGCTCAGGGCCAACATGAAGAAGTGCAGCTTTGCACAGACCAGTGTGGAGTACTTATGGCACGTGGTATTTCAGGAGGGAGTGACAGCTGATTAAACAAAAAATGAAGCAATGCAGAAATTACCTCTACCTAGGAACTTGAGGAAGTTGAGGGGTTTCCTTGGACTGACTGGGTGCTACCGGAGATTTATGAGGGGTTACAGTACCATAGGGTGGCCCTTGACTGAGCAACTGAAGAAGGATAGTTTTTCTGTGGGGAGAGGCAGCGACCCAGGCTTTTGAGAGATTGAAGAAATCCATGACTACAGTCCCAGTTTAGCCCTCCCGGGTTTTAGCCAGGTTTTTGTAGTGGAGACTGATGCGTTCGGATATGGGTTGGGGGTCGTACTCATGTAGAGCCACAGGCCTATAGCATAGCACAATCAAGTGTTGTCAGCCAGAGCTAGACTGAAGTCGGTGTATGAGAGGGAATTGATGACGATTGTGCTTGCTATACAGAAGTGGCGCCCTTACTTGCTGGGTAGGCATTTCATTGTCAGAACTAATCAGAGAAGCTTGAAATACTTGTTAGAGCAAAAGATGATGACTGAGGAGCATCAAAGGTGGTTGTCCAAACTGCTAGCCTATGTTTTTGAGATCCAGTACAGGCCATGTTTGAGAAATAAGGCGACTGATGCTTTATCAAGATGTGTTGAGGAACTCAAGGGGATGGCGATTTCAGTACCCCTAATGGTAGACTGGGGGGCTATCAAAGAAGAGAGCAGGCAAAATGAGGAGTTGAGGAAGATTAGAGAGGATTTGATGAGTGATGTAGAACATATATGAAAATTTGATTTAGATAAAGAATTTTGCACGCTCGATGATTAAGAGCAAGTTAATTAAAGCTTGATGTTGATTTAGACAATGAAATAAAACACAAGAGCGATAACAAAAGCTTAGGCCAAGTTACTTGCGAAAAGTAATAACCACATAATAATCAATTGCTCTAGACATTGCAAACGAAATGGGTTTCAACAAGAAATCCCTAATCTAACAATAAGAGTAGTGCTATGAAAGATCTTTCACACAATTCCTACTAAACCCGAAGCTTTAGCGGAGCGTTGCAAGATTTTGCATGAATCAATCAAAACCACAAATAAGGATCAACGAGAAAGGTAAGAGTTCACCCTTTGCTAAGATTCAACCTTCTCGCAAGCTTGGACAGCAGTTGGTGGCTTTATGGCAGCGAAACTGGTGATCTCCTCTTGCTGTAATTGATGGAAAGCAAGTTGGAAATCTGGGACAGCAATGGGGAGGTGCAGAATCTTCTGGACAACAGGTTTGCAAGCTCCAGGACCCTGGCCAGCACTTGATCTCCTTCGGGACAGCAACTAGGAGCATCCGGACAGCATCTACGCCAAATCTGGACAGCTGTTTTGGCAATGGGAAATTCTGGACGGCACACAAAATCTGTCCAGAAATCTAGACAGCAACTTGGACTAGGACAATTCAGGATTGCAACTAGGCTCTCTAGATACAAGAAAACTAGATGAGTATTATGGGGAATTCTCTGCCCAGCAGTGGCGGGGAATCTGGAATTAATTTCAAGGCATAGGGAGCATGCCAAATAAGTCACAAACTAATTTGGAGAGAAAGGGGAAAGGGCTGGCTGGTTATGGGAGCATTAATGGGCTGATTGAAGGCTTAATTGGGTGTATTAATTAGATAGGAGAGAGAGGGAGGGGGCCGGCCATGCAAGGGGGGTTTATTGTGAATTTTGGAATTCTTTCCAAACATAAGACTTTAATTAAAGGGAATCTCTAATTAAATTCAGATTTGAAGAGATTTGGGAGTTTCCTAAAATAAATCAATCTCATTAGGAAAGGATTTTAAATTCAATTTAATTGAAATTTGAAATTTGAATTCTTTCCAAAGTTTAAGATGATCTAAATAGGAAAGTATTTAATTCTTTACCACATGAAAGGTTTTATTTTGGGAAAACATTAATGAGGTGGGAGCTAGGAGTGTCGGCGGCACTTAGGGGAATTGGGGGAATTTTTATGGAAACCTTTAATGCTTCCTTGAGTTAGGGAATTAAATTTAGAAGAGATATTTCATCCCAAATTAATTTAAAACTCAAAGAGGAAGGGATTTGGAAAACTTTCCTAAAATAGGATTGGTATTTTAGGTAACTTTTCAAATTCAAATAAATTTGAATTTATAAAGTAGTTGAATTGCCTAAACTATTCAAACCCAATTAGGAAAGGGGTAATTGCAAGCAATGATGGAGGAAAACCCGAAGGAGAAGGGGCGGCGGCTTGGGCTTGGGCTCGATTGGGTGAAGGGCGGATGGTTTGGTGGGGGAAGTTGGCTGGCGACGAGGTGGAGTGTGGCTAGGGAATCCGGCGGCTAAGAGGAAAGGGAATTGGATGGGGATGTTGGTGGCTTAGTGGGGAAGGCGGAAGGGAAAGAAGAACGAAAGAAAGGTACATGAAGAAGAACCACGAACCCGGCCGTCTCCAAGGTTGGTAGGTGATCCGTTTTCCCTCCTTAGGAATCTCTCCAAAGTTCTCTCCTAGAACTGTCACAACTCAAAGAACACATGTGCAGGAATTTTTTCATAATATTCATTCATTAATCCTCAAAGAAGAAGATGGGGGCTTTAAATAGCCCATACAAGGAGAAAATAAAAAGTACTACAATGCCCCTAGGGCTTACACAAACTTAAGCCCTTAAGTAAGGGCAAAAAAGGAAAAACATAATAAACTTCATAAAATAAAAATAATAATACATCAATCGTAAATATGAAATCATAAGTAGCGTGATGTAATCGTGGCCGTTGATCGACGACCACGCCTTTAGTAAATTTTTCCATGTCTTGATGTCCTCATCAATGAGAGATACGAGTAACCACCCTGGGTACTCACTTGAGGGGGAGAAACTCTTACATCAGGGGAGGTTGGTGATGGCACGAATCTCCATCCACATTCCTCACCTATTGTAGGAGTTCCTTAAGAGCGTAGTGGGAGGCCATTTCGGAGTAGAGAAGACGTTTATAAGATTGGCTGCTGAGTTATACTGGAAGTTGATGCATAAAAGATGTAGAGGAGATGGTGGCAAGGTGTGAGGTGTGTTAGAGAAATAAGTACATGTCTATGGCTTCAGGAGGGTTACTACAACCATTATTACTTCCAAACAGGGTATGGGAGGAAGTGTCCATGGATTTCATAGATAGCCTACTCCGACATGAGGGGTTCACAGTTATTATGGTGGTGGTTGATAGGATGAGTATGCATATTTCAAATCCTCACGACAACCCTATATCGATGTGACAATGGCATCAACATTCATCAGGGAGATGGTTAGACTTCATGGGATTTCAGAGTCCGAGACAAGGTGTTCCTCAGCCAGTTTTGGAGGGAGTTGTTCAGGTTGCAAGGCACTCTTCTCAAGAGAAGCACCGCCTACCATCCTCAGATAGATGGACAAACGGAGGTAGTAAACCGGAGTTTAGAGACTTACTTGAGGTGTTTTGCTTCTGAAACACCAAGAATGTGGGCAAAATGGCTAGCATGGGCCGAGTATTGGTACAATACATTGTACCATTCTGCTCTCGGATGACTCCTTTTAAAGTGCTATATGGAAGAGACCCCCACATCTAATGCACTTTGGAAGAGGAAACACACCAGTTTCTTTAGTTGGCAGTATTTAGAAGTAAGGGACAAGGTGTTGGAGTTGAAGAAACATTTATTGAGGGTACAACAAATCATGAAGAAACAGACATATTCACATAGGAGAGACATACAATTTGAAGTGAGAGAGAAGGTATTCTTAAAATTACGACCTTATAGGCAGAGGACAACTGCTAACAGGAGGAATGAGAAATTGGCCGCGAGGTATTTCGGCCCCTACGAGATCATGGATAAGATCGAAGCAATGGCGTACCGTTTTGATGTGATATTAAATGCGAATACAAGAATTGCAATTTAAGAGATTAATAATGGTTATGAACGTTGCGTACTACCCAATAAAAACTAGTTTACTCAAGTAGAGGTTTTAGAAAATGGCATGAAAGATAAAGCAATAGCAATAGGTCACAATTGAGATTACGAGAACTTGCAAAATTAATAACCAAGAATTCAGATAAAACAAATAGCCAACTATAACAAAGCCTCACATTTAAAATCTAGATCTTTCACCTCGAGGTCCTTTAATCAACTCTTGAAGGTGGAGGCTAGCGGAAGAGGATCGTAAGCACGCTTAGAGATACCACTATTACACAAGTGATGCCGAGAGGACTATTTGCCGGGGAAGAAGCAGGAGTTGGGGAAGCGGATGGATGGCCGTTGATGATCCACTCGTAGTCCGAAAGTTGCCCGTCGAGGATGTCCACGAGATGGGGGACGATCCGATTCAAATAATCTTCAACGGTGTCGTCAAAATTGAATCCGATGTTGATGTCTCCTTGGGAGTTGAGTACGAGTCCGTGATCAACTTCGGGATCCGCCATGCATCCTCGCCGGAAGTTGAATGAGCACCAAAAAGGAGGAAGAGGGAGAGAGGAGGTGGACGCTTGGAGGTGAGAGGGTTGGGCCGGCTTGGGGTCTTGAAGGAAACGGCTAGGGAGAGGCCACGAAATAAAAACAGAAATTTTGAAATTATTTCAGGTTTTAGTGGGTGGGAGGGGGATTAATTTGAAGATTTCAAATTAATTCCAAGAGAGAAGGAGGGGGCGGCAATGGGGAGTTAATGGCGCTGATTTGGTGGGGATTAGGAATTAATTTAGGTGAGAGAGAAGCCCAGTGAAGGGGGCCGGCCACATATAGAGAGGGAAGAGCATAATTGACATGTAGAGTGGGGCCCATAACACTCATCAAGGATTTAATTAAAATCTGAATTAAATCTCAGATTTTTTAAGATAGGAAAGTTTCCTAATAGATGGGCAATCAATTAGGGGAGATTTGAATTTCAAATTTGAATTGAAATTCAATTAAGATGATTGCCTAAAATCAAGGAGCTATTTTAGGAAAGTCATTTATGGCTCTTGAGAAAATTTGAAATTTCAAATTTGAAATCCCAAGGAGGGAGGTTGGCGGCAAGAGGAGGGGATGGGGCTAAGGAGGAGGGGCGGAGGGCCGGCGGCGGGTGGCTGACAGCGAGCCGGCGGCAAGGGTTTATGGGGATGGGGAATTTGCTTCAAGGAAAAGAAAAATTAGCAAAGTGAAGAGGCAAGGATTCACTCACCTCAATCGCTTCCACCCCAAATCTCACAAAGAAATCTTGGAAGAAAAAAAAAACTAAGAACTCACTAAGAGATCTTTCTCCTCTAAGGAACTCACTAAGAGATCACCAAGTGGAATAAAATTTTCATTCAATTAATCATCAACAAAATACATAGCATGAGGCCTCCTTTAAATAGGCCAAAATAAAGTAAAATGCAAATGACACAAATGCCCTTTGGGCTACATAAGTGACTCAATGCCCACAGGGACAAACTAGGAAGAAAGTAAAAAGTGCAAGCATAAATAAAATACAAATAAATCAGAAATATAGGCTCTGGATCGTAGCCGTCGATCTGCGTCTCCGACGATGGTACACGTGTTGAAATCTGATGTCATCATCACGTTTGAAGTTACCCCCATCCGCCACCATATACCCAGTCTTCCATATGTCTCATGCAATTAGTGCAAAGTTACCAGCTATACTGACAGAAGAGTTGGAAGTGGTTTTAGAATCACTGGAGTTGAGAGGGGTAAGATCAGATAAAGATGGAAACAAAGAACTGCTTATTAGATGGATGGACCTTCTTGAATTCGATGCTATTTGAGAGCCATATGAGAGGGTGAAAGAGTAGTTTCCTTCATTTTACCTTGAGGACAAGGTGGGTCTTTGGGCGGGGGGTAATGTTAAGCCGACCCAAGGGGGCGGCTGAACATATTAAACTGATCCCTAGTGGACTGGTTTTGGTTTACAAGAGGAGCCAAGGGGGGCAGAATCACCGGGGGGGCTAAACAGATGGGTCCCACATTTTAATTAAGCATTATATTGGAGGAAAAATTCAAATTAAGGGCTGTTTAGGGATTAAATTTTGTCATTTTGCTTTAATTAGTTTTGTCTTTCTAGGGTTAGGGGGATCTTGAATTTGAAATCTGATTTGAGATCTAGGGTTTGTTCTTGTGGGCTCTAGGCTTGGCTAGAGATTTGGAGAGTTGTTTCTTCCTCTCGAATTGAATAACCTTGTATCGTGTGTTGTTCTTCTTCTTCATTTAGTGAAATATACTATTTTCTCCCAGATTTTTCCCGGTTTCTACTGTTTTAACTTAATATTGCTGCAGTGTGGTGACTGTTTTTTTCCCTGAAAACAGTAGTTTTTCTGCTTATGGATGCTTATTTCCTATCAGAATCCTATCACACATCTAGTTTAGTTCAACTATATCAGCTTCCTATGTTAATATATTTTCATTTTTTTAATTGCACTTTCTTATTACTTGATAAATTTTTATCACTTCTTTATATTCTTAAGATATATATTCATTACCACTAATCTATATTGTGTGATATAGTGTATTGTACATGTTGTGTAAACTTTAAAGTTTAAATATGTTATTGATATATAAAGAGCACTACATTATGTGAGATTCTTGATAGCTGAATTGGGGTGATCAACAATTTTTTCTTTTATCCGGTCCCCTTTTTTGACTCTCCCTTTTTAAAGTTTAAATTGCAAGAAAAAATTATGCAAGAAATTATTTTAGTCTACTATCACTTCATCCCGATCTACTGTTGAAGATGCATTGATTATATCATTTATAAACTATCAGGTGACTCTTATTTTGAGTCAAATGATCCGATTAGGCATGCTGAACAGAGCATATTGGCATCAGATCCGCTGGAACCCCATGAACTTAATGTACTTTACCAAATAGTTTCATTGGTTCATGAAAATCTCAGCCCATCAAGTCATGGTGAAGCTTCAGGTTTTACTCCAAAAGTATCAGGCATCAACGTGGATGGAGATCAAAAGAGCAATGCAGCTATGTATTCATCTATAGTGCTAAACAACCCTGTTGCAAGCATACTTTGGGCTGTTGATCCATTAGCACTCCAAAAAGTTATATTATCTATGGTGGTGAGTAAATATTGCTTGGAAATAATGATTTTTCTCTATCTACTCATGCTTTACTATATAATCCATAAATTTCATATGCATTTGCTGTACTTACATTTTGCATCTTGTGGGACAACAAACATAGTAAATGGGTCCTTTTTATTGATGAACTGGTGGTTTGTTATGGCTTTGTATTTGAATTTTGAATTTACCTTGGATCTTCTTAGTTGAATGAATCTCAAGACTAATCAAGGTTGTCTCGTTGTATTTAGATTTTAAGAAATATTAACACCTAAGTACACTGCAAGCACTTTGGCTAATATCATCAAATATATATAATTTTTATCTCACATTCATCTTAATATTTTCATTGATGTAAAATTCTACTTTGCTGAGTAATTTTTTTAATCTCCAAGCATTCAATTCCATACTCGATCTATTATTGCGGCCTTGAGGGTCTAATTGCATTTTTATAAAATTTAACTTTAGATCTCCATATTATTGTATGGTAATACTCCTGAAACATTTATTTGTTTTAGCCATTCTCCTGATGTTCTATATATCTCCATCTAATCTAATCCCCATTCTCTTATATAATATGCCCAATATAAAGGGATCACATCTAAGTATAATTTGATATTCCAATTCAATTCTTCAAAAATTGCATATGATATACTTAGTCATTCTTCTAATTTTATATTCAATAAAAGTGATTCTTTTAAAGTTATGGTGGCCTGGTTATGATATTTTTACGTGTAGTAACAACAATGAGATCGTGTAATGATTTTGCCCAAAAATTTTGGGTTCCTTGTATGTTTGTTCTTAAACTTCAGAATCGGTTCCCAAGAACATTGGAAGCTCTTATCATACACATGCTTTCGCCAACAGCAGCTGAAGTTCTTACAAGGAAGTTTGATGAAATGGATAAGGAAACCACCAAGGAACAACAGTAAGCGCAAATCTTACAATTGAACGTTTTTACAAATAGCAAATACAGATTGGAAATTAACCTTTTCATTTCATGGCCATCAGGAGTGAGTTTTACCAGCAATTCTATAGTGTTTTTGATGATCAATACGCTGCAATGGATTCAATTCTTCATGGAAAAGAATTCTTCTCTTTCCAGGTGGGTTACTGTCTTCTCAAATTCTCTTCTACTCTCTTTTAGGATAGATTATTAGTTGCACCTTAGTCTACTGGAGAACCATAAGGAAGGCTTATAGGAGAATGACAAGTATCCTAAGAAATATCACACAGTAATAATATACACTTATATACAGTAATATACAAATCTACAACTCGAGTTTCGTGGACATAGTAATACACAACTATGTACATTATACTGTAATATACAAACTTTGTACAAGAGTTTACAAGTGTATATAACTGTACAATTTTCCTGTACACAGCTGTGAATCGTTGTGACAGTTGTCTGCAGGAATGTTACATGCAACTATGCAAGGTTCTAAAAATTGGACCGGACCGGCCGGTTCAACAAGGGAATAGGTTGGTGGCCGGTCCGGCTATTTAATGTAACCGATTGTGGATTAGACCAAGGAAAAACTGGGCGGTTCTCTGGTCAGCCGGTGAATCGCCGAACCGCCCCAATTTTAAACGAGCCGCCTATCGAAGTTTCATAAATCACAACCGTTTGTTTAAGATCGAACTACTGAAATGAGATAGGAAATATAATTAAATGCGTACCCTAAGAGCCAAAAGTCACGAAACAGTGAAATGCATCCTCTCTGGCTCTCCCACACACGAAATCGTGAAGGTCTCTGGCTCTCCGTCCTCAACATTACAAAGTGTTGTCGGCTTGCCAGTTGACTGTTGAAGGCCCGAAGAGCTAAAATAAAAAAATAAAAAAATAATAATAAAAAAGAAGGCCCGAAGAACTGAAGGTAGGCTGCATTCTTCTCTTTTTTCCATTCTTTTCTGTTTTTATTTTGTGCTGTTCGTGCGTCTGTGGCACTGCTTCTCCCCCAATGTTTTTTTTTTTTTTCTTGTGAGAAAGCTTGTAAATGCTTCATGATTTTTTTTTTTGCCATTATGTATTGCAGTAGTTTGGTCCTTTGGACAAATGAAATTAAAAAAAAATCAGAAACTGTGTTTGATAAATTTGAGTCAGTTCATGTTTGATAAATCTGAGAAACTGTTTGCCATTTTTTTAAGTTGCAGAAAAAACTTTAATTATAGTTTACAGTTTACAGTTTACTACAGAGTTCATGTTATGTTGTATTGCTTCATGGTTTTTTTCTCAATCAGTTCATGTTTGATAAATCTGAGAACTTTAGTTGCTGCAAACAGTTGGATTATTGAATCCAAGAGATGGTGTGATGATTTTGATGATTATTTTTAAAATAAAATTAGTATTTATTATGTCATCTGGTTTAACGTCATTTCAACCGGTCGAACTGTGAGTCTCTCCTTCTGGTTCGTTATCCGGTTCGATTTTTACAACCATGGTTTACATGTTTGATTTTTATTGTTGACTGTAGTGGGATAAAGGCTTGATGTTGTTGTTGTTGTTGTTGTTGTATGTCTCCAAAAGGATGTTGCTCGTGGGGTTAGGATGCAAAAAGTACGATCCCATATGATAAAACAGTCATAGATCTTTACACTCTACGCAATCAGGCCAATGAAAGACCAAATGGAATTATGCGTACGATTATCCATTGAAAATAGCGGTTTTCACCTACACATTTCGATGAATAATGATATGCATAACTCGATAATCACGAGATTTCTCCCATTTGATACATAAGCTCTAATGGGATCTATTTGATGTGGGTATCGGTCTCCCTACGGGCGCAAGCCTCGTGATTAATTACATCTTAGGCCTCAACCTAAGAATATTCTCGATTAGGAATGCTATTTTATCCTCTTCTTGGTTTGGTGCATAGTGAAATTCCCTGGCTCTTCTAATCCAAAGGAGATAAGCTCAACGGGCTATTCAACTTACAAAGATCATACACTCATTTAGTTGTTATAAGGAAAAGAAATCATGAGAAAATCATATACCAAGCATGCAAGAGAGAGATGAAGAGCGCCATCAATGTGGAGTAGATGAGTGAGATTTATAGCCTTCTAAGAATGGAGAACCATCCAACGATAAGGCATACAATGATTACTCATAATGCAAGTCTTTTGGTCATAGATCTATAAGGGACATACCACTCTCAAGATACTAACGCCCCCGATCTAACTAATGCAATACAACGAGTGGACTTATAACCTAAACCCCACTAGGGATCTAATAAGCAGCCTTGACTGGGCTTGTTTGAACAAATGCCAGGAGATGGCCTATGCTGTCCTGTTCTTCGTCTGAGCAAAAATGCACGCCTCAACCCGAATAGAAGCCCGCCATTTCTCATCTCTTGCCTCAGTCGCTCAAGACCTGCAAATAGGGCCTATGCTCGTCCCCTGTTACAATTGCTAGAGATCGCAAATATCAAGCAAAAGCCCTGGGTCGGTTGCCAGTTTGATTTCAACCCTCTAATTTGATTTTCTTGATATGGCAAGTGGTTTGAATTAGTCAAAGTCAATTGGAGTTTAACCTTGATTAATTGAGTTGGTCATGTTTGAAATTTGGGTCTGAATCGAGCTTAATTCGACCCTATTTGAATCGATTCGGGTTCAATTCGATCCAATTGAATCAATTTAAGTCAAATCAGGTTCGATGAGATTCAAATTTTATCAAATTGAATTAGCATCAATTTGAGTCAAATCAGGTTCAACAAGGTTTAATTTGACAAATCATACACACTCGATGCCAAATGCGCGAAAAATGATATCAACATTGACAAGTGTGTATAATTATATATAATTTTTTCTGTGCTTTATTATGTATTGTGTACAATCACATATATGAAATTTAGTTGCCTTATAAGTTTTGTATATTACTGTATACAAGCATACATTGTTCTGTACAATTTTCTAGGGCACTCAACATTCTCCTGTAAGCATTACGCAAGATGCTTTAGTGTGTTATCCACTTCATATAACTTCTCCAATTATAGAGGCCTAGCTCACTTGAGTTACATGTGCACTTTATTGCTATCCATAGGCAGGATGGTTTTTGTGTTGAGGGCCATCAGTACTGGGGGAACTAAGAGTCCATTTTGTAGTAATTTTGGTGCGGCTTTGCTTTACATAGAAAAACCCCATTTATGTTTGGCTATAATTTTCATACTGTTTTTTTTTTTTTAATTTCTATTGTAAGAAATAACCTGTAGTAACCAAGCCTATGAGATTTTGATGGTTGTAAAAAAGTTATTATTTAAGTTCTTCAATATATATATATGCAACCTAATATTTTGAGTAGATGATAGTGCTCACCCCTAAATTGTGGTGGAAAATATTTATAACATATACAGTCACATGAAAAAGATTAGATTTAAATAGTCATATTAGAAATGATCTTTCTTTATTAGATTTAAATGAGAATTTGACTTTTAACAGGACACAATGGAGAAAAATGATTCATATAGCCTACCCCACGTAGTGGGACAAAGGCTTGATGTTATTGTTGTTGTTGTATACAGTATAGGGTATTCCTAAACTCTAGATGTGGGGGAATTATTGGGTTCAGACACCGGACGCCGTTCGGAGCCAATAAAAATGTGCCACATCACCCTCTTGTCAGTACTAAACTCGATAATGAGTAGTACCGAGCTCAGTACCGTTCGGTAAGCTGTGTCCGGTGTACGAGCCCAATAATGATGTGAGGGCCACCTATGCCTCTCTATAGTTCCTCCACTGGTAGGAGGGTAGGGTCATTCTGTTGGGAGCAACTTATTCCACTATTGTTGAAGATTTATCTTTCAAGGCTAGTCTGCCGGTCTTATGCTTCGTATGGGGGATTCTTTTAGCTGATTTTCGTTACAACATTTTGGCATATATGAAGTTTTATTCATAGCTAAAAAAAATATGCGAAGTAAAGGTTATTTTCAACTCCATTGTAAAGCCATCATTTCATACATGTTTAGTACACTAAACAAGTCGATATTGCAATGCAGGCATTTTGTAACGTGCTTGATAAGTACCTGGGCGTATCTGTTGATGAAAATCGGACGTATCATCAGAAGGCACAGCTTAGATCTGACCGTTCAGGTAATTAATCAACCTGATATCGCGCACGATGCTCAAAATAATAACAATTAGAAAAAAAGGAGAGCAGAATGATGAGCTTATAAATTTTTTCTTGTAGAAATCTATAACATAGATGTAGCGGGCCATGACATTTCTATATAAATTTCTTCCTTAGTACTATGGCCCGTCTGTCGAGGCTCCTGTTTCCATTTACACCACAGCTAAAATATTTTTGTGATATATATATATATGGCTTATGTACCGGTTTCTTGTTATGGAAGAGAAGATTCCAATTCAAATTTCTTTGATAAATGATAAAGAAGGATGAAGAATTAGTTTATCATAAATAATACTTGTAACAATTATGCATCTAAATTTTTGAATCTGAACAAATTGGCTCATGAGCTTATTATCAATTCAATTGGAGTTGGCTATGATTTAAGAGTTGAGAGATTAACTATCAATCACCAAAACAATCATTTAGTTCAGTTTTATTTTCAAAATCACAAGTAATTATACATGAGCATTATAATTTTAAATAATTAATAAATTATAATAGCTAATTCAATGTTAAACTAGGGGTAGCTTCATGCATGCAACTCAAAGTTTGATTATTTATAAAATCAGCATCCTACAACTTGTTCCGATCAAAATCAACGCTTTTTTTTTTTTTGGGCCAACGCATGCATAAAATGAATTCATTTTAATTGAACTTGTTAGATTTGCATTTGATGGAAGATTTGTAATTCTCCATAGAAACAAAATCATAAAGGCATTAACATTTCACAGGTGGCTAATGATTCAGCAGCTTCAAAAGAGTCCCAAATAATAATAAAAAAAAAAAAGTTTGAAATGATAGAATCTATAAATATTAACCTTTATTAAACTCTGATTGTCTTTACACCAACTTATCCGTAGGATTCCAGAACAGGAAAAGGGAGGGGCGACATTTAACACATCGGAGGAAAGAAAACTTATTTGTTATGTACACAAAAGCAAATGAAAGAAATTTTCCAACTCTTTTTAACATCAACTTAAGAATGTATCCAAAGATTTTGATCGGGAGCCATAACACTGATATGATAACTCACGCAGCATGTTCACCATCAGATATATCCTGATGAAAATATTCAACGTTTAAGAAGACAATATTCAATGGTATAACCTAAATAGATTTCATTATTTCATAAATATTAACAACCTACACTTGTTTAGTATTTATGTCAAAATATATTGGATATTAAATTATGACTTCGCTTGGAACGGCTTTCTTATTCTTATTGCTTTTTAAAACAATTTTTTAGTATAAAATTTAAAAATTTTGTAATAGAAAGCTGCTTTTAAAAGCAGTAAGAAAGACATCCCAAATGAAGCCTAATTCTTTGTTTAGGATAATTTTATTATTTATTTTCTAAAATAACTTTTTAAAATAGGAAGAAAGCTAACCTAACCTAAGCCTAACATTTGAGGGATGGAATAGACAACATTAAGACCATAATGAGTTTCTATAAATTTAAAGCTCGTCTAAAAGACTTCAATTCCATTATATTTTGGAACATAAATGTTAATTTTTTATAGTGAAAAAGATTGATATAATCAAAGATTCTAAACGATTAATGCTATCATTACTTAAATGTTATATTCTTTTTCCAATACAAAGAAAATGATTTTCTAGAAATTAATTTACTAAGCAATACTCACAATTGGAGGAATGTCCACGGGAAACAAATTAATAGCATCTGTGTTGAAGGCAAAACTATAAGAAATACAAGAAAAAATTTTCAGTCATTTTGAAGAAATCCAACTATAAAGAAATACAAAAAAAAATTTAAATAACACAGGTGAAATAAAATACATGAAATAACTACAATAATTTCCACTAATTTTGTATGCCTAATTTAATAGTAAGGATCCATAGATAAATACTAAGTATTTGTTTTCTTTTCTACAGCACAATGTCATAAATAACCTGATAAGGCCATGGCCTTGAAAAGCTCTAAAAAGTTTACTTTAGTGGCGTAGCAATAAGAGCATAAAAAAACATCAGATTACAGAAAATGTTCAACAACTAGGGATCAATCAAAAAATATTACAGTTGAGCATAGTGAACCAGGAGCAAGTTAAAAGCCTTAAGATTGAGAATTTTATTTATATTTTCTACTTAATATTATGTGTATGAAAACTTTATATGGTATTGTAATTGTATGTGTGTGAGACCTATTATTTCTATTGTGAATCTTTATTTGTTAAATGGCTAGTATAAGTCTCTTAATTGATTTAATTAAGTGGCACATATATGGAGTGAGCGACCAGCTAAGCAAAGAGCTTGGGAGCAGTGTAATGACCAGCCAAGCATGGAGGGAGGGAGTAGTTATGGCGGTTACTAGTATTGGGCCACCCCTTCTTCTTTCCCACTTCTTTTCAAATTTAATTTCCACCAGTTGTAACTTATATTTAAACATCATTTGACGTGGAATGAAATGCTTAAACATTTTGTGATTGAAGGTGGAGTGAATTCCAAGTGGTGGCCTAAAATGGTGGTTGGCCATAGAAGAGGGGTTTGGTGATCTCTCTCATCTCATCATCTTCGATGAGTTGATTGGTTTCATATTTATGTGTTTTGCAAAAATCTTTTGTCGCAATTTTGTTTGGCTTTATCTCTACTCTGTTCTAAAAATATTTCCTCAAAAAAATTCACACTTGGCCACTTATAGTGGTCGGCCAAGTATGAGCTGAAATCAGACCTAGTGTTGTTCCAATTGGGATTTAGTGGCCTTAAACCCTTCTGAAAATTATGGGAAACTACAAAAACATATCTTAAGACATCTCTCTATCATTCTCTAACCAGTTCCCCAATTTTATATGAGTCTAAACCCAGCCACTGAAAACCTAAACCCTAATTAGTCAAATCGATCATACTAGGATTTTTCTAGACCCAGTCACTTACAAAATTTCAAAAAAAATTATGTAGACATCTTAAAAAATTATGAAAACTTCCAAAGAGATGGCAAACCACGAAAATTTGAAGCCTTGAGATCAGCAAAACATGCCTCAAAAGACTTATCAGACAAAGCATCAACAAAGGAACGTGTTTTAGTCCAACCCTCCAAAAAATCATGGTCTACCCAAGTTTTTACCGCCATACCAGCCGACGAAAAAAAAAAAAAAAATGAAAGATTCAGCAAGCTTCGAAGACGGAACTTCACTGAACATGAAAGATGCCAAAATGCTGCAAACGGAGGCACGATTTGCCGAGAGACGAACAACGCCTGAGAGAACCAAGTTGCGGAAGATTCAAAACTTCGCCGGAGAAATGCTAGGGCTTTTCCCTAGCGGAAAGTTGCGGAAAAAGAGAATAAGAACCATCTCTTTGGATTTTGGAGGAGGTGCTCACCCATGAGGCTCCTTTGAAGTTTGCTTTGGTTGGCTTCTTTCCCTCCAAGCATCCGAGTCTTGACGCTATTCGGAAGTTTTTCTTTGCTCTTAAGCTCAATGGCAAGTTTTCGGTAACTTTGTTGGATCATTGTCATGTATTGATTAAGTTGGTGAATGGCCTAGACTATAGTAGAGTTTTCTCTCATAGATCATATTTTGTTAGCAATTGTTATATGAAGGTGACCAAATGGTCTCCTCTTCTTGATATTGATGTGGGATCACCCGCAATACCTATCTGGATTTCATTCCCCAACTTGAGGCCGCATTTTTTCGCCCCGTATTCTTCACGGATTGGGTACCTTATTTGGTTGTCCGCTAAAGGTGGACCATGCAACCTCTGTTGGCTCCCATCCCTCTATGACACGTGTTTTAGTAGAGCTTGACATCACTAAAAAATATTCTGATAAAGTTTGGATTGGTCCTAAAAAGTGTGGTTATGTTCAGCATGTTGTCATGGAGGAGTTTCCCCATTTTTATGTGCAATGTAAATTGATTGGTCATTTGCCCGGTGAATGTCGTTCTTCTAATCTGATGATTAATTTGGTTAATAATAATATTTATGGTGAGAAGTTTAATACCGCGGGAGAAAACGTGTTTGTTGGCGGTCCTGTGGAAATTTTTATTCCCCCAGTAGCTCCTATTAGTAATATTGAGGTTGTGGTTAATGGGGAGATTGGTATGGATGATGCTTTAGCTATGGAAACGAGCAATGGTAGCACTGAGGATGCTGCTCTTGGTGAAGGGTTACCCTTCTCGTCATTTGATGCTTTACCGAGGGCTCTTTCTTGTTGTATTAATAAGGGTGTGGTTGAGGCTTATGAGCCTAACAATTGCTTAGTCAATTTAGAAGAAAGTCCTATTGTCAATCATGATTCTGATGATGATGGCTGTGATGGTGTTGTTGCGGTTGTTGATGATTTTGTCCCTCACAGGTCGGGGGATCGTGTGGCTGATCCAGAGTTGAGCCCTTTGGTAGGTGCATTGTCTGAGGGGCCTATTGTAATTGGGGATGTTGTAAAACTATAAGGTTTAGCTGCTAGATGTATGGAATCTCCTGCGACTTTGTTGGAACCGTCGAATAAGCTTTTGGTTGATGTCCTAGTTTCTCTAATTTCTAATGAGGTCTTGAGAGTTCAATTAGCAAGTGTGGTGCAAAATGACTGGCTTGAGGAGTCTGTCTCCTCATCTCGCGGGGGAGTTGGGGAAGACTTCCTTGAGTATGAAGATGATGTTCAGGCTATGTTTATCTTGAAGGATAATTGGAGTGGTGAAAAATAACTTTTATTTGAGGGGTGGCAAACGAGCCGACCCCCATGTAGTGGGATCAAGGCTTGATGTTGTTGTTGTTGAGGGGTGGCAAACGTGGAAGAAGAAACTCTAGAAGGAAGTAATTTGTATTATTGTTGTATCTTTGGATGATTAGTCTCTTATAGCTGAGTTGTTTGGTTGGTGGATAGACTTTTTTGATCTTCTAATGTGTGCGGGTCTGCTGCTATCTACCTGGCTATCTTGCTGGTGGATTCTCTCTTGTTTTCCTCCTTGGCAGCCTTTGTTCTTGGTTAGCTATTTTGGTTTATTTTGTTGTGTTTGGCTTGTTGTTCTTGGTTCTCTTTCTTGTGCTTTATCTTGTAATAGATTAGATCAACGTCCCATAGATTTTGCTTATAGTGATGTATTTTTAGGGGAATATTGATTCATTAAGGACTTGTATTTTGTTTTTTTCTTAACGTGTAGGCCACTTTGTGTGGGTTTTATCAAAAAAATAAAAAAGGAGTAAATGAGCTAACTTGAGTGTCTATTTAGAGCATTAAGCAAACGAACAATAATATTTTGATTGTGTTTGGCTTTTTAACTTATCAAGCAAAAAATATTCAAGAACATGAAGTCTACTTCAATGCCATAAATTATAAAATACACATATCACGACGTAAATGTACATATATCCATACAAATATAAATATATAAATATGAATATGCAAAATCTATATATATATATATATATATATATATATATATATATATATATATATATATATATATATATATATTTACACATGCAGGCATAAACATACACACACATGCATGTGCGTACTTTTATATGTATATAAGTATAATAATCAAGCTACTTTCAAGTCGAACATGATCAAACAAAGCCTTGTTCATATTTAGCTCATTAAATACACAAGATAATGAAAATTAATCAATTTTGAGCTGCCTATCAAGCTGAATATAAACGAGCTTTTTTTTTTGCTATATTTGTGGAATAAAAAAATCAGCCATTTTCATGCTTTGATCTTCATCCATAATTAGTGGATAATATTGTAAAAAAAAAAAATTACCTGTGGCCCAATATTAACCGCCATACATATGGAATGAAGAACTCCTCGGGGTGACTCTCTTGCTCGTAAGTAAAGCGTAGTTGAGTAAAAATCTGCGATGTTTCAACATCAAATTAAACGATCATCAAGATTACTTACATAATGAGAACCATCAGATAAGAACAAAATACTTGTTCTTATAATTAAACGAAAAGCATCTTGAAATCAACATGAAACTCCCGAGCTTAAACAAACCTTCATCCCTTCACCACGCCATGATCGGCAATTTATGATGATAACTGAAAGGACTCTTTCCACAGACCACTCACCATTCATTTGCTGCATATCCATGCGACTGTTAAAGAAATCTAGTACCTTCCAATCAAAAGTATTGAAACAATGAGCAACTGAACTCATGCAAAAAACCTAAATGGAACAGTGAAAGTATGTTATGATCATTAACGAAATTATTGAGAAAATATAGCATACCGTGAACACATTTTCAAGCAATTCAAGGAATCTCGGGTGACTTTTGAAGGGCTGAAACACTTCTTGTCTGTGCATTATAGCATACACAACCTGTAATAAGCATAGAGATGAAAAAATAAGTTTTATGGCACCCAAAATAACTGAAATGGCAAAGACTGTTGCTGAAAAGCATACCTCTGGATTTTGTGGCAAAGCATATATAAGAATGGCATTCAAAATTTCCAGCACAATTCGAAGAAATTCAGCATAAATATGAAGATCTGTTGACTAGAATTAATTTGAAACTCCACTCAATATAGTAAATAAGATTTTAAAAATACAGCAGCAAAAAATTGTCATATGGATCAAATATATTAGAGAATAACATAAAATAACGCAAAATTACCATATCCTCGGCTATGATTCCTCCTCCAACTTGGACGGTAGAAACATTGAGATTTTTGTTATTCTTTAATTCAGCTAATTTTGTATACCTAAAATATTATAGGGAATCAAAGCCTCTTAGACAATTTCACTGCAGCATCGCATGAAATCTCAATGAAATCATCCAACTAAAAGTAAATTTTCTAGCGAAGGGATAAATAGAGAAAAGGCAAATAGCACGTACTTCCGTGACAGCATGTCAAAAAGGCTAACAAGCCTCTGGGATGCATACGAGGATAATCTGAGCACATGAGGAGCCATATTTGCCAAAATAGCCAAACAGTTCGTATGAAGATAGACATCCTGACAAGAACTTTAAAGATTGTAATTTTAAATAAATGACTTTTGTTTTTAAATTGAGCTATACAAAAATTTAATGAAAAAAATCAAATTGCATGCACAACACAATGTATGCTAATAGAGTTTGCGGCAAATTGCCAATCAAACATTGGATGTTACCTAAGTTGAATTAATTTTAACAACTTTTTTTTATTTTATATTAGTTTATCTTCGCATAAAAATGGCTATAATGATGATCCCCATAGAAAAAGAATTGCATTATAATACGTCCATGTTGGCTCGTTTCAGGTTCCTGAGCTGATTTGGGTCAAGAAACAGCCCAATGCCTGCAGTTCCCGGTTCAGTCCTTCATTATTATTTTGTCAGAAGTGGTTCTACTGCTGTTTGACCCATGACTCACGGCGAGATGATTTATATATTTGTTCTGTTGATTCCTGTTGTTGTACTGAGATTGCCCTAAAAGCTTGGTTACGCATTTAGTGTGTAAGCTGGTTTGTTTGCCTTTGGGTAGCTGTTGCCCGCAAAACTTGTTTACTGTTTGGTGAATTTGGGCTTATATATGGCTAATTTTAATTGTCATCTGTGCCTTCACATTGGGCTGATTGCTTGCCATTTGGTTCATAGGTTTGTCATGGGCCTTGACTTGGCTTATGCTGGTGACTAGCTCTGATACATGAAGTGGGCTGATTAAAAATACTTGTTGATGTGCACTGCAAATTATATCTTTTATACATATAGGTGTGCATATCATCCTAGTTGACATTATGAAACTCTAAATCCTCAGACGTAAGTAAAATTATCAACAATCAAAATCTTATAAATAATCATATAGCACACATAAGATCAGAGAAGAAGAAACAAAGTTAAGCAGAAGTTCAAAATTAAAAGGAAGGGAATTGTTGCGTGTTAGAAAATACGCGGCGGTAGAGTTTGTAAATTCGCGTCTGAGCGTTGTACGTAAGTTTGACACACAAACAGAAAAAAGGAATGAACACCAAGAGTTTTTACGTGGAAAACCCAAAAATGGGAAAAACCACGGGGCCTCGCCCAGTTGCAAATTTCCACTAGTGTTTTCGTAGATTACAAATGGCGGATTTCTTCCCACAAGTCGGGATAATCCAAATACAACTTGTCTTTTCCACGAAATTCACAAAATCCTGTGAATTCCCTGAGTTTCCTGAAAATCCGACAGAGTTCCGGCGTCTTCAAGCGGTAGGAAAAACTCCGGCGGCGGTGGTCGAGGAGGTGAGGAATCTCCTATTCCCCTTTCTCCTTCTCCTTCTCTTCTTCCTCTCTCTCTTCACTTGAGCCCCTTGGTGTAGAATGAGGGCTCTATTTATAGTTTTTCTGGAGTGGCACAGCCCGTAAATAGGCGTGAGATCAAGGGCGAATTGGGAGTGATCCGAATGGACGGCCGATATCGAATCCTTCGATCATGCACCGTTCGTTGGACATTTGAAGGCCTTAATGATTTCGGAATTTGATGATCTTGGGCTCGTTGGATTCGTCTCGTCGAGCCGTTCGATTCGAGTATAAGCTCGTCAAAATCGGAGACCGTTTGGTAACTCAAATTGCGGTTTGAACCTCCCAACAGCGCTTCGAACCTTTGATTCGGACTCATTTGGGCTCGGATTGGGTTGATCTTGGTGTCGTTGGGTTTGTATTTCCGAGACGCTCAGTTTGACTGTAAGCTCGCTGAAATCGGAGTTCATATGCTCCCGAAATTAATTTTTGAAGTTTCCAACTAGGTTTTGCCTCGAGATTCGTGCCCGATCAAGATGATTTTGCGATGTCGTATCAGTTGCCCCCCTATTTTCGGACGTCGTAGCTTCAGAGGTCCGAAAATATATGTTACAAATTTCGGAAAATTTTTCTGAGTGACCCCGGATTGATATGGATTGTATAAGCCCCGAACGGCTCCGAAAATGCCAAAATTGAGTCCGGAACGTCGAAAAACGGTCCCAGGGACCCCAAAAACGTCGAATTTGGACTTTCGGGGCGAAAAAACGGACCCGAAACGGGCCAGGTGGTCGAACCGACCGGACCGGCCGGCCGGCCGCCGCCGCCGCCGCCGCAGCCACGGCGCGGAAACCGCGGCCGCGCCCGCGCTGGGGTGCGCCCGCGCCCGCTGGGTGCGCCCGCGCTGGGGTGCGCCCCGCGCCGCTGCGGTGCGCCCGCGCCAGCCTGTGTGGCCGCGTGCGTGCCACGGCTGGCTAGCCGCGATCCGCGTGTGCTGGCCGAGGATCGCTGGCCTGGCCGCGCGAAAAGGTGCAGTCGGTTGGCTGCACCGCCAATGTGGGCCCCACATCCGTCCAAAAATGGCATTTTTGCTATTTTTGGGTCCAAAAAATTCCCAAAAAATTCCGAAAAATTCGGAAAAAATTTAGAAAAATAGGGAAACTTAAAAATGGCAATAACTTCCCTCCTTCTTCTCCAAAACCTATAAATAGGCCTCCTAGGCCCTTAGGAAACTTGCAACTCCTCCTTTCTCCCTCCGGTTTACTGGCGATAGAAACCTACGGGATTTCTTCCTCCCCCTCTGGTTTACTGGCGATAGAAACCTACGGGATTTCCTCCTCCTCCCCCTTCGGTTTACTAGCGATAGAAACCTACGGGATTTCTTCCTCCCCCTCCGGTTTACTGGCGATAGAAACCTACGGGATTTCTTCCTCCCCCTCCGGTTTACTGGCGATAGAAACCTACGGGATTTCTTCCTGGTGGATTCTAGCGAAGCAAAAATGGGCGATCATACTTCTACCAAAGATGTGTCCGTCGTGGGAGATCGTCCTGCTGCACGTTCAGAGGGTTCAAAGAAGTCTTCTAAGGTGAAAAAAGTTGACGACGTGATTTCTACTATTACAGAAGATTCCTTTATCTCTTTTAGGAAAAAGTTCCATTTTCCTAATGACCTGGTGATGAGGGTTCCAGCAAGATCTGAGCGCGCCTGTTTCCCTCCTCGAGGATATGTGACGGTGTACGAGTTTAGCTTGAAAGCGGGGTTGCGATTTCCGCCACCGTCCGAACTGGTTGACATTCTGGTGGCTTGTGAATTGAGTTTATCTCAATTCTCCTATCGGGCCATGTCGGTGGTGATGGGTTTGATTGCATTTTTTAGAGATCATGGAGCGGTGCTGTCTGTGGACTGCTTATCCCGGATAGGGCGCATTCACATCGATCCACAGGGTCGAATTTCTTTTAGGTCGAAGTGGTTGGAGGTTCGTACTCGGGAACCTTCCAAAGATTGGATCAGTGATTTCTTTTTTGTGAAGAATGATTGGGGTCTCCAAGAGAAGTGGGGAACGTTGAAGGAGTTACCCATTCCTCTTCATCTAGGAGCGGATGACTTGTTGAGCATGTTAAAGCTTCCTACTACCGAAGCTCTTCGTTGCGAGATGCTTTCTCTTAGCAAGTGCTTGGATGAGGAATATTTATTTAAGGTGGGAATATCCACTCATGCAGGGAGGTCAAGTGCACATAAATTAAAGATATCCACAAAAGTCTCAGAAGTCCCGATAACCCAACCCAGGCGACCTGGAGGTGATGGAGACTCTCATACTCCGAAGAAGAAAAAGTCGAACGAAGTTTTTGCGATTGGCGGCAAAACCCCTCGCTTTTCTCCGTCCAGGATATACATCCCCGAGGAAGTGCTGAAGCATAAGTGCATCAGTCGTCGACGGCTCGAAGACTTGGTGAGTTGACCTTCTTTTCGTTTCTATCATTTTTTTGCATTTAATTTTGAGGATATACTTTTCACTTATCTTCTCCTTGCGCAGTTCTTTGAGGCGAACAAAATCTTGGATGTCTGGAACAATGAGTTTGTGAAGGTCAAATACCTCCAGGGAGAATACAAGAAGAACTATGGCGGCAGGGTGAAAGAAATGGAGTCGGTGGAGAGCCAGCTTGATGAATGCAGAACAGAATTGGAGAACAAGATTGCTTCATCTTCTTCTCAGAACGAGCGGATGGATCGTTTGCATATTCAGCTAGTGGAGGCAGAAGCATCAAGCAACCAACAACTGAAAAATATACAAGCCCTCGAGGCCGAGAATAAGAAACTTCTGGACAAATTGTCGGAGAAGGTAGCTCAATTGTCACCATCTTCAGCCGTAGAAGAGTTCAAAAGATCTTATGGTTTTAAGATTTTTATTGAGGATCAAGTCCAGGAAGCTCGTGATTATTTTTACGATGTAGAGGTGAAGGCCTTAGAAGAGGAGCTTATGCAGGATGGTTTCATCAAAGGCTTTATGAAGGGTGTTCGTGCTGTGAAACGCAGAAACGGAGGGGACATTGAGGGGTTGACCCCAAGCCAAGCTTCTGGTGATCCTTCTCCAGATTCCGACGGCGAAGAGTTGGAGAGTGAAAGGCAAAGGATCTTTGCGTTGGAAGAGGACGACGAGGATGATCTTGAGATTCTGTAGAATTATTTTGATGCTTCCGTGTCGCTTTTGCTTTTGTTGCGATGATTGTTCGTGTGTTTCTACTGTTCGCGTTTTGCTATTTTTGGATGATGTACTTGATGTTCGTGGGTTTATATAAAAAAGACAATTTTCTTCTTTATATACGTTAACTCCTGTGTTGAGAAAGTCTTTCTAATCTGCATGAATGTGAGAGATATCCGCTTTGGGATACTCTGACCTATCCGAGGTTGTTAATCAAAGCATTTGCTTGATGATTTTAACCTGTGTGGAAGAGGTCGGACTGGATCCCCCTGGGATTAGTCGCTTATTGATTGAGATACAACATAGGTTGTGTGTTTCTCGAATCATAAAAGGAAGCTCAGAATAGAAGAGACGATGCAATGATAAAGTAAACATCACATTACTGTAACAGCACAATAATTCCCTATTAGACTTAGGGATATAAAAACAAGTGTTCTTCGACAACAACGTACAAAAACCTTAAAGAAAATACAATGCATAGCTACAAAGCAAAACGAGAGTTACAAACGGCATTACACATAACAAACAGCGACATCGATCTTCTACTGATAGTATTTGCGAAGGTTGTCCACATTCCAAGTTCGGGGAAGCGTCTTTCCATTTGCATCTTTTAACTTGAAGGTTCCAGGCTTGATCATGGCTGCTACAAAATATGGACCTTCCCATAGGGGGGAGAGCTTGTTTCGTTGAGGGCCTTTTCCAGCAGCTTCAAGGCTTCGCAGAACTAAATCTCCAATGGAGATAGTTCGAGGCTTTATCCTTCGATTGTAGTGACGAGCGATCCGTTGATGGTATGCAGCGGTCTTAAGCGAGGCTATATCTCTTGCCTCGGGGAGGAGGTCCAGATTAGTCCTGAGTTTTTCTTCATTCTTACTGGAGTCAAATGTCTGAATTCTATTGCTCGGGACCCCTATGTCCACTGGTATGACTGCTTCTGTGCCGAAACAGAGGTTAAACGGAGTCTCTCTCTGTAGGTGTTCTGACGGTGGTGCGGTAAGCCCATAAGACATTTGGGAGTTCTTCAACCCATTGCCCCCCGGCCTTCCCTAGGCGTGTTTTCAGTCCTTTCAAAATTGTTCGGTTTGTGACTTCCGTTTGCCCATTTGTTTGAGGATGGGCAACAGCTGTGTGGACGAGCTGAATGTGAAAGTCTTTACAAAAAGATGTAAAGATTTTTCCAGTAAATTGAGTCCCATTATCGGTGATGACCTTTGCCGGAATACCGAAGCGACAAACTATATTCTTCCATAAGAATTGTTTGGCGTTTGCTTCAGTGATTTTTGCCAAGGGTTCCGCTTCCACCCATTTTGTAAAATAGTCTACAGCCAGGATGATGAATTTTCGTTGTCCTGTGGCTATAGGGAAGGGCTCCATTATGTCGATTCCCCACTGTGCGAAAGGCCAGGGACTTTGAAGAGATGCAAGTTCTAGAGCTGGAGTATGGGTGATGTTGGAATGCAATTGGCAGTTCACGCATTGTCGTGTAAACTCCAGTGCGTCCTGTTTCATTGTAGGCCAATAGAACCCCTGCCTCATGATTTTATAGGCCAAAGCTCTTCCTCCCAGGTGCTCGCCACATACTCCGGAATGAACTTCTCGAAGCGCGTAATCAGCTTCTGAAGGTGGGAGACACTTCAGATATGGTCCGGTGAAAGCGCGCTTGTATAATTCATCACCAATAATGGTGAAATTTGCTGCTCGTCTACGAAGTCTTGTTGCAGCCATGGGCTCTTCAGGCAGTATCCCATTTTGTAAGAATGACAAAATGGGATTGATCCAAGACTCCTCTCTCGTTTCGTTGATTGACTGTATAACCCATGGACCTTGAATACTAGGAAAGTGGATTTCCTCAATATGCTTCCTCTTGTAGATGTCTCCTGTCGTTGATGTCGCCAACTTTGAAAGAGCATCTGCTCTCGCGTTTTGCTCTCGGAGAATGTGCATGATCTGATATTCTCCTATTCGGGTTAAAAGCAGTTTTGCAATCTTGCAATATTCGGCTAGTTGTGAATTGTGGATCTTGAATTCCCCCTCTATTTGGGATGCAACTAATTGTGAATCGGTGTGGATTATCAGATTCTGTACTTCGCAATCGATTGCTAGCTTTAGCCCAGCAATAAGAGCTTCATATTCCGCCGTGTTATTTGTTGCCGGGAATTTGAGTCGAAGCCCGTACTCAAGAGTAATTTTATGTGGAGATATTAGCAGAATTCCAGCTCCTGCGCCAGAACTTCCTGATGACCCATCAACATACAACGTCCAGCGTGAAGGAGAAGGCAAAGTATCCGGTTGGATATCAGATGTTGGGACGGTGCATTCAACCACGAAATCTGCAAGTGCTTGAGATTTTATATCGGGTCTAGGCAAGTAGTGAATGTCGAATTCGCCAAGTTCTACGGACCACTTGACGAGCCTACCCGATGCTTCTGGTTTCTGCAGAATACTTTTCAGCGGCAGATTTGTGTAAACTCCTATTGAGTGGGCTTGGAAGTAGGGACGTAGTTTCCTGGCAGAATAAACCAATGCCAATGCTGTTTTATCTGCTAAGGGATAACGCCCTTCCGTTTCAGATAGAATTTTACTAACATAATAAACAGGGCGTTGTGTAGCATTTTCTTCCCGTACTAAGACAGAACTGATGGCTTGGGCTGAAACAGCTATGTATAAATACAACTTTTCTCCTGTTGTTGGTTTGGAAAGTAACGGCGGGGAGGCCAAATACTTTCGTAGCTGTTCGAAAGCTTCTTGGCATTCGTCCATCCACTGAAAACCAGAGTTGCGGGCACCTCTGAGTATTTTGAAGAAAGGGAGATATTTGTCTCCTGAACGCGCCAGGAAGCGTGACAATGCTGCAATTCTCCCGTTCAACCTTTGGACTTCTTTGATATTCTTCGGAGGCACCATATCTCTTAATGCCTTGATCTTTTCAGGATTGGCTTCAATTCCTCTATGGGTTACCATAAAACCCAAGAATTTTCCGGAAGCAACTCCGAAGGCGCATTTGGTGGGGTTGAGTCGCATGTTGTAACGCCTCAGCAGACAGAAACACTGCTCCAAGTCGGAGATATGTCGAGACTTTTCGAGGCTCTTTACCAACATGTCGTCGACATATACCTCCATGTTATGCCCAATAAGAGTTTTGAAAATTTTATTCATGAGTCGTTGGTAGGTTGCTCCGGCATTCTTGAGCCCGAAGGGCATTACCCGATAACAGTACAGTCCTCTGTCTGTTTGAAATGCTGTTGCTTCCTCGTCGGTCGGGTTCATCTTGATTTGATTGTAGCCAGAGTATGCGTCCATGAAACTCAACATTTGATGACCAGAAGTGGTATCGACTAACTGGTCGATACGTGGAAGGGGAAAGCTGTCTTTTGGGCAAGCCTTGTTGAGATCAGTATAATCTATGCACATTCTCCATGCGCCGTTCCCTTTTCGAACCAAGACGACGTTTGCCAGCCACTTAGGATGATGCACTTCTCGTATGAATCCGGCTTTCAAAAGTTTGTCAACCTCTTGTTCGATTGCCTGCTGTCGATCGGGCGCGAAATTTCGCTTCTTCTGGATGATTGGTTTGTTTGCAGGATTGACCTTAAGGGAATGCACAATTACTTCGGGGTCAATTCCGGGCATATCCGCCGGACTCCATGCAAAAATATCCTGATTTTCTCGTAGAAAATCTATGAATATTTTCTTCTCGTCTTCTGAGAGAAGCGATCCAATCTGTACTGTCTTTTGAGGTTGTCCTTCAGAGATAGATACAGTGGTGAGTTCTTCTACTGGTGAAGCTCTCTGAGGTATGTCCTCGCTCCGGAGATCAAAATCCTCTATGTTTAGAGTATCGGCAGGGTGTGTTCTGACCTGCCTGAGATAGCAGGTTTGCACTGCTTGCTGATCTCCGCGTACCACACTAATTCCTGTTGGAGTATGGAACTTCAATTTGAGGTGAGGGATAGAGGTGACAATCCCAAAAATTGATTGGAGTGGCCTTCCAAAGATAGCGTTGTAAGCTGATTCAGACTTTACAACAATGAACTGAACAGAGTGTGTGGATTGCCGAGGAAATTCTCCAAGTACAACGGGGAGACTAATTATCCCTTCTGCTCGTACAGGTCAATTATCGAACCCGTATAAGGGTCCTGCAGCGGGTTGGAGTTTCTCTCTTGTGAGACCCATGTTGAGGAAGGTAGAGTAGAACAAGACGTCCACAGAGCTGCCGTTGTCTACAAGAATTCTCTTAACGTTGTAGCATGGATCACCTATCCCTGCATTTATAACAAGCGGATCTTGGTGAGGGGTTTTTACCCCCTCCAAGTCGGAATCATCAAAAGTGATGGAGTGATCTATACGAGCTTTCTTTAGAGTTGGAGTTTTGTCCATAGCCAAAAAGATTTTATCGGATAGCAGGGGGCCTCCAGCTATTGTCTCAATTTCTCCAACTGCGATTCTGTTGTTTACTGGTGGCCTCTGCTGTCGTTCTTGCCCCCCAGCAGGACGAGTTTCCTCTCGGGGAGGAGGATTCTGAATAAACTGGCGGAGATACCCCTGGCGGATAAGCCTTTCAATCTCCTCCTTCAGTTGTCTACAGGCTTCGGTAGCGTGACCACGCCTTCGATAGAAATGACAGTATTGATCCTGATTTCCGGTGTTTGGTTTCAAGGGATGTGGCCACTTTACCGTGTCCTGATCTCGAACAGCCATTAGCACATTTGTTCGAGAAGTATTGAGAGTAGTGTATTCTTTCTCTTGTCGAGGTTCCCGTCGGGGCAATGGAGGCCTTGGGGGTAGATTATTCTTTCCTTGCTTCTTTCGTTGTGAGGAAGAATTATCCGTTCCTGGTGCTCCTTTGCGTTTTCCAGTAGATTGCTCGAACTGTTTCCTATGGGCGTTTATAGCCTCATCTGCCGAGATTTGTGCTTCCACCCGGTGAATTAAATCGGCATATGATGGAACGGTGTCGCGCATAAGTGCCGAGTAGAAGGGGCCAGGGCGAAGACCTCCAAGGAAGACTCCCCTTAAAAGTTCAGGATCTACTCCTGGGATTTGTCGAGCTTCGGTGGAGAATCGCTGAAAATACTCCCTTAAAGATTCTCCTTCGTTCTGACGGATTCCCGAGAGGTGGGAGGAATCCTTAGCAATCCTTCGGTTGGCTACAAATTGCTCGACAAAAGCTTTTGCTAATTTCACAAAGGAAGGGATTGTTCCTGATGGAAGCGAGTAGAACCATGTGCGAGCCTGTCCTTTGAGAGTGGCAGGAAAGACTTGGCAGAGGAGAGCATCCGAGGCTCGCTGAATGTGCATAATGGTTCTGTAATGGTCGATATGTTCGTACGGGTCGGATGTTCCATCGTAAGACTCCATGCTAGGCAGCTTAAATCTAGCCGGAATTGGGTGTTGCAGTATGGCCTCAGTTAGAGGTGAAGATTCCTGAAAGTCTCTCTGTCGGAGAATTTGTCTCGTATCTCCTTGAGGGAATTCTTCCCTTACTAATTTTCGTAGTTCGTGACGCAAGGTGTCGTGAGGAAGCTCTGCTCCATGTGGTTGAGTAGAGTTTTCAGGGAGATTTGGGAGAATGCGATGCTGCCAAATTGAAGGTGGAGGATGTGTAGAGTTTGCCGTATCGGCAAGTTCGTTATCCTATCGAGACTGAGGAAATCTTCTAAGTGGGGGGAGATGAACTTCCGCTTGAGGATGTCCAAATTGGACATCCTCAACCCGTGGTGGATTTTGGGGGAGGAAGACTTCCTCCTGTCGTGCTAATTCCGGATGTCGATTCTCCTGGAGGAGTTGAAGAATCTTGTCCTGAGATTTTTCCATTTTCCGAATCCTTTCTTCCAAAGAAGGCCCAGAGGTCCTTTCGCCGGGAGCATTTTGCCCCCCGGGGTGCAAAGATACTGAAGTTGGTCGTCTATGGTTAATAGAAGAGTTTCTGGACTGACGAGAGTTGGAGCGAGAAGCTCCAACCAAACGATTGCTGCGCCTATTCACCATCGTAGCAATACTCGAAGTAGCGGGATAGAAGGTTCCCACAAACGGCGCCAAACTGTTGCGTGTTAGAAAATACGCGGCGGTAGAGCTTGTAAATTCGCGTCTGAGCGTTGTACGTAAGTTTGACACACAAACAGGAAAAAGGAATGAACACCAAGAGTTTTTACGTGGAAAACCCAAAAATGGGAAAAACCACGGGGCCTCCCCCAGTTGCAAATTTTCACTAGTGTTTTCGTAGATTACAAATGGCGGATTTCTTCCCACAAGTCGGGATAATCCAAATACAACTTGTCTTTTCCACGAAATTCACAAAATCCTGCGAATTCCCTGAGTTTCCTGAAAATCCGGCAGAGTTCCGGCGTCTTCAAGCGGCAGGAAAAACTCCGGCGGCGGTGGTCGAAGAGGTGAGGAATCTCCTATTCCCCTTTCTCCTTCTCCTTCTCTTCTTCCTCTCTCTCTTCACTTGAGCCCCTTGGTGTAGAATGAGGGCTCTATTTATAGTTTTTCTGGAGTGGCACAGCCCGTAAATAGGCGTGAGATCAAGGGCGAATTGGGAGTGATCCGAATGGACGGCCGATATCGATCCTTCGATCATGCACCGTTCGTTGGACATTTGAAGGCCTTAATGATTTCGGAATTTGATGATCTTGGGCTCGTTGGATTCGTCTCGTCGAGCCGTTCGATTCGAGTATAAGCTCGTCAAAATCGGAGACCGTTTGGTAACTCAAATTGCGGTTTGAACCTCCCAACAGCGCTTTGAACCTTTGATTCGGACTCATTTGGGCTCGGATTGGGTTGATCTTGGTGTCGTTGGGTTTGTATTTCCGAGACGCTCAGTTTGACTGTAAGCTCGCTGAAATCGGAGTTCAAATGCTCCCGAAATTAATTTTTGAAGTTTCCAACTAGGTTTTGCCTCGAGATTCGTGCCCGATCAAGATGATTTTGCGATGCCGTATCAGGAATATTAAGGAAAAGGGTGAAGCCTTAACTCAGCCAAGACTTGTTACAAATAAGCAAACTAAAATTCAAAGCGAATGCAATTGACAACAGTAATAAAAGGGTCGAAGAATTACATATTCCGAAGTTGTTTGAAATAAGCTAACAAAAATTTATACTGAATGCCATTGAAAACATGAATAATAATGATGATTGATTGCAAAAAGGGAATAAGGGCAGCCATGAAAAGGCTGATGATGAGGATAAAGATTATGATGAGTTCATCTAATATTTACCTGCACTCCAGCCTAACCTATCAAGTGTTTTAGTGCTCGTTTGAACAATGAAAATTTAAAAAACATGCAAATTCCACAAGTTTTTAGATTCATGAAGTAAAAATATTTGCAGACATGAATGATTAAAACTATGTTACCAGCATACTCTCATATGCACCAATCATTTGGATAGTTAAACTCTACCTTCATCGTATTACCTAATACATTTGCATGACATCAAGTAACTTGAGTGTTCGAGTTAACAAACCAGCGTTTTGCATCAATATATTAGTAAAACATGAAACGATTAGAAGGAAAAAAAAAAAACAGTGAAGGCATTGTAAGGAGCACAATAACTTCTGCTAGAAGTCATGCAAAGTTCTGTTACATGTTGCAAAAAGTTGAATCAATATGAAATACCTTATATTATAACATGCAGCAAAAATTTGTAGTCATCTTACAACAGAGAGGATACAAAGTAGCAGACAAGTGTCAAAATTTTCACTAGAACATCCTCCACTATTAATTATATCAAATGTTAATAATTTAAACAAGCATAGAAATAAGATCCAAAGAACCATCCAAGTTTTGTTCATAATGGCATTTGAAAAAACCTCAAAGTAATAATTCAAACAAAAGTAATAATTAAGAAAAAAATGGTGATTACTGTTCCAACAAGTGTGAGTTTAAGAACCTGGGTGAAGGATGTTTCATAAAAAGAGAAACATTGATGTACAATTATAGAAAAAGGTGCATTATGCATTCTGAAATTCATCAAGAAAATATTGCAAAAGGTGGCAAGAGTTACCCTTAGCTTGGAGAGATTGTACTTAACAGTTCTTATGAGAATTAAAAACCATCAAAGATCCAAGAGATGTATGATGCACTAAGCGTTCTTCATACCACGGCACACTAGGAAGTATCTGAAAGTAAGAAAAAAATTAATAGAAGAATGAATTGAGGTCTTAACATTGAAAAGCAACACCTCTTACCAGTTTATGAATGCTGACATTGAAGGAAGAGTCCTGGCTCAGTATGAGAAGAATAATTAATAGCATATAGATCTGATTGGGCGTCCTCTTTGAAGCATTATAAAGTGTTTCCAGTATGGGCAGTAGCTGTCAATGAAATCACCAACTAATAAGAACAATGCTTTTTAATACTTCCATCGACTTGATTTTGCAAGCAAAGCCAGCAGCCTTTACACCAAAAAAATTCAAAGAACTAAGAAGAGTAAATGAATGTCCACAAAATTCAGATCCAGCTAAATTGCCTTCCAAAGCCGACTTCTATGGTTACTTGTTTAGCAAGAACAATATTACCATCAGTAATACATCCACACGCCAGAAATCTTTCATTTTGTTGCAGAATTAACATGCATTTAAATCTATATGGAGTAAGAGAGGATTCAGCAAGATCTTATCAAGTCATTAATTTCACAAACAATAAAAAATTCTTACCAGTATATCCAAATCAGTTCGCACCAACATGTATTCTAGAAAAGCGAAGTTCCCATGCACAAAAGAATAGAGTAGCAAGACAGCACTCTCATCAGTCAAAAACCTATCACATAAGAACATACTAAGTACAAATTGACAATTTGTATAGGGAAATCGATTCTAGAAAGCAGGCGATGAAATTACTCATCATTTACTCAGATGTAATGTAAAATTGTTAATAACTTTGCAGATCAAACAACTAAAGCTAGAAATAAAAATAACAGAAGGTACTGTTGATGATAGGAGACCTCTGTGTTTTACTGTGATTACATATTGTGAATAAATGACAAAGCAAATTGATCTTGCTTTCAAATGTTTGTCTCTATGTTGGTTCAATTCATGTATGCATCAGCACAGGGATTAATATGACATGAGTTCATATAGCTTTAGATGATACATTTGTTCATGTTTCAGAGTCTTCACCGTTGCAGCTAATCCACAAGAACTATTAATTCTGTTTTGGAATTTAGCAAGCAATTTTTTTTACTTGCTGTTTAAAATTCAGCATCAGATTTTGAAAGTATCTAAGATATTCTGTTCTTATCTTGTTATTGATTAAGGCTTGGTTTTTGTAGTTATCAGTTATCTTTCTATTTTAAGATGCAGTGTTTGAAATTATCTCAGGAGTCTCTTTTGGTGTGGAAGATGGTTCCAGCACCAGACTTCCCTCCCCTGTTTTTTTTTTAGTATGTGGAAGAATTAATTGTTGGTTTTTTTAATTTTTATTGCAAGCTTCAAGCAGTGGAATTAAGACAATCTCAGCTGATTGAATTTCTTTGCTGTTTACAGTTCCTATTTTGATGATTGGATATATGAAGTTTGAATTATGGAATGTTGAGTGTTGTTGTCCCCAAAAAAGGCGGTGGTTGCTGCTATATATGTATATATATGGCGGGCTTGGAGAAAATCCAAACACAGCTGCTTCATGAAATTCAAAATTGGATAACCGATCAATCTAAGATTAGACTTTGAAAAAAAAAATTATCTTATCTATTAGCTTAGATTATGAGGAAAATATATAAAATGGATCTCCGACATGTTATTGCCAAAGACATGTAATTGCCAAATTTTAGCTTGAACAGAATTTATGCTTTTCCATTTTAGGGTGAGTTGGACACGGCTGCAGCTGTCGGTAAAGTAGGTTGTGAAATTGTTGTACATAAAGTTGCTTCCTGAAGTTGCTTTATAGACATCATTATATTTTGTTTGGATAGTATAACTTTAGAGCTGTTGTGTTACAACTGTATGAGAACAACTTACCTTCATACCCTTATATATAATGAGATGAAATATTTAATTTTTCAAAATTTAATTTTTTTAAATATATATGATAATCAACTAACAATTCTAAATCAAAATTGCATCCCTTCTTAAGTTGGTACAACTTTTTTTTAAAATATATTAAAGCTGCTAAAAAATTTTATTTTTAATATTGTTTTACAAAATAAATTTTTAATAAAAATATTTGTAAGCCGTACAAAAAATGAAAAAATAAAAATTATAATTACGATTTCAAAAACGACGTAAAAACAAATTTATACATGCCTTAATTTTAATGTTTTTGATAAAATTTGAATAAAATAAATTAATTTTTTTATTTCACTTCTACGGAGTTGACAAATACACCTAAGAATACTTGAAAAATATCTTTTACAAGAAGTTATAATGTGCTCATTGCCAAAGAAAACTTAAGAAAAATTTGAATAAAAATTACTTTAAAAAAAAAATCGCTAGCTGATGCATGCCTATGAAACCATGGCAGCTCAACTTCCAAAACGCAATGTTGGAACTGGAGATGCTTCCCTTAAAGTTATTTGATCTGATCTTCAGCCTTAACCTTTATTGATTTCTTGTCATAACTATGGAGTTCTTGACATCAAAGTGAAGATTATGCTCGACAGGGATCACAAAGGCAAGCAGGGGCCGACCACTCCTTTACCTGATCTGGTTATAATCCAACCACCCAAGGAGGAAGAAGAGTACGGAAGACCTCCATTATTGACTATGCCTATTGAGATTGAAGAACCTGCTTAGATTGATGAAGTGCTTTCCTTTTTCTTTAGACTTTTCAAAACAAGCTTCTATTGTTTTTTCTGCTCTGAATTTTGTTCATGTACTGATGGAACTCTCACAGTTGGATTTCGAACATTTCTTTTCATAAATGAACATGGATTGTATTAAGAAGCTTATTTCGATTTTTTTTTTTTTGGTTATAAAAGCTAAATGCCTCAAACCCAAGCTCTTCATGTTCTTTCTTGTTAACCGGATCTCCATCGCTTCGTTCTCTGCAGCTTCGACCAATATATTGCAAGCCCTTGTCGTCGTCTCCACCCAGGCAGATTTTCCTAATCGCCTCTTTTTCCTAAATTATTCTTTCCATCAATTCATCAAAATATTGATCGAGCAATCTTGTGCGAAGAAATGGATGAAGTGCCGAACTTCGTGAGGAAGAAGAAGATATGGGGTATTTCAGAAGGCATTTACGTCTTTCTCTTACCTTCAAACAGCGGAAAGCAGCGAAAAACATAAGTCTACTTCATGACGGGAAAAGTAGCCGTGGGACGCAAAAAGTTTGAGAACGGGGCACGACCTCGTCACCCCAAACCCCAACTCGGTTGCGTTTCCTGCCGTACAGCAGCGAAAACGGAGTCCCAAACACACCCTTAATCCTATGAGTGAAAGTTAGATGTGTAATTCCTACAACTGTGGTACAAATGTGACTGCTTGACTCCCTGCGTACCAACAAAAAGCCTAATTTCTTGTGATAATTTGTTCCTCAACTATTTATCCTACATAATTAACTAGGCTAGCCCTCCTAATTTTAGTTAAAATGTGATATGTGCCTAATATTATTTTATAAAAATTAATTCATTTATTCCCTGAAAGATTATTATTGTTCAAGTTGTTAGATTAATTGACAAGTGAACTGTGAATCCTCAATATTTTTTATACATAAAAGGATATTGTGCATAATTTTGTAAGGAAATCAAAACCCAAGTAATCATATATTACCCTTAAGTTAATAATAAAAATAATGGTCAGCTATGTAATGTATACAAACAAATGCACGCATGATAGATGCCAAAAAATTTTTTTTTGAATCCTCAACTAAACACGTTCCTTCCAGTGAGGGTGTATGAGGGAATAAGACACCATGAGGGAATAAGAGACCGTGATACTTCTAGAAATGTTTATAGCTAAGATTTTCAAACAAGGTAGCACATGCCAATCTCATAAGCCTAGCTAACAAGAGATAAAAGGAGTTGTTTCACGGGATATTTCAAGAGATAACAGATACCAACTAGAAGATTTAAAAAAAGCACCATCTATTAATTAATAGTTCAGAAGAACGACAAATAAATGCCATGTATTAAGAAAATTATATAAGCTAGTTTTGGATAACTTACAGCCCAAAAGTATCGAATAAGGATGCAAAAGGCAATCTCACAGGAGACTCACCGGGTGCATTGCCCTCAATGTCAGCACGATCAACTACAAGAAAATGAAAAGGCAAAGGCAACATTACCATTGATGTGAGATGAGTATTGACAAGAATAACAACGTTCCTTACATTCAATATCCCTTGCATTGTTTAATGCCTTGGAGTAAGGGTTGTCATAAAAGTAAGATCCTTGTTTCAGGTATGATTCAGAATCAGCAGTCTCAGCATCATTCCTTACCATCGACTCATCCGGTACAACACCCGTTCTATAATGAACAAGAACAAGCAAAACATGCAGACTGATATCCGCTAATGGGCTCCTTGAGCCTTCACCACTTGAGCTGACTAGATAATTGAATGTGTAATAAGGAAGTAGCACAATATTTGCTGCAACAAGAAATGAAAAAACATTATGAGACTACACTACTGAATTTGAATATGATAAAACACTCAAAAAGTCAAGAAATAACATATTATCCACTCCATAACAGGCCCTTCATACTGAACAATTTTAACTAGTTATAACAATTCTTTCATTGAATTCTTTCAGATTTCAAAGACTTGCATCTCAACTCTATTGCATCAGAAAAAGAGGGTCATATTGAACAATAAATTCATTTCCATAACCCTTCTTTAACTTGAACATGCATGAATAAAAAAAATACAAAATTGGACTATAAAAAACTTGTGATTTACCTTGTTGAATTATATGCAATTGTTCGAAGGAACTCATTCTCATACTACCTCCTTAAGATGAATTGTGGAATCATAAATTTCAGAAATTAGTTCATTGATGTGTGTCCATGTATGTGTACTTAAATGTTTAAATTAGTTCGGTTACAACAATGGAATTCAAACTCAGTAAATTTAGAGATTTGCAAAAAAAATGTGGGTAAGGAGGGTATCATGGGAATGTTGAACACGCCACTTTTCTTAGGTGATTGGGTTACGAATAGGGTCAGAAATCATCATCATCAGCAGCAGATTTTATCCAAACAATTCAATATCAACTTTAAGAATCATCAATCTTTCTTCTTTCCTAAAAAGTGTTGAATGAGATGTCAAACATATTCAATGCAAATAACTTTGGTCCATACAACATTTGATGTTCACCTGTATCTTCTTAATGATTCAACATTAATGTTATCTACCTATGAGCATCCATCCATTTTAGGAGTGCCCTTTTTACCCATTGTTGCACTTATTTAATTTAAAGTATGCATATAAACATTAAAAGACAATATAAAGGAGATTACCCAGTCATTTTTTTTGGAAGAGGGGAGGTGAAATGAGTGGAAAAAATAATATTAGAACAAGATTACTAAAAACCTACATGAATCCTAAATGAAATCTTCTATTTGGAGCATTTTTAAAGAGTTAACAATGTATACATGAAACTTAAAAAAATAATGTGGAGCATTTTAAACTATTGGATAGGATCCTAACCTAGTCTCTTGCCTGTGAGGAAAGTGCACCCCCCCCCCCCCCCCCACGGCATGAGTGTGAACCGTTGTCCCTCCAGAGAGGGAGCTATGACTGCTTAAGTGGTTAGGAAGTGAGTTGTGGATAGACCCTTGAATAGACCTCCTTTGTTATTCAATGAGAGATCAAGTGAAACCCTAAATCAAACCGCTCAAATCGAGCCTTTACTTGCTACCAATCAACAATTGAATCCAAATCTGCTTAATTTGGGAGGAAAAAATGTAAAACCAAAATAAGTTTGTATTCAAGCTCAAAATAAAAAATTAATTTGAATGAGATATCCTTATTTATTTATTTAATAAATATATGTATTATTAACTTTATTTTATGTATTAATTTGAATTTAATTTATTATATTCATTTAATTTCAAATAAATTAAAATAAATAAATCATCTTTTATATTTTATATTTAAAATAATAATAACAGTAATATTTAACTCTCTCTCCTCGACACCCATCAAATAACACCCGATTAAAGCACGAATGAGCTCGTTTGATCCGTCTCAACGAGCCGGACGTAATGGCATAATCCATTTTGCAAGATGAGGTCCCAATCAAAAGAAATTTAATACAAAACAAACATAAGCATGGAAGGTTCAAATTAGACCTGATCACATATATTTTATAAAAAGAGGTGATATGTGATCAAAACAAATAAATCCTAAGAACGCCAACGAATCGAGGTAAAAAATGCAATTTGACCCTTCATCAAACACAACAATGCAACGTAAAGGAGGATGGGCAAACCCACAAGGTGTGCAATAAGGTCGTGCAAGCGATCGGATGCCAAAAGAAGGTCAACATTTAGATTGAGATCTGATTGAAATCATTTCAAATGAAAATCTAAATCCCATCTTCAATGACAAGATCCATGAATTGGCATAAGTGGTGGGAGAGAGAGAATATGCTCTTTTTATTCATTATCATAAATTTTATATCAACTTATGGATCTTGTCATTGAAGATGAGATTTAGATTTTCACATGAAATTATCTGAATCAGGACCAAGTCTAAATGTTGACATCTTTTTTGGCATTTATCGCTTGCACTTCCTTATTACACACCTTGTGGGTCAATCCATCTTCCTGCGCGTTGCATAATTGTGTTTGATGAAGGGTCAAATTGCACATTTAATTTGATTTGTCGACAGCCTTAGGATTTATTTCTTTTGATTGCATATCACCCCTTCTTAAAATATATGTGATCGGATCGACGCCAATTTGATAAGTATTTTATGTGCATTTGAACCTTTTATGCACATGTTTATTCTGTATTTAAATTTTTTTTATCAGGATCTCATCTCGCAAAACGAATCGCAACGCTACATCCGGCTCTTTGAGACGGATCAAATGAGCCTATTCGTGCTGGAATTGGGTGTCATTTGATTCTTGTCTAGAAAAGATAGTTAAATATTTATTGTTATTATTATTTTAAATATATAAATATATAAAAAAGGATTTATTTTTTCATTTATGTGAAATTAAATGAAAATAATAAATTAAATTCAAATTAAAACATAAAATAAAATAAAGTTAATAAATACATAAATTTATTAAATAAATAAATAAAAAGATATCTCATCCAAATTATTTTTTTGTTTGGAGCTTTAATACAAACTTATTTTGGCTTTACATTTTCATCCTCTCAAATCAATCAGGTTTAGATCCAATGGTTGATTGCATGCAATGGCTCGATCTAGGCCATTTGATTTAGGGTTTCACTAGATCTCTCATTGAATAACAAAGGGGGCCGGTTCAAGGGGCTATCCACAGTTCACTCCCTAACCACTTAAGCAGTCGCATCTCCCTCTCATGCCTGGGGGGCACTCTTCCTCACAGGCTAGAGGTTAGGGCCGGTTATTAGGATTCATCCACTCTCTACACGCCTCCCTTTTCTCCATCACATGGCTGCTCGCAAATCCAACTCCCTCACGAGTGTGATCCCATTCAGACGGACCTCCCAGTCGAGCCACCCTACGCCAGCGAGGCTAGGGGTGTCAATATTTGACCCAACTCAAAACCCGACCAAAAAAGTTTTGGGTCAACCTATTTGACTGACGGGCAGGGTTCAAGTTTCATTTTTTGATCCATTTATAAAATCAGGTTGTCAGTTGACCCAAAAATCCGAAATCAATCTGGGTTGACACGAAAACCTCACTTGTAGCGCGATCCCGCGCCGCGTCCGAACTCCCCACCCAGACCAGCATAGCGTGCAGGCCACTCTCGCCCCATACTTTGGATGTCATACTCATGCATTTTACACATCTTACTTCACAGTGCACTCTGCTTGCACACATACATTATATCATTGCTGCTCAAGTAAAATGTCAAAGTAGAATGTACCTAGGATGCTTATAAAAGTAAAGATTCAAGATAGAATACATTTAGGATTGAATATAAATTGTAAAGTGCTCATTTATATTTGTATATTTCAATTTTAAAGGTTGTAAAATGTTCAAAGATGTTTGCTTATTTAAATAAATAGTGCTCCAAAAGATAATCCCTCTCCTTTGAAGGGTGCTCTTTTGAAACCCAATAGAAGATTTGGAACCAAGAAAAAAGTAAGCAAATGCATTTAAACTTAAATTCACAAGAGTAGAAATCCAAATATGTTGTGGTGGAGCTTTGTCCCCTTACTTTTCAGTAGACTCCGAGTTATATTTATGCTTCAAATAAATGAATAAAAGATTTTATGTATGCATTTGTTTCATATGACATGCATGACGTTAGTTACATACACTTGCATATTTAAGAGTTTCAATTAAACTTTCTTAATTAAGAAAATCCTTGATTTTTTAGGATAGCACCATCCTATCTTGCATTCATAAAGCGATTGATTATGTTTTGGATGTTAGCTAGCAGCTCACTTCAGGCAAGCATAAGTCTAGATTGTACACCCCTCAATGTGTCCTCTTTAACTCCTGATAAATTATAAATCTATCATTTCTCCTAGGAGTAAATCAATCTTTGATCTTCTAAACTCAAAATTTTAATCAAATCTTCCTATATTTTAAAAATCTAATCCTCATTAAAGATGAAGAGAAGAGTTTATTCCTTTTGAATTAAAAGAACATAGGAATCCTACTATGCATCAAATCAAGAAAAGAATAAAATAGCATCCCTAATCGAGAGTATTCTTGGGCTGAAACCTACGATGTAATTAACCACGAGAGTTTGCGCCCGTGAAAAATAGACACTCACATTAAATAAATCTCACTCAAGCTAATGTATCGAATGAGAGAAATCTCGTGACTATCGAGTCATTTATATTATTATACATCAAGATGTAAAGGCAAAAGATATTATTCTCCATTGATAATCATATGTATGATTTTATCTACTTTTAATTAGTCTGTTTGCATAGAGTATAAAAGTTTACAACCGTTTTATCCTACGTGATACGTGATCGTACCATTTGCATTCTAACCCCCGCCTACATTATCCTTTCGGAGATCCACAACTAGCATCAACTATTCCATATCAAACTAGATTAAAACTGAGATCCAACTTTATAAGAAGTGTAACCCTAATCACAGGAGTATTCTTTTGTAGCAAAATGGTAGAAAAGGTAACATAAAATTGGGATCACGAAGCTTATAGTACTTTTCCTTCAAGAATATACAAATGGTCACGACATTAAAGAATGTAACATGTAATTAGAGTTATATTAATATTGTAAGATCCCTGTGGAATGTTTGGTACCAACTGGAATGAATAAAACAGGAGAGACCGAAGCAAAATTTAATTTTACAACTGGAATAAATTAAACATACCAGCTGCAGAGCCAACTCTTTGCAAAACTCCAGATTGGTTTCCATTAGAATGGATGGTATATTGAGAGTTAAAGGGCATTTGCGACCTGTCAATAAAATTCAATAATAGTCTGCGTACTATAGAAGTCGCAATATCACCATCCTGCATAATAAAGCTAAGAATATCAATATCATCATCCTTCATCTATCTATCACTCTCAAAGCAGAAGATGTATCATCCAAGTATCACCTGGCACATTGCTGCATCAAGGAAAGGGTGCACATCTTTTGGCCCTGGACATGGCCCTGAACGAAGTTGAGTGGACATTGCCACCAGAACAAAGTTTAGCACTTCATGATGAAGGGCGTATGAATGTCTACTTGCAACAAAAATGAGACAGCAAATCAGGACAACAGGAAGTTAGTAGAGTACAATTGAAGCATTGCCGATGAAATTTACCTAGCATCAGATTTGCCAATGAAATTAAGCACCCCTTGCATAACAAAATTCTCAATGCTCTGCCCTATATAACAGAAACAAATATGTCAGCCTCCAAGTTCAAGCAATAGGGTCACGGAAATGTATCAGATCAGCCAGAAATGCAAGCACAGAAGCTTTCATTTATGTCCAAATTGTCTCATAGAATATAGACTTAGACCATAAAATGAATGAGACAACCCGAGGGAAACATGGAAGATGAAACTATCCACTGACATATTTTTGCCGAAAACAGCACTGAAAAATAAAATTGGTGTAAAGAATAGAATAAAAAGAAATGAATTACCCGTGCGGAGAACATCCTTCTCCATGTCAATTTCAGGAAGGCTAAGATAAAGTTCTTCAAAAGTAACACTTTTTCCATATTCAATGATATATTTGAGAAATACAGATGATATGTATGCTGCATTGATTGCCTTTGAATGCACAGGGGATCCAGAAGCAGTTGACAATGACTCTTGCAAAGACCACACCATGTGAATCAAGATCTTTGCAAGGTGTCTGGTGTGATAATTATTCTGCACTGCAAGGTAATTAGCAAAGCAACCACATTAACTAGCCGTGACAGGGAATATAAAGTATCTTCTTATAGTAGACTTGAGAAGTCTGGAATAATGGATCCAGCGGTGCAGTGTTTCATTGGTTGATCTTAATAGTGCAGTATTTAAGGAAGCAAATGAAAAATAGAAGAACTTGCAGTTGAAATCACATTTTAACTAGCAAAATTCAATAATTCAGCAAATCTTCCATGTCAATTCTAACTTCAATAAGCATTTGTTTCAACAGACTTAGGCGTATTAATTGTTATGTATCATACAAATCATTGTCAATCATAGCAGATCTCAAAATAACATGCTTTAGAAACATTAACTTCTCCCCAGTTACAAACTTCCTGCAATCATGATAAGCCTAAACAAAAAGTTACTAATACTAACCAATGAATTTACGATGCTGTAAGGGCTCACTTAGGTGCTTGAAGTTATACACAATGTCTGAAAAGAAGAATTCGCTAGATTCTAACATTTGTATGGATGCAGTTAGAAATTAACTTATATTTTAAACTCAACAGAAACCTTCAAAAGCCCTCATAAGTTACTCAAATGAGCCCTAACACAATATATGTTCAATAGCGTCCACTAGAATAAGAAGCTTGCGGATCTAAAAAGAGATCAAATAGCAGACAGAAGAGCAAAAAATAAGTGAGGATGGAAGATGTGGATGATAAATAAGGGCAAAGATAGTAATATAAAGAAGTGCGCAAGGAATGGTGAAATAAGACACTTAGAAAAATGAAGGAGCACAATATATCCAACTACAACGTGGTTGTGCCATGTGGCGCCATAAGAGATGAGCAAGTACTATTACCAATTTACCATATTGAGATATTTGTTTTCATGGTATACAAGGACTACAAATTGCCTACACCAAATTTTATTAAACCGCACGGGAGGAAAGAAAAACTTCAATCAATTTCTAAAATACAAGCCATGCTTTTTAGCATCAAACAGCAAAAACTCAATCATCCATTATATGGCATAATTCATAGGCCTACCACAGGTAAGGACTGCATTGGACCCATCAATGATGTGTTAATATAATTACTTTTAATTTAAGAACCTTGTAGGTTTTGTGCCTGTAAGTTATGAAAATATTACAACAACAATAAGAACAACAACAAAAACATCAAGCCTTTATCCCACTACGTCGGATCAGTTAAATGAATCATTTTTCTCCATGGTGTCCTATTAAAAGTCATTCTCATTTAAATCTAATAAACAAAGATCATTTCTATTACTTTCTAACCAATTTTTTTTAGATCTACCTCTATACTTCTTAACATGGTTCAGATCTAATACACGTATGCTACTAATCAGGACATCAGAAGGCCGACATTTTATGTGACCAAATCATCTAAGGAGACTCTCTCTCTAATCTTATCTGCCACTATAGCTACTACAAATTTTCACGTATATACTCATTTCACATTTTATCTCTAATTATAATTCCACTCATCCACCTAAGCATCCTCACCTCTACAACTCTCAACTTAATTTTAAGCTTGTCTTTTAATAGCCAAAATTTTAAGCCATAAAGCATTGCAGGTCTCGCCACCACCATATAGAATTAGGGGTGCTTTTTTATCACACAACAGCCCCGATGCATTCCTCCACTTCAACCATCCAACTTGAATTCTACTCATAATAGCCCCATCTATTTCACCATCCCTTTGAAAAATGCACCCAAGATATCTAAAATGTGTACTCTTTTTAATAACTTGATCGCCCAAAGTCGCAATCCCTCCACTAGATCTATTACTACTAAAATTACACTCCATCTATTTAGTTTTAGATCTACTCAAATGAAAATCTTCATACTCTAATGTTGACCGCCATAATTCAAGTGTTTCTTCAACTCTCTCTCTAGTCTTATCAACAAGAATGTTATCAACAAAAAGCATACAATAGGCTACATCCTCTTACAAACGTCTAGTAAGAACATCTAAGACTATAACAAAAAGATATGGGCTTAAAGTTGATCATTGATGTAATCCAACTGAAATAGGAAAATATTTGGTCAAACCACCTTGTGTTTGAACACAGGTAACAGCTCTATAAGTTACAAAACCATAGAAAAATTAAAAAAAAAAAAAATATAAGGCCAACTAATTTCAAAGATTAAAGCTACCATCAAGTGTGGAGGAAAATCATAAGATATCAACTACTTTGTGCACTTTGGTTCCCTGTAGTGTCACTTTTCTAGTTTCATGATATGTCGCCAGCCCAGGAGGGGTCGGCTGGACCAGTCCAGCCTGGACCGGTCCAAGTGTATTCGAGGTGGGCCCATGCAGGAGGCGGAAAACAGATAGAGAAGGGGGGGCGGGATCTCTAGGTGGACCATGCTTGGCTTAATTCATCTTGGGAGGGAAAATTTGAATGTGGGGGACTGTTTTAGGAAGTTTGTAATTGTCCTTTGTGTTTAATTAGGAGATTGGGGGGAAATTGTTTCTCATCTTGAATTTTGAATGAAAGTTTGAGATCTAGGGTTTCTTGCTTTGGGCTCTTGGCGTTGCCGGAGATTGGAGTGTTGTTCTTCCTCCGAGAGGAAGAACAAATTGTATCTTTACTTTTTTATTCATCACCTAGTGGAATACAAGTGGTGCTTTGAGTTTTCCTGCAGTTTTCCTCTAATTTTCCACTGTTTTGGCTGTTTTACTGCTGTGAACAGCAGTTTTCTTTGTTGTGGTACTTATTTTTGGTTAGGTTTGCTTGTGAATACAAGTATTTCCAATCATTTCACTAATGCTTTTGAACTCCAAAACGAAAGCAACAAATGAGATGAGTACATTAATATATGCAAAGTGATTGTTTCATCTTACAAATCTAAAATTTTGAATTCAATTTTAGGGGATTTACATACACAGCACTAAAAGCTTTACAATTTACATATTTAACATCTAAACTTAACTATTTACAAGACATAGCATTTTGTTAACAAAGTTAGCCAAAATAGCCCTGATCTCGAGATCACGCCATAGGAGCTCGCGGTCAGAAGTATCGACAAGCCTAGTGGCATGAGAAGAAAATGTCATGATAGGAGCTCGTTGGCAAAGACATCAATGGGATCGCAATGCGTGAAAGAGAGTAAGAGTTCATGAGACGTGTCGTGAAAGGACCAGCGACCTAAACTCACCATAAGAGCTCACTATTGAAGGTATTGACAAGATCAGTGATGTGAAGAACCAATAACATGTGAAGAAAAACGAAGAGTGGCAGAATGTGAAGGGAGATGGGATCTCATTCGTGAAATGCGGCAAGATTGGTGGTGTGAAGTGTATGGAGAGGTGAGTTTATGTATTATTTTTAATGTTTTTTCAGAATGTTATGTGAGTAAATAATAAAATTTAGGCATTAATTATGTAAATTGTAAAGTTTTGAGTGCTATGTATGTAAATCCCCCTTCAATTTTTAGTCACACAAAACTTCAACTATAATATAAATGGATTGTTGAATACAAACTTTGGAAATAATTATGGATGTTCTTGCATTTCAACCTTGGAACAATATCATCAAAAGTAAATATGTTCACAAACCAAAAATAAACTTCTTTCACGTCTCCTTTAGTGTTTACTCATACGACTTTCATCCTTTTTTTTTCTATTTTTAACTTTTTAACAGGTAAACTTCCCCCATACTGAAGATGGTGAAATTTTAGGTCATGCGCAATGGAGGAGTCTGGCCATGTTAGTAGAAACCTCTTGACTTTTCTCAGACAACATTAAAAGCGGATTGTGAACTAAGTACCAAGAAGATAAGAGCAGTACCTAGCCACCAATTAATCAAGGAATAACAAAGTGATTGGGGTTCCATATTTTTCTAAACAAAAGTAATGGTTCTTTACGCTTCTTCTAGGCCTACCATTCAGAAAGCTCGATATTTTACAAATATACAACTGAATTTTTGGAAGTTCGCTGACAGAAAATATAATGCTGAAATTCCCAACAATGCCTAAATAGTAAAAAGAATTCAGGGGGTAAAAGTTGAATGTAAATTAGAGCCCTGCTCATAGATAATTGACGAGGGTCTGCCTTCCATGCCTACTTTAAAGCATTCATACACATCTACTACTTCAATAATCCAAATAATTGCAGAACTAGCATGAAAAGAAACTATCAAAGAAAGAATGCTACAACAAAAGAAATGATTTCAGCATTCCACATAATCGCAACTCGGAATTACCATAATTCACACTTATCACACACGCATATGGAGGACGCCATTAATACACATTCATGTTTAGAAAGCACCACCCAAGTAATAAATACGTGACACTGGACTTGACAATCAACAATGCTGATACCCAATTAAAATCTCAACAAGCCAATCAATCAAAGAAACCAATGCCATTCCGGAGATTCGGAGCACAAGATCCATCCCAGACTCAACAACAAGGAGATGAATTAAAACGAACACTCACAGAAGATCTGGCACGCCTGGTCCACACGGTCCTGCGGCCATTGAAAATTGTGCGGGAGCTCGAGCAGCTTCTTCCAGAACTCGGAGGATATCGGGTAAGACTTTTCGCCGACGAACATGCCAATAAGCTCCTCTGCGACGTCCCCTGGACGCGCTCCACGTCGAGGGGTCGATGGCGCCGCACCCATGGTTCCCGCTTCAAACCCTAGCCCTCACTGCTTATCATCAGAAAACTAGACCACTTCTCTCCCCGACTCCAAGAACTAGATCTGTGCTTTGAAGAACGAAACCACGATGGAGGCAGAGGCAGAGGCGGAAGAGGAGATCGCGCACCGCTGCCGTGATGACCAAGAAGCGAGCAAATGGGGATTCTGCGAGAGCGAGAAGAGACTGAAGGGGCTTATTTCATTCGATTTTTTTTTTTTTTATCGCCGCGCCTTATGTCTCATATATTTGGCTTCGTTTTCTTCCTTCGGAAGCAGAGGACCTCTCGGTCGCGAGGATGCAAAAGTCCAGAGCTATTTAATACGGCAGCCGATTGAACCGACGTTATTTACTTATATAAATATATATGAATGAGAAGAACTTTTTTTTTCCAAATTAAAAAAAATGAGCTAATTATAAATTAGCAGATTTTAATTTTTTTATGTTATATAAATAATATTGTTTAATAATAATGTATATATTTGAAATAATGATATTAAAAGTTTGAATAGATTATTAAAAAATATATTTTAAAATTATTGTTATTAATATATTTTATTTTTGATAGGATAAATATGACAGGAACTTCCTACCTTTCCATTAAACTATAGGTTTGTTAAATTTAATATGAGTTTATAAATTATTTTATAATTTGTTAGGATGAAAAATATCGAAATTGATGAAGAAAAAAATAAAAAAATAACATTATATTTCTTGTAACTTTAATGCTATGAATTTTCTCTAAATAATATGTACATAATTTAATTGTTATTAAAAAGTAATTTTCATTAATGATATTTTTATATAATTTACATGTTGAAATATTATAAAAAAAATTATGTTCTAAAAATGAGAATATATAAGAATTCATTTGCATTTTTTAGGTAAATAAAGGCATTGAAGTATTAATTTATTTAGGTTATTAAATGTTGCATTAATTATATATTTCAAAGAACATTTCAATGCAAAATAATCTGTGATTTTGGAGAATATGCGATATGGTTGAATTTGTGCCGTGGTTGAATTTGTGCTATAAAATAAATTTTTGTGGTGTGAAATTCATAATTTAGGGTAGATTTTTCTTTGGCAATTTTATTTAAAATCATAATTAGCTCTCATATTTATGTTTGAATAGAACTTTTTTTCCTTTTTTTTTTAATAAATAATATTTTATAATATTTATGAAGCTTTTCTTAGTTTTTTTCGTTATAACATTTAATAATATCTTTATTTTTTCTGAAGCTTTTCTTTATTTTTTGGAAACAATTTTTTTTTAATAATGCATTATTTTACTGCTGATTTGTCTAAGAGAAATTTCTTTGATCTATATTACAAAGTCGGTAAAAATGTAAAATAGAGCCATGTTCTTGTTGGGGGAGAGATAAGGAGTAAACACCATAATGACGAAACAAGTAAAAAAGTAAAAGTAGCGAAGAGTAAAGGACTCAATGATTTAACGTGAAAAAAACTCAAAATATGGAGAAAAAAAACTACTTAGTCACACCACACCAAGAAATCCACTATGATAATTGGGAGAAATAAGTACATATCTCTCTTCTCTCTTACTCTCTCCTTCTTTGTCTTCTCACATGCATCGTTCTCAATTTCTACATACACAGAAAATACAAGAGAAGCAAGTTATAACCCCCAAGAGATGCAACTCTTGAGAAAAACAATTGTTCAGTTTGTCTCGCAGCATTGTGGTGCCAGATTGATGCGTTGCGGCGCCCAGTCTTCACTCAACGTTGTGGCGCTCAGTATCTGTCTTGACCTGCTGCAACATTATATCTCGATCGCCGTTGCTCTGCGCTCTATTGTTCAACGTTGGAGTGCTCATGAACACAGCATGGGGGCACTCGGGTACATAGCCACAACACTTGGATACACAACGCTGGGGCTCTCAGGTACACAGCGTCGTACATTCAAGTACGTAGCGCCGGGTATGATCCTTAAGGTTTGAAACAGTTCTTATAAGGATTTAGAGGCCTCCTTTCATTATCCATTACATACTGAAATATATATATAAGCCTTTCTCACCAGACTTTAGCCTTACAGCCACCAGCTTTCTTCACAATCAACAACCGAATTGAAGAAACCGAAACCTTAGTACTTCAGAAGAAGACTAAACCCTCCATAAAACTACAAGTTTTCACAGTTACATCTACTTAGTGCTGGACTTCAAACTAGTACTTCTAAATTAACCAATGAGCCATTAATTCGCAACTTACAGTAATAGTACTTACCCTCCCATAAACTCAATATGCGTTAAATACTTAAACCGTCAAAGGGAAATATATCAATTTTTCCAATGAATATCTATCTGTGATTTCTTATGCAATATGTGATAAATAGATGATGACTTTATGGATGGCTGTAACTTTTTATAAAGAAGATTATAAAACTGTTTTAGAGAAAGTAACTTTTTCGAGTTTTTTCAAAGCTATCATAAAAAGTAGCTTTCTAGCATAACAAGTTTTTAAGAACAACAACATCATTATCAAACTTTTATCCCACCATCTTATAGCATTAGGGGTACTTTTTTATCACAAAACAGGGCCGATGCATTGCTCCACTTCAACCATCTAATTTGAATTCTACTCATAATATCCCCATCTATTTCACCATCGCTCTAAATAATACCCAAGATATCTAAAACGTGTACTCTTATTAATGACTTGATCGCTCAAAGTCACAAACCCATCACTAGATCTATTAGTACTAAAATCACTCTCCATGTATTTGGTTTTAGATCTACTCAAACGAAAACCTTTAGACTCTAAGGTTGACCTCCATAATTCAAGTTCACCTTCAATTTTCTCTAGTCTTATCAACAAGAAGAATATCGTCAGCAAAAAGCATACACCAATGAACATCTTCTTGCAAATCTCTAGTAAGAACATCCATGACTAAAGTAAAAAGGTATAGGCTTTAGGATGATCATTGATGTAATCTAACTAAAATTGAAAAATACTTGGCCAAACCACCTTGTGTTTGAAACAAGTAACGACTCCAGCAAACAAATCTCTAATGACTTGAATGAAAGCATTATTAATTCCTTTCTTTTTTAGAACTCTACATAACACTTCTTTTGGAACTTTATCACATGTTTTCTCTAAATCAATAAATATCATATGAAGATCTTCCTTTTTCTCTCTATACTTCTCCATCAAACCTCTCAATAAATGTACAGTTTCCATAGTAAATCTACCCGGCATGAATCTAAATTGATTTTGAGAAACATTAGTATCACGTCGTAATCTATATTCCATAACAAGTTTTAAGAACAGCAAAAAAATAGTAGCCAAGCAGAAACTATGGCAGCGGTATAAAAAACAAAGCAACAAAATTACTGTCCCAAAAGAAGCCTTAATAGTAAGCCTCTCAAGATAATACTCTCGAGTCTGGAGCTAATTTATATGTTGCAACTTGACTCTGTTGTTGTGGGTTGTTCCAGGTTTCATTTGAAAGGTGTTTTTAGCCATTGTTTCTGGTTGGCTTTAATAACACTATTAATTCAGGGAGCTCTGCACATTCCCACAATCTGCAATGATACACTTTGCAACATATTTTGCGCACTGCAGCCACTACTCTCTGCATCAATTCATATTCCAGACCTTCGTCTACCAACTGCTTCCCTTCTTATCTGAACTACTGTACTAAACATTTATACAGGTATTCTCTACTGTAATAGATTTTGTTGAAGCTTCTCCTTCTCTGTTGCACAATTTCTACTATACAGAAGAACTGCATTCTTCTATAGAATGCAGAATTGTTGATTTCTCTGTTTGCTGATATTCTTCAGGCTCCAGTCATTTCTTCACTCATTTTCTCGTATTTTCAAAAAAATTTAATGGAAAAAATAATATCGAAATATCATGATAAAAAAAAAAGAATGAAAGTGCTGCTACATTGATCATAAAACCTTCAATGCCCATTAATTAATACAATAAAAATGAAAGACTGTGACATTGATAGGAATTAGCAAAGAGGGATGTAATTAACGTAAAATTACTATTTTGCCATTGTGCATGTCGGTAAGAGCTGACTTCAGAGGTTCTTAGCTTATTACAAAACTTTGATGTACAATAATAACACTACGGGTGCCAATTTCGGGTCACGGGTCGGGTTCGGGTTGAACCCGACATTGATCCGGCACTATTCAGGTTAATCCGAACCCAACCCATTTTTAAAAATGGGTCGGTTTTCTAGACCCGAACACGACCCACTTTGGGTCCGAGCCAACCCGACATGACCCGTTTCCAACAAAAAATTGCTAGTTTTCGGGTAAAAAAGAGTCTATCTCCTCTTTTTCGGGAAAAAACGGGTCAATCTCGTGTTGTCGGATCAAAATTGGGTTTTCGGGTCAAAGTGTCTACCCGAATCCGAAATGGTTCGGGTTCGGGTTGACCCTAACCCAAAATTTTCGGGTTTGGTTCGAGTCGGATTTTAGGGTCGTGTCAAATATTGACACCCCTAAATAACACAAGATAATTTAGATTTCTATCAACCTAAAATCAAATAAGTCTAAGTTCATTTAATTTCAACATCATTAAAATACTCAAATTAATATAATAAACCTCTACTCTCTACAAAAATAAGGACACGTGGGGCTCGATTGGTGAGGAGGAAGTGCTCAAAGCATCCATAAAGCTCCACCAAACCGCCGTCAAACCACTATAATCTAACTATGATCTTCTAACCCCTATAATTTGACCACCTTCGACAGACCGCTGTCATTAGACCACCATCATAAAAATTATCATTTGACATGGTCTTCCAGCTACATCCACCCCTATTACAATTTCCTGATTATCGTCAATTGACTATCACTCCTAAAACATTGTTATCCGACAATAATCCTCTAATAACAGCGCCAATGATGGTCGCTCAACTATTATCGTCATGACCACCATCATCCAAATAAATATCCCAATCACCAGCATTGATGCTCGTCAACTTCAGTACCCACCATTGTCATCAACATTGATGCACATTGTTGACACTAATATAAACATCTCCCAACTTCATGCTTGTCACCACTTACGTCCACACAAGCCATCACCAATAAGATCAATACATGTTGTCCACATAATCTTTGCCTCATGAAGTCAAAATCAATATTTTAAATGGACTTTATTTTTGCCCTTCTCTATTTATAGGAGAACGACCAAAAAAACACAAAGGATCTCTTGAAGTCAACTCCAATGACCATTAATAGTCTTCGGATCTTCCCCCCACCAATGACCGTCGCCGGACTTTCGCTCGTTCGTTGATAGGTGATGAATCTCTTTCGGATCTCTTCCCCCACCGGTCTTCATCGGACTTCCGCTAGTTCATCAGCCACCGTCGAATCTCTTCCCAACCACAGTGCGTCACTGGAATTCCGCCTATTTGTTGATAACTGTTGAATATCTTCTAGATCCCCAACCATTGTGGCACCTCTACCGAATATTCTCCTAAATGTTGCAACCATACTTTAAATACCTATCATTCAATCAATATCAAGAATTTTGGTTAAAATATTAAATAAATTAAATTTTCTTCACCATTAACTATTATTATTTAATCTCACAAAGGAAGATATTTTTATATTTTATGATTAAAAATTTCATTAATCTTATAAATATTTTAGTTAACCTAAATAAATTGTGAAAGAAATTTTTGCCTTTCTAAAATATTCACTGAAAGCTGGTAAAGTCTGAGCCCTTGAAATGATAGCACCCATTTAAGTAACAAAATGATTGTTTTTTATTGAATTAGCCTGCTAAAGGAACAACCATAATTAATGCACACAATAGACTTCTAATAGTTTTCCAATTATTTCCTTGATGGAAATGACTCAAATAAATATTTTTTCCGTTTGGCATAAGTACTTGGTCTCACTCGAATTTGATCCGATTCAAATCCGATCAACTCAAACCGATCATTTCAATAAATAGATCAAAAAGATGAATTTGAACCCAGCCTGCAAACAATTCGAACTCGACCTAATAACTCGTAAACATCTCTTCATCGATGGCTCTTTCTATATGTGGTTGGTTTAAAGCTTATTAATTAATGGTAGCTTTGAAACTCTTGTTATTTTTTATCTTTTTGAGCCTACTCTTGAAGAAATTTTGCAAGTTAGTAATCTCTTTAGTAATAAAATATGATGAATATTGCATCTTCTTTTTAGCTTTATATTTGTTTATGTGATTTTGAGGGCAAAAGAATGGCATGGTGATCTTTGGTTTTCTTGATTTTTTTAGGGTAAATTTTTATGAGTTTTTCAATTTTTTATGCCGGTATAGTTTTTGAACTTGTTGCATTAGATGATTTTGATTGCTCTTCTAGAGGTTTTATCCTACTGGAAAATTATCTCCTACATTACCTTTCTCTCCATTTTTTGAAAATACTCCACTTTGCAATGCAACTATGGGAAAAATTATTCTGTGCAAACATTGAATGTTGCCCGAAGATCAATCAAAATGCACAACGTCACCCTTTTACTGCATCACAGCTCAGTACTGCTCAGTACCAAAGCTCAATACTGCTCGGTACTGCGACATCCGGAGGTAGAGCTACGTCTATCATCCTATCCACAAAGAATAATTTCTCCAGCTATGAACACTACAAATTTTGTTTTCTATTTCCATGTGAAGGTTTTTTTTATGTATATGGTGATCTTCAAGTCATCTGCATCAATTTAGTCCTTTTGATCTGAGTTAGAGTCAAATGTTTTTAATTTATACCTTGATCTTTATAATCATTTTGCTTTAATATCTTTGGCATTTGGCCCTCATCAATCAAGTCAAGTCTAAATTAGCTCATCAGTCTGCTTGACCCAGCTCACCCCTCATGTGTTTGATTTAATGCTTGCTAATTGTGTCTCAATTGCTTTTTATTCAAGTAGCTCCACTTGTAAATGGGGTACACTCATTTCTTCCAATTTAGCTTATTGATTGGAATCATTAAATCTTCTAAGGATTTAGGCCTTTATGTTAGTGGAACACATGGCAATCATATTTCCATAGCATCTCATCCGATCAATAAAGTCCCACCAAACAGATAAAAACACTATCCCACACAGTTAGTGAGTGCATTAGACATGAACACTGATACCATGAAAGAATTCTTATAGAAACCGAACGAAAGAAAAAAAGAGGAGAAACCGTTGGCATTCAACAATTTTAGTACTTGTGATCTTCAGACTGAAAAATTTTCGTGAGAGAGCTGAGTGTGCACGATAATCTTGATGTTAGAGATCACGAACTTGAGAGCGGTCGGTATGTTGCACTGATCATCGGGCTCGATTTTTTTATGATCCGTTATTTGAGAGGAGTTCTCCATTGCCGGAAGAAAGAGGAAGAAAAGTCAAGAATCAAAGACGGGGAGAAGAAAGAGGAGACGTCTCTGATACCATGAAAGAAGTGTTTGAATGAATTAACATCGCCATCGATACAAAGTTCTAATACATGAGAGCTATATAGAGAGCTAGACGTATATCCCAACCTATAAACGTGTTCAAGAAGCATAGCAAGTTAAATACATGTAGGGGTACATGTTATATGTATCTGTTATTAATAGCAAACAGGAAAAAGCTTACCATAAGCATTTTAGTTATCAAGGAAATTACACTACTAACATGCCAGGAAAGAACTTCTTGAGCAGAGCAGTAGTAAAAGCTTCTTACAGATTATGATATACCAAACCCCATTCACTGTGTAGTTGACATATAGCAAGCGGTTCTCATCAAACATTTAATACATAAAACAAGCCTTCATGGTGAGGGAAGATGCCAACAAGCCTTCCGCAGTTCTGCTACATCAAGCTCTTCAGGGAAGTTCTGTAAAGTTCAACGCTTTCCTTGTAAAGAGATGTCGAGGAGGCGAGCAACACCGTGTGTCCAAATCTCATGCTCACTCTGGCTCCTGCACTCGAATTCTATAACTCGGCCCTCGGCCGTCCGCAAGCCGAAATAGCGCCGCTGCCCTCCACCTTCAAGCAAGTGCCGGCCAGGCCAAGCTGCCACTTCCTTGCACACCTCTACAACCACACCTGCACCCAAAAGTCACGGAGATGAAAGTGTTTGGAGAGTAAGGCTTGGTTTGGGACGACTTTTGCTTCTTAAAGTAGTTTTTTAGTATAAATTTTTTAATTTTTTACTAGAAAGCTTCTTTATGAAGCAGTAAGAAAGCCGTTTGGAGCCTAAGAGTAGCCTTTTTCACTTCTTTGCTTTACAGATTGTTTACTATACTTATCTTGTTAAGAAAACTGTAATGAGTAATTTTTTGAGAACGAATATGCCAAGAGTATGATATGCGGTGCTGAAGCTATAAAATTCGAAGGACAAAGTTATGCCCAATTTAGCTTCAAGCAAGCAGACCATAAAAGACGTAATGTTCAAGTTAAGCCAAAAAGACAACTATTAACCTAAAGACTTAAGCAAAAGAAAAGGAGCAGCAGGTAGTTGATTAAAAACTAAATTTTTATTTCACTTCTAGTGAATCTCAACATAAAATTATGTTTTCCCTTTGTAAATAAGCAAATTTTAAATTTGGAAGGTTTACTCTTTTTCTTCTTTGTAATTGTCCCAGCAATGTGCTTGCTCTTCATCTTCAGCATCACCTAATTGCAGAATCAGAAGCCAAAAAGCAACAAAATCAGCTCAAGCGAAAATTTTCAGCTTAACAAAACATGCAGTAGGAAGGAAACCTGGCTCATCTTATTCGCATAAACAGAGACAATCTTCCAGTGAAGAGAACCTGAAAAAAAAAAGTAAAAAAAGGGAGAATTGAAACAAACACGTAGGACTAATTCAGCTGAAGCTGTAAAGAATTTACCTTTCCTGGTACGTTTAAGTAGCTCAGCTCCGCGAGCGAGAAACTCCAGGCTATACATGCCCAGGAAATCCTCTTGAGGCTGAATCTCATCGCTCAAACCAGAATTACCACTTACAAGAGCAGTCGTGGGACTCTTCTGCTGTTTCTGAACTCGGCAGTTCTGATCAAACTGAGAACAAACGCCTCCCTTCTCCACCGGAATCACTGCCGCTATGTTCCAAGCTTCCCTTAGCGCCCTCGCCCTCAGCGTCGCCGCAGCTCTCAAAGCTTTAAACAAGTAAAAAAATTTTCAGGAAGATTTTGATGTAAAAATTACAATTTTATCACTGGATTTACCCGTGGCGGCGGCTGCCGTCAAGGTGACAATATCGCCAGGAGTGCGGACGTTGACGGCAGAGCTAATGACGGCCGCAAGGTGGTCACGTTCGGCTCCCATGGCTTCGGCCGCGTCGACGCATTGGGAAGCCACGAGGGTCGCAGCTGATGCGACGGCCATGTCCGTGCGAGCCGCGCGCACGTGCCGTTCAGACGCTACTAAAGCCGCTTCCGTCGCCACCGCGGCCACCGCCGCCGCAACTCCAGCTACCGAGATCGCTGCGTGCAGTTGCGCGTTGTGCGCGCGAGCCTCTTCTTTCTTCTTCTCCCGCCGATCCTTCAGCCATCTTCCGACCGTTCGGCCGCCAGCGGCGGCCGGACGAAGCTGCGGCGGCTTCGCCGCCGCGCTGATTGCTCGAACATACTGCGAGGGGAATAAGGGTGGGGAGCAAGCTCCGATGAATAAACAGTAAGCTCCATTAATTTACGAAGCTCATACAAATTCTTAATTTTTCCTTGCATGATCAATCAGCATAATCACACTCTTAACTCTTAAAAATCAGACATTTTTATATGAGTATTTTGCCATTGTTTATAAATTTTTTATTGCTTATATTAACAATTTCATTTTATATTATTTCTATGTCAAAGTTGTCAGAGTTAAAAATTGGAAAGACTAATACGATTTTATCATGCAATTTTTTATTTTGCTTGACAGCCAAAGCGTTATCAATTGATTTACTTGACATAAAAATTATTATCACCAAAGAAATTTTAATATAATTTCAGATGGGGACAGAGGTACACAGAGAAACGTGTTCACAAAGAGAGAGAGGCCAAAGAGGAGAGAGACGTTTTCCAGATTTTACGAAAACAGCCCCATGAAGAGAAAGAGTGGGGTCATTCCGGGAATAGAATTTGTAAGTCCTGTAGCAGAGGACAGGCTAAAGAATCAAAGCTGCTTCCAGAGATGCAAAGAAAAAGAAGAAGTAGAGGAAGAGGACAAAATAACCAAACATGCAGATAAATTTTAATGACAAAAATAAAACCAGCTACCAGCTAGGTGGACCAAAATGTCCACAAATCTCACCATTTGTTTTGTCTTTATTAATTTCAGATAGCAGCTTTGTTTATTTTTTATAACAGTGAGGGGCCAATTTCGGAATCTCAGTAGGAAAAACCAAAAATAGAAGCAAATAATGCACGCGCCGAAAGCCCAACGGTCAAAAGAGGAAAATAATCAAAGCAATTACTAACAGTCCTGATTCATCTAAATAAAATCAAGTTAAATCGTATTTTGTATTGTAATTTTTGATGGAAAGTTTTCTTAAGTATGTGAGAAAATTTTACATCTGTGAGATTTCTTGCTTCTCAGCAAATCTATTCATGAAAATTCTGTCCTTGAAGGAAATTTTTTTTTTCTTGTCTGAGAACAGTGAAGCTTCTTTACTCTACTCTTAAGCCTGGGCTATGTAAACTTGAGTAGGGGTATTCTGGGATGATGTTTGCAGGAGAATGTTAGCTGGGGAATTCTTGGCCTAAAGATTAAAGCTTCCCGAACAAAAATGGCATGTTGTGACAGATGCGTCAGCTATTTTATTGAAAAAAGAGAAAGGATCACTCCTCGCTCTCTTTGATTTGCAGAGGTGTGGTTGGTGGGGCAAAAGCTACGGCGAAGGCTGACAAGTTGGTCGCTTTGTCTTCCATGCTTCGGCTTCCAAAAACGACTCCTTTACTTTTTCAGAGAATAGGCAACCATTGCTCTGCTGAATAGCTAAGAGAGAGAGAGAGAGAGAGAGAGAGAGAGAGATAGAGAGATGTAAGACCTTGACGTCATCATGATCGGAAGGGGAGACCGGCGGGCTGTCGGAGAGTGAGCCACCGCTCTGGCCGCCATTGAGTGGGCCGCTGCTGTGGGAGAGACGACCGGAGGTCAAAGGTGAGACTTCTTGCTGCGAGAGAGAAGTGTATCAGAAGAATATTTAAGTAATCAATATAGTCTTAGAAGACAGCAATTCGAGAGAAGAGACCCAAATCTTCAAAGAAAAACTATCATTATGCGAATATAATTTGCATTTACTTATTGTACGGTGCAAATGAATATCTAATAGTTGAGATAGCAAATAAATCTTAATTTTCAAAGACCTGATTCTCTATTCCAATCAATCTAACGTTCACTTCAACGGCTAAATAAATTTATTTCAATTATAGCGAGCATTATTTAAAATGTAATGCTAAGTCTAGAAATAAAAATTAAAATTAATCAAGAAGAAAGTAACAGAGCACTCCCCAAGCAAAATAATCACTCGGATTTCTGTTTCCAATTTGTCTATAATGGAAGAAAAGGATCCACAGAAGCAAGAAAGCTACAGTCTTACTACAGCTGTAAGCGAAAAAAACCTCGCGAGAACAAAATAAAAGAAGAAAAATAAGAAGAACTAAACTTCCCCTGTTTGAGCGTTTAAATCACTTACTGACTGAGACATTATTCGCTCTAAAACAAGCTGCGAAGTGGCAGATGAGGCGAAGGAGAACGGGCTTCCAGAGATGGCTGCCGGAATCGGTGCCACCTCCTCTTCATGTTCAGCAATAGCTTCCTCCATTATGATTCCGCCGGAAGCCGGCGGCGGCGGCGGAGCTGCAGGAGAAACCGCTCGTGATACTTCAAGAGCAGAGACGCTCCAAGAGCGAGCAAGGAATTCCATTGGATCGAGAGGTAACTCCGGTGGCCGGAGACCGGCGGACCGCGGCGGACCACTATCGTCGTTCATTTTGATGGCGAAGGTATAGGAGGGAAGAGCAAGAGACAAGGAGTTTCAGAGCGAGCGTGCTCAGTTTTATCTTTGCCTGGTAGGATTGATAACCTTCTGAAGCCTGTCAAATTTCTCTCTCTAAAATTAGAGTTAACAAAAAACCCCTATGATTTGATATAATTACATATTTTCTGCTATTGTAATTCATTGTAATTGATAAATGTAAGAATATAAGATTTGCCTTGAGGTTGATAGTGATTAGATTACTGTAAGTTCAAATATATCATATAATTTATATGTGTTAACAAATTTAAGATTAAAAATTAAATTTTTTTTTTAAATAATTAAATCTTTAAACAATTTTTTTTAAAAAAAAAAATTATTTTCATGCATATATTTAAATGCGATTAAAACACTAAATATTATGTAAATTTTTAAAAAGATGTGGTATGCATGCAAATTTTTAATTTTTTTAGGTCTCCCTATTTGTGGTTTGAAAATCTTATTGCATATGAAAAAATTGTTAAAGGCAGTTTAATTTTTTAAATTTTAATTTTAAAAGCTTATATTTCTCGATTATTATTTTAATTTTTTTTTCAAAAATATTATTTAAGATGTAAAATTTTAAAATAACAGAGAAAAAAGTTATCTTCTAAACGCATTAATTTTTACTAATTATTTTTTTATCATGAAAGCAGTTAACAAATTATTTCAAACAAAATCTGAGTGTCTTAATTAAAAAAGTTAAAAATATATATATATTTTTTATTATATACTCTTATTTAATTATAATTAGTATAATAATTTTTTTTAACATTAAAGATTTCGAAGATTAGCTGTTTGCCTCAATGTGACCAAAGCCAATAATTGGCCGGAGATTTAAGCAACATTCAGGTTTTGTTCAAGTCTGGTCGAGTAGACCAAACAAGAAATAAAAATATATTTTTTTTAAATTGAGTTAGGCTAAATTGAAATACATTAAAAAAATGCTAAATTTACGTAAAATTCATTCAGATCATATTACCTGTGTGTGCAATGAGAACGGGATAAAATTGACGACAATGAAGGAATCGTATGAATAAGATTAGTGTTGAGGATGAGTCAATGCGAGACAGCTTTCTTATTGATTCTCGAAGTAATTTTTTAGCACAAATTTTTTTTTTGTATTAAAAAATTGCTTTAAGAAGCAACAAAAAGCTGATTTAAGAAAATTTCTTATGACTTCTTAAAGTAAATTTTCAGTACAAAAAAATTTAATTTTTGTATTGAAAAAGCTGCTTTAAGAAGCAATAAGAAAGTCATCTCAAACTAAGCCTAAAACTTCAGAGATCATATTGACAGAGATAGAATATGGAATGAAATCATCTCAATCGAAGCCTTACTCAACCAATCCTCCCTTTTGCTCCAATATATTTCAAAATTAGAAATTGTAATATTTATTTCAAATTTTTATAATATCCCACTAAAAAAAAAATCAATTTGGCACTTACCATAATGGATCCACCAAGACAAATAGTGATAAGACTTCCCACATAAGCAAATCTCATATCCTCTGTCACCTTCAATATATATTCTCACCAAAATCAAAGAAAAGTCTTACAGGAAATCATTTCATTAATCACTTGTATGAGCTCCACACCGTTGATTCGAAGAAAGAGAAGAAAATGGACGGGTGGATGATGATGTGATGAAGCGAAGATGGGCATCTTATCAGAAATGGAATATAAGTAGATGGCGACAAGCAATAAAGATTTGTCGAAGGAAATGAATGATCACAGTTGAAGTAGGAAAAACTAAACATCAGCATTCATTTCTGTGTAATGGGGAGCTCCATCTTGTGGGGGACATATAAAATCATGCAAGCTATCAACTTTTGGTCATTGGTGCTGTGAGCACTTACTATTCAAGTTATTTTTTAGGTCATTATTTTCTGGTGTAATATTAAGATTTTGTTAGGGACAATATTATTATTATTATTATTTTGTTTTTTTTAGATCAAAATTATAATTATTGTTTGATCATTATTTTTTAATACTTCCAAGAATTTTTTGTATTAAAAAATTGCCTTTCTGTATAGCTTTAGAATTTATTTGGGATGACAATAACGTTTTATAAAATTTATTGTATGAAAAATAGCTTAGTAATTATAGCTGGAAAAATAGCTTTTCATAAAAAAAAATTCAAAGGTTTTGTTTAGGATGGCTTTCATACTACTTTTTAAAGTATTTTTTTAGTAGAAAAAATAAAAAAAAAATAATAATAAGAAAATCTTTCCAAACAAGCCATAAAAAAAAAGAGAAAGCAACAATAAAATAGAAGCAAAAAAAAAAAAATTTCTAGACCTTAAAAAGCTAGTTTCTCTGCTACAGTTTTACAAAGCACTAAGTAAACTTTCTCTAACCCTTTAATGATTGATTTATTATATTTGTTGCATCCTCGAATATTCACAGTAGTATAGAAATAAAAAGTTTATTGTCTTTGTTTTGTTTGAAGATTCAGTATATGAAAAGATAAAAGTGTAGGGGTGCATCGTTCGTAAGGGATACTAGAATTTTTTTTACGTGAAAATCCCTGAAAAGGAAGAACAGCCACGAGGCATTGCCCAATTTAAATGAATCCACTAATATTTATTATTCATTACAAGCGATGTCCTTCCTTGAAAAAATGAGTTGGCTCAATGTAGCAAATATACATCATATAGAGCAATTTACATGACTAGAAGAATCTAATGACATAAGAATTGTTCTCAAGAGAGTGTTGACTTGTTCATTTGGTTGGTATGATTGTATTTTTGGCGACAGAGATCAAAGGGCAAAGGACCATAGTCGGCAAGTGATGAAGTTCAGAAGGACCGTAGTTGGATAATGGTTGTCGAAAGGGCAATAATCAGCAAGTGACGGAGGTCGGAGGGAATATAATCGATGGGCGTTGGTGGTCAGATGGATTGAAGTTAGTAGGCGATGATGGTTGGAGACATTGTAGTCGACAAACGATGGTGGTTGAAGGAACCATATGTGAAAACCCTTAAGTATAAAAGAAGCTAAAATCTTAAGCATTGAGATGCATTTTGGTGAAATGGTCAAAATTTTATTAAGAAACTCTACAATTAAGTGTGTTTATCCTAGAAAAATATTGGAATGAGTGAACTCTTGAAAAACTACACTAACAGGACAAAATCACGAGACCTTTAGGTCAAAGCATATAATATATCAATAATTAAGAGTTTGGTCTATCACACCATATTTGATGGATGACGGTGGAGGAAGGCTCTTAACTTGCTGCCGGATGGACGATCGACGATGATGGTCGGGAGGAGACTTAACAGATGCAGGGTGATAGCATGAATTCATCAGTAGTGGTGCTAGGGCGGAGCTCAAAGATTCTTGAAGCCCCATAGCTTTTCTCTTCCTCCTCCTTTCCCCTCATAAAGATTGAGGGTCTATTTATAATTTTTTAGGAGTTACATGCTTAGTAAATATGATCAGGAAGATCCAAGATAGATTTGGTCTTTTTCATCGGATGGTCCATATTGATTCCCTTGATCTTATAGTGTTTATGAGGCATTTAAGTGTCTTAATGATATCAAAATTTGGCTATCTTGGGCTCCTTGGATTTTTCTTGTTGAGCCGCTCGATTCGACTATAAGCATATCATATTTAAATATCATTTGGTCATCCAATTAATTCTTTGAAGCTTCCAAGAATGTTTTGGTCCTTTGATTTAGGCTCGAATTGAATTGTATTTGGTGTCATTGAGTTTGTCTTCTCGAAACATTCAATTTGGCTATAAACTTTTTGAAATCAGAATTTGAATGATCAATAATTTTAATTTAAAAGATCTAAAATCAAATTTGCGGGGTATCAACATTGAACACAAGTTATTTTATTTCCTTTTGAAAAATAATGAGCATATCAATTATGATTATATAAATTATTATTTATGAGTGTATTGGAATTCAAATTGCCAGCAATAAGACAAAGTTTTACAACCACTCAACTATTGCTTTTTTGTAGTTATTTGAAAATTAAAATATTATATATATATATATATATATATATATATTAATTGTAATCCCCTTCATACGTATATATAAATTAAGTTAAAAAATTAAAAAAAATATTTTAACAAAAAGCATGGATTAATGGAGATTATCGTTAATCCTAATAATAACGATAATATATTAATTAATTAATTATATCCATGTGTGCTAATAATTGTGTTTTTTTCTGGGAATGTGGGCCGCGGTTGCCACGTGGAAGACAGGTTGGCAAGAGTGATGCGGTTTCTTGGGCGAACGTAATAAAAGAATCCACGGCCGACAACTCCTCGGTTTCCATTGTTCCGGTGGAATTCGAGTTATTATTTTTTTTTTTTTTTGAAAAAAAAATTATTTGCTAATATTTTTATGTAATATATTTGATAATCAAATATAAAAAAATTACTTAAAATCATTTTCTTCTGATCAGATCAGAGTGAGAGATTTTAAGTTTAAATTTAATTATTAATAAATCATTAGAAATTTCAACTAATCTTTAATTAAATTATTTTTTTGAAATTAAATACTATAATGTCTAATTAATTACTTTTTCTTTAAAAAATGGTATTTAAAAGAAAGAGAAAAAAATTAATGTTTTTTATGTAATTTGTAATTTATTATTTACATTGTGTGAAAATATATTCATAAAAATTAGAATTTTTTTTTAAATCTTTATAAAAATTAAATTATTATTTACATTATACACCCATTTTCGAATAAATTTAAAATTTAAAATTTATCTTTGCCGTACGACGTCTGTGTTCTTCGGGTTCCAAAGCCACATAAGGCTTACAAAAATAATAAATAGCAACGATGCTCGCTGTCTACAAGACTATGAAGACTAATGATTCAGTCCTCTCATAAATTAAAGATCAATGAAGTATCAAAGCCATTTAAAATATGCTCAAAGAGTGTTATAAAGCTGATGAAATTATATCTTTCATCTTTCTTTGACAACTCGTGTACTACAATTAGGAGTATCAATTTTTGACACAACCCAAACACGATCCGGAAAAATTCCGGTTCGGGTCAACCGAGTTCGGAACGGGTCGGGTTCGGGTTCAACAAATCAACCAATTTTAAAAATCGGGTCGGGTTCGGATTGACCCAGCAATGTGAAATTGACACGAAAACTCATATTTGACCCGAAAACCTGAGATTAACCCGCTTTTGAGCCGATTTTTTACCCGAAAACTAGCAATTTTGGATCAATCTCGAGTCATTCGTGTCAGGTCGGGTTGACCCGGACACGAATCGAGTCGGGTTCAGGTCTGGAAACCTGACCCATTTTTAAAAACGGGTCGGGTTCGGGTTGACCCGAATAGTGTCGGGTAAGTTCCGGGTTAGACCCGAACCCGACCCGTTGACCCGAATTGACACCCCTAACTACAACTATGTTATTCAAACTATTTATTATTTATTGTCTCTGTAAAATTATTTATTAAATTTAATCACATTTCTTTCATAAATTTTTTAAAAACTAAGTAGATAATTTCTTAATATTTGCTTCATACTTAATAGAATATATGAATAATAAGATAATAACATAAAATAAATTATTAAAAATAACTCTTGGCCAACTCCATCTTAAACAACAAACATAACATATTCATGAATTTAAATGAACTAGACAATCTATTTTAGATTTTATTTGAGACGGCTTTATTATTATTTCTTAAAATAATTTTTTAGAACAAAAATAAATTTTTTGATACTAAAATATTGTTTTAAGAAACAGTAAAAAAATCGCTCGAAACAAAGCCTTAAACTCATTTATTTGCATCATATGCGTTAAATATTTTGTCCATGTTTATTGGACTATCTAAATAAATAAACAAATATAGAATCATTTATTAAATGCAACAGATTTCATGCAACATATAATATCACAATTATAATATAAATTAAAAACTATAGATTAGCAGTATTTATATTTCATTTAAATTTAAAGTTATTTTATTTAAAATTAATTCATATAGACTTATGCTTTTTTTTAATATTCTGTTCAATACAAGAGAACAAAAATTTAGAAAACAAAAAAGTAATTATTTTTATGATATGATTATCAGTATAGTAATTCAGATGCCTAATTAAAACTATAATGATCAAATAAGAAGAATTGTTAGAGCTGTAAAATCTCTTATGATTAAGAGAATAATTATATAAATATCCCCAATCATTTGATCTCTTTGTTCTAAAAACACTGTCCAAATAAATTGAATAATTGAGTGACAATAACCACACTTACTGTATAGGATGGGCACATAGAGCAGCTTAAATGCCCCGTGCTAGTAGAGCTAACATTGCAGCACCGATAGTGGGGCCCATTTGGATTTAAAATCTAAAAATAGTACTAACTATTAGACGAACTTTTATTTGGTCCGGTCACCTAATATAGCTCTATGTTCGGACTCCAGTAAAATAGTGTCACATGTTCTCACTATTTACCGCTCGGCTCGACAACCCCAACCCGGAACAGAGACGGGATTGCTATGTTCGTGTGTTGCTAGATATTGCTTGGTATTTGCTCGGTATTAGTCAATTTTGCTCGGCAATAACGAGAAATATAATTATGTGAAGACTAATACCGAGTTTTTCTCGGTATTGCTCGATATTGGTCTTCACAGAACGATATTTTTCATTATTGCCAAGCAATAGCGAGCAATACCTAGAGCAATACGCGAACATAGCAATCCCGGGTCAAGTCGTTGGTCCGCGCGGTATTGAGTAAGACCACGTGACGACATGTTATTGGCGTCCGAACGTAGAGCTACGCCAGGTTACCAGACCTAATAATTGTTCCTATTAGACAGCCTGAAAATTTCTTGGTAAGAAGTTTTAATTCTCAAATGAAAAAAATAAAAAAATATTCCTAACGTTTTTCAAAAATTTTTAGTCCTATATCGATCTACTAATGTGATATAATAATAAAGAGAAGCTTTGTATGATTCTATCTGCTTTAAATATAGCTCATGTCAATATTCTTATTGATTTTTAAAACAGTTTTTTAATATAATTTTTTTAAATTAAAAATTTTCATATTAAAAGCTATTTTAAAAATTAAAAAAAAAATCATCTCAAACAAACCCTAAGACTTTCAAAGCTGATTTTGACTGAGCTATCTATATAGGTTTTTTACTCATGATTTACATGAGAAAATCTATTATCTAACCATATATTGATGTTATTATTCACTATGAAAAAGAGTTCTTGATTCTATTTTAACTTATATTTTTTGTTAGAATAGAAAAACCTATTTTTCTACAATTAAAAATAATTTTGACAATAACGTTTAAATTTATAAAAAACTACATATGCACAAGTAGAATTGTAAGTGAGCCTAGCTCTGCTCGTTAACTTAGGTTTCATTTAGGACGGCTTTTTTATTTCTTTTTAAAGCAACGTTCTAATATAATTTTTTTTTTTTAATTTAAAAATTTTTTTATCAAAAAATTGCTTCATAAAGCATCAAAAAAGCTATCCCAAACGAAACCTTAGTTTATTTTAGCTCAATAACAACATTTCTTTGTTAGCTATTTGGATTTTCAAAATTATATTCGAATTAGTATACAATACAAGTTCTGGTACAAATAATACCCACCTCCGCTTGTCCGAGTGGTGAAAAGCCGGCTGGGTAAAGCCCAAGTCCCTTATTCGAATCCCTTGGCAAGCAGTGAAAGCCTTAAGTGTTGGCCCTTGTAAATTGGTGTGGGTAGGACAGTGTTTCCTTGTCACAAATAATAATAATAATAATAATAATAATAATAATTGACATAAATTGATAGAGTGCTATTAAGCCCACTAAAGGCATCTCCAACATAGACCCCATTTTTCACGTCAAAATACCGCAAAACTCCAAAATGTCGTGGTGCTGCTCCAATTGAACGCCATTTTATGTGCTTCTGCGAAGTTAACGATCCTTCTCCCTATCGCGCGTTTTTCCGGTTGAGAGAGCAAAATAGCATGGGTGAACAGTGCAACGCCAATATTGGCGTCGCACTGTTCACCAGCAAGTAAATGGCGAAAGATTTGACGTTCGGCTAGAGCGACCGAACGACGTCATTCACTCGTTTGTCGTTTGGTTGGAGATGCTCTAAACAACTAAACTGTAAACGGTGCTGGAATTGCGCTGTGTGAAATCCCTAATAAGAAAATAGGGAGTGGGTACCTATGGGTTGGCCAAAAATGGGCTAATTTTTACAGTTAAATTCAATCATTTGAATGGAAATGAGATAGGAATAGGTCCGACATACACCATAATAGCTTAACTGTCTGTATTAAAAGTTGGAAAACTTTGAATAGAGGATGTGAAAAATACATTAAATAGATGTTATTCAATGACTAAAAATTATTGTGTCCGAACAGGGTACCGAGCATACCGCGCAGTACCGACCGCGGTACCGAGCAGCTAGAAATGTGGCGCATTTTTATTGGTCTCTGGATGCGTTCGATGTCCGGACACAATAATTACTCTTTAATGACAAGCTCAGGTGATAGTTAAGGAGGAATACGTGAGAAATATCTAAGAAATAGAAGAAATTAAAAAAATAAATAATAAAAAGATATCATCTCCCTCTTATGTTTCTCCTACCCTATTTTTTATTAAAAAAAGATATGTTCGAAATATTTGGGATCATTTATTTTCATTACTAGTGTTAAAAAGTAGCACTTTAAGAAAACCTAAATTGACATGAAAAAAAAAAAAGAAATAGAACTTTATCTACCATTTTTCTTAGGGGTGTCAATTCGGGTCAACGGGTTGGGTTCGGGTCGAACCCGAAATTTACCCGGCACTATTCAGGTCAACCGGAACCCCACCCGTTTTTAAAAACGGGTCAGGTTTCCGGACCCGAACTAGACCCGATTCGGGTCCGGGTCAACCCGACCCGACACAAATGACCCGAAGTTGACCTAAAATTGCTAGTTTTCGGGTAGAAAAGTTGGTCAATCTTTAATTTTCGGGTCAAAATCAGGTCAATCTCAAGTTTCCAGGTCAAATAGGAGTTTTCGTGTCAATTTCGGGTTGATGGGTCAACTCGAACCTGACCCGATTTTTAAAACGGTTTGATTTGTTGAACTCAAACCCGACCAATTTCAGATTTGGTTTGACCCTAACCCGGATTTTTTCGGGTCGGGTACGGGTCATGTTTCGGGTCGTGTCAAAAATTGATACCTAATTTCTCTGCATCTCCTTTTTCTCATCCAGCGAATCCTCTAAAATCACCCATAATTGACCATGTAATTACTATAATCCAGTCATCAATTTAATTTTTAAAACTAGGTTGGGTTAGTGTCAACTCATTTGCAGTCGAATGAAGTCAGGTTCGACCCGAACACGACCAGTTAATCCAAATCTAACTGTACAAAAAAAATCAGGTCACATTTATTATAATTTATGCCTCTCCATTCCCAAAAATAATAAAAAAAAAACCTTGTACTTCTTTACAATAAATATTAGATGAATTAAACTTTCAGTGTCACAAATAAAGCAGGTAACTGAGACAAGACATTTGGACGTACAATTGGCAATAATCTGCAAAGGATTCACAAGTCACATCTCTATTACACACACACTTATTAGTTGTAATACCCACAATATAAACATTTGAGTAAACTACACAACCCGAACAGACTGTCCAAGATTTTAATATTCTATATAAGTGGTCATTTATGAGCTCATGTGACTCAGAATAATCAAAACAAATTGTTTTGAATCTAAATTTATTTGAGATAACTTTATTCATAGTTTTTTTTTTTTGGGTGTAAACGTAGCAAACTATCGGCGACATAGTCCAGCTCAGCTTTTATATATATATATATATATATATATATATATATATATATATATATATATATATATATATATTTAGATCAATTAAGATTAAACTAACACACACATTGTATAATGTATATACAAATATTCAAACTCAGAATTTTTTAGTTGGTAACTTAACCTCTCAACCTACAGAGAAATTATTGTGTACGCAATCCGAACACTGAGTAAAATTCGGATGCTGCGTATTTACTGCTTATTTTACTGTGTATTTTTTTATACATAATTTTTTTTGGCAAATAAATAATACTCACTAAATATACAATAAATACGCAAAAAATACGTAGAAAAATTATGTATAAAAAATATACAGTAAAATAAGCAGTAAATACGCAACATCCGAACCTTACTCTGAGTTCAGATTTCATACACAATAATTTCTCCAACCTACAAGCCAAGGTCAGCTGTGCGGCTCAGCTCACTAAAAACAACGTATTTTTCAAGCAGTTAAACTGCAAAAAACTAAAAGATCTTTAGTGGTGCATTAGGGCATCTCCAACCGAAAACTTCATTTTTCACGGCAAAGTAACGCAAAAACTCCAAAATGGCGCGGGATGCTCCAATCGAACGCCATTTTAGGTGTTTTTGAGAAGGTAACGATCTCTCCCTTTCGCGCGTTTTTCGGATTGAGAGAAAAAATGGCGTGAGTGAACAGTGCGACGCCAATATTGGCGTCGCACTGTTCACCTGCGATTAAATGGCGAAAATTTTGGAGTTCGGTTGGAGCGAGGGAACGACTCCATACAGTCGTTTAGCGTTCGGTTGGAGATGCCCTTAAAGATGTCCAGTTATGTCCAAACTCTAATAAAAATATGACAAGTATTTTTGTACAAAGTATGTATAACTATACACGCTATATATATATATATATATATATAGTGTACAAATTTATATACATAATATATACACTGTGTATATAATTGTACAAATTTATTCACACTATATAATGAAATAAGTACGTAATAATTTTTCATAATAAGATGAGAGAGCACTGTCATTCTTATAAAAATCTACACGCTACGGAGAGATTCTTTGATTGAAGCAGACATGATCCTAGCTTCAGACCTACACATTCACAAAATTGTGAAGGCAAAGCAAAATAGGATACGGGAGAGATATGAAGTCAATTTTGAGTGTCACATTGGCCATTCGAAGGCACAAGGCCAGAGGAAGACAGAAGGAAAAGGAAAAGAGAAAAGAGCTTTATATGATGGAGAGAGAAAATAGGCGGAGCAAAAGCAGGCGGCGCAGCGTCCAAGGAAAGTAACTGTTTCAGCAACAGCCGGTCTCACATCCAAGAAAGTAAATGCAAGCAGAAAAACAAAAGAACGAGAAGATTATGGGGATCTTGGAAAAGAAAGCAGGTGAATTAAAGAATTTATCTGAGAAGGTTATATATATATATGAAAAGAGCCCGTGTTGCAGCTCACTTTGATCTTTTGTGTGAGACTTTTGACTATTTACTAAAAAGTCTTGAATTCAAAATTTTCATATGTGAAAGAGGATTGTTCTAAGGAGACCTTGAAGATCATAGCTGAGATTTCAAGTCGGCTGTGCTGACTCGTGCAGAGATAGTGGTTAGTCAATTATTCTCGAGACCTCTACCACACCCTTCTCTACTACCATCACAACCAACCCTTTGAATGAGTAATGGTGAGAAATTGAAGCGATCCCGTGACACATTGGTACCAAGTGAGATTGTCAAAGGGTGTGGTAGAGGTTAAGTTAATAGAGGATTTGGTAGGGGAGCAACTGAGAAGAGGTTTGGAGAACTCCATACTTGATTTATGTGGAGCTTAAGTAGCATACTTTTCTTGACTGAGAAAAAGAACTTCACGTTTATGAAAGACTTGAGTAGCAAGGAAGAAAATGAAGAAGTCGAGTTGCTTCATACTAAAATTGAGTTCATATTCCAGATAAGGTCAAGTAGCAAGTAGCTATGGAGTGTTGCTGGCAATGAGGATGTCATCAACATAGAGGAGTAGAAGGATGCAGAGTTGGTTGTGATGGTAGTAGAGAAGGGAGGGGTTCTCTATGCTTGATTTGAACCCTATTGTTGTAGTTGGCCAAAGAAGATTTCTAATACGTCTTGAAAGCAAAAACAACAAAATTAAGAAGAAGAAATACATTAACACAAATATAGGGGCTAATTGTTTACTACTTCAACTAATAACGGAAAATACAAATGATCTACAATATGCGAGAGGTAGATCGGCTCTTCCAAAAATCCTAGCCACTGCTAGGAAACTGTTAGACCGGTCCCTCCTGGACCGGCTCTAGCCTTTTGGAGGTGGAACAATCCGCTTGTTTGAGGTAGAATAAAGCCACCTAGGATGATTGCCCTCTCCTTGGGATGGGGCCCCAGGGCAATTTGAATAGGAGAACGGAGCTGGCTAGGACGGAATGGTAGGAGGGCTGTTTGGGGATTTGGGAAATTATTTTATGTTTTTTTTTATAATTATTTTAAATTATTGCATACTTTTTTTTGTTAATGAAAAGAGAATTTATTCCAATAGAAGGTGGGAGATACAAACAAGTACAGCCACATACCAAAGTCCAGCCACAGAACAAACAACACAACATATGAAGGCCAAAACAGCCAAGAACATACAACATACATCAACAAGAACATTAATAAACCAGCCGGGCTCAGTTAAAGGTGGATCAAATGCAACGACCCAAAACGTAGGCAAGGACCATCTAGAGGAGGAATAAACACCAAGCCACACAGATGAAGCCCACACTATCCGTCAGTGGCTGACAACAAGCCAAGCCGTCATGAATGAGAGCAGAAACCCGCCACATCATTGTCTAGGTCAAAAAAACACAAGAATCAGCACAATCCACACTAGTAAATGTCAAACGAAAAACCAAACAACCAAAAGGGGAAACCAAAGCCCACACCAGCCTCAAGAAGCATGACCTAACTAGAAGAACAAGCATTATCTTTGGATTTCCTTCTCCGACACTTACCACCACTAATGGATATAGTTTTTTTCAACAGCATGACCAACCTGCAAACAGTATATTCATGAGAATCATCAAGCGTATCCACCAAAATACCCCCAACCCCATCCCCACTATTAGAGGAATCATTCAACCAATTAGAATGATCAATAGGGTAATCCAACAATTTATTAGCCACGTGCGCTTTTAATGCGTTGTTAGAAACTAGAGAGACCGGCACATCCACAAATTAAACAGGCTCAGGCACATTCAAAGCTGAATCCAACACAGTTAAAGGAGAAGTTTCAGATGGACTACCCAACTCTGAAGATTCAACGGACAACACCTTATTAACATCACATTGGCCCACCAACACCTCCAACGGCTTAGCACCAGAGACAAAACCATTCTCAACAGCATTAGGTGACACAACTAGGGGCAATCCGCAAGAACATGAACCCCCACCAGAACATTTGCAGGAGGGTTAAAAGCATCCTCAGTTGCTACATAAATCTAAGCAGAAACATCGGCAACACCTACAACCGGCACAACCAAAGGTTCCAATACATAAACAAGCCGATGAACATTAGCATCAACAACAGGTTACTTAGAAATTATTTCATCCACCTTATTCACAACAACAGGTGCTTTAGCCAAATGGGGATGAAGGATATGACATTCAAATTTTGATTTCCCCAAAGACTTACAATGAAAATAATAAGCAGGAAATGCCTCCATAACCACCGATTGAATGCAGCCCTAATTCTCCGGACCAACCCACACCTTATCGGGAAAAGTTTTAGTAACATCTAGTTCAACTAAGACACAAGCAACCAAAGGCCTAGAGTCAGATGATGTAGCATGATCAATTTTAAGGGGAAGGCCAAACATAGAACCCAACCCATGAAGAATCCTCGGAGAAAATATATGGGGTCTCAGTTTGGGAAATGAGATCCAAATAGAAAAATGGGGGATTCAATCTCAACATCAAATGAAGGATACAACTTAAAAAAGTTTCATGAAGCAGTTGCTTACAAAATAGGAACAGTGAGAAAACAAACGAAAGTAGTCCAAATCATTCACCAGTTTGATCAACACATGCTTAGGGTTTAGAATAATGATGGAAAATTCACCATTAAGCTTGAGGTTGAAAAAAAAAATTGCGAATAGTCTCAAGTGAAGGTCTAAGAGAAGGAAATTGTCGACCAAAGCGAACTCAAAAGGCGTCGCTAGTGCCAAAATTTCATCTTCCGAAATCCATAACGAGGGCATCCCGTGATGAGAAGAGATTTTGAGGTCCGAGAAAGTTGAAGAAGAAGAGCTACCATATAAAGCATCACGAAAAGACTTAGAAGAGGATTTACCAGCCAAAAAATTAGGATCGCCCAGCTGTTTGCCCTCAATCGACAAAAGACGACGACGACAAAACAAAACGACCCAAGAAAATATGGACAACACTAAAAAAATTGGCAAGAAACTTCTCTGGGGAGGAAGGAGCCGCCGGAGGCCACAGATAGGGCAGAGAAGGAAGCTCCGCGAGAGAAGGAAACCCTAACAGAGCACATAGCGGAGATGTCCCTTGAAGGCGTGAATTATTGCATGCTTTAAATATATTATTTTCCTAGGGTTAGGATTAGGTGTTATTTGCTAAAACTGTATTGTTCTTAGGGTGTTTGGGCTCTAGCCGACGGCTAAAGATTTGGGAGAGCTAGATCTTCCTCTCCAATTGAAGATACATTGAATCTTGCTTATTATATCATTAATGAAAAAGATTTTTCTATGGTTATTCCTCTTAATTCTTCTTGTGCTTTGTGTTTGGGGCTGCTGAAATTAAATTTCAGCCAATGAATATTGGATTTCTACGAGCACTTCCTATGAAATTGGTATTAGAGTAGTGTCCTGAGCAAAAATTGAGGCATTTCCTTGCCAATTTCTGACGTGTTTTCCCTTCTAAATGATCTTGTTTATGTAGGTCTGTTGAGTTGTGTGGATATAGATTTATGATGTACACTTTGTTCTTCTGATGACACTCACTACCAGAGACTTGCTTACCCTGCTTTGTTGGAAAACATATCATTTACCCTGTCAGTTTACCAATTTTGAAGATGAAGCTTGGCACTCATCTTCCAAGATGGCATTCCACAACTTCTATCTATTGCTGGGCAATTCATCCCTCCTATGTAACCGGGTCAGATGACAAGCTTCTTCTATTGGGGCATCCCTGCCTGAATCCTAGTGGCTGCTCATTGGCCTGCTCCTTTTAAGTCCTACTTCATTTCTATTTTCTTCTTAAACTCTTGACCATAATGTATAAGTTGGTTTCCGCTTAAGGCACACTTATTTGCTTTTATTTCTACCAAAGATCAAGTAGCATACTATTTCATTGCTCAGTCGTCAAATCTGAATTTTTTTGTGATATCACCACACAAGAGGATATGCTAAGAAAATTCTAATGTAATATGTGTCCCGTGTGCGTGCGTGCGTGTTAGAATTTTGTGGACGCGAGAGTGGGGAAAGAGAACTATCAGACCTAAATACTACAAGAACTGAGAACCGCCACTGACAAAAATGATCAACTTCATCTTGCTATCTTGGCACACAGTAAAGAGGTCTGTCTCCTTGAATACAAAAGAATTCATATATGAGGGTGATAGAATTTAGATGCAGTCACATTCTCAATTCACATAAATACTCAAATATTACCCTTTGCAATCTCCATGCCCTGGTTATAATGAATTAGGCAGCTACCTCTCAGTGCTCTTCTATCTTCTTCAACTCCTTCATATTGGTGGTGTCTACCCTGCATAGAGAGAGAAATGAAATGGAAAATATCCATCGTTAACTAAAAAATTAAATTAAAATTCATCAATTGTTCACGATAAATAAGGGCAGTACAAAATATTTCTATAAGAGTCGATTAAGTTGTTTGAAATTGAATTTTTTTTTTTTGATAAAAATCAGATAATTTAAATACATGTGCTTTTGTAAATCTCTCTTTAATTTTAATAAAAACGCAATTAGCATAAGTTCATCTAAACTCTCCTTTTTCAAACAACTTGCAATTGGAGACATAACAGTACTAAAAAATTATAAATTATCTGTAAAAAGTATTTGATCCATAAAAATTTTGAAAGCTGTATACAATCGTAAGTTTTGATCAATCATTAATCACTTTGACACTCTAATAATTAATAGTAAGTCCATGCCCAGACACAACAAAACTTTAGAAGATCACAGATGGAGTCACAGAGCAATATTTATTCGAATTCAGATATAACTTCGTAGCTAGTAAAAAATTAAATACTTTCCTAAGATGCATTAAATGATCATCATGAACATTTGTTATATAATAGAATATCATCAAAGTGAATAATAGAAAATTTTCAATTAAATGTTGCAAATCATGATTCATCATCCTCATAAAAGTAGTAACTGCATTAGTTACTCAAAAGGCATAACTACTTATCTTATAATATAGCTTTAGTATTAAAAGCAATTTTTTACTCATCACCACCCCGCTCCCCTCTCCTCCCCTCCCCCCCCCCCCCCCAACATTCTAACTTAATGACATCAACCCTCAACTGAATTTTAGTAAATACAATAACATCATTCATTACATTAAAACAAGGTATATATATATATATATATATATATATATATATATATTTGATGGTGATTTTACTGGTGACTTAATTGTCTATATACAGAGGGCAAATACCATCTTTCTTAGATGTAATCAAAGCAAATATAACACAACTCATGCTTTCCCCAATAAATTCTTCTTGCAAAATTCGTCAACTTATCTATTAAATTCAATATGTTAAGTGCTATTCATCCTATAATGAGACAATTTAAGCAATAATTATCCAGGAACTAGATCAATAATATATTATATATCCCTAGATGACAAAAAATCATTAGAACAAATATGCTGAAAATCACTAATTACTTCATTAACATCATAAGGCAAAGCCACAACATCAAGTACCACATTATGCAATTCCTCAACAACTATGGCATAAGCCTACACTTTCTCAAATGCATATTCACTCCAAATATAGAAATACTTTTTTACTTCATTAAGAACATTAGATTCTTGTACTTTTCCTTTTAACTTGTAGGTTTCAAAACTACCCTTCTCACATTAACCATAAATCATAAGTATTAGATGTTCCAAAATGAGTAACATCTAAATCATACAACCAATATTTACCTAAAATAGTATGGCCAATATCCATGGGCAGTACATCATATGAGATTCTAGTAGTTTCAAGTAGCCAACTAGTTTATAATTAGACATCTTTGAGGTACGCAATTTTACCTAAACTACCTTATATAATTGCAGATGGGTTCAGGTTTCAACTTCCTATAGTATATATGGGAAGATGTCTAATTATATAATTGCAGATGGGTTCAGGTTTCAACATAGACAATATTTCATGCAACTCTCGTTATTAACTATGAGTTTATACAGTTTCTCGTGTTTAAAATAGATTTTAAAAAAGCAATTCTCTTTCAATTAAATTCAACCTTAGAAATAGCTACAACGCATCATATGACGTTCAAATAATTATTAATTAAAATAACCTCAGAATCACTAATTTCCTCATTCAAAATTAAAAATCTTCAAAAAACATTGATCTCAACATTTTCTTCCTTTATATTTATATAAAAATTCAAACTAGGAGACTCGCTACCATGCTAACCAATTTAAAAAAAATTAGAACACGCCTTCGCAGAAATTTTAGACCCAAATACAGAAATAGTAGATTTCCCATAGTTCCATCATTAAATGTAGTATTACCACCCTTAGATGTAGTAGATATATGTTAGACTGGTCCAGCCGGTCCACGCGGGACCGGCCCAGACGTGCGCAGCGGAAGTTTTCCACCTGGGCGGAGGCCGCGCGAGCCGCCCGCCTTGCGGGAGCGTTTTAGGAAGAAATTTGAATGCATGGACTGTTTAGGGGTTTCCTTTTGATTTGTATGAATTAAATAGTTGATTTTCCTAGGGTTTGATCATCTTGAATTTCGCTGAAATTTGAGATCTCTAAAATCTAGGTTTTCTTTGGGCTCTAGCGGCGTCTAGAGATTTGGGAGAGATCGATCCTCCTCTCAAATTGAGGATCAATTGTATCTTGCTATTCTATTCATCGTCTAGTGGAATACAAGCTTTTTGAATTTTCAGCGAGCTTTTGGCTTCCGTAAGTGAGTTACGTGAGATCCCTGGGGAAGAACGATGGCCGGAAAGAAGGTTGAACTTTTGGAAGGCGAATTGAGACAGTTAAAATCAGATCTGAAGGGAAAATTTTTTTATTTTCAAAATCAAATCACCTCCAACAATGAAAGATTGGAAGAGAAGTTCACGGTTATGGAAGAAATGGTGAAGAATTTACTTGAAATGAAGACCAATCCGGCGACATCAAAAGTAAGAGAGACCACCGACAGCCATGCATGGGAGGAAATCTGAACCCGTTGCGGCGGAGGAGGAATTCGGAGGTGGAGATCCTGAAGGAGGAGAACGACATGCCCCCTCTAGAGCCGCTTTCTAGAGAAGAGATGAGTAGGGGACACGACAAACGGGAGGCAGATTTTGTCGGAAGAAGGGAAGAATTTCCTCGCCGATGTGCTAAATTTGAGAGAATCCAACGTCAAGGTGCTGCTTTTGAAGGGGGAAGAGAGGAATTTCATCGCCGAGGTGCTGAATTCGAAAGAATTCAGCGTCGAGGGGCTAAATTTGAAGGAAGAAGGGAGGAACTTCATTGTCGATGTGCTGAATTTGACGGAATTCAGCGTCGAGGTGATGATTTTGAAGGAAAAAGGGGAGAGTATGAAGAGGGGTTCAAGTATAATCGTTGGAGGGAAGATCGTGAGAGTTGGGGAGCACCTCATCTTCAAGGAATGGGAGGCTATGGAGGATTCAAAAGAAATGGAGACCCACGGGTGAGGAAGCTGAAGATGCCCGTCTTTGAGGGGGGAAGACGGTCATGGCTGGATCTACAAGGTGGAGCGTTACTTCGCTGTCAACGGGTTGACAAAGGAAGAAAAGCTGACGGTGGCGGGATTGTGTTTGGAAGGAAAAGCCTTGGCCTGATATCAGTGGCGTAACAGGAGGGAGCCTATCCGGAGCTGGAGAGAGTTCAAAGATTGCTTATTAGAGCGTTTCCGAGCCGATGGGGGAGGAGACTTCTATGAGCAATTCTTTGCCTTGACTCAAAAAGGGACTGTGGCAGACTACCGGGATAAGTTCGAGTACTTGGCTAGTAGATTGGATCACATTTCAAATTCAGCCCTGGAAGGGAACTTCATGAAGGGGCTAAAACCGGAGATACGAACAACAGTCAGGGTGTTGGAGCCAAGGAACCTAAGGAAGGCGATGGAGCTGGCGCAGTTGGTGGAAGATCAGAAGAAATCAGAAAGAGGATCTCGAGGGAACTATTCAGGGGGATCATGCAAGATGACTACCACATTCTTACCATCACAAGGGGCGGCGCCAGGGAGTCTGAAGGAAGCGTCAGTGGAGAAAATTGGAGGGGAAAATGAGGGACAATTTAAAAAGCTGACAGAGAAAGAAATGCATAACAAGAGGGCAAAGGGATTGTGCTTCAGATGTGATGAGAAGTGCATGCCGGGGCATAGATGCAAGGACCGAACTCTTCAGGTTCTCATTGTCTGTGAAGATGAGGAAGACAAGGAGGGAGGTGGGAGTAGATCTGAAGAGGAGGAGAAGCTGCACCTGGATGTGGCAGAAGTCTCTCTGAACTCTGTGGTGGGATTCTCTCCGAGTCACACTATGAAAGTGAAAGAAGAGATAGCTGACCGTGAGGTGGTGGTGCCAATTGTTAGTGGGGCTACCCACAATTTCATTTCCACTCAGGTCGTCAACCAACTGGGAGTGAAATTGGTGGACACCGGTTGTTATGGGGTGATGATGGGTACAGGGAAGGTGGAGAAAGGCCAGAGAATTTGTAAAAGAGTGGTGTTTATTATCCAGGGGATTCAAGTAAGGGAGGACTTTCTCCCACTAGAGTTAGGAAGCATTGATGTCATCCTGGGGATGAAGTGGTTGCAAACCTTGGGGTAAACCAAGGACAATTGGGGAGCACTCACGATGGAATTAATGGTGGATGGGAGAAGGGTGGTCATAAGGGGAGATGCAGGGCTATCCAAAGCCATCACATCACTTGAGACCATGGTTAGAGACGTACAAGAGGTGGGGGAAGATTATCTGGTGGGACTACACTGGTTGGATGCGATCAGATTGGAAGAGGGAAGGGATGTTTCTCTTTCAGTGCAGCCCTTGATTCAGCAATACAATAAGGATTTTCAGTCCTCTCAAGGATGGCCACCTCCATTGGAATACGAGCATATCTCTACCTTGAGGACAAGGTGGATTTTCGGGAGGGGAGTATTGTTAGATCAGTCTAATGGACCGGTCCACGCGGGACCGGCCCAGATGCACGCAGCGGATGTTTTCCGCCTGGGCGGAGGACGCGTGAGCCGCTCGCCTTGCGGGAGCGTTTTAGGAAGAAATTTTGATGAAGATTATGAGGGAATTTGAATGTAGGGACTATTTAAGGATTTCCTTTTGATTTGTATGCATTAAATAGTTAATTTTCCAAGGGTTTGATCATCTTGAATTTGGATGAAATTTGAGATCTCTTAGATTTAGATTTTCTTTGGGATCTAGCGGCGTCTAGAGATTTGGGAGAGTCGATCCTCCTCTCGAATTGAGGATCAATTGTATCTTGCTATTTTATTCATCGTCTAGTGAAATACAAGCTTTTCTTTGAGTTTTCTCTCAGATTTTCCTTGGATTAGTGCTGCTTTTCTGCTGTAAACAACAGATTTATGTTGTTTTCTGTTCTGGACAGCAATATTTTCACTGTTTGATCTCCGATTTGGGTTAGGGTTGCTTGCGAACTCAAGTATTACCTTAGGGTTACTCGCGACCTCAAGTATTTCCTATCAATATAATGGACTAAAGTAAATTGCTTTGATAAAATGATGCACTCATTGAATATGTAGTAAACTTATTTAAGCACATTAAATTTTTGATATTTGAACAAAGTTTAATACATATTAAAAAGCATGCTTAAATGATGGAATATGTTGCAATGTCATTTTTCTCTCAATATGAAGTCTCAAACCATATTAAAACCTAGAGATTATAATTTTATTATTTTGAATTACTCAAAACATAATAATAGGCTTTTAAATTTGTTCATGCATGCTATAAAAATGCTACCCTGAAAGAGCTGGCTGGTTCTCCATGTTCCCACCACTAGCCTTCATTACTGGAATTCTGACGAAAATAGGTTCCCACCACCGATCTTCATTGTCAAAATTCTAAGGAATACAAGTTCTCGCCACCATCCTTCAGTGAAGTAATTATGAGGAATAAAGGTTCCTGCCACCGGCCTTCAATGTCAAAATTCTGAGGAACACTAATCCTTCCATCATCCTTTATTGTTAGAATTCTAAGAAATATTAGTCCTTTTGTTTCCTTTGTGCATCCAAGACTAAGGAGAGATCGAGCAGGAGAGCTCCTCTCGCATGCAACGTCCAGAGTCAACTGAGCAGAAGCGAGAGAAGTCAAGCGCAGGACCTCCTCTTACGTGCATATGGAAAGAGCTGAGAGTTCTCTCTTATTAGGGTTTATGTGCATGTACGGGGTTGATTGAACATGAGTGTTCGGGTGGAGTCGGACGACCAATTTGCATTGGGCTAAAGGTTGGCTCGATCGGACAAGAGGAGATTTGTGTGCCAAGCACCGAGCGCTTGAGACATGTTTTTCTGTTGATGTCCTTGAAGCTTGTTGCAATCCTAAAAATACATTTTTTTCCCTACTGTCATGCCTTCATTGTTGACCTTCCCTTGTGGTTACTATCCTATCTATAACCAATATAGCCTTCATTGCTACCCTTTGACACCGCAATGTCTAAAACTAATTTCTCTTAAAGTTTTGACCAAATGGAGGACTCTATGGTGCACCAAGGGACTTAATAAATCTATTTTTCTGGGACTAATTACCAAGTTGAGAATGACAAATCTATATTCCCCATCTTAAGGGGATCGTTAAAATCTCAATCGTCCATTGACCCTTGATCCCACAGCCAGCATGAGGATCCGTGGGAGGCTCATCTAAATCACGCTGTTAAATCTCAGCCATCCCTTAGCCCTTGATCCCATGGCCAGCATTGGGATATGTGGGAGGCTCACCTGGATCACGTCGATCTCCTATATTTGGGTGGTTGATTTAGGAAGGGTTATATTAAGGCAATTATGCATAACTCTTTAGTTATTTGTTGCTTTATTAAGATAACTTGTATGGATCTATAAATATGAATACTTTTATATAATACAAGTATTTTTTGTCTCAAATTCTCTAAATTTAACAGCCTCACCAAATATGAAGTGTAAGCCTCACTTGAAATCCATGAGGCATGCACCTCGGTGTTTTTGTTCAAATTATGCTGGGGTGTGCCTCTTATTACGTAGGGTTATGCAATGCCATAATCAAAAAAATGCATGAGTGAATACTTGTTAAATCAATTAGCCTTTTAAAATTATAATCATAGTGATGCAGAACTAGATGTGTAAGTGATGTTGAGTTGAAAATTACGCATGCGTGAATAGAGATTGACAATTAATTAACTCCAAATGAACTTAAATAAGGACTTTAGCTTGCAAGGGGGTGATCAAGTTTAAGCAAGTAATCCCATGATAATAGGAGGACCATTATATAATCAAATAAATTAATATCATGTTCACGTGATGTTTCAGAGACAATCCCAAAATTAACAAATAGACTAGTCACTACAAAGACCCACTCACACAAGCTCTTGGTATGGGCTATGCGAATAAGTTTTCACAATGAAACGATGTCATGGTTGAGGAGGGATCAAAAGGTACAAGGGGAGGGAAGGAGTTTACCTGCATAGACAAAGATACTAAGCCGAGGCAAAGTAGTTTGGTTGTCTTGGTGGGAAGGACAACAATATGAATCCCTTTTCACACGTTTGGACAGTGTTCTATCATCCCCTGAAAATCTGGACAGCAACTTATGATAAATTGGGAAGGAGATAGCAAGCGTTTGATAGTAGGAAAATAGACACAATCATCAATGGATGGCAACTGAAGCAAGGTTTAAAATTGCGTAAATAAGCCTCGAGGCGTTTTTCGTCCGTGAGGCGAGGCGTAAGCCTCGAGGCGGTGTGAGGCGTAAGCCTCACCGACGAAGAATTGCGTAAATGAGAATTTAAGGGTTTTAGCAAGTAAAAAATAGTAAGATTCTATCATACAATAAAAACATCTAAATGACAATTAAAATTATGGGAAAGTAAGAAAATAGATGCAATAAAATCATGTCCCAAAGTACAAAACCATAAAATATCAGTCTATCAAAACTCCCAAAGTACAATTAAGAAAGAACATATAAAATCCAATCATGTCCCATCACTAAATGGGTCTTCAAGGGAATCTTCTCACCCCTTCCTCCTCTCCTATAGAGTCCAACGTCTTCCAATCAAAGCATGCACTCATGAAGAAGTAGACTAACACTAACAACTATTACTAAAGATGATGAATAGAACAATATGCCGGACTGCCGGGGGTCCAAGGGGGCGCTGCCCCCCTGCAGGGGTTTCCGGGGGCAGCGCCCCCGGAACAAAATTTTATTATAAGAGTAATTTTGAAGTTCTATTTATTTTTGAAGTTCTTAAGTTATTTTTATGGGAAGATACCGAGTGGTACCGAGCATATTCCTTAGCAATACCGAGCATGTACCTAGCAGTACTGAGCGGTACCGAGCATGTACCTAGCAGTACCGAGCAAATACCTAGCTGTACCGAGCATATACTGAGCAGTACCGAGCATATACTGAGCAGTATCGAGCATGTACCTAGCAGTACCGAGCAAATACCTAGCTATACCGAGCATATACTGAGCGGTACCGAGCACATACCTAGCAGTACCGAGCAAATACCTAGCTATAACGAGCATATACTGAGCGGTACCGAGCATGTACTGAGCGGTACTGAGCATATATTTGAGGCGTACGCCTCAGCCAGAATTGCGCAATTGCGCCTCTGAGGCGCGCCTCAGTCCAAGTGAGGCGTACGCCTCTGCCAGGAGAGGAATTGCGTAAGCCTCGAGGCGGTTTTGGGTCAAATTGCGCAGAGGCGCGCCTCAAGGCTCGCCTCTTATTGCGCAATTTTAAACAGAGAACCGAACTAAGAGGACAACAATTAACATAAATTATGGTAAGGATCAATGAGGACGAGGAGGGAGGGGGAGGAGGGTTGACGACCTTATCAAAGATTGGGGCTGATATGGGGCCTTAATTGGGTTGCCAATTAAAGCATATTGTTAAAGGAAAGACGAATTAATTCAAATGTTCAATCAATACTCAGATTTGATGATGGAGATATCCTTCCAAACATAGCCCAACACTTTAGGAAGGGAATTCAATGATTTAGGAGAATTCAAATTTGAATTCATATATCCATAAATTAGACTAGGCTAATTTAGGAAGGAGAATCAATAAGGATTTTTCACTTAAATTTAAGATTTATTGATAGGGATACCTTTCAAGAAATAATCCAACAATTTAGGAAAGAAATTTAAGATTTTAGGAGAATTCAAATTTGAATTCAGATTTTCATAAATTAGGCTAGGCTAATTTAGGAAGGAGAATCAATGAGGATTTCTCACTTGAATTTCAGATTTATTGATGGGGATAGCTTACCAAAAAATAATCCAAAAATTTAAGAAATGAATTCAAGGTTTTAGGAGAACTCAAATTTGAATTCAGATTTACATAAATTAGGCTAGACTAATTTATGTAAATCTAATCGATGAGGATTTCTCACTTAAATTTCATATTTATTGATGGGGATTCCTTTCCAAAAAGAATCCACCAATTTAGGAACAAAAAATCAAGGCTTTAGGTTAAATTAGGAAATGTTGGAGGGTCAATTTGGAGAAAGAAAAGTGGGGGCAAGGCAAGCTTGATGGTAGATGGAGGCGGAGATAAACCGTGAGCCCGAACATTTCCTGCAGCTGACAGGTCTTGCATTGCCCTCACCTAGGGACTTCGCATAAACTCTCACAAGAACTTTCAAAGATCTCAAAACACACCAAGACACAAAGTGCAAAAATTTCATTCATAATAATCATCATCCCTCCCAAGGTGAAGGTGAGGCCTATAAATAAATAAAATACAAAAAAAAACATCAAATGACAAAAATGCCCCCTGGGGTCACATAAACCTACTCTCTCAAGTGAGGGTAAAAATAAAAAATTACACATAATAAATCAAATACAAATAAAAGCTCAGAAATAGAGCAATCCGATCGTAGCCGTAGATCTCCGGCCCATCCTCTTCCACGGTTGAATGTCCTCATCAGATAGAAATTTTCAAAATGTGTATTATTTGTGGTTTTAGAAATTGCACTAATACAAATAAATTCATATATAGGTAAATGACGATCTTGATTATGAATATTCTCCCCTAATAAATATCTTAAGTTTTCTTAGGTTCTATTTATCACTTATGTTGCCATCTGTTCATGGATGAAAGGTTGGGAAATTTTTTTATCTCGTTCAAAAGAAAAAAATTCATAATGTTCTTAAAAGATATGAAACAAACATAATATCTCTATTAGAAATTGGTTGGTAAACAATAAGGTATAACCATCTCCTTGAAAAAATAATTTTGCATGTTGACGCATCATTAGTTTTGAAACATGGAAGAAAATGTGTTATTTTTGTACAAAAATAATATTCCTCTAGAAGTCTTAGTCAGCAGTGCAAGCTTTAATGTAATAGCATAATTACGATTTTCACCTAGAGTTTATCATATAATTTGAACAACAAGTTTTGGAATATACACAATCCAGGAAAAGTCGAATACACATCATGCAAAATGGCTTGCATTTATACAAGAACATTCCTTTGTTCTTAAATGCTAACATGCACTCGAAATAAAGTTGATCATGCACTAAGTAGAATTTTTATCTTGCATAGTGCTATGAATGCAAAAAATTAGGGTTTGCAGGAAAAGAAAGAAGATCAAAACCCTATATGCACTAACTTTAATTTGATCAATCTTTTTTAGAAAATAAATCAAATATAATTGACTTCATGTTACACATTGTGTGATGTCTTCCTTTCAAAAGGGTCAAAAAACGCAAAACTATGCATGGCACATACATACTAGCAAGATTTTCTTGTTTGAGAGTTACAAGCATAAGGATTAGCTGGTTATATAAGACATGATAAGACCATGTCTTCTTGAAGTCCTAGGCAGTCATAAGATGAAATCAATAAAAAGATTTTCCAAAGATATATAAGGATAAATTAAGTGTATATTCTAGATTTATGTTTCGTGATCTTCCCTACCCTCCAAGTATAATATTAAGAAACTGATGGACCCAGAGCAACACCGGCCCAAACTGGGCCGGTTACTGTTTACCAAAGAAGAAACCGCCCACTACTTGGGCGGTTGGCTGCAGAAGAGGAAGGGAGAAACCGCCCACTTGGGCGGTTGGCCGAAGGACATGGAGAAGGAAGTTGGGCCCGTTGAGGGAGAGTAATGTGTTTGTCATAAGGGTAGTTATGATATTATGGGTATTATTATGGGAGTATAAAAAGGAGTTAGGGTTTGTTTTATGACATCTTTTGTTTGGGTGATTAGTTTTCCTCTTTTCTAGTCTAGAGTTTGGGAGAAAGCTTCTCTTCTCGAATTGAGAGCATTGCATCCGTGAAAACTTGTAAGTCTTTTGATATTTAAGTTAACAAAGTGTTTGTGAGAGTTTTCCTTCAAGAAATCTCCACTTTTCCTACTGTTTTTGGGCTGTTTTTACTGGATTCCAAAAATCACAAGTTAAGTTCCATCAAAGTGGTATCAGAGCACTAGATCCACAAGGAAGGGATGGGTACACGCAGGATTGACTCTATTGAAGAGAAAATTGGAGAGTGGGAAGTTGAGATGAACGCTCTCAAAGAGAAAGTTACATCCGTTGATGAAAAGCTTGATGGAGTTGACGAGTTGAAGACTCAAATATTAGGGTTACAAGAGATGATCAAACAAATGGTGGCGGACCAACACAACAAAGGGAGTTCGGCTAATCCTAACCCTAATGCGCAACCGGTTGATGGTGAAGATGGAAGTAGAGTTCGTAAAGGGCAGAATGCAAAAGGGAAAGAAGCCATTGACATTAGCAACCGTGGAGAGGAGGCATGGTCAACCGGCCCAAAAAGGGGGATGTATGGCCCAAACCGTGGAGGGGAAGGCTATTCCACCGCCGGATTTATGGGAGATGCTAGGACCAACTATACTCAGAATAATACAGATCAATTTTACCAAGGAAAAGAAGGGAGAAGCATGCCTTACAATCAGTGGGGAGGAGGATCATATCGGGGCAGAAGGGAGGCCGACCCTAGGGAGCCTCATTGGGGGCCGAATGATTATGCAAGGGGAGATCCGATGGCACCGCAAGCTTGGGAAAGAAGGGAGAATCATGGGGTGGATCCACAACCATGGGAGAGACAACCAGATGGAGGATATGGGCAAGGAGGTGTGGGCCACGACAGAGGGAATGGGAGAGGAGAATGGGGAATGAGGAAGTTGAAGCTTCCAATCTTTGAAGGTGAGGATGCATATGGTTGGATCTTCAAGGCGGAGAGATACTTCACAGTGATGGGGATGACAGACGAGGAGAAACTCTTAGCGGTACCTTTATGTTTGGAGGCAAGAGCCCTAGCTTGGTATTAGTGGATGGAAGAAAGACAGAGGTTCAGATGTTGGGCAGAGTTTAGAGAGATGTGCCTAGATCGCTTCAGACCACCAAAGGAGGGGACTCATCATGAGCAGTTCTTCGCACTGACTCAGACTGGTACCGTATCTGCTTATAGGGACAGATTTGAGTTGCTGTCCAGTAGACTTCATGGGATGACGGAGGAGGTGCTTGAGGGGAACTTTATGAAGGGTTTGAAACCCCACATTCGATCAGCAGTTAGAGCAGCCAAACCAAGGAGTCTGAGGGAGACTTTGGAGATAGCTGAGCTGATAGAGGATAAATTATCTTCTGATCAATACCGCAAAACCTACTTTCTTTGGAGGAGGACAGAAGGTGGCAAATCCTACGGGAGGAGCCAAGGGTACTTACTTGGGGACAGGAGGAGAAGGACAGAAAGAGAGGGATCGTAGTACACCGACCAAAGGGGAGTTCAGGAGACTCACTGAGGCAGAGCTGAAGGATAAAAGAGCCAAGGGACTCTGTTACAGATGTGATGAGAAGTTTGGGCCAGGGCATAGGTGCAAAGACAAATCACTCCAAGGTGGAGGAAGTTGAGGAAGAGTTAGGAGGAGGAGAAGAAGGTGTAGATCATCTACATCTTGACATGGTTGAGGTTTCCCTCAATTCAGTAGCAGGGTTGACAGCACATTCCACTATGAAGATGGAAGGGAGAATTGGGAGCTATACAGTCACGGTGCTGATAGATAGTGGGGCCACCCACAACTTTATAGCTTACAGATTAGTGGAAGAGTTGGGCATTCCTATGGTACAAGGGAGAGAAGTGGGAGTCTCTTTGGGGACCGGTCAGAAAGAGCAGTGTGCGGGAAGATGCAGCGGAGTTACTCTCTCCATACAAGGGGAAGATATTACCCTGGATTTTTTGGTGCTCGAGCTGGGTAATACTGATGTTATTTTGGGTATTCAGTGGTTACAAACTTTGGGGGAGATGAAGATCAACTGGAAGACCTTGATGTTGGAGTATGATGAAGGAGAGTATCGAGTTACTTTGCATGGGGACCCCAAATTATGCAGATCTAAGGTGGCTTTGAAGACTATACTCAAGTCTCTTAGGAGTGAAGGGGAAGGATTTCTAGTAGAGTTATGGCGATTGGAGGGTAGTGAGCCAGTTGAGCAGAGTAATATTCCTGAAGAGGTTACAAAATTGTTGAAGCGGTTCACCACAGTTTTTCAGATACCAGCAGGGCTACCACCACAGAGAAGCAAGGAGCACGCCATTATACTGAAAGAGGGAGCAGATCCAGTTAGTGTGCGTCCATATCGATATCCTCATGCTCAGAAGGAAGAGATAGAGAAGCTAGTCAGGGAGATGATGGAGGCGGGAGTCATCCAGCCTAGCGTGAGCCCTTTTTCGAGCCCAGTACTATTGGTGAAGAAGAAAGATGGTAGCTGGCGATTTTGTGTTGATTATCGGGCTCTCAACAAGGAGACCGTTCTTGATAAATTTCCAATCCCTGTTATTGATGAACTTCTTGATGAGTTAGGAGGTGCTACGCTGTTCTCCAAACTTGATTTGAAGTCAGGATATCACCAGATCCGGATGAAGAGAGAAGACATTCCCAAGACTGCTTTCAGAACTCATGAGGGACACTACGAATTCTTGGTGATGCCATTTGGACTCACCAATGCTCCTTCTACATTTCAAGCTCTGATGAACCAAGTGTTTCAACCCATGCTGAGGAGGTTTGTTCTAGTGTTTTTTGATGATATTCTAATCTATAGCAGATCCCTACAGGAACACTTAGAGCACTTGAAAGAGGTTTTGGGCACTTTACAGCATCATAAGTTGTATGTCAATCAGAAAAAGTGTTCTTTTGCTCAAGGAAATGTGGAATATTTGGGGCACATTATCTCAGCAGAAGGAGTAGCAGCTGACCCTTCCAAGGTGGAGGCCATGACGAGTTGGCCAACTCCTAGGAACCTTCGGGCTCTCCGTGGCTTCCTAGGACTCACTGGTTACTACAGGAAGTTCATAAAGAGATATGGATCTATTGCAGCTCCACTCACTGAACAGTTGAAGAAAGACAGCTTCAATTGGGGACCAGAAGCAGATAGCGCTATGGAGGCTTTGAAAAGAGCTATGGTTAGTGCCCCAGTGTTAGCATTACCGGATTTCGAGCAGCAGTTTGTGGTGGAAACTGATGCATCTGGCTTGGGGTTAGGAGCTGTTCTCATGCAACAAGGGCGACCAATAGCTTTCTATAGCCAAGTGTTATCAGGGAGGGCAAAACTCAAATCTGTATATGAGAGAGAACTGATGGCCATTGTTAAGGCCATTCAGAAGTGGCGACCGTACTTGTTGGGTAGAAGATTCCTTGTGAGGACTGATCAAAGGAGTCTAAAATATTTGTTGGAGCAACGTATGGTGACAGAAGAACATCAGAGATGGCTCTCCAAATTATTGGGATATGATTTCGAGATTCAGTACAAGCCAGGATTGGAGAATAAAGCTGCTGATGCCCTATCCATGAAGGTGGAATGCTCTCAACTTATTGCTACTTCTGTGCCTCATTTAGTGGATTGGGGTAAATTGAGGACAGAAAATATGACTAGTGAAGAATTGGGAAGATTCAGAGAAGCCATAAAAAAAGGGGAAGACATACCATCAGGATATACAGTGGAGGATCAGCTCTTGTTACATAAAGGAAGGTTGGTTTACCTAGAACCTCTTCACTTATTCCACTAATACTTCAGGATAGGGGTGTCAATTCGGGTCAACCCGCCGGGTTCGGGTCGAACCCGACCCGACCCGTATCTAAACGGGTCAACCCGAACCCGACCCGTTTATAAAAACGGGTCGGACATTTCAACCCGGACCAGACCCGGCCGGGTTGCCGGGTTGACCCGACCCGACCCGCGACCCGGCAGCATTCTTCCATTTTTTTTTTCAAATTTGACAAACGTGCTCTTCAAAATTGATCCCACCTTGAAGCGACCGGAGATAGCTGTGCAGAAACTTGATAAAATTTCAAATGTTGATACTTTCCTTCATCTTGTAAAACAAGCAAAGCAGGACGTCAGAAGCAGCAGCTTTTTTTTTTTTTTTTGGAAAGAAGCAGCAGCTTTAGCTGCACGGAGCTCGTGAAACACAGAAATAGGATCCTTGCCTAAATGATCTCATTGGGCGGAGCAAGGAAAAGGAGCTTGTTATGGAGTGGCTGAGGAATCCATCAAATGAGCATCGGGAAACTCATTTGTACAGAATTTTTTTTTTTAAAATTAAACGGGTTTTCGGGTTGACCCGGTAACCCGCCGAGTCAACCCGACCCGACCCGTTTTATCAAACGGGTCAAATCTGTGAACCCGAACCCGACCCGTTTATCAAACGGGTCGGGTCCAACCCGGATTTTCCGGGTCGGGTCCGAGTCGGGTTGTCGTGTCGTGTCAAATATTGACACCCCTACTTCAGGAGTTTCATGCAAGTGCTATTGGAGGACATTCAGGAGGACAGAAGACTTATCAGAGATTGGCTAGAGAACTTTACTGGAAAGGGATGAAGAAAGATGTAGAGGAAATGGTGGCCCAGTGTGATACTTGTCAGAGGAACAAGTACCAAGCATGTGCCCCTGGGGGACTGTTGCAGCCACTTGAGTTACCTGATCAGGTTTGGTCAGAGGTGACTATGGATTTCATCGAAGGCTTACCCAAGTCGGAAGGTTACACTGTCATTCTAGTTGTAGTTGACCGACTTAGTAAGTATGCTCATTTCATACCAATGAGACATCCTTTTAATGCCACTACCGTTGCAGCAGTTTTCATCAGAGAGGTTGTGAGGCTTCATGGTTTTCCTGAGTCAATAATCTCTGATAGAGATAAAGTGTTCCTAAGTCACTTTTGGAAGGAAATGTTCAAGTTACAAGGGACACAGTTGAAGCGCAGTTCAGCCTACCACCCTCAGACAGATGGACAATCTGAGGTAGTCAATAGAAGTGTGGAAACTTACCTTAGATGTTTTGCAGGAGAGAAGCCCAAGCATTGGGTAAAATGGCTACCTTGGGCGGAATATTGGTACAACACTTCTTTTCACAAAGCAGCGCAAGTCACACCTTTTAAAGTGCTTTATGGAAGGGATCCTCCAACCCTGATACATTACAAGTCTCATTCTACATCAGTATCTCTAGTGGAGCAACAATTGTCAGAAAGGGATGAAATCTTGGGAGAGCTGAAGAGACACTTGTTACGAGCACAGAACATCATGAAGCAAGCAGCAGATCATCATAGAAAGGATGTTCAGTTTGAGATTGGGGAATTTGTATACTTAAAGTTGAGACCTTATAGACAGAATACTTTAGCAAGGAGGTTGAGTGTTAACTGTTAAGTTGGCTCCCAGGTATTATGACCCCTATGAGATAGAGCAGAAGATTGGGAATGTAGCATATCGTCTGAAGTTACCACCCACTACTACAATTCATCCAGTCTTCCATGTGTCACAATTAAAGAAGTTCAAAGGAGATTCTGTACCAATCGATACTTTACCGCCAACATTGTCTGAGGGTACAAGTCTATTAGAGCCTTCTTCATTGAAAGGGGTTAGACACACTAAGGAAGGAGGGAAAGAAGTTTTGATTGAGTGGAAAGATCTACCAACACATGATGCTACTTGGGAGGCCTATGAGAACATACAAGCCCAGTTTCCTATTTTCAACCTTGAGGACAAGGTTAATCTTTGGGCGGGGAGTGATGATGGACCCAGAGCAACACCGGCCCAAACTGGGCCGGTTACTGTTTACCAAAGAAGAAACCGCCCACTACTTGGGCGGTTGGCTGCAGAAGAGGAAGGGAGAAACCGCCCACTTGGGCGGTTGGCCGAAGGACATGGAGAAGGAAGTTGGGCCCAACGGGCCCAACAAATGCATGAGGAAGAGTAATGTGTTTGTCATAAGGGTAGTTATGATATTATGGGTATTATTATGGGAGTATAAAAAGGAGTTAGGGTTTGTTTTATGACATCTTTTGTTTGGGTGATTAGTTTTCCTCTTTTCTAGTCTAGAGTTTGGGAGAAAGCTTCTCTTCTCGAATTGAGAGCATTGTATCCGTGAAAACTTGTAAGTCTTTTGATATTTAAGTTAACAAAGTGTTTGTGAGTGTTTTCCTTCAAGAAATCTCCACTTTTCCTACTGTTTTTGGGCTGTTTTTACTGGATTCCGAAAATCACAAGTTAAGTTCCATCAGAAACCTCTATTTCAACATCTCTTTTCATTGACCGCTAATAAACTATATTCTATATTAGATTGATCATTTTGTCCTTCCAAAAATATCCAGAAATACCACCAAAAAGTGCTTCAGTAAAAAAAAAACCTTTCTCAATAAGAGCTATGACTCCACAATTGATTTCCTCCATGCAAATATCGATCAATCACCATAAGCAATCTCATTAATGATGAAGGTTTGTCTTCATCCTCTTGATACATATCATATGAAAATCAAGTCAAAGTGAATATCTTTATTTATTCTTTCAAAACCAAAAAATTGCAATTCTAAGATGTCATTAAAGCAACTCTAGCAGTACATTGGCAGGTTTGCTGTCAACCCCTGGTTTATGTTTAAACAAAAAAAGGAAAAATCTCACAAAAATTCAACTGATTTTGCATGATTACTGTAAAACTTTTATTGTGTACAATAAAAATTAAGAGATCATAACTCAAAATAAATTATTTATACAAAAGATTGCATCTTTATTATTTCAATAATTGAATAACGGCATAAAACACTCCTTCATATTTAAAATATATTCATTATGCATCTTTGAGTTTTTTAGTGAAAAATGCTATAAGTGGTTTTCTTGACTAAGTACACCATCAATTTCAATGTAAGATGCATCATAAAACACTCCAAAAACTTCAACAAAAAAAAGACAGCACAGCCGCAGAAATTGAAGAAGGACTCAAAATTTTAATTTAAGAAGATGCTTTTCGTCATAAGTGGTCCATGAAAATTTATCTTTCTTCAAGATATCAATGATGGGTGGCATAATATTACTAAAATTTATAATCAACCTCCAATAAAATATAGAAAATTTATGAAAGCTCCTAAGAATAAAAAATTATTTAAGAGTTGGCTGATAAATAATGGTTTTATCTTTGTAGGATCAGGTTGGATTCCATGGGAGGAAAAAAAAAAAAAAAACTTTCTGTTGTAGGAGCAGCAGTTTTTAAGACTGGCATACAATTTTAAACTTTTCCTCCCTTATATTTGTTAAAGCCAACTTCAAATATTCCTAATGTTTTTCCTCATCAGTACAGAAAATCAAAGCATCATTAAAACATGCCCTCATGCATTTTCCTAGAAAAGGCCTATATACTCTATTTATCAATCTCACGAATATGTTGGCATTAAATAAATTGAAGAGCACTACAAGTAATTGAGTCAATCCATTGAAGTCCTAAATGTAGTCTTCCAATCATCTTGAGGTCTTATCCTAATATGATGTTATCCATTTGTTACTACAATTTTAAGGAAATCTTTTGAAGTAGAAACTAAGTCAAGCATGTCATCTAATGTAAGTATAAGAAATACTTTTTGGTTATGGCTCCATAAGCTATATGCATTCTCCAAGCTCCATCCTTTATTGGGGTCAATATGGAAAAAGAAATATAGAGACTAAGGCTTTCAAAAATAAATCTATTATGCTAGTAACCTATTTATTCACAAGAATGTTTCAGGGCATCTTTTGGAGAGATGCCACACTAACAGCCAACTACTTAATCAATCGTGTGGCATCCACTATTTTGAGCTATTACTCCCTTTTCACTTCTTTACACACTAACACACATTTATATTTTTCCTCTTAACTTATTATTTTTTTTTACTGTATTTTTTTCGAACTCTTTTTATCCCAGACATGAAATACTCTCATAAAGGTTATCAACGTTATCCCCATCAACTCTATATCTCCGTCAAATTTTCTTTCATTAGGCATCCTCCTAATACTCTCTTGACTAATTCACTACCACATTTTCCCCTAGTATTCCATTATTCCACTTCCATCGATTTCTCTGGTGCTTGATCTTTCCACACTAAAGGTTTATACCGGCCAATATCATCTGCCTCCACCTGATGTGCCTGCTTCCATGCCATCTACTATGATTGGCATTCACCTACAACTAAGATCTTAGATTTGCATATCTTAATTGCTCTCTTAGACGGTACACAACATTAAACTAATCATTCACTGAAGTCTTGTTCATCATTTGATCATTAGCAATAATACTAAATTGAAAATAAGAAGTAAATTAAAATTGCATTATAAACTTACGTAGTTCCATAGAGGGCTATCTTCTGAACCTTTGAGATGTCATTACCACCTTGATTGTCTTCAATGAAAATTGTCAAGCTAATAAAATTTAAATAAAACATGATTGAATTGGGTTATGATTTCGATATAACGTCATTTTAAAAAGACAAATAAAAGATAAAGATAAAGTGATTTACAAATCTGCGTACCTACGAACATTCTGAAACTTTACATACTTCAAACTAATAGGTTTTTCCTGTTAAAGACACAAAAATTAACCGATTTCACCCATAAAGCATATGGAAAAAATGAGGAGCACTCAAGAAAATGCATAAACTTCAAAAGACACCGATTTAAAAAATAATAATAAAATTAAAAAATTTAAAAACATGAACCAAAAGCAAATAGAGGTTTGTGCCCGAATGAAACAAGCTACCTTCAAATCATCCTGCGACAGAATTAATGAGTCACTAGGTGGGTAGTCATTGACATTACTGCAAAAAAATAAAGAAATTCAAGTTACTATCTGGACAATAAGTAAATATTCCAGGACACATTATGAGGATTAGCGTAAATCAAGGATGGTAGATATTACCTAAATCCCATGTTCTCTTTGTTAGCAAAGAGCTTCAGTGTCCTAGGACCTAAAAAATAAAATCATGCTCATCACTACAACTGCTTCTAAATCATAAAAGTATAAGCTGTTGCAAATCTGTTTGAAGTGGATAAATTTTCTGAGGCGCAAATTTGAAAGAATATAACCTTAGTAATACGGCAATCAATTGGTTGGATTAAGTTCTTCAATTGATGAGTTTTGCATATGCATATTTTAAAGTATGTTACCTTGACTGACCTAACAGTTATTGTGCCCACTTATTTGCTTGCTACCAGACCATCAATAACAACGGACAAAGGAATAGCCCAAATCATAACGCTATTCAGGAAATATACAGAGTGCAATGCTCACCATTTCTTAATCTATTCCTTATTCCTGGAAATTCTAACTAGTGCAATTAGTCTATTGGCCGCTAGTACCATCTAAAAACTTCTGTGAGACAACAAGTATCCTGAATAAAAATGTATATACACAGAACAATCCGCATTCTTATTTAACTATGCACGTGGGCCTTCCATGGCTCACATTTAACAAAAAAGAAACCCCACAAGTTCACTTCAGTATTCCATCTGAAGCTAATGCATTCATAAAAGAGCTTCTAAAATGGCTATTTGACTTGATAACCTTCACAGTTATTGGGAAAGTTGATCCACATACAATTCACGTGCTTCAACTTTAAGGATTACATCAATTTAAAATTGATTTTTTTTTAGGGTAAAAGCATTACCTTCCTCTTCCGGGCTCTTGATCACGACCGAATGTAGTTTAACCACCTGGGTAAAGGGGATATAGATGAGAAGTTGCTCGTCGGCGTCACTCTCAAGGTGCAGCCCATCGTCATCCCGATAACCCTAGAACCCAAAAAACTCGTGTGTCATGATCTTGACAATTATGAAAAGGCAACTGGGAAATTGCAAGGGTGTAGGTTGGGATTCGAAAAACCACCTGCTTGAGGGCGTTATCGATAACGTGCGCAGAACTCTGGTTGAGACATTCGACTCCCCTCCAATCGACGAAATCTACGAGATCGACCTATCGAGAAGGAATTGAGAAATAGTGTGGGATAACAGAGAAAGGAGAGCGAGGGGTATGATGCCGACCTGGCTTCGATGGATCCCGGAGGCCATGGCGACGGCTGCTGCGATGACAGAGAGAAAAAAAGTGTAGCAGAGAGCAACAGCTACAATTCCTAGCGTATTGGTCTCGCGAGAAAACGAGCCCCTGCGCGTGGCGAGCAAGCCGTCCGTATTCAGAGAAATGACAAGGCTGGGCACGTGCTCTACTCGTGGAAGGAATGAGCGTAAACGAAATATATAGTTTTTTTTTTTTTCTTTTTACTGTAATATATCGTTCTAGACTTCTAGTCATCAAAGTGGAGAATAGGAGGCTGAAATAATTCTAGAACAGAGTAAATAAATAGGGATGATAAATGTTGCAATGCTCATAGAAACAAGAATAAAAATATCATAATTGCTTATTGATAAAAAATTAAGTTAATTTTTTTTAAGAATCTTCTAATAAGGGAGAGTGCATATCATTATTGTCTAATAGCACATTATTGAGGCAACTGAAAATTGATGCAAGAAGTAGCGCATATAAACATCTTAAATGATAAAAATGGATAATGTAAAATTTCAATAAAACACAATATTGAAGGGCCAAAAATCTTAAAGAAAAGTTGAAGAATGCTCATGTTAAGGAGCGAGTCCTTGAATGAGACTAAAATCTTTTGAACCATTAGTTTTATGATTCAATGCCTTTTTGAAAAGAAAAAAAAGGTATAGATGCTCACTAAGGTGTTATCAAACTTCATATTATTCTTTTCTCTTCAAATATGTTAAACGATATAAAAAAATAAACTAGAGATAAAGTTTTTAACGATAGCAACGATATTCCAAAGATTAGCAGCATAGATAAGGATTTAAATATGGTTTAACCTCATGAGAAAACAAGAAGCCAGAGGGAATATTTTGTTAAAAACGATACGGGATTGATTTTGGCTCTTCAAGATAGAAATTACAGTTTGGAGAAATACTAATAGGTTGAGCTCTCAATACCTCGATAGTCTTAATACCATCCAGCATGACCATCCAGATAACTAAAGAAGGTGTGATGCTTAAGCCAAATGTAATTGTTACATTGAGTCATATGTAATTATGCATAGAATTTGTTCAAAAAATCTTAAGAATCAAGCCCCCTTAACCATCCCAATGTATGTGGTTATTATCACAAATATGTCTAATAATAGAGGAAAAACATATCTTTTCTTGTTAAGCTTGCATTGGAAAGTGGAGGATTAGCAAAGAATATGTTTCCTCCAAAATTTCTCAAAAACGAAAAAAAAAAAAAGCAATTGATATAGGGATTCTAGAAGATGGAAATATTGTGCCCACTACAATAAACGAGAAGTGGTCAAATAGATCAAAAATGTGATATTTGTTCTATAATGAAGAAAATTTAGGGTTAATATAATCTCATGTGGAGTGGAATCTAGAAAGCTACTAATAACATAATAATCTTTCTTTCTTATAAATTCTCCAAATAAGTTGAGACTTGAAGGCATGTAAACATGTTTCTAGCAAGGAGACTAGCAATCTTTCTTTTTGGCATAATCTTTCTTTCTTATAAATAAGTTGGAACTTCAAGGAGACTAGAATCTCAAGATATGTAAACACGTTTCTAGCAAGTTGAGGAATATTGAGAATAGCATATAAGTGTTTGTTGTTAGTAACATTATAAAAAAAGTGGATAGCACTTTTGCATCATTTATGAGCAGCACCATATTAATGCTCAAGGTACTAAAAATGTAATTCAAGTAAACCATATTTTAACAGGTGACAACCCCAAAAAATAAGCATATCATTAGCATATACTAAGTTGGATAAAGTTTGATCTCTACAAGTAATCCCCAAAATGTTTCTAAAAGATGTATCAATATTTAAGAGATTTGAGAGTGCATCCATGATAATGCATAAAAGTGGGGAGAAGGGACTACCTTGCATTAGCCCATAAGTAGAGCACCAAATAAAAAAAAAACTCAAGAGACCCAAAAAGACATGGAGAAATAAACATCCTTAATGCAAACCTTCAACCATAGAGAGCAAGGAAACCTTTTTGTTACATATTGGTGTAAAGGATAAGGAAAATGACAGTTGTCATGATATTTTTAGAAATTTTTAGTGAGAAACAAGTGCTTAACTATTAAACAAACTTGAATGCCCACAACATCTCAAGACTTGGAATAAAATTCAAATGTTAAGCCATATGAACTCGTTAGTGGTAAAGTTTTTAATAGCAGAAATGATAATATTTTTGATATTTTTATATGAGATAGAAACAATGAGGTCAAACATGTTAAAGTGAGGAAGTTGGTTACTAATAAGAAGACCCTAAAAAATAAGTTTTGCTAGCATTATTGGATTTTAAGATAGCCCCTTAAAATGCATTATAAAAGTAGAAATAATATTATCTTGAGAAAAGAAGAAACTGTGAGGGAAATTTTCTTTTTAATATGATTGTGGTTCTTCTATTCATTGATATTCCCAAACAATAAGAAAATGTCATCCTCACTTTGTGAGATTCATTTAGCTTTAGCATGCTAGATGATCCAATGTACCTTTAAAGAGTGTACATCTATTAGTTTAAGATTGACTTCATTGGTGTAAGAATTAATGATAATGTTTATAAGATGGTTATCTAGCATATGTGGGTAATAAGTTTATCTTTTTCTAAATTCATAATTGAGTTAAGCAAATGATTGGCAAAATATTGATTCGGACTTTTGATGACTTACCTTAGTTTCTTAAGTTTCAATGCAATACATAAACAGGGTCACCAAGTGAAAGATAAGATGCTTGCATAGGAATGGCATGATGTGTATTACTTCTTGAATTTGAAATGATGCTTGCTCAGGAAGTAGAGTTTAGTATGTATAACTAGGGGAGAATGGTTCGAGCATAAGGGGATTTGGATCTTATAAAAAGAAAAATGGAAAGATTCCATTCAATTATAGTTAATAAGCAACACATCTAGTTTGATTCATATGAGATTCTTAAGCTAGATATTGCACCAAGAGAAAGCCAACCTAATCAAAGAAAGCTCATAAAAGACCTATCTCAAATATCATATAGTTGAAATCCTCAAATTTATTATTGGGTTTGGTATTACCTTCTACTTTTTTAGAGGAATACTTGTAGCAATTAAACTTAATCAAGAAAATCCATGGGCCATTGATATTGGAAGCAAAATTGATAAGACATTTCCATAAAAATTTTCTTTATTAGTGATATTTTGCTTCATAAATACCTATATGTAAAAGGTGGTGAAGTGGACACACTATACCAAGCCATGGAAATAATATTAAAAAAATGTTGGAAGAGTTTCTTTTCAACTAGATCCTATTAGAGGGGTTTGTGTTAAAAAATTGCGACAAATATTTACATTTTTGCAAAGAGGATGTAGGAGTTAAAAACTTAGGGTCGTTGAGGAAATTATTATGGGATTTGGTTTCAAGAATACACATAAGGTTAAGGTTGACTGATCTAATTAAATTCTTAACATGAAGGAACCGATCAATGTTATGAACACCTCTAACATTTTAATATGTTATTGTCTTGTATAATATTTGGGGGTTTAAATTGTTTATGGTGGTAAGGAGTGGACACCCCTAAAGAAGAAGGGTTTGGCTTGGTGAAGGATAAGAGATGATTGTGAGTGGTAATAAAAGATTTATTTTGTGTTGATGAAGAGGATCAAGGATCAATAAAAGAAGGAATGTGTTTGCCTCAAGGGAGTTGAAGTTAGGAGGGACTAAAGTGGATACCTAAACAAATTTGGTTTGGATGAGAGGCTGAATATGCTTGTTAGAAATAAAAAGAGTAATGAGGTTTTGTAATTCTTAGCCATTTGTTGAGACTCTTGCCTCTATCAAATGGGCAAGAATTTGAAAGGTTTGAAGGGAAGTAAATGAAAGATGTACATAGGATCCACAATTTGAGTAGGAGGTAGGTTTCTAGTCATATATCACTTTAGGAGTTAGGAGTTTCCGGAAAGGTGGATACTACAATTTCTTCCAGCAAATTCGAGTGGTTGAAAAATTGAACACAAATTCTTGCAAAAGTGAGATAGATTTAGTTAGTAATAAGCGCTTCCAAATTAAGGAGGTTATTCATTTTACTTGTAATCTTATACATGGTATTTGCATTCTAGGAGCACAATAGCAAATCTTGGATTGTAATTCAAAGGGGTATTAATATAAAATATCATAATATCCCAAAAGTTAACCATTTTTTTATGATGAAATATTTCAAAAGAAGAACTAAGGGCCACCATTAACATAAACTCATAGTATTCAAGATATGAAAACCCCACCTTTTAGGGAAAGAAATTCCATGGTACCTTTTTTGTGGCCAAATTTTCCAAGAGAGCGCCGTGGAATGATTCCTTGCTAAAAAAGAAGCCAAGTTAGGAGAGTTCCTAAGCCTTCTCCAAACCATGTTTACAAGTTTGAGATGAAAAGAGCCTTTTCCAATTCATGCTTAAATCTCATGCACCAATTACTTTAATGATATTATTAAATAGATTATACACTTTTGATCTTATATATGAAGATCGTAATATTAACATGTAATTGATTCACAATGATAATCTTCTCCTCATAAAAAATGGACATCCTAAAGAATTTATATGTTGAAATGATAAGTTTTTTTATGTGGGGGAAATTTATTATTTTTTCATGTTTTTTATTTTTATATCAACAATTTTATAAAATCAATTAACTTAAGTTCACACAATTGTCAGTGATATAGGACATAAAAGTTATTTGTTGATCAAATTTAATCAATTCTTATAAATATTTGATTGTCAATAAAGCAAAAAATAATAATATTTCTTCTAAATATCAAAGTTATATCATATTACCATTGTATTTTACCACAAAATCATTCAATATGGTAAAATTGCAATGAGATTATCTATTTATATTTCAAATTTATTGCACTTTGAAGTGATAATTCCTTAAGCAAATGAAGCCATTTATGTAAAATAATGTAATATATCTTACTTATAATTATATTATTTTTTAAAGTCAGATCAAAAGGGAGTTTTGAATTTATATGTCAAGTAATACTCAAAATTGGAGAATAATGTATTGAGCTTCATTTTTTAGAGAAATGTACTAAGTTCTTTTTTTGACCGAATTACCCCTCTTGTGCATGCATAAACTGCTTATTAAAGTCTGGCACAAGCAATTTTTTATTCTAATTATTCTAACAGTTCAAATTCAAACTTTATTCATATCAGATTTGAATTGATTTAAACAAGATTCGATATTTATTTGAACAAACCTTATTCGAACCTGATTTGAACAAAATTCAAACTTTTACTATCCCAATTTGTAGTCCACAACGAGCCTCTCCACACCATTGGTGCCATCGTTGCCTTCCCCGACAAACTCCCATTGAGAAATGTCTTCACTAGGTGCCTTCCCATCATGAAATCATTTCCCGCATTCCTCTAGCTTTAATGATCTTGTATGTGAACCCCATCTAACTCCCATCACGGAATCCTACATCACGGCTATGATTCCTACTTTAATGAGCTTTATTGACCTAGGTTCAATTTTTTTTTGGAACTTATTTGAATCACATTCAAATTTGTATTTAATTTGAAACTGATTAAATCATTTATTTTTTTCAAATGCCTTCTACAATAAGCAATTAAAAATATAAAATTTGATTTAAAACGAACTTTTAAATATATTTCTCAATAATAAATTAATAATTATATTTCTTAACATTTGAATATTATAGAGCATATAAAATAAAATTTCTCCAATATAAATGCCAATAATATTAAAAATAATAATTTTAATCTTATAAATGTAGAAAAAATCACAACACTAAATTGGGGTACAAAAGTCCACTCATTTCATTTGTTTATTTATTAAAAAAGCCGAACCACAATCCAACAAACTCTTACCCCTCGCGCGGCTTTCCTAATCTTCTCTCCCTCATTCGTAACCAATACCTCACTCTTCAGCTACCCCTGGTCCTCTCTCGCTCAAACCATGGCGACGGCGACGACATTCTCCATTATACCATCGCCCACCACATCTCGCCTCACTCTCCGTCGCCGCTCCATTCGCTGCCTCTCGTCCCCTGCTCCGACCCCGCCGGCGACCGTACTATCGCAAGATGACCTCAAGAAACTTTCAGCCGTGAAGGCCGTTGAATACGTTAAGAGCGGTATGGTGCTAGGCCTCGGCACGGGATCCACTGCGGCCTTCGTCGTTTCCGAGATCAGTGACCTTTTATCCTCTGGGAAACTCAGCGACATCATCGGCGTTCCAACGTCGAAGCGCACATTTGAGCAGGCCAAGTCGTTGGGCATACCGTTGTCAACTCTTGATGAGCATCCACGGTTGGATCTCGCCATAGATGGGGCGGATGAGGTCAGTTTTCGGTATCTAGGTCATTGATCTCTTTATAGGCCAATTGGTTTCAACCTTTTCATCTTGGTTGATTAAGAACACTTTATACACAAGGGATCAAAAGAATCGTATGTTAGGTTATCAATGTTCTTTTTTCATAAAGAAGTGTATTTCACTTTGAAAAGTTAATATTAATGGTATTTTTTATTTGATTTAAAGATTTGGATTTATGTAACTAAATATCAAAATTTAGGTGTTAGATATTGAAATACATAAAATTTGTGTGGTATGCATGTAAAGCCCCCTTCTTTTTTGAAAGCAGCTCATGCTGACATTGTCTTGGATATAGAATACCTTATGGCTAAGCTCTTTTACAGATAAATGGTTCAGTATTACAATTATTTGGTTTGGAAGTTGATGATTGTTGAAGATCTGGCTCTGAGAGTATCTAATTGCACTAAGGGAGCAGTTTTATAAGAAGTTCGACTATCATTTGGATTGTAAAAGTTTTATCTCACCAATCCACAGTTTGATTAAGGTTGCTCACTCTATCAGCGGGAATTCTTTAAACAACTAAATTTATGCTTAGCAGATAGAAATTCATTGTTTAATTATAATCTTCACCCAAGTAGTTAAAGAACTATGATGAATTAAATATGGCTGAAAAGAGAAATAGTACATTATTATGTTCCACCAGTCTGACCTTGATCATCAATAAACTTTCTATTGATTCTTCATACTTTAAGTTTTGCACTATAGAAACATTGAAGTTACTTTTAAAAAGTTTTGTTAAGTAGATATGCAGCATTTAGCAAAAAAATGAAAGATGAAGAAGCTTAGTAGTTAGGAAAAGCAGCATTCATTGCTTCACTTATATCGTGAAGGTACTTAATGGCTTAGTTTTCCAAAGCAGAAGGTTCACTCTTCTATCCCTTTATATCTAGGATAACTTTTGTTGAATCATAGTTAGGTTACCATTATTCTAACAAATGTGAAACCAAATTCCAAATTATAGGGTGACTATTCTTTTTAGCATAGTTTTCTGTTGCCTTCTGCTTTCTTGAGCAACCAAAATGGTTTTAGAAATCTAAGATGTTTAGAAAATAGCTGAGAGTTTTTTAAAATGGTAGTTTAGGTATTTTCCCATAAAGTGATTTTATGAATTTTTAACTTTTTTGTAATTTAAACTAATGTATTCCAATTAATTAATTCACTAGACAAACACATAGTAGAGCTCATGCGAACAATATCCAGCAAAGACTAAAAAATAATTTGAGGGTGTTATGATGCTTTTGTAGACTAAAGTTGTCTGATAGACTTATGTGCATATATCATGTGATTATACTCTGGGATGTAACTATCTGCACATATATTACTTATCACACACATGCTAAGATTTAATGTACTAAATGTTTATTTGACTTATTATAATGGACAATCTTGGGAACAAAAACATAATAAAACAAACAAGAAAATAAAGCATCAGAGGGTATGCAGTGTCGGACACGTGTAGGACACGGACACACGTCAGACACAACATGGACACGTGTCCGACACAGCATTGGAGTGTCGCAATTTAAAAAATTAAAATTAAAATCGGACACGCGTGTCAAACACGTGTCCATGCCGGTATCGCTAGGTACATGCTCGGTAGCGCTCAATACATGCTCGGTACTTCTCAATATATGCTCGGTACTGCTCAGTCAGTACATGCTCGGTACCGCTCAGTACATGCTTGGTACTGCTCAATATATGCTCGGTACAGCTTGGTACATGCTCGGTACTGCTAGGTACATGCCCGGTACCGCTCAGTACCACTAGGTACATGCTTGGTACTGCTAGGTACATGCTCGGTACCACTCGGTATCTTCCTATACAAATAACTTACGAATTTTAAAAACAAGCAGAGCTTCAAAATTACTCTTACAATAAAATTTTGTTTCGGGGGCACTGCCCCCGGAACCTTGACCCAGCAACCTGACCGGGCAGGTCGAACCCCGCCAGGGGGCAACGCTCCCTTGGACCCTCGACAAACCGGTATATTGTTGTATTCATGTTGTCTTATTATTGGGATATTTTGATTTCACTTCATATCAATTTAATTTGATGTATTCATATGCATGATTGGTTTGTTAGCAAAATGAGCTCTGCTGCTGTCGGGGGTGGATTAGGTGAAGGTTCAAAAGAGCCATCTGTCCACGTCGTGTCCGTGTCCTATATTTTTAAAAATTATTATATATTATATTAAAAAATTATTATGCCATGTCCACGTTGCACCCGTGTCCTATATTTTTAAAAATTGTCGTGTCCCGTGTCCGTGTCGTCGTGTCCGTGTTGGTGCATCATAGGTCATTTCTAATATTTTATAACCAATTCTTTTTAGGTCTACCTCTAATACATCTAATACATCTAAAAAATAATGTCATTTCTTAACACAGGTTAAATCTAATACATCTACTCTCTTATATGTTGTCTAACTTTTTCAAAAGGGAAACAAATTATAAAATCCACAATAACTTTTAAAAAAAGTACTTCTCAATGATAATTATATGGTAACTTTAATGGATAGGTGTAGGCATCCCAAACGAACCCTTAAACTACAAATTTTAATTCTAGTGCAAACACATCGAAAGCCATTTATAATGTCCTATTGTGAAAAGTAGTGGCAAAATCAGGATATAAAGAGAGGGATGTTGAAATAAAAAAAAATTACCTAAAATAAATCAGAATTAGAAGTTGAACTTCAAAAGAGAAAATTACCACTAAATCTTAAGGGAACATTTTATAAGATGGTGGTGAGACCTGCGATGTTTTATGGTGCAAAATGTCAGCCATTAAAAGAGAAGCATAATATTAAGTGTTGTTGAGATGAGGATGCTCAGGTGGATGAGTGGACTTACTCTTAGAGAGAGGATACGAAACGAGCATATCCAGGAAGAGGTTGGAGTAGTTTCAGTGATAGATAAGATTAGAGAGAGTCACCTTAGATGGTTTGGTCGGCCTTCCAATGACCCTTTTAGGATAGTTGATGTATTAGATTTGACCTATATTAAGAAATGTAGATGTAGACCTAAAAAGACTTGGTTAGAAAATATTAGAAATGACATTTCTTTATTCTATTTAAATGAGAATTTGACTCTTAACAGGATATAATGGAAAAAAATGATTCATGTAGCCAACCCCACGTAGTGGGATAAAGGATTTATGTTGTTGTTGTAGTATAAATATCCCAAAAGGGATTAAATAAAAAAGTTTATAAATAAGAAAAACCTTAAAAAAAAATAAATTTTCTTATCTAAGTGTCATGATCAAGTATCTTAAATATTGTCAATCACTTTTTTTTTTGCATCAAAATAATTAATCCTTTGATTCTACCTCAAAACTAATCGCAATATTCATCTCAATATATAATTAAAATATGATAAACATATTAATATTAAGAAAAATATATATGATGATAATTAGTTTTAAAATATGATTGTTATGAAATTACAATTATGTATTTAAGTTTGGGGTCACAAAATTTTCAGTAATATATAATATTAAGAAATTCACTTCAAATTTAAGGGTGGTGCGCACCACTCTTTGCCACTGTTGAAAAGTAAAGGGTGTTCATCAGGATACTAGACATCTTATGTCTTATTATAATGTTAGATTGCAATTGACCATTAGAAGGAATTTGAATAAATCCTCGGGCCACAACCTAAACGCCCATTTTTCTTCTTATATTGATTGCTATATTACCTTAGCCTGTTGGGTCTATACTAAAGTTCATTCTTCTATGCTAGCTTTAAAGCCAAATGATCTTGTGCATGATCGGCATGTTGGGATATTAATCAGAAGAAAATTTTTCATTTTTATGTTTTAGTATTAGGGAATGGAGACATTATTCTGTACGGCATCCGAACGTGTCCGAAGCGGATTGGTGCCACGTCATCAATTGCATTGTGCATTAGGTGATGTGGCGCATCCTGATTGACCTCCGGACGTGTCCAGATGTTGCGCCTAATAATTTTTCTAGGGAATGAGGGTCCGGTAGTTTACTATTATTGTTATAAATCTCATAAATTTATTTATTTTATTTTGTTATTATAATTAAGTTTCATTTTTGGTATTTAAAACTAGGACAGGTGGATCCAGATCTTAATCTTGTGAAGGGACGAGGCGGAGCTCTCCTTCGTGAGAAGATGGTTGAAGCTGCTTCTGACAAATTTATTGTCGTCGTCGATGAGACAAAACTCGTGACTGGCTTGGGTGGCAGCGGGTTGGCGATGCCGGTGGAGGTGGTGCAGTTCTGCTGGCAATATAATCTAACCAGGTTACAGGAATTGTTCAAGGAAGAAGGATGTGAGGCAAAGCTCAGATTGGATACAGATGGAAAACCTTATGTTACAGACAACTCAAACTATATCGTCGATTTGTACTTCAAAACTCCAATTGTGGATGCAAATGCTGCAGGAAAGGAGATCTCAGCATTGGAAGGAGTAGTTGAACATGGGTTGTTTTTAGATATGGCTGCTGCAGTTATTATTGCTGGAAAAGAAGGGATTAACATCAAAACCAAATGAGCACTCTGTTATTCCTAATATGAGAGTGAAAAATCCCAAATTGAGCTTCAATTTCCTTGTGATTATTCTCTAAATATGTAATTCATTGTGGTATTTGTGACTTATTTGGCTTTATAGATGAGATACACGTTTCCTGATAATGAGGGGTGAATTCCTTTTCCTGGGATTTTTTTAAGGGTAAAAGCTGTTTTTCAAGTGCTATTTGATATTTTTAGTAGGTTTTATGTTTTATGTTGAAGTTTTTATCACTATGCTCAGATTTCCGTTTTTTTTCTTTATTTAGGCTTTGTTTGGATACAAAAATGAAATTTTTGTACTAAAAAGCTGCTTTAAGAAGCAATAAGAAAACTATCACAAATGAAATCTTAGTTATCTTATTGTGATCTTACTGGTGCTTGGTTCTGCTGGCTTATAAACTGTCGAATTTAACACGGGCTAACAAATCTTATTGGTGTTTTTTTCATTTATTAGGAGTTCAACATGAGCCAAACACTAACAAAGACCTTTGTGCATACATTTATATATATTTTTTAGATTTTGTCAAGCCAAACACAAGCAATATGTTTCTGTTCATGTTCATTTGGTAAATGAATTAAACAAATTTGTTCGAGTTCACCTTATTTTAGAGCGTGAATTTTAACATCTAAGTTTTTTTTTTTTTCCTTTCCCTAGATTTTAGATGTATCAGATTTGCCAGCCTCTTCTTTATCATGTAGTTTCAGTTTGTGTGGAAAATGGTTGCAAACAGAAATGATGTCGCAACGGTTGTTAGAGGAGGCAATATCGAAGGCTGGGGAAAGAGAGATGAAAAGGAAGAGCTTTCATTTCTCATCTCAGTGCAAGAGTCCATAGAAAATGGACTCAATATTTGCACTTGATAGTGGACTCTGGTGACTTGTGTGTGCACAATCTTTGCGAAAGAGGAGAGAGAAAAAGAAATAAAAGAGAGACGAGCATACAAGATATACAGTCCACTTTGATCTATTGGTTGAGAGCTTTGTGTCACATAGAGATATTTTTTTAAGATTTTAAGTCATCCATGCTGCTTTAACACCCCTTCCTTCTGCTAAGTCAGCATCAACTTCTTACAATGCTTAGCTAGACATTAAAGAATACTAGATAAGCTTAACTATTAAAAGAGAACTTTTACAAGAGTTAGAGGGGTTTTGAGAGATGTGCAGAGATGGTCACAAATGAAGGAGGGAGGGACCAAGCAAAAGCTGCCTAGTGCTTGAGACCGGTAAGTGTTGAAAATAAAATCATCCCTGCTGCAGTTCCCTATAAAATTCATTCTGAGAAATTTGAAAATTTTGATGGAATTTCTAAACTTTCAACACGTCACAAAATTCTAAAAAAAAAAACAAAAATAAATCAAAATCATAATCAAACAAAAATATAACAGTAATTTATAGAGCAAAGCAATCCAAACTCACCTTTAAGTTGTCACCATTTCCATGTCGCTTGAAGGATCATACAGAAAGCTGTTTGTGCTCCAGTTTTTCCCTGAAGCCAATTATTCAGTCTTCCTGATCTGACTTTCAATGATCACGAAACAAACATTCTAATACTGTTAGTACACTATAAAGGATGAATAAAACATTTACAGCAGAGTTGCTCTTATCACAGGAACCATTAAAGTTATCAGTATCATTTCAATCCCCAGAATTACAGAGGCTACCTGCAATGTAAAGAATACTTAAAATTAAATAGCTTCTTTCCAGAATAACCTAGTCCAGTTCCAGTTCTTCCAGTTAAGTCCAAACAAGACGATGCATGTTCATTAAGAGTAGTTTACAAGCTGTGAACTACACCTAATCGATCTAAAATGGAGAAACACCTTTGTACAGTAAATGAAGAACATCACAGCATGACTACAATATGCTAAACTAGCAACTACTAACCCTATTCATTAGCCTCACACAAAAAAACTGAGGGGAAAAAGTTCCTGAGAATCCTAAGACAGTTTCACGGTGCCGTCTCTTTGAAGCTCTTTGTCAACCATATAGCTGTCTCCCTCGGCGAAGCCTTTCCAGGGCCAAAAGGCTTCAAGAGTATGCCCAGTTCTTCAATCCTCTCCTGCTGTAGTAGCTGCGCACTGAACTCCAACAAACCTTCTAAAGCCTCTGCCCTTTGCTGATATGATGATGTGTCGAACCGCCGTTGACGGGACTCCGACGATCCCCGGCTTGATGCATCCACAGCAGCAGGATTTCTTTCAGAAGAGTCGCTCCCAAGATCTCCGTCGGTTCGAAATATTTGAACGGTGCATTTATCCTTGGTGATTGAGCGATCTCCATAGTGAGGGGTGGAAGAGGAGCCATGAACTGATGAGATCTTATGGAGAGAGAACAGAGGATCTTCAGATGAAGCTAGTGGGAATTCGGCAATCCTGTCTATCCGAGGGGCATTGACTGAAACCTCTGGAGATTGCATCCTTTGAAGCATGCTAGTAGCATTGCGTCTGTGAGGTGTTTCAAATGAAGGCAGTGGCAGAGATGCCCTCCTACTGAATCTACTAGTACGATCCGCTGGTGTCCTTATGTAAGCCTGTGGATTAGGGCAATGGATAATTTAGTGCGACGATGAAGATGAATGGAACAAAAACATAAAAATCTCCACTATATTTCCAGAATTAAAATTATTAGAGCAGCTAGATCTCATTTTTTTACTGCTACCTATGAGTCCATGTTAGCATTGTACACAACAACAACATCAAGCCTTTGTCCCACTACGTGGGGTCTTCTACATGAATCCTTTTTCTCCATTGTGTCCCATTAAAAGTCAAATTCTCATTTAAATCTAACAAAGGAAGATCATTTCTAATATTTTCTAACCAACTCTTTTTTAGGTATACCTCTACCTTTTTTAACAAAAATCAAATCTAATATCTCTACTTTCCTAACCGGGTCATCGGAAGGCTGTCATTTTATGTGACCAAACCATCTAAGGAGACTCTCTAATCTTATCTTCCACTAAAGCATTGTACACGAAGAAAAATAAATTACTTTGCTCTAAATTTTGCTTGAAGGGCAAGAGGAATACCATTTCACGGTTTGATACACTATATATAGTTTTTGCAGGTTCCTCTTGCTTTCTTGGAGTAACAAAAGCTTTGCCTGGAGTATATTTAGGTGTCTTAGAAAGACTTGGCTTATCAATGTTCATTTTTCCACGGCGTGGCTGGCCTATATGACTGCTGCCAACTGACAAGTCCTTGATCTTTTGTTTCAAATATTCAGGATGATCTTTAATGCTTTTTGTGGAGCTAATGGAATCCCGCTCGGCTGTGGTTCGGTTCGGCTTCACAATCCTTTCATTGGCATAGGATTGTATTTTGTCATTTTTGTTGCAGACAAAATCATCTTCATCATCAGAAAATCTAATTTTCTTTACAAGATTGCTTGTGAGATGTTGGATGGGAAGAGAGTTGCGATTTGGGCTGGTTTTCAAATGTACTTGGAGTACATAGGGCTGAAGGTGTGGGTGCTTGAGCAGTTCTGCAGCCTGAAAAATTGTATTACAAACAAGAAAATAATCGTACTTTGCATTTTCTTCTAGTTATAAGCATGGTACCACTAAAGTAGTAGCGGAGTAAAAGGCTAAAAGCACAACATGAACACTCACACTTGGCCTATGTTCTGGGCTTTTCCTAAGCATGCTTTTAATAAGTCCTCTACTGAACAAATGAATAAGAAAATATTAGACAGAAAACGCCTCCAAAAAGCCTCCTAGTTTGCAAATATGAAAAATGCATACAAGAGAAACTCTTACAATGGGCCGGAATATGTACTCGGGAGAGGAGCTATAATTGACTTGTTTATTTTGTTTATCAGGCCTTGCATATCCTGCATTTTAGCAAAATGGCAAATGAGATTTTTGACGTATAGTAAGAATGCAAGAAAGAAAGCTCAATGAGGGTTTTTTTTTTTTTTTCAGTTTGAGTATGCCTTTAGCAAATGTGATCCATTAACTAGTAAAACAGTGTAAAAGAGCGTCTATGCGTACATGTATCATACAGATTTTGTTCAAGCATTCTGAGTGAAAAATGCAAAGTATTTCATTAAAAAAAAAAAACTTCACCTATAAATTATTTTTGGAATGCCAAAATAAGGTATATAAAAAAAGAATTTATCATAAATATAGGAGAACTATATGTGAACTAATTGTTTTTTACGTTTAAATGAGTAATTTTTCTATATATTTGAAAATGAAGGAAAACAAAAATATTTAAAAATAATTCCTACGTATGTGTATTATACAAGTATAACACGCGAATTTTTTTTTTAGGACATTTAGACCAATTAAGGCAGACTCACACACACATCTCATACACAAGACTTTAACCCAAGACATCTTAGTTGGTAGCCTAAACTCTCAACCAACAGATCAAGATGAGTTGGGTATAACACACGAATTTACTAGCATTGTTTGAATGTAGAATAGCATTCAGAAGAATAACTTGTTTGACTGGTCTAAGAGAGACCGATTCAGAAGAGATCAACCCTTGTTTACTCCAGGCAGAAGCCTGCTCTGCCTAGTAGCTAGCCGTTCACCCTTGGGGTGGGGCCCACAGCTTAATGAAGAGAGAGGAGGGGACGGTTTAGGAGGGAAATTCAATTGGAGGGTTGTTTTGGTTATTTTGCTAGATATTGTATGATTTAAGTAGTTTTGTTAAACCTAGGGTTAAGTTAGGCTATGTTTGGCTAAATTTAGTTTTTCTAAAGGTAGAAAGGGACTCTAGTGGGTAGCTAGGGTTTGAGAGAGACGGATCTTCCTCCCCAATTGAAGATCCATTGTATTTGTTTGTTTTCTTTTCATCTATCATCAATTAAAAAGGTTCTCTTGTGTTCTTCCACATAGTTCTTCTTGTTTACTGTTTTGGGCTTTGCTGAAATTCAATTTCAACCCAAGGTATTCTTGTATTTCTAGAAGTGCTTCCTAACATAATTCTAGCAAATTAATGATATTTCAAAAATATTTTTCCCATGTAAAGCAACTCTTAAGACATCTAAGAGAAAATCCTCAGCTTTTCTTCAGTATGATCACATTAATGTAATCTTGATGCAGGAAAATTTTTTTTCCATAATTAATTTATTGAGAAACACAAACATATTTTTTTATAATAAAATCCTAGCAAATATTTCGAGGTGCCCAAAACTTTGGCTTACCATTGCTGAAATACAGTAATCATTTCAAGCTATGTGCCATTGTCGAGAAATTAGACGCAAAAAATATTTGTAAGGTAAGTTCAGAGAAATATTGGTTTTAGGACTAAAGTAAATATTTTTTTTCAAGATAAACATAAAAAATATATGACTTTAACATAAATATAAATTAATCTTCAGGTTTTAAATAAAACTAGATTTTAAATTTTGTTACAACTTCAATTATTTTGCATCAACTTGAAAACAAAATTTTGAACCTGATTTAGATTTAAATTCATCTCCTTAGTACCTTTAAATAGTAACCATATTAACGGAGCCACAATCACAATATTCCATTCCAAGATGATAAATTGAGCCATGTAACTGAAAGAGAAGTGGAAAATAGGAAATTCTTGTGGTAGGGATTTTATTAGGCGTTGCTATTATTAGTATAAAGTAAAAGAATTGTATGAGGTTTTTTTTTTTGGTTTAAAGTAAACCAAATACAAAACATGTGCATGAAGGATTTTGGATTAAGGAATCCGCCATAATATTTGTTTTCAAAGAATTCAAAATTAGCCAAAATTGGGTGAGTTCCAAAAACAAGGAAAACACAGCCTATGACATTACATTTCTAGTCAATGGCCTCCGCCGCCACCCACGCTAACAACACCTTTACTGTCACCCATCACCCGCAAGTCATTAACAAAGCCCATCATCGTCCGCCAAATTTCAATGCTTTTGAAATGCATGATAATAAATACAAAAAAATATTTCAATATATTTGATTTGTATTCAATCAAATAACTGTTGCATTTCTAAAATACATGCATTCCAATTATTCTATATCTTTTAAATACATCCATTTTAAAAACATTCATCCAAAAGTACTTTAGAAAATGGGAAAAGTACCAAAATGATCCCTTGATTTTTTATAAAGGATCAAAATGGTCTCTAACTATATCAAAGGGTCATTTTGATCCCTCAAGTCTTTAAAAGAAATCAAAATAGTCCTATATTAAGACTATTTTGGTTCCTCTTTAAAGAGTTGAGGGACCAAAATGATGCTTTAAAATAGTTGGAGACCATTTTGATCTTTCATATAAAGTCAAGAGACTATTTTGATTCTTTTGTACTTAGAAAATAGAGTGAGAGAGAGAAATTCGAAGGGAAAAAATAAAGAAGAAATAATTAGATGTGATTCATTTGTTATGACTGTAGAAAATCTTGTGACGCAGGTATAGTGGTGTAGGAAATAATGTTATGGCTTCATAGACATGCATAATGCTACTGTTTAAGTAACATTCATGCTGAGATTATTCGGATTTTTTAAATCTTTTGTATTTATCATCTCTCTTTATGTTATTCACCCTTGTATTTGGATAAAGAGATTTGGGGTTTCTCTTTTTTTTTCATAAGATTATGTTGACATGATTTTAAGAACATTTTCATGTGTTCTTTTACTTGTACAACTATGTAGCTTTACCTATAATTGATCAAATCCTCTTCTTTCCAGGTCATGTAGGCTACGTTTTACAAACATAAAACTTGGCATTCTTTGTGGCGCTTGATAAGCTATTACTTGGCATGATCATCATACATGTTCTTGGTAAGTACTTTCAAGAAAAAAAACTGGGTTCTACCCTAAAAATAAGCATCTGAAAGTATGAGTCAATGAAGATCACGCGTTTCATGCAGTTTGTGGATTTCATGGGTCATGGAGAGTTTCCAACATGTTTCACCAAGGTTAAAATGGATGATTCTCACGACGGCTCCATATAGTTGAATTGGCAATGTAATAGTTGACAATGCTAAAAAGCATTTTTTTTGAGTGATAGTCAATATTCATAACTCTTAGAGATTTGTTAAGATACATGAAAGTATTAAGTGTGGTCACAAATAGGATAGATGAAAAACATATTAGTGAAGAATTATTAATTGTTTCCTTCACCCATAGCTTTTTTTTTGGGGTTAAAAAAATGGGTTTGATAACTGATATACCAGGCCTAATTTTTTATCCACTTTTGGTTCACACTCTGCAACAATTATATCTAAAAAAAAAACACTCCCACAAATAATTTGATATAATTCACTATATGCAGCATACTCTACATTGATGAGCATGCAAGAGATCTATAGTTAAGAATAAATTATACTACTTCGTGAAAAAGTTATATGAGATATTCCAACTTACAAAAGCTTTGAAAGCAGGCTTCAGAGCAGTCATTTCATATATGCAACATCCTGGAGAAATATAAAATGAAATATAAAAATTAAGCACTCGCAATATTTCAATGAAGTCTGGCACAGTTCACAAAGATTACCTAAAGACCATATATCAGACTTGGAACCATAAGGTACATCTGCTAGAAGCTCTGGGCACATATAGCTGGGAGTTCCAACAACCTGAAAAATCAATAAACCCAGGACAGCAGGATGCAATTTAGAAAAAAAAAAGTGAAAAGGAATTAGAATGACAATTTCAGGACAGTGCTCACAGATGATGCAAGATCATCCGAACTTAACATTTTTGCAAGGCCAAAGTCACCTGCAAGTAGCGTAACTTAGTACTTGTAAGTTATTTAGCAATTTCAGTAATTAGCTTGAATTTAGCATCTTACCCAGTCGAAGGCTCTGATCTTTTGCTAGGAAAATATTAGAACACTGGATCAATTACAAATCATTAGCATGAATTTTGTGCATGGTACATCCAATTAGTGTTCTATTTATGATTACCCACCTTGACATCACGGTGAAGAATATGGTTCACATGCAAGTAATCAAGAGCCATAAGTAACTGCACAAGCCACTTGCAAAGCTTCTGCAGACATGATATAAATGAATGCTAAGAGAACAAAAACATTCTGAAAATAATAGTAAGCAATTTTTAAGAGTAATTTTAGTTTTGTTTTCAAATAAAATGACCTCTTCAGTGAAAAGGTGTCCATTCGCCTTTTTTATAACTTCAGCCCTGCCAAAACAAGATTAAAGATTGACAGCTTCAGAACACTGATAAAGATTCAGTTTTAGTCGAACGCATGTAGGGCACATAGAGACTTACATGTCGCCACCCTCACAATACCCTATGATAATACAAACATAACAGCCCTGCATGAAACAATCCACAAATTACTTTCATCATAAATGCCATGAAGATGCAGAATAAATTCAATTTACTAAATCATGAAGTGAGTATTGATTTTAATGAGGTCAGAAGATCAAAAAATCCATTGACTAGGTCCTAAAATGTATTGCGGAATTAAATTGATAGATAAACGATAAAGGGACGAGGGAAGGCATATGAGTTGTTTAAACTTCAGATATTAGATTTAGCGGCTCTGGAATATTGATTAACCAAAGTTTAGTACAGCAAAAGAACTTTATCAAACTAGTCAAGAAAAACTCGATGAAGGTTATAGCAATCTTGGAGCAATGATCACAAGTACAGGAAACATAAGTATTGCCATCAACATCATGTTGGTATGAGAAATAAAAATAATTAGGACAACAAAATGAAAAAAATGCTAAAAATGGCCACCACATTAAAAAAGATTAATGAAAGTAAAAAAAAAAAACAATCATGCTTGAAATCTAATAGGTCAATAACATTAAGAATGAATCCTCACAATAAACACCCAATACGGTGACTTTTATGATAACAAAGGTGTGCTCACAGACCTTTTCAACCCAAGAATCCTTGTATTCCACAATGAATGGATTCCGCACTTTAGAAATAAGCTCCATCTGCAGAAACAATGAAATTCTAATAACTAAAATCAATATATAAAATGCAGCACCTAAAGGTCGGCAAAGGTTACCAGTTATCTAAAAGGAAACTAAATCATCTAAAAGAACGGCTAATGTCAGAAGCAAAAAAAAACCAAATGCATTAAAATAAAGGAAAAATAATAATTTAAATATATTTTCATGTAATGAATTCAGAAAAATAACATCTATAAGCAATGGTTCTAAGAGCATTGTTCTCATTACAAAGCATAGAAATTTGTCCATTTATCAACCAAATTGACCAACGTAGAGTGCATGGGATTAACTCATTCTAGTGTAAGCCACTGGCTACAAACAATCCCAAATAAACAACTGTGCACAACAGCAAAGATTTTACCTCCAGGTGTGCAGACCTGCGGCACCTATCTGTCTGCCGAGCAAGCCTGATTTTCTTCAGGACATACCTAAGAAAATCAAGAAGAAATACATAAAAATCCCACCAAAGCTAAAGCAATGCCATGGATACAGCGCAAGACAAATACAAGTGAGCCTCCTCTCTACTTACTTTTTCTTTTCCACCTTGTGCTTCACGAGAAGAGCAGAGCCAAATGCTCCTTTGCCAATCTGCTCCAAAACCTCATATTGCTCCATCTTAAAATAACAATTAGCTCCAACTCTTTCAAACTTATGTAGCTCTCCCTCACCTACAACAGGATACACACCCCAAACTTACACTCAGAGAACGGAAAGCTTAAATGTGTTAAGGTCGCAGTTACATCATCTACATGTCACTTGTTGAATGCATTCGTGTTCATCATAAAAAACTAGTTCCAAATTACCACCAATTTCTTCAATGAAAAAACTGCCCAAAAAGGTCCGATCCACGACGCGTAAAACAACAAGCAGAAAAACAAATTTAAAAAAACGCAGGTTAAGTCGGCTCCTACTTCAAGCCAATGAAAACAAAGGATCTCAAGAAAACCCAATAACAAATAATCAATTCAATCGTCAGTCAGCGAAAACAGAAACCAATATACTATTCAAATAAACACAACCACACAAGCACTTAAGCAGCGCTGCAACGAAGAAAAATAAGCACAATAACCATCTAAATTCGTAACTCTCGATAAATCATAAACTAGCAACAGAAAAAGACACGAAACGCAGTTTCTGATACACACGCGTTTCGAATCGTGCTCCGAACTCGAAATGCAAGCCGAAACTGCTTTCATAGCAAACCGAAACCCAGGCACATTACTTCAAATAAGCACTCAGCGAGCCGCAGAAGCCTCACCGGATCTAAACCCACTGCCGGCCGAACAGAGATCTCCGATTCTACTGGATCATGGAGACCTCGCCGACTAAAAGAAGCGGAGCAGTGAGAACTCGCAGTTCCTCACTCACATGCTCTCCGACATGGGAGCAAGAAGGAGAAGAAGAAGCGAGACCAGCGCCGCAACTCGAGGCGGCAACAGGCTCCTCAAAAGGAGTTGATTGGTAGATTCGAAGTTCGAATGCCTGCGAAAGAGGAAAAAGAGGGCTAAAGAAGCAAGAGAGCAAGTGAGAACTATGTAGTGAGAGAAAGCCAGAGGGGTCAGCCTCGCTAATTTTTGTTTCATCCGAATTATAAAATTTGTTTAAAAAAAATTCATATAAAAATTGAATTAATTAAAAATAGGGCAAATTCTAAAAATATGAAAGATTGGTCAAGATGCACTGCCTTAATTTTAATCCTGATTACTTTTAAAAATTTTGAATATATTTTAAATGCAAATTATAAAAATCAATTAATTCATATAATGTGCTTATTTTAGAATAATTTTTTAAAATTTTAAAATCATTTAGAGTATATTCATCTAAATATTTTCTTGTAATTTGTTTAGTTGTTTATTGAAGCTTTATAAAAGATTAGTATTTTCCCTAAATATATGTAAATTTATAATGTTAATAAATGATATATACTTATAAAGTTAATACACACATCCTTATATTGTGTGATCATTATTTTGTGCATTAGATGAGGACCATTCATATGGTGATGCTAAGGGGATCTTTGGTTGCCTATATTAGGGTTGTAATGTCCAAATGCAGGGTTTTAGAAATATTTGTATTTTGTTTAAAGCCGAAGGAATGGAGAGTAAAATTTTGAAGTAAAAAAAAATTCATCCTATAGTTCAAATCAAGTGTATTTTGAATTACTCTGATTTGGGCGATTTTGAAAAACAGTGGAAACTCATCGACATTGTCATCGCCAACTGCCACCTCCGCCGCCGCCAGCCACCTTCAACTGTTATCGTTGCATTCACTTTACTTCAAAGTAAAAAAAAAAAAAAGACAATGGATTTATTTTACACTCATTCAAACAACTCCAAATATTTCAAATACAATGTAATTTTTTTATATTGCAATCCTTTTACACTGCAGTTTTTTTTTTTTCAGGCAACCAAACATCCCTTATGCTATATTCTAGTAGATGGGATCACGGAAAATTAAAAGAAGACCTTATAGGAATCATCATCATGAACCATAACATACTAACAAACACTTCACTTACCATAAAAGCATCAAATACTTAGCCTGGCTAACTCGATTACAGCTAATCGATGGTCTTACTAAACCACCTGAATGTAACAACTTTAAAAAGATAATAATAACAGCCTACCACTTCTAGGCACACCACCATAATGTGACATTCTCAAATTAATTCATGAGCCTAATTTTGACACAATATTTAGGCATATCAACTATAATGGCACTCATATAAATAGTAGGAAAATTATTAATACTCTTACTTTCTTTGTATAAAGGATGTTTCAAAAATTGAATATCTTAATATATATATATATATATATATATATATATAAACAATAAAGAAGATGTTATTAGTTTTCACTATAGGAAATATTATACTTAGTGGAATTATTCCTTGACCATAATAATGGACATATACTATGCAACTATTCCACTTATATTATTGCATTTATTTTGAGCCTTTCTATATGATCATGCTTTTCTTTGACTCTTCAACATTGAAGTCAGTCAGTTCCAATGCTCTCTTTCCCTATATTTATGTTCATGGGTGGAACCATATAAGGCTTAGGGGGGGCAATTGCCCCCCCTAAAAAAAAAAAAAATTTTATAGGAGTAAACAAAAAATTTTTTTTATATAGGAGAGTAAAAAAAAAATTTTGCCCCTCCTAAAAAATTACTTTTGCCTCTCCTAAAATTTTTTTTGTCCTAACTTGACCTAAAATATCTATATATTTCTGCACATTTAGCTATAATATTCTCTTTCATGCTTTTCATGATAGTTTAATTACATATTTTTTTCTCTATTTTTCTTGTTAATTTTTTTAAAAAAACTTTTTGTAATATATAGATGTATAATATTATTTTTTAAATATTTAATTATTTTTATATAGTATTTATCCCCCTCAAAATTGAAGCTGATTCCGCCCCTGTTTATGCTCTCATACATGAATCCAAACAATGGTCAGCTATATTATGAGTATGTAAGAAATACCCGAACGAGTGGCCAAGCGTCAGAGCAACCGAGCCGCCTCGGTGCCCCCCTGCCCCACCAGCGTCCTAAAAATGGGTCCCACTTCAGTAGACCCAGGTGACGCGTGGGTGTTTTCTGGTCCGGTAAAAATAAATCCTCCATCGACTGTGAAGTTGGGAGCGGGAGAACCGCATGGTATGATGTCACGCGGAGAAACTTTGTCTGAAGATCGTTACGGTTACTGCACTAATCAATCGTAAATGGAATTACTGGATAAGACGAAAAGCTCAACAGTAAGGTTTGGAGTCCGCTTTGGGAGACAATGAAGCATATCGTAGGCGGTGATGCAAGTGGGGTACACTTTACATAAACATGAACATAGGGGGAGCGTATTCAGCCTGTGAATTTAAGCTCCAGCTTCAATGAATCGGCAGCCTTAGGGCATCTCCAACCGAACGCTAAACGAGTGTAAGAAGTCGTTCCGTCGCTCCAACCGAACGCTAAAATTTCCGCCATTTAATCGCAGGTGAACAGTGCGACTCCAATATTGGCGTCGCACTGTTCACTCACGCCATTTTTTGCTCTCAACCGGAAAAACGCGCGAAAGGGAGAGCGATCATTACCTTCTCAAAAACACCTAAAATGACGTTCGATTGGAGCATCACCGCGCCATTTTGAAGTTTTGCATTACTTTGCCGTGAAAAATGAAGTTTTCGGTTGGAGATGCCCTTAGCTATTACATATAATGGCGCAAATAAAAATAAGAAAAGCATTTCATTTTTTTATGCTATTTTGTAATTAATGAGATTTGACAAAACTAAAATAATTTGGACTTCACAAATTTTTTTATTGCTTTCAAAATATTTTTGTATTAAAAAATAATTTTCTAAAAAAATTTAAAAAATATATATTTTTACAAACAATTTTGGCTTTGTTTGTAATGGTTTTCTTACTGTTTCTTAAAACAATTTTTCGGTATCTAGAAAACTGCTTTAAGAAACAGCAAAAAATTGTCTCAAACGAAACTTTTATGATCAACTTTACAAAAAAGTTATAGTCGTCAAAAAGGAAATTACACCCTCTCTGAATATGAAAAGATTCTTATTCTCACTAAATAAGTTGTAAGATATTAACTTTGAGATGATCCAACCGACTCGCTATAATTAGGGCTGATAATGATGGACTAACAATGATTTTATGACGATAACTATTGGTAATGTTGATTGATGAGTTGAATTCATCATCTTGTGAAAAATTTATATTGCAAGTCCAATGTAGCAACAAATCATTATGTAAATTATTGCATTGAGGAGATTGATTCTCAAAAAAATTATTGCAGTAAATTTTAGGCTGTTTTGAGATGACAATAATACATATCTATTTTATCTAAATATTTATCTATTTGAAGGCAATTATATTTACTGCAATTGCCGCTTGAAAATAGAATTTTATGAAGATCAAGAAGACTCCATAAAATAAAAATATTCATAAAATGAACTATGCTATAAGTATAAAAGAGAAATATAGAAGGCCCTTCTTACCAAATTGATGATGTGATTGATTGTTAGGTGCAATCCTAAGAAGAGCTCTTGATTGGTAAATTTATTTTCTCTTAGGGTTCGTTGGTTTGAAGTAAAATGATTATTAGATATTTAAAATATAGTAATTTGAAGAGTATTAGGCTTAAAATAAATCAATTGTAATATAAATTTTTGGTTTATTTGAAATTTCCCTTTTAGTTTATTTTGGGTGTAATTAGAATTCCTCCTATTTTGGGTGATTTTTCAAGTACACTAGAACTTCATTGTCTGCCATCACCAACCATCATTGCTCACCGGCGTAGCTTGCTGCCACCACCGTTTGTCGTCGCTGTCATCGCTGGTGGTTGCCACAGACTGCGGCCGCAACCATTGCCCGTCACTGCTATCGACCACCCAATCTTTGAACTTTATACTGCATTTATTTTACGTTGAACAAAAAAAAAAAATCCCGCACTTATTACAATAATTCAAATACACTTCATTCCATTTTCAACCAACCAAACAACTCGCTTATAATTAACTATTTTAACTTTTTGTCCCTACTCAATAAATACATTAGCCCAAATTTTTTAAAAAAAAATTTCCTCTCTTATAATTTAGCACACCCCAATATTATTTTGCTACCTATATAAATACTATTGATTTCGCCCTTTTTAATAGTTCATGATTCGATTTCAAATATTTTGAAGGATGATTTTTATGTTTAAGACTTCATTTGGGACAACTTTTTTATTATTTCTCAAAGCAATTTTTTAGAACAATTTTTTTTCTTTTTTACTAAAAAAATTGATATAATAAATAGCAAAAAAGTTATCCAAAACGAAAGAATTTTTATTTGGTCCGGACACCTGACGTAGCTTTACATCCGGACGCCAATAAAATGTCGCCAAGTGCTCTTACTCTTTACCGCGCGGCCCGACGACCAGACTCGGACCGGAACTCAATATTGCTATGTACTAGTTGATTTGTACAGACCAGGGTATTGCTAGGTTTTGCTTGGTATTGGTCTTGAGCGGTATTTCTCGTTATTGCCAAACAATACATAGTAATATCGAGCAATACCTAGCAATACAAGAACATAGCAATAGCGGATTTCCATTCCAGGTCGGGTCGTCGGGCCGAGTGGTAAAGAGTAATAGCACGTGGCGATATTTTATTGGCATTCGGATGTAGAGCTACGTCAGGTGTCCGGAATTAATAAAAATTCCAAACGAAGGATCTTCTTAAACATAAACAAATTATTTTTTCCAAAAAAAAAAAATTGTCTTAATAACACCTTGCAATTTTACATGATTAAGAAGCTTAATTGCAAAAAGCTGGTCATTTTACATCTTTAATTATTTATTTTTTACTTTTTAGTTTTTATAACCGCGAGGGAACGTCCAAAGCGACGGGATGGGTTGATGGAAACTCTGCGTACAGCCTTTGACCTCTACTGTAGCTTAGAAAATATGGGGCCCACAATGGAATCCGAGGGCAACGTCACGTGATTCCTGCGGTTACCATGCATTCACTACAAACACGTGGCACAATTCTACCCGCTTTATTGCGTGATTTCGTGTTCTGTTGTCGAGAAGCTTTCCGACACCTGTTACCGTTACAACTAACAGTCGCCGTTATTTTTTGCGTGGATTTTTTGACAGAGAGAGATAATAAAAAAAGAAAAAAACTTATTACATTATTTGACTCAAATTTTATAATATGAAATCGTAGAATTTATTAGGTAATGTACAGATCTTTTTTTAATCAAATTTCATTCGCAATATATTAATTAATTTAAAAATATATTATTCATTTAATGACATCCACCCACTTATTATTAAAAAAGCACCGTCAGCATATTTATGTTTTGTTTTTTATTAGAAAATTTTGATTTTGATGTGCCAAATAATGCGTATAATTGGATAAATATCTTTGGTATTTATTTTATTGAAATATATATTTGAATTTTATTTTTAAAAAAATAATTAGTTTTATATTTGTGGATTACTAATCGAAGTCCGATACAAATATAATTTGGTTAAACCTTTGTTCACACTAGATACTTATTATCTTAAGAAAAAGAAAATGCAAGGTATTGCAATTATCCATTTAGAGCTTTCTAAATTTTATTCGAAGCACATTATATTGAGTTTATACTTAATTTAAAATGTAAATAGTTGAAACCAAGGCTTCCTTTGTAAAAGCTTTCTTATTGCTTTGCTTTTAAGATTGCAATCACAATTTTTATTTGGTCATTATTTTTTCACTATTTTCAATAAATGTTTGTACAAGGAAATTGCTTTTTACAATAACTTTTAAAAAATTATTTCCTCCATAGCATTTTTACAACTAGTTTTATAAAAAGCAGCAGTCAACCCAAAAAAAATCCTAAATATCATCAACTAAGGGTCTATTGGGGAGAAATTATTTTTTGTGGCTTCCGAACGGGAAGAATCATCCGTATATGTGAGTGTACACATTATATATCAAAACATTATACACACAGTGTGTACACACAGTCCGGTCGGTTCTTTCCGTCTGGTAGAGATGTCAATATTTGACACAACCCAAAAATCCGACTCGAATCTGACCCAAAAATTCCGGGTTAAGGTCAACTCGTTTGTGAAACGAGACGGGTTCAGATTAAACAAATTAAAAAATCTGGTCATGCTCGGGTTGACTTGGAAACCCTGAAATGAATGCGTGCTCGTGCCTGCCCGCTGTCGCGTCGCCCGCTAAAGTGTATGCCCGTGTTGCTTGTTGTCGGTTATGACCGTGTAGCCCGATGTTGTGTCTGCCCACTAACGCCTGCTCGTGTCTGCCTCGCGTATGTTCTTTAAGCACACATATGATAGTCTGATTCATGTGGTTTGGTTGAATAAGCGCACGAACGGTAAACTTATGTGTCGGGTCTGGTTGACCCGAACCAGAAGTGGATCAGAATTGACTCGTTTGCAAAAACGGGTTGAATAATGCCCGGTCAATTCCAAGCTTGATCTGAACCCGACATTTGACCCAATTTTGACAGCCCTATCATCCGGATGCCGCACAGAATAATTTCTCCTATTTGAGACCGATTTCTGACAACTTTGTTTTTAATACAAACTTCCTTTTAGAACTATGCTACTGAAGTTGCTTAATTTACAATAATTTCATAATGAATGCTATTACTATTCCAAACAGATCATAAAAAAAAATAAAAAAAAAAATAATAAAAAAAAAGCTCCTTCACGTTAACTCGGTTACATCAATTATTTTTTAGTCCACTTTGTACCGGAAAGAGCACGGGAGTTCTGCCTTAAATTTACTATAAGAGGACCTGATGTGTAATATGTTGATATGGCTCCGATTCAATATGAAAAAATTAATTAGCTTCTCAACCAATATCATGCGGATTATAAGGTCAAGAGATATAAAGCTGTAAGCCTTTTTGTCATTTATTGTCAGTCCATTGTAAAAGTGACATTTTTAATGTCTTGTTGTTCACTGTTCCCTTCATCTGTATGTTATTGTTTGTTCTCTGTTGGCTTTATTGGTAGGTGGAAGTTAGGTCTTAGAATATATTTGTGACGATTATAATATTTTATTAAACTTATTGTGAAATAGTTATGAAAATAAATAATTTAGAATTTTTTTGGGACCGTTATAATTTTTTATAAATGAGATTTTAAAGCTTGATTTAGGATTGCTTTCTTATTGCTTCTTCAAGTTAATTTCTAGTATAAAAATTAAATTTTTTACACTAAAAATTAACTTTAAGAGGCATTAGGCTTCATTTGGGACGGCTTTCTTACTATTTTTTAAAGCGGTTTTCTAGTATAAAAAAAATTAAATTTTGTACTAAAAACTGTTTTAAGAAACTATAAAAAAAAGCCGTTCAAAACAAAGCCTTTAAAAAGCCGACCCAAATGAAGCTTAAAACTATCATGAAGAAAATAAATTTTTTTTTGGGTTGGGAGATATTTAGGTCAATTATGTCAAACTCATACACATATCACATACATAAGCTTCAAATTCAAGACCTTTTAATTGGGTTATTGAGCTTCGAACCAATTGATCCATATGAAATATGTCATATATTATTATGACTTCGACATGATTTGTCTCTTTCTTAAGGTTTAATATTTTAAAATATTGCAATTTTATGAAAAAAATGATATTATCCTTTCAAATTAAATATTTTTTTAGTTTATAAGTATATATTATAATTTATAAAATTGTATATTTTTCAAATGTATAGGCCGATCTTATTAATCCGTTAAAATTATAGTCGGAATGAGTAGTTGATCTATCAAGATAATTTATCTGATTGATAAAATGAAGATAGAAATTTGATCCTTTTTATGCCACGAGCTCAACAAATTTTTGTATATGTTATACAATTTTTTTGAAAATTATGTGGGTCAAAATTTGTGGTATAATTCAATGCCTTGAATGATTTTGTAAATCAAGAGGCTATGGAGATCACATGAATCAACTTTAAGAAGTTGAGATCTAAGTAATGTAGTTGGACAATTCACAAGGAGAGCATGTAAGGGGCCATCATTGTATGAACCCAACCAATTTGATAAGTGGCAATAACTTTTACTTAAAATCTTGTGTTCAACTAATAAAATTTTCTTATTCATCATAAATTAAAAAATATTTTTAATAAATATAAATTAATGTTCACTTATTGTTTTATATATTGGTATTAATTTCCTAAATAATTGAGTTTTTGTTTGGGACAACTATTTTATTATTTTCTAAAGCAGTTTTTTAGTACAAAATTTTTTAAATAAGAAACTATTTTAAAAAATTGTAAAACAGCCATTACGCTTAGTTTAGGACTACTTTCTTATTATTTTCTAAGGTTTCATTTGGGACGGTTTTCTTACTGTTTCTTAAAATAGTTTCTAGATTTTTGTACTAGAAACCGCTTTAAGAAGCAGTAAGAAAATAATCTCAAATAAAACCTAAAACAACTTTTTTAGTACATAAAATTCTATTTCAAAATATATTTGCACTATAAATCTATTATTGAAAACAATAAAAAGTTGTTTATCTAAAATATTTTTTTAGTACATAATTTTCTATTTCAAAAAATATTTATACTACAAATTTGCTATAAAAAATAGTTACAAAATGGTTACAAATGAAAATTTCTCACTTCTTCCTACAACAAATTTTTAGTATAATTTTTTTTAAATATCAAATAAATAGTGATAAAAAGCTGTACTAGATGAATCATTTATGGTGCTTATAGATTTCAAAAATCTTATTCCATCCAATCAAATAACTTAACTCATTTATAAAAATTCGGAAAGCTTCTGCCGACAAATGCATAAAACTAGCATGGGCTTTTGGAAGATCTTTTGCCTGCAGCCATACATCCAGCTCGTCGGTGCTCGAGAACCGTCCATTTCAACAACGGCACGAATATTATTGCGCTGAATAAATCTTTCTCATTGGGACAAAAACACTATCCATGAATAATACGACACAGTCAAAGCCACACGAAATGGGTCTGTGTCCTCTAATTGTCTTTGAGAACGACCTTTGATTAGATGGTGACGTATTAACAGTTTATTAAATATAAGATTAAAGATTCATTTGAGATAGTTTTTTCTTAAGTGAATATCATTAAGGATTTTACTTAAGAAGAAACATGATATTTAGTTAGATTAGAAATAAAAATATAGTATTAAAAAAAATAAAATAAGCAAACTAGCCAAGCAGATTGGCACATTCCATTAAATGAACTAAATTATTTGGGGTATTTAGAATAAGTCAAATAATTTGACATATTACTATTGTAATTTTAAAATTTAATTCAGCCGATTAAGATGAATGCGCCAAATGATTTGACCAGTTCTAAAGAATGCACCAAATCATTTGACACATTCTTTAGATTTGGCTAGTTTACTTTTTTTTAAAAAAAAATTTAACATAATCCTATTGCTAATTTAAATTAAATATAATGCTCCTATTTATAATATAATTTGATTAGATGGAAACATATTAATAGTTCATTAAATATAAGATTAAAGATTCATTTGAGATAATAACTTTTTTATAACTTTACTTTTTAAATCGTAATCATACTTTCTATTTAGCAGATTTCAAAAATGATCCAATCAGAAGTCAACAAGAAAATTTGGATTTAGGTTGACCCCTTTATTAAAAACCTGGGTTAGACTCAGATTGACATGCAAATCCTTTTTTAATTTAAAAATGACCCATTTAATATTTTTTTTTCTTAATTTTTTTACTTGTGACTATGATCTTCTTATTTTTTATTAAATATGATAAATGTTATAGCTGATAAGTTATAAAAAAATAATCAAAATTGGTTAAGAAGTCAATTTAGGTCATTTGGGTTGCTAGCAGGTTGGGTATGTGTTGGTGCTTTTGACCTGCTTATTAAATGAGTCTAGTATAAGTTGATTGGATTTTTATTTGTTCAATTTCGGGTCAAATATGAATCCGATCCATCAACCCATTTTGACATCCTTTTTTGCTACTTTTTTTCCCCCTATTTTTAGAGAAATTTGCACTTGGAAGCTTGAAAGTAGTATTTTACAATAATTTTTAATAATCATATTTATAAAAAATTATAATAATCCCAAATAGATTCTAAATGCTCATTAATAACTTTCTTAATTATAATAATATTTTAATTATGAACGATGTATTTAGCTTAAGCATTTTAATATTATAAAGACATTGATTGTCCACCTAGTTTTAATAGGACAATATAGCCTACCGAATTTGTTATTTATATTTAATTAATTGAAGCTAACACTTTCTTAACATGATTGATATAAATGGACCAATGAATAGTTTTTTCTTAGTGTCTTATGATAAAATATTGTATCATAAAAGTTAGCTTTTGTCTTTAACTATATGCTATGATTTAAATGCATATTAAAATCTTTTAGGAATTTACTTGTGCGAAGATAAATATATAAAAAAAATATAAATAAAAAAGAGTTATCATATTTTAAAAGCTGATTTAGAAAGTAATTAAAAAATTGTCTCAAACTAATATTAAATTTATTTTCAGTTAATGGACTTAGGCATCTTTTAAGACAACTTTCTAACTGTTTTATTTTTCGGGTCAATCATAATTTTTATTTGATAATTACTTTTAAAAAATTTTGAACTGAGAAGCTAGTTTTCATAAAAAAAATTAAAAAGTTATTTTTTCTCATATAATTTTATAAAATAGTAAGAAAATTATTTAAAATGAAGCCTTAAAATAGTGGCGGAACCATTATATACTTTAGGGGGGCAATTGCCCCCCTCCCCCCTCAAAAGGTTTTTTTTTTTTTTTTATATATAGCAGAGTAAAAAATATATATAGGGGAGTAAAAAAAAAATTTTGTCCCTCCTAAAAAAAATACTTTTGCCCCCCCACCCCCCTTCTAAAAAACTTTTTTGTACTAACTTGTCATAGAATATCTATATATTTCTTCACATTTAATACTAATATTTTATTTCATGTTTTTCATGACAGTTTAATTACACCTTTTTTTTCTTGCTTAATTTTTTTATAAAAACTTTTCGTAATATATAGATATATAATATTATTTTTTAAATATTTAATTATTTTTGTGCTGTATTTGCCCCCCTCAAAATTGAAGCTGGTTCCGCCCCTACCTTAAAAGGATATATATTTGTTTTTTAATTATATTCTTTATATGTTTTTTTTTTTTTTTTTTGAACGGGTGTATTTATTCATTGTCACTCTAAAGAGAGCGCTTAATCCCTCAGCGAAACTTATCGAGGCCACCCACTGGCATTGGACCCACACTTATTTTGTGCTACTGAAGAGTCAAGATCATAATAGAGGACATTCGAATTCGGAATGGAGGTTCCTAAGCCTCGGTGGTTATATTCTTAAAATATTAGAACGTGCCAATGAACTTTTGAAGATAGCAGCAAATCTTTCCATTTCAGATTTGCCAACAACAACAAAAATTTCAGTAATAAAGGTTTTATAAACATACCAATTTAACAGTAAAAAATAATTAGCATTTATTGTCCTGAAATATATTAAATGTACGAAATATAATGACAGATCGAAGCAATAATTGTATGGGCCAATTGCAAGGACAGCAATTAAGTCTTAATAAAGTACATGAGGATATGCCACTAATATGCATGTTGTCACCTCCATAAAAAAATGTAGAACATCCATAAATTCACATTTATAAGGCTTTAAATTCTTTAAAAAAATAATAATAATTTCAATTATCACATCAAAGTTTTATAATCTACATAAATATGATTATGATATGAATGAAAGTAGAATCATAGTAATGTTTTTTTCAAAAGAAAAAAAAAATCATAGTAATGTTATGGAAGGAATTTGATTGTCTTGATCAATCTAATTGTTCAGTTGCCTCGAACCTCAAGTTTCATCGTGCTCACCGGGGGGTGTAGGCAGGGGCGGAACCCCTTGGTAGTCAGGGGGGCAATTGCCCCCCATAAAAAAAAAAAAAAAAAATTCTTTTATAAATTGATTAAATGATTTTTTAGATAATTTATGTCTTTTCATTCATTTTCTAGCTAAAGATCTTTTCATTAAAAATCTTGGTGTCTCATAAATGCTAGACCCTCTCTCTTATCTGATTGCGTGCCGGATTTTCGTACAACGCTAAAGACGATAAACTTTATATTTCTCTACCGCCGCGAATACTCCTGGACGCAACAAGTTCTAATATTTTATTTCATGCTTTTCATGACAATTTAATTACACCTTTTTTTTCTTTATTTTTCTTGCTTAATTTTTTTATATAAAAACTTTTCGTAATATATATATATATATATATATATATATATATATATATATATATATATATATATATATATATATATATATATATATAATACTATTTTTTAAAATATTTAATTATTTTTGTGCTGTATTTGCCCCCCCCCCTCAAAATTGAAGCTGGTTCCGCCCCCCTGCTTTAAAAGGATATATATTTGTTTTTTTAATTATATTCTTTATATATTTGTTTTTTTATTTATTCGTTGTCACTCTAAAGGGAGTGCTTAATCCCTCGGCAAAACTTACCGAGGCCATTCACTGGCATTGGACCCACACTTATTTTGCACTACTAAAGAGTGAGATCATAATAGAGAGCATTCGAATTCGAAATAGGGGGTTCCTAAGCCTCGGTGGTTATATATTCTTAAAATATTAGAACGTGCCAATGAACTTTTGAAGATAGCAGCAAATCTTTCCATTTCAGATTTGCCAACAACAGCAATAATTTCAGTAATAAAGGTTTTAGAAACATACCAATTTAATAGTAAAAAATAATTACCATTTCTTGTCCTGAAATATATTAAATGTTACGAAATATAATGACAGATCGAAGCAATAATTGTATGGGCCAAATGCAAGGACAGTAATTAAGTCTTAATAAAGTACATGAGGATATGCCACTAATATGCATGTTGTCACCTCCATAAAAAATGTAGAACATCCATAAATTCACATTTATAAGGCTTTAAATTCTTTAAAAATAATAATAATTTCAATTATCACATCAATGTTTTATAATCTACATAAATATGATTATGATATGAGATGAAAGTAGAATCATAGTAATGTTTTTTTCAAAAGAAAAAAAAAATCATAGTAATGTTATGGAAGGAATTTGATTGTCTTGATCAATCTAATTGTTCAGTTGCCTCGTACCTCAAGTTTCATCGTGCTCACCGGGGGGTGTAGGCAGGGGCGGAACCCCTTGGTAGTCAGGGGGGCAATTGCCCCCCATCAAAAAAAAAAAAAAAAAAAAAATCTTTTATAAATTGATTAAATGATTTTTTAGATAATTTATGTCTTTTCATTCTTTTTCTAGCCTTTATTACAAGGGTTTTTAGCCAACTTTAATCTACGTAGTTGATTAAAATTATCACCGCCAAAAAATTTTCCTGTAATAATTACATCAATTAATTAAAAATTTGAACTAAATATGAGTTCAAGATCAATGTGCTTGATATATATCTTTATTCATTTATTTTATTATATATCAATAATATATTTTATACAATATAAAAAGATATCATATAAATGTTATATAATTTAATGTATAAATAATCTATTTTTCATAAATTTCACATCTTTCACTTATGTCACTTAAGATCCAAGCTATTGGTAGAGTGCTAAGGCAAATTACTTATCATAGAAATTAGTAGGGGTGTTAATATTTGACACGACACGAAAATCCGACTCGAACCCGACCCGGAAATTACGGGTTTGACCCGACCCGATTTCAAAATGGGTATGGTTCAGGTTTTAGAAATCGACCCGTTTGAAAAAACGGGTCGGGTTCCTGCCAGTGCAAGCTGCTGCACCTGCCAGCGTCGGCGCCCCGCGCCCGAGGCTGCTCGCGCACTCATCGGCCCGCTCCCACGTGTTTCGCCGTCACGTGTCGGTTCGGGTCAACCCGGCAACCCGACGAATCGGGTCAGGGTCCGGGTCTGCATTTCCGACCCATTTACATACCCGGGCCGGGTTATGGTTGACCCGTTTGAACCCGATCAGTTTCGAATTTGACCCGAATCATACCCGTGACCTGAAATTGACAACCCTAAAAATTAGCAATTAGCAACATAGAAAGAAAGGCCTTATCAACATATCAATTTCATGAAACCTCCATTATCATCGCGTTAAATTTTGATGGAGATATCGCAACAAAATTTGCAATGAAATTATGCCTTCGCTTTCACTTTTCCTTTTGAACATTCAATCACATTTTTTGGGGAAATGTAGTGCGCATATCAGAGAAGACAGAAGACAAAAGAAGTCAGACAAAGCTGTTTTTGTGATGAGATTCCTTTCCTATTTTGATGAAGAAGACGAGGTAAAGAACCGGGCAATGCCTGGAAGGCTTTCTTTGGGCTAATGTCAACATTGAGCCGGGCCTGATTCTTGCTCGGCCCAATTAGATCCACAGTTTAATTTCTGACTTTGGAGCTCTTTGGGATCACAATTTATTTTCATTTTTATTTTGATGTGAAATAAAATAAATTTGATATTTTAAAAATATATTAATTTATTTTTATAGAATATTTAATAATTTGATTTGTATAGTGGTGGCAGATATCGTCGGCTATAAAACACGCATAATAATATTGGTGGTGATAATTCTTTTTTAAAAAAATCAAAATAAATTTTTAAACATAAAATAATTTGATTTATTTTTAATATTTTAAAATAAAAAAAATGCTAAAGTTTTTTAAAAGTTAATAAAATGTGATATCAAATTGACCCTTTGCAGTTTTAATTTGAGCTTCAATTCGGATAAATCAATAATCATATGAACGATAAATATTTGATCTTTAGGTTAAGTTACAAATCAAGGATGCATTTATGCAATTATGTGTTCAAAGATGAGTATCCATACTTCCATACTTTTTTAGAGATGAATGATAAATTATAAAATATGTAATCTAAATTCATAATTTTATCTATTTATGAATTGGTTACTAACTCTTTTACATCATTTGGGTCTTTATCTTCTTAATGATGATTGCTAAGGGGTGCCTATACTTTATAGAAAAATTATCTTGAACAAAGCATCATAAGAAATATCATAGAATATCACTAGATGTATCTATAAGTTGGTGTTTGATCAAGCGAAGATTCCACATTGGTTGAGCAACACACCAATGATGAGTTGAATAAGCAATGTCAGCAGGTTCTGGAGTAAAGTGTGATGGAGGAGAAACTTCAATGTGAAGTTGCGGGTATCTTGTCCGACTATATTTTTTCAATTATTCATCTATATTTTGATGTTATTTTTGTTGCTAGCGAGTTCCATTATGTTGTGTTTTTAATCTTTCTTGATCAACCTCTTCTAATATTTGAAGGATCCAAGCTTGTTGTTCTCTCCATCTATGTATATGACCATTTATAGGTCTTAGGATCCTACTCTTGAGTAATATGACGTACATGAATGGTAGGCAAGTTTCTGATTTGATGAACGTTGGAATAATAAAACACACTATCAATGATCGTATTTTATGCTAGCCTTTGCATTGCTAGGATATTAATTGATTTACGAGTTCCTACACAAGAGGACAAGCTCTTATATGTTAGAAAATTTAAGAAAGGAGAGTATGCATTTAATATCTTAATTTTGTATGAACATCCAACACATATAGGTAGAAGTTTTAAGATGTTAGAATTCTTTTACATGAAAAATTTAGGAATGGGTAAACCCACGAGGCATGACCTAGTTGTAATAATCCATTATAGTATTATTAGCACAAGAGTCAACTCTTCTCAACAATTAAAGAAGGCAAGATTAAATTATTAAAAATAATTATCTTATACCTATTTTAGTCATTATAGAAGTCAAATGTCTATATCTGAATAGTTGAAGTCCAATAACAAGGTTAGATTAGTAGTAAAATAATAATGAAAAAAAATATGATACAAATTAGAGGTGATTGTTGATGGTACTCGTTAGTGGCCTTTATAAAAAACGCAACAGAGTTCTTTAGCTATTTTATCTCTCAAATTTTCTCGATGTAGAAAATGGAGCCCTATTTACAGCATTTCTAAAATGATTATTTTGATAAAATTTGTCTAGAGTACAAAACTCTCCATCAAATATGCTACATTGATCCCTGAGTTTTAAATTATATGAGTATTTGAGTGCCTTAATGATGTCATAATCAGCTAATCTTATGCTCGTTAGATTTTTTCATCTCAAGCCTCTTGATTTGAGTATAAACACAAAATTTGAAGAAGAATTAGTCATTCAATTAATGTTTAGGAGTTTTTAAATAGGCTGTAAGTACTTATATAGTTTTCGCTGGACTTGAATCAAAATAAACTGTGGTGTTGATGTTTAGCCTCGTCGATGCATTAAGTTTAACAATAAATTTATTGAAATTGGAGCTCAGTTGGTCATTAGGTTAGTTCTAAAAAATTTTAATTTAATTATTATTTTTTAAAATTCATGCTGATCAAATGATTTTTTAAGACATATATACAACACAGAGGGATATTTGAATTCCATTGTGATTATCATGCAAAAAGTAGCTTTTGATTTTACCAAAAATAAAATCTTAGGTCATTAATTTTAAAATGCAAGTTCAAGCTTTGATTACCATCTTTATGCCTCACAAATTTCAATCTTAGATCTCGCTAGTTCTCCAAATACCTTTAATTTCCGGCTTTTTCTTCGCATCTACAACTGCGGCCTCATGATTTCTTTGAAATTTTGTTCCGCGTCGTTGCACTGCGATGATTCACTATCTTCTCATCAAGCCTTACTATAAATTTTATTATATTTCCATGTTATCTTCCGATTGTTAGTTTTGAGTTAATGTCGGTCTTCCTGCAGAGCGAAGATTTGGAGTTCAACTTGTAAGTAGCATTGCAGGTTTTTTCCATCTATACCTCACTGTGGAGTTAAGTCGATTTTGCTCGAAGAGAAGAAATTGAGTATAAAGGATTTCTCCGGCTCGATCAATCAATTGAGCGGAAGACGCCATGAATCAGGTATCTCAGTACTTTATTCAATTACTAAATTGTCCATCTAATGCCAATGATTCCACCGCTAAATCACTGAAACTACACTGCTAGGGTTTTGCTTTGCATGGAATGTGTATCTTGTACTTTTCTCTTATTCATTCATGGGGCTTTGCCAAATTGGTTGTAAGAATTGTAGAAGGAATCTTCTTTACCCACAGAATCTTTGTAATATTGATACTTCATCAAAATTTGATTTGATTCGGCATGAATCTTGACGCATAGTTGAATTAAAAATTGTAAACTAAAATTCATGACAACTTGAACTTTGATTTCAGTAAACTAGCTGTCAAACTCAACTGCTTTATGAGCGAACTCATCCACACTAGGAGTGATCCCATTGAAGTTTGAATGAGCCTAGATCAAATACTTGAAATATAATTAAAAATATTAGAAGATTGATCAGAGGACCAACCAACTTTTAAATCTTACATTCTTATAGTCAAATTGAGTATCTCGACGAGATAAATCCAATGGGAACATGATTGCTTAATGTCAATATCATTAAGAAACCAAAATGCGGAAAGAATGGTCTGTGATTAAGGACATTAATAAGGGTTGTCCGATAAATTATTATAGATTTTAGATATATTTGTAGGGCATGCCATTCCAAAAAACTCTAATTAGGCTCTTACTCTCAACATGAGAGGGGAGAGCTTAGACCTTTTGTTCAACTAATGTCAAATAATTATGGAGGAATATTCAAATAATATAAATAAATTAATATCTTAAATTAATACATCCATTGATACTATGTAGGCCCTCAAGCTATTACCTCATAGGCTAGGTGAATCAACGAGTGCTCAATGGAGTAAAAAAAAAGGACGAAAATCTTTTGAAGCTTATAAATACTTTCAACAATGTTTGTCTTTGTTATGATTGATCCAAGATTTATCTTTGTACCTTCTTTTAGTTAGTTTTCTTTATAGCCTTTATGTTACTTTGTTTAGTATCTTGTGTAACTATTTGAGCTACCATTTAATATCTATAAATAGACACATAAGCTTATAATAATTCAAGCTAGAAAGCAAAATAATTGAAATCCATTTCATATTTTTTGTTATCTTCCCTTCCCTCTGTTTCTCAAGAAGCTCAAGAGGAAGAACTCCTTCCTTTCAAAGAAGATACAACAAGTAAGATCAGAGCAAGATGAATGTGGAGGAAGTTTTCTTGTCCAAAGAAAACGACTCAGAGGAATTAGGAGGGAGGCTCGGTGCCGCTGTCAGGATGAAGCGGACCACATAAATGAAGTTCATGTAGGCAATCATGCATGGGAGGAGCACGCGGGAGAATAAGCACGAGACGCACAAGGTGCATAGAAGAGCACGATGCACCCAGTGCATGAGAGTCACGGGTGAGCAACACATAGGTCGTGTTGGCGGAGTGTGCATAGGGAGCGTGGTTGTGCTGAGGTGTGCGCTGACATAGGGCGTGTGCGCGCATGAGCCATGACAAGCATCTTCAATCATTGCGTATCTTCAAACAATTGTTGCCTACACAATTGATTAGTACCATATATTTAAAAAAAATGCCCCTCATACATATATTGCAGCATGCATGATAATTAATTTAAACATACTATTCATCATCGCAAGATGCATTTAGTTATAACAAGTGCATTGCATTTGAATGTCAACATGTTGCATATGTACGTGTCATAACTCACGGAATACGTTATACGGGTATGTCACCCGATATTGCAAGTATATTTCAATGTGACACCCGGCATGCATTTGTAGGGTACCGAGGATTTCATTATGGCGTGTCATTCCGACAACGCTATTATATTTCAAAATAACCTTCCACGTGCATCTGTAGGATGCAGAGGATTTCATAATAGCATGTCGCTTTGACATTGCTATTGCATTCCAAAAATGACCTCTAGCATGTATTGGTAGGATGCAGGATATTTCTTTCAAAAATTTTATTTAACATTGTAATCACATTCAAAAACACCCCTGCATGCATTTACAATAAGCAGAGGGTTTCATTCCAGTATGTCATTTTTGACAATACAATTGTATTTCAAAATTGTATTATGCACACACGTGAATGCATCATGCAATATACATGTGACAACATATACCTGCATGAGCTCCTACAAGCATGTTGTAGACACACACGTGCGGGTTAAGAAGTAAGTTTAAATTTGAACTCGATCCTCTATTGACAAGTAGGTAGAGTCGACAAGGTTCAAATTCATAAAATAAAATAGCTCATAAACACCCTGATATTGGCCGTGTTGAATGTAAATCTCAACCGCATGGGTTAATTCTTAAAAATCTACTAAAGACATTAAACCTACAATGAACCCGATCCTCTGTCAATAAATAAGACATAGTCGACAAGGTTTAACCAAATAAAATTATCCATAAGTCAACCTGATGATGATTGTGTTGAATGCTAATCTCAATCAGAAGGGATTCCAAAAAATTACAAAGGCCTCCCAAATGTCCATAAAAATTCAAAAATATCAAAATATGAAATATTTAAAATTAAAATTAACCATTAAAAATCTTAAAGCAAAGCCCATCCACTCTCTACAATGGTTTGCTGAGGTGGACAAATTTGAAAACTAATCCCGCTCACAAAGAACTAATGTCTAGTCGACAATATTACTATGATTCATTCTTAATATGTCTCTTGCTAGTAAGGATGTGACACATGTCCTTTAATCAATGATTTCGTCGCCAAATGGCACCTCAGGTAAACGGTTATGATCGGGACCCTTTGAACCGGGTGGTTCATTGCAAAATAGCACCGCTAAATTATGGTCATGGTCAGAGCCCGTATGCTGCTCAATGGCACTAAATCTTTGAGATATGAATTAATAGGATATGCTCGATAGGGCACAAAGCCCTATGTTAGTTAAGGTGGATTTAAATTTGTCCTCTTAGACGAACATTCATCACAGGTCTACGAGGTTCCCTTGGACGACGCAACCCATAGATGCCGACAAGGATTCTTTTGTTAGGTTGGGTCGACTACCTTCTTTGACTAAGTAGACCAAGGACCATGATAGTCCAGAACGACGGAACCATAGGATCTTGATCAGGCCCATCAACATTCCCCCGCCATCCACTTTAAGTGGAAGAAGATGAAACTTCAAATTTTAAATATCAAATTTTCAAATACCAAACATGCTGCTACTATATGTCGGATATCATGTATCGACGTATACGATGCATTCTTTTGGCTACTAGCCTTAATTGAAAGTTCTCTCTCGTTATCGGGAGGGATAATTAACTATAGGGGCTTACACCTATAGGAAATTAGAACCCATATCATAAAGTAATAGTAAAATGAGGGTGAAATCTCCGGGTACTATCTTATCTACAAGCCCAATCTATCTTCTAAAAATTTACCTAGTAATTTAATTCGTTAAAACTCTCCTGAAGGCCGGGAGGCCGGAGAGTGAATTTTTGGAGCCCACAACAAAATGACCTTCAATTTAGCTCGTAATTACCTATAATCGTTTATGTTTTGCATTTGTAACTACTTAGCTTCTACCAAAATTACCAACTTTAAATTTTAATCAGAGTTCGATGCACATCATTGGACACAAATACAACACTAACTTAGACGTTGCTAGTCTTAGTTATCCGATCAATGAAAGCTGTTACTCACAAGTCACATCCCTTAATAAGCAAACAATTATCCTCCTTATAGTAACTTCTTGCTCAAATTGGTCTGGTGACACACTTGAAATTCCAACGGCTAAGTCAGTCTAATTATTTTCTTCCAGCTTAGGAAAGTTGCTAATTATTATTGATATAATCATAGTACAATGTTTTGTAGGGGAGATATGAAATAATTTTTTAGCAACACAGCTGAAGGTTAAGGCAAAATGATTTTACTGTACTACTGTTGCTTATAGTTTGAAAATTTGCTCATTTGCAGGCATGCTTATTGTGAATGACTATTTGATTTTTTTTTCCTATTATTCATATCAGATTTAAACAACTCTAATATAAAATTAAATTTACGATATGATAGTCAAAATAATAAACATTTTTATATGTTGATTTTACAATATTAAGGATTAGTTAGCTTTTATATTTCAGGTAATTACCAACCAGCATCATTGTATGTGGAATACAACTTGATTTTCTTGGCTTCCTGGGCGTTTACTGTCTTTACTTTTGTTTCTGAAGTATATATCATGAGACACTGGTAGAATTCTGGCTTATGAAATATTGAGCATCCTATTATAAATTATATGTAAATTAACCCATGTCTATGATCACATAAAGATCAAATATTTTACTAAGTTTTCGAAGAAGAGCATATCAAGAATTTCCTTCGTAAATAGTTAAAAATAAGAATGGAGATACTACTTTATTTATGCCAATGATAAAAAAAAAAAGGCTTTTTAGGAAGATGAGGGTTAAATTTGGAGTAGTTTTTGTTATTACTCTCTTACATTCTTTATTGTAGTAGTCCAAATGAGAGCTTCTTCTTGCTATGGGCAAAAACTTTACCTTTTAATAGAATTGAAACTAGCAAAAGCAGATGAATTTCTTGCTGCAAACAACTAAAAAAACTCATCCCTTCTCTTTGGGTTGGCATCCTCTCTCCCTCTCTTTTCTCTATTTGCTTGTAGTTGTGGGATGCTTAATAATACAATACATTTGTCTACTTATATAATTCTTAAAGTGGTAAATAATAAACTTGTAGAAGTTAAATATTGTTGGACAACATATTCATAAAGAATAAGATTAAGTCCTAGCACTCCTTGATTTGGTTGAGAGCTTTACATAGTGTATTGGGGTGGATGTACGGTTTTGGTTGCTATTTTTTGGTCTTAGAAGATTCTTATGAAGTATAGGAAGAGCTGTGTAGAGTGTAGAGCAACTGTTAGAGAGAAGAAGCATGCAAGTTTATGGAAATCAATATAACTATCTATACTCACCAAACATTTGAAGTCACTAATTTATGTTGTCTCATTTCTCATTTGTTTATTATCTTCTTATCATATTTAAAGTTTCCTCCATCTTCTTATAAGTTTTGTCAAATTACGATGACATATGAACTCCTCAAAGGATAAATTATTCTATGTGAATTTCGAACGTTGTCCGAAGACTAATCAGAATGTGACACGTCACCCATTTGCTTGGTACCGTGGCTCGGTACTGTTTGGTACCGCAGACGTGGCTGCAATTGATTCGCCTATGAACGTAGAGTTGCGTCCCCTCAGAATAATTTCTCCCTCAAAGAATGCCATAATGAATGTATGTGAGAAAATGATTGGAAGGCGTTATGCCTTACAATTAATCAATAATAGAACTTTTAAAAATTTTCTTAGAAATATTATCAAGTTTGAAGTAATTTATAGAAAAAAAAAAGTTCCCCATCTTTTTTTTTTTTAAATCAAAAGTTTTGATCAAATTTTGTCCTTCAATGCTTTTCTATGAAACCAAACATAATAATAGTGGGTGACCTTAAGGTGGGTAGGTGGCTAGATTTGGCATGGATATTTAGTTTAAGGCGTGAGGGTATATTCTGGAGTTGTTGGTGTGATAGTGAAATATTTATATAGGCTATTATATAACTCTTGGACTACTCTCATTTCAAATTAATTATTATGTGTGGACGTCGAATGCCGTCCGGAGACCAATCAGAATATGTCATGTCGCTCCGTGCTAGGTACCTCGACTCGGTACTGCTCGGTATCGCTGACGTGGCACATTTTGGTTGGTCTCTAGATGTTGTTCTACATCCGATCTCCACACAGTAAAGAGGAAGAAAATTTTGGAGAAAAAGATGGGGCTGAATTATGAAATGAAAAAGTTCCAACCAAATGCATTAAATATTTACATTCCAACAAAATTTTCACAAGTGGCTGTCCAATCTTTATCCCAAGGCGAACAGAAATAGTTTCAAATGATGGACCTATTACAATAGGCTTTAATTGGGCTGTAGCTCTTGCTAGTGTAATTAAACTTGTGGGCTGCTTTAGCATGTAGATAATACCATCCATTCAACTATAATCTAATATTCTAAAAGATTTATATCCTTTTCTTCTATGATTTTATTTGAGAATTAGAGTTACCTTTTTGCATCAATATTTATGTAACATATTTATAGACATTAGATAGGTTTTTTAGAAATATATAAAAATATTTTATATAAAATCATTTAGTGGTGTTGAATTTTGCAACCCAACATGATTAATACATTATATTTAATTCCCTCTCTCTTATGTGATCATCATTTCTAATTTATGCCATTCCCAAGCCTAAATCCTTTTAAAAATTTAATTCCTATTACCAGTTTGATGTTAGTAATGCGAATTAGGATTTGTTTGCGAATCTTTTTATAAATATGCATATAAAATTTTCATATAATAAAAAACTTTTTTTTTAAAGCTTCTATTAAAAGTAGTTTTCCAGCAAGTTTTTTTTTTTTTTTTTAAATAACAAAAAAAAAAGTAAAATAAAAATTATGATTATGATATGAAAATTAAAAGAATATAAAAATTGCCCCAAATAAATGATTAGGTTTTTTATTGCATTAATTTTTTAAGAAATAAATGTTTCTCATTAGTTAAGATTGGCAAGCATAAGGGTTCATTTGTAATATATATTTTTTAAATTTAATTTTTGATGGTTATTATAGACTTTTCTAAAAAAAAGAAAAAATAATAATTTTCTTATTAATGCCACATTCTAATCGATCTAAAATTAGATATCACAGTAATCTATAAAATAAATTAATAAAGAATTTATCTCAAATATAGCTTTAATGTTTGAATATATTAGATTGCAAGGTTTTATAGAGTAATTTTATTTAATGAATTGCCATTTTAGTTGTATTCTGGACTGACCCAAAACCATCTTGTAGAACAGCTCATGTTTTTCAAAGCTAAGCATATATGTCCCTACGAATTTATTAACAAACTTTGTCTTTAATCCATTCAAGCTTCATTTGGGATGATTTTTTATTGTTTTCTAAATCAATTTTTTAGTGCAAAAATTTTTTAAACTAAAAAAATTTGTATTAAACTGTAAAAAAATTGTTTCAAACAAATATGTAACCAAATTAAGAGCCCAATTGAAGCAAATAAGGATTTGAATTCAAATTTTTCGTATGGTTATCTGATGATTGTTGCAGGAATATATTTTGAATTTATTTTAGTTCAACTGTAGTAAAAATTTGATCAAATTGTTATCTTTTGTTGTTTGAAAGAAAGACTGATCAATATATGTGCTATATTGGGTATTGCTCTTCACTGACTGGACGGTCTGTGCGGGTTGACGGGACGCTGGGAGCCTTGACTGTTCTCTGAGCCGTTTTCTTAGCTTGTATATTTTGTCAGTTTATTTTTTTGTGGTTTTTTCTTTTGCTTACATTTGAAATGGTTGTATCCTTGGATTTGAGATTATGAATAGAATTTTTTTGTTGTATATATATATATATATATATATATATATATATATATATATATATATATATATATATATATATGCGCGCTATATTTGTTCCTATCCACCGCCTTGATCCTACTGAATACAATAAAATATGCCCCAGTTGGTGCTGAGGAAGCTAAGAAGTCAAACCCCATCTGATTACAACTTGCAAATTATAGGTTTGTTTAAGACAAAGGTTTGTTCAAGAAGACTTCAACATCTCATAAAGTTTTTTTTTTTTGGAAAGGGGTATTCACCCATTGCCACTCTCCCGAAAGGGCGCTTAGCAGCATGACTAATCCTCGGTTGATCTAGAAGAGGCACCACCCAAAAATTTTCCGGCCCGCACTTGATTGGGCCCCACTTAAGAGGCGCTGCTGTTCGAGGGCAATCAAGTACGGGTTGGGACTCGGCGACTCTCCCATCAACCAAGCTAAGCATCGATGGGTACATCTTATAAAGTTGATTGTGAAGTTATTATTATGAAAATAATTTTCCTATTATAGATATAGAAATTTTTTAAAAATGCCAATGAAGTAGTAGCCATATAAAATTATAATTATTACCTCAAAACATAAATAGCAAAAAAAACTATTTCAAATAAACTCTAAATCATTTTTGCTTTTTTTTATGCAAAAATAGTCTAATCATTTGGATTCTTATTATCTCCAATAAAAATTAATTTAACTTTACAGAATTTAATTCAAGCCAGTCAAATGAATGCCATTACCGAAAGAAAATAACAGCACAAATTCAGTTAACAACATCCAAAGAAAATTCGAACTCACAGTATATTAAATTGGACGGCCATGATCAATAGTGGTAAGGCGGCGGCGGCGGTGGCGGCGTTGGTGGAGGCGGCGACGGTGGCGGTCGCGTGCTGCAGCCGTAGGCATCACAGTGCACTGGAGTAGACAGAAACGCCGCGCACTCCTCCGGAGACCTCTGCTCCGGCCGCCACGGTATACAATTTCTCCGGTCATCCTGCCGCCGCACCTTCAAACATATCTTCGGCTCGTCGCAGAAGAAATTATAGGAGTAAGTGAAGTTCTTGAGCCTCGGCAGCTCGCATATCCCTTCTGGTATTTCTCCAGAAAGCAAGTTGTGGGCCACGTCGAGCTGCTCGAGCTTCTTCATCTCTCCCATGGTCGCCGGCAATGGCCCCACCAGCTCGTTAAAGCTGACGTCGAACACCGTCAACCTCTTCAGATTTCCAATCTCCGGCGGAATGCAGCCCGTCAGCCCCGTGTTTAGTATCACCTGCTCGAATTAATCTTCAGTTAATTATTATATTACATTTTAATCGGATCGAAATTTGTGTAAACAAAATTTGGGCTAATTTTATCTGTTTGATGATTTTTTTTTTAATCTAAAAAGCTGACGAAATTAGCGCTGAATCAATCAAAGCTGCTCAAAATCTTTTAGTCGAAGTCACGACAATTCAGCTAAAACCACTAAAGGGGGAATATTGGGTAAGACAAACTGATCAAAATCTGACGAATGAATTTTAAAATTTTAAAATTTATCATTGGGTTAATGTGCTACGTCATCTTTAACGATATATTTTATTTATTTTAAAATGAACTAACAAAAATAAATTTTATTCAACTGTGATTAGAATTACTCGTCAATTTTTTCGCCCTTGACTTTTTCAACCAACAAAATGTAATAAAAAATTCATCCAAAAAATGCTATATTCTATGATTTCAAAATTGATAAAAATTAATGCTTTTCTTTTAAACCAGCTCTTTATTATTTTAAATATTTTTATGAAAATAAATAATGATTGAAACTATTACAAATTTGAAATGAACGAAATTATCAAATTTTAAAAAGAAATTTCCCCGAAAAGAGTGAAAATTGTACCCTGGTTTTAGTCTAATTTTGAAAGCCTCAATCCAAAATCAATAAAAATTCATAATTATTCAATCTTGACTAAATCGACAAAATTAGACTAAAACCAAAGAAAAAATTACATGTATTTACGATAACAAAATATTAAAGACAATCTTGTGAAAAAAGTTTTCTTAATAGTTTTAAAAATAATAACAACTAATCAGATTAAAAAATATATATTTAGAACAAGTCTAACATTACCAGCTGGTTGAGCGTCTTCCCCATCCCGCCAATGCTCGCCGGCAAACACCCCCCAATCCTGTTATTAGCAAGCACGATCACAGATGCCGTCGAATTTCCGAAATTGGCGGGAAGGGAAAAATTGAATTGATTATCATTAACAAAAAAAGCATCAAGTTTCGCGGTTGAACCACCGTTAAAAGCCTCCGCCGGAACAGCACCTCGAAACTGATTAAATCGAAGGTCAAGAAATCGGAGCTCGGGAAGATCAAGAACGAAATCAGGGAACGAGCCGGAGAGGCGATTATTACTGACATCGAGCTCAAAGAGTCGGCGGAGGTCGCAGAGGGAGGAGGGAAGCGTACCGGAGAAGCGATTGGAGTTGAGGTGGAAGAGGGCGAGGTCGGAGAGGAGGGAGAGCTCGTCGGGGAGAGTGCCGGAGATGCGGCCGTGGTTAAGATCGATTCCGGCGACGGTGGTGAGGGAAGGATCGTCGGGAGCAGGTGCGCAGAAGACGCCGGTGTAGTTGCAGACGTGGGGCCCACACCAGTCGGCGGTGAGGTTCTTTGGGTCGGAGGTGATGGCGTGCTTCCGGTGTAGTTTCATTTGGGACGGCTTTCTTACTATTTTTTAAAGCGGTTTTCTAGTATAAAAAATTTAATTTTTTACAAAAAACTGTTTTAAGAAGCAATAAAAAAAGCCGTCCAAAACAAAGCCTTTAAAAAGCCAACCCAAATGAAGCTTAAAACTATCATGAAGAACATAATTTTTTTTTTTAGGTTGGGAGATATTTAGGTCAATTAAGTCAAACTCATACACATATCATATACATAAGCTTCAAATTCAAGACCTTTTAATTGGGTTATTGAGCTTCGAACCAATTGATCCATATGAAATATGTCATATATTATTATGACTTCGACATGATTTGTCTCTCTTTTAAGGTTTAATATTTTAAAATATTGCAATTTTATGAAAAAAATGATATTATCCTTTTCAAATTAAATATTTTTTTAGTTTATAAGTATATATTATAATTTATAAAATTGTATATTTTTCAAATGTATAGGCCGTTCGTATTAATCCATTAAAATTATAGTCGGAATGAGTAGTTGATCTATCAAGATAATTTATCTGATTGATAAAATGAAGATAGAAATTTGATCCTTTTTATGCCACGAGCTCAACAAATTTTTGTATATGTTATACAATTTTTTTGAAAATTATGTGGGTCAAAATTTGTGGTATAATTCAATGCCTTGAATGATTTTGTAAATCAAGAGGCTATGGAGATCACATGAATCAACTTTAAGAAGTTGAGATCTAAGTAATGTAGTTGGACAATTCACAAGGAGAGCATGTAAGGGGCCATCATTGTATGAACCCAACCAATTTGATAAGTGGCAATAACTTTTACTTAAAATCTTGTGTTCAACTAATAAAATTTTCTTATTCATCATAAATTAAAATATATTTTTAATAAATATAAATTAATGTTCACTTATTGTTTTATATATTGGTATTAATTTCCTAAATGATTAAGATTTTGTTTGGGACAACTTTTTTATTGTTTTTTAAAGCAGTTTTTTAGTAAAAAAAAATTTAAATTAAAAATTTTTCTAATAAGAAACTATTTTAAAAAGCTGTAAAACAGCCATTAGGCTTAGTTTGTGACTTCTTTTTTATTATTTTCTAAGGCTTTATTTGGGACGATTTTCTTACTGTTTCTTAAAATAGTTTCTAGACCTTTGTACTAGAAAATTGTTTTAAGAAGCAGTAAGAAAATAATCCCAAATAAAATCTAAAACAACTTTCTTAGTACATAAATTTCTATTTCAAAATATATTTGCACTATAAATCTATTATTGAAAACAATAAAAAGTTGGTTATCTAAAATATTTTTTTAGTACATAATTTTCTATTTCAAAAAATATTTATACTACAAATTTGCTATAGAAAATAGTAACAAAATGGTTCCAAATGGAAATTTCTCACTTCTTTCTACAACAAATTTTTAGTATATATATATTTTTTAAAATATCAAATAAATAGTGATAAAAAGCTGTACTAGATGAATCATTTATGGTGCTTATAGATTTCAAAAATCTTATTGCATCCAATCAAATAATTCCATTTCAATAATTATTTTATTCATAAAATATAGTTTTTTTTTTGGGAAATATAAAATATAGTCTCTTAATTTATTTTATAAAAATGCGGAAAGCTTCTGCCGACAAATGCATAAAACTAGCACGGGCTTTTGGAAGATCTTTTGCCTGCAGCCATACATCCAGCTCGTCGGTGCTCGAGAACCGTCCATTTCAACAATTGCACGAATATTATTGCGCTGAATAAATCTTTCTCATTGGGACAAAAACACTATCCATGAATAATACGACACAGTCAAAGCCACACGAAATGGGTCTGTGTCCTCTAATTGTCTTTGAGAACGACCTTTGATTAGATGGTGACGTATTAACAGTTTATTAAATATAAGATTAAAGATTCATTTGAGATAGTTTTTTCTTAAGTGAATATCATTAAGGATTTTACTTAAGAAGAAACATGATATTTAGTTAGATTAGAAATAAAAATCTAGTATTAAAAAATTTAAAATAAGCAAACTAGCCAAGCAGATTGGCACATTCCATTAAATGAACTAAATTATTTGGGGTATTTAGAATAAGTCAAATAATTTGACATATTACTATTGTAATTTTAAAATTTAATTCAGCCGATTAAGATGAATGCGCCAAATGATTTGACCAGTTCTAAACAATGCACCAAATCATTTGACACATTCTTTAGATTTGACTAGTTTACTTTTTTTTAAAAAAAAATTTAACATAATCCTATTGCTAATTTAAATTAAATATAATGCTCCTATTTATAATATAATTTGATTAGATGGAAACATATTAATAGTTTATTAAATATAAGATTAAAGATTCATTTGAGATAATAACTTTTTTATAACTTTACTTTTTAAATCGTAATCATACTTTCTATTTTGCAGATTTCAAAAATGATCCAATCAGAAGTCAACAAGAAAATTTGGATTTAGGTTGACCCCTTTATTAAACGGGTTAGACTCAGATTGACATGCAAATCCTTTTTTAATTTAAAAATGACCCATTTAATATTTTTTTTTTCTTAATTTTTTTACTTGTGACTATGATCTTCTTATTTTTTATTAAATATGATAAATGTTATAGCTGATAAGTTATAAAAAAATAATCAAAATTGGTTAAGAAGTCAATTTAGGTCATTTGGGTTGCTAGCAGGTTGGGTATGTGTTGGTGCTTTTGACCTGCTTATTAAATGAGTCTAGTATAAGTTGATTGGATTTTTATTTGTTCAATTTCGGGTCAAATATGAATCCGATCCATCAACCCATTTTGACATCCTTTTTTGCTACTTTTTTTCCCCCTATTTTTAGAGAAATTTGCACTTGGAAGCTTGAAAGTAGTATTTTACAATAATTTTTAATAATCATATTTATAAAAAATTATAATAATCCCAAATATATTCTAAATGCTCATTAATAACTTTCTAAATTATAATAATATTTTAATTATGAACGGTGTATTTAGCTTAGGCATTTTAATATTATAAAGACATTGATTGTCCACCTAGTTTTAATAGGACAATATAGCCTACCGAATTTGTTATTTATATTTAATTAATTGAAGCTAACACTTTCTTAACATGATTGATATAAATGGACCAATGAATAGTTTTTTCTTAGTGTCTTATGATAAAAAATTGTATCATAAAAGTTAGCTATTGTCTTTAACTATATGCTATGATTTAAATGCATATTAAAATCTTTTAGGAATTTACTTGTGCGAAGATAAAATATAAAAAAAAATATAAATAAAAAAGAGTTATCATATTTTAAAAGCTGATTTAGAAAGTAATTAAAAAATTGTCTCAAACTAATATTAAATTTATTTTCAGTTAATGGACTTAGTCATCTTTTAAGATAACTTTCTAACTGTTTTATTTTTCGGGTCAATCATAATTTTTATTTGACAATTACTTTTAAAAAATTTTGAACTGAGAAGCTAGTTTTCATAAAAAAAATTAAAAAGTTATTTTTTCTCATATAATTTTATAAAATAGTAAGAAAATTATTTAAAATGAAGCCTTAAAATAGTGGCGGAACCATTATATACTTTAGGGGGGCAATTGCCCCCCTCCCCCCTCAAAAGTTTTTTTTTTTTTTATATATAGCAGAGTAAAAAAATATATATAGGGGAGTAAAAAAAAAAATTTTGTCCCTCCTGAAAAAAAATACTTTTGCCCCCCCCCCCCCCCCCCCCCCCCCACCCCCCTAAAAAACTTTTTTGTACTAACTTGTCCTAGAATATCTATATATTTCTTCACATTTAATACTAATATTTTCTTTCATGTTTTTCATGACAGTTTAATTACACCTTTTTTTTCTTGCTTAATTTTTTTATAAAAACTTTTCGTAATATATAGATATATAATATTATTTTTTAAATATTTAATTATTTTTGTGCTGTATTTGCCCTCCTCAAAATTGAAGCTGGTTCCGCCCCTACCTTAAAAGGATATATATTTGTTTTTTAATTATATTCTTTATATGTTTTTTTTTTTTTTTTTTTTGAACGGGTGTATTTATTCATTGTCACTCTAAAGAGAGCGCTTAATCCCTCAGCGAAACTTATCGAGGCCACCCACTGGCATTGGACCCACATTTATTTTGCGCTACTGAAGAGTCAAGATCATAATAGAGGGCATTCGAATTCGGAATGGAGGTTCCTAAGTCTCGGTGGTTATATTCTTAAAATATCAGAACGTGCCAATGAACTTTTGAAGATAGCAGCAAATCTTTCCATTTCAGATTTGCCAACAACAGCAATAATTTCAGTAATAAAGGTTTTAGAAACATACCAATTTAATAGTAAAAAATAATTACCATTTCTTGTCCTGAAATATATTAAATGTACGAAATATAATGACAGAGCGAAGCAATAATTGTATGGGCCAAATGCAAGGACAGTAATTAAGTCTTAATAAAGTACATGAGGATATGCCACTAATATGCATGTTGTCACCTCCATAAAAAAATGTAGAACATCCATAAATTCACATTTATAAGGCTTTAAATTCTTAAAAAAATAATAATAATTTCAATTATCACATCAAAGTTTTATAATCTACATAAATATGATTTTGATATGAGATGAAAGTAGAGTCATAATAATGTTTTTTCCAAAAAAAAAAAAAACCATAGTAATGTTATGGAAGGAATTTGATTGTCTTGATCAATCTAATTGTTCAGTTGCCTCGAACCTCAAGTTTCATCGTGCTCACCGGGGGGTGTAGGCAGGGGCGGAACCCCTTGGTAGTCAGGGGGGCAATTGCCCCCCATCAAAAAAAAAAAAAAAAGAATTCTTTTATAAATTGATTAAATGATTTTTTAGATAATTTATGTCTTTTCATTCATTTTCTAGCTAAAGATCTTTTCATTAAAAATCTTGGTGTCTCATAAATGCTAGACCCTCTCTCTTATCTGATTGCGTGCCGGATTTTCGTACAACGCTAAAGACGATAAACTTTATATTTCTCTACCGCCGCGAATACTCCTGGACGCAACAAGTTCTAATATTTTATTTCATGCTTTTCATGACAATTTAATTACACCTTTTTTTTCTTTATTTTTCTTGCTTAATTTTTTTATAAAAACTTTTCGTAATATATATATATATATATATATAATACTATTTTTTAAATATTTAATTATTTTTGTGCTGTATTTGCCCCCCCCTCAAAATTGAAGCTGGTTCCGCCCCTGCTTTAAAAGGATTTATATTTGTTTTTTAATTATATTCTTTATATATTTGTTTTTTTATTTATTCGTTGTCACTCTAAAGGGAGTGCTTAATCCCTCGGCAAAACTTACCGAGGCCATTCACTGGCATTGGACCCACACTTATTTTGCACTACTAAAGAGTGAGATCATAATAGAGAGCATTCGAATTCGAAATAGGGGGTTCCTAAGCCTCGGTGGTTATATATTCTTAAAATATTAGAACGTGCCAATGAACTTTTGAAGATAGCAGCAAATCTTTCCATTTCAGATTTGCCAACAACAACAACAAAAATTTCAGTAATAAAGGTTTTAGAAACATACCAATTTAACCGTAAAAAATAATTACCATTTATTGTCCTGAAATATATTAAATGTACGAAATATAATGACAGATCGAAGCAATAATTGTATGGGCCAATTGCAAGGACAGCAATTAAGTCTTAATAAAGTACATGAGGATATGCCACTAATATGCATGTTGTCACCTCCATAAAAAATGTAGAACATCCATAAATTCACATTTATAAGGCTTTAAATTCCTTAAAATAATAATAATAATTTCAATTATCATATCCAAGTTTTATAATCTACATAAATATGATTATGATATGAATGAAGAATCATAGTAATGTTTTTTTCAAAAGAAAAAAAAAATCATAGTAATGTTATGGAAGGAATTTGATTGTCTTGATCAATCTAATTGTTCAGTTGCCTCGAACCTCAAGTTTCATCGTGTTCACCGGGGGGTGTAGGCAGGGGCGGAACCCCTTGGTAGTCAGGGGGGCAATTGCCCCCCATCAAAAAAAAAAAAAAAAAAAAAAAAAAAAAAAATCTTTTATAAATTGATTAAATGATTTTTTAGATAATTTATGTCTTTTCATTCATTTTCTAGCCTTTATTACAAGGGTTTTTAGCCAACTTTAATCTACGCAGTTGATTAAAATTATCACCGCCAAAAAATTTTTCCTGTAATAATTACATCAATTAATTAAAAATTTGAACTAAATATGAGTTCAAGATCAATGTGCTTGATATATATCTTTATTCATTTATTTTATTATATATCAATAATATATTTTATACAATATAAAAAGATATCATATAAATGTTATATAATTTAATGTATAAATAATCTATTTTTCATAAATTTCACATCTTTCACTTATGTCACTTAAGATCCAAGCTATTGGTAGAGTGCTAAGGCAAATTACTTATCATAGAAATTAGTAGGGGTGTTAATATTTGACACGACACGAAAATCCGACTCGAACCCGACCCGGAAATTACGGGTTTGACCCGACCCGATTTCAAAATGGGTATGGTTCAGGTTTTAGAAATCGACCCGTTTGAAAAAACGGGTCGGGTTCCTGCCAGTGCAAGCTGCTGCACCTGCCAGCGTCGGCGCCCCGCGCCCGAGGCTGCTCGCGCACTCATCGGCCCGCTCCCACGTGTTTCGCCGTCACGTGTCGGTTCGGGTCAACCCGGCAACCCGACGAATCGGGTCAGGGTCCGGGTCTGCATTTCCGACCCATTTACATACCCGGGCCGGGTTATGGTTGACCCGTTTGAACCCGATCAGTTCCGAATTTGACCCGAATCATACCCGTGACCTGAAATTGACAACCCTAAAAATTAGCAATTAGCAACATAGAAAGAAAGGCCTTATCAACATATCAATTTCATGAAACCTCCATTATCATCGCGTTAAATTTTGATGGAGATATCGCAACAAAATTTGCAATGAAATTATGCCTTCGCTTTCACTTTTCCTTTTGAACATTCAATCACATTTTTTGGGGAAATGTAGTGCGCATATCAGAGAAGACAGAAGACAAAAGAAGTCAGACAAAGCTGTTTTTGTGATGAGATTCCTTTCCTATTTTGATGAAGAAGACGAGGTAAAGAACCGGGCAATGCCTGGAAGGCTTTCTTTGGGCTAATGTCAACATTGAGCCGGGCCTGATTCTTGCTCGGCCCAATTAGATCCACAGTTTAATTTCTGACTTTGGAGCTCTTTGGGATCACAATTTATTTTCATTTTTATTTTGATGTGAAATAAAATAAATTTGATATTTTAAAAATATATTAATTTATTTTTATAGAATATTTAATAATTTGATTTGTATAGTGGTGGCAGATATCGTCGGCTATAAAATACGCATAATAATATTGGTGGTGATAGTTCTTTAAAAAAATCAAAATAATTTGATTTATTTTTAAAAAATTTAAAATAGAAAAATGCTAAAGTTTTTTAAAAATTAATAAAATGTGACATCAAATGGACCATTTGCAATTTTACTTTGAGCTCAATTCGGATAAATCAATAATCATATGAATGATAAATATTTGATTTAGGTTATGTTACAAATCAAGGATGTATTTATGCAATTATGTGTTCAAAGATGAGTATCCATAGTTCCATTCATTTTTAGAGATGAATGATAAATTATAAAATATGTAATTTGAATTCATAATTTTATCTATTTATGAATTGGTTACCAACTCTTTAACATCATCTAGGTCTTTCTCTTCTTAATAATGATGATGATGATATCTAAGGGGTGCCTATACTTTATAGAAAAATTCTCTTGAACAAAGCATCATAAGAAATATCATAGAATATCACTAGATGTATCTATAAGTTGGTGTTTGATCAAGCGAAGATTCCACATTGGTTGAGCAACACACCAATGATGAGTTGAATAAGCAATGTCAGCAGGTTCTGGAGTAAAGTGTGATGGAGGAGAAACTTCAATGTGAAGTTGCGGGTATCTTGTCCGACTATATTTTTTCAATTATTCATCTATATTTTGATGTTATTTTTGTTGCTAGCGAGTTCCATTATGTTGTATTTTTAATCTTTCTTGATCAACCTCTTCTAATATTTGAAGGATCCAAGCTTGTTGTTCTCTCCATCTATGTATATGACCATTTATAGGTCTTAGGATCCTACTCTTGAGTAATATGACATACATGAATGGTAGGTAAGTTTCTGATTTGATGAACGTTGGAATAATAAAACACACTATCAATGATCGTATTTTATGCTAGCCTTTGCATTGCTAGGATATTAATTGATTTACGAGTTCCTACACAAGAGGACAAGCTCTTATATGTTAGAAAATTTAAGAAAGGAGAGTATGCATTTAATATCTTAATTTTGTATGAACATCCAACACATATAGGTAGAAGTTTTAAGATGTTAGAATTCTTTTACATGAAAAATTTAGGAATGGGTAAACCCACGAGGCATGACCTAGTTGTAATAATCCATTATAGTATTATTAGCACAAGAGTCAACTCTTCTCAACAATTGAAGAAGGCAAGATTAAATTATTAAAAATAATTATCTTATACCTATTTTAGTCATTATAGAAGTCAAATGTCTATATCTGAATAGTTGAAGTCCAATAACAAGGTTAGATTAGTAGTAAAATAATAATGAAAAAAAATATGATACAAATTAGAGGTGATTGTTGATGGTACTCGTTAGTGGCCTTTATAAAAAACGCAACAGAGTTCTTTAGCTATTTTATCTCTCAAATTTTCTCGATGTAGAAAATGGAGCCCTATTTACAGCATTTCTAAAATGATTATTTTGATAAATTTGTCTAGAGTACAAAACTCTCCATCAAATATGCTACATTGATCCCTGAGTTTTAAATTATATGAGTATTTGAGTGCCTTAATGATGTCATAATCAGCTAATCTTATGCTCGTTAGATTTTTCATCTCAAGCCTCTTGATTTGAGTATAAACACAAAATTTGAAGAAGAATTAGTCATTCAATTAATGTTTAGGAGTTTTTAAATAGGCTGTAAGTACTTATATAGTTTTCGCTGGACTTGAATCAAAATAACTGTGGTGTTGATGTTTAGCCTCGTCGATACATTAAGTTTAACAATAAATTTATTGAAATTGGAGCTCAGTTGGTCATTAGGTTAGTTCTAAAAAATTTTAATTTAATTATTATTTTAAAATTCATGCTGATCAAATGATTTTTTAAGACATATATACAACACAGAGGGATATTTGAATTCCATTGTGATTATCATGCAAAAAGTAGCTTTTGATTTTACCAAAAATAAAATCTTAGGTCATTAATTTTAAAATGCAAGTTCAAGCTTTGATTACCATCTTTATGCCTCACAAATTTCAATCTTAGATCTCGCTAGTTCTCCAAATACCTTTAATTTCCGGCTTTTTCTTCGCATCTACAACTGCGGCCTCATGATTTCTTTGAAATTTTGTTCCGCGTCGTTGCACTGCGATGATTCACTATCTTCTCATCAAGCCTTACTATAAATTTTATTATATTTCCATGTTATCTTCCGATTGTTAGTTTTGAGTTAATGTCGGTCTTCCTGCAGAGCGAAGATTTGGAGTTCAACTTGTAAGTAGCATTGCAGGTTTTTTCCATCTATACCTCACTGTGGAGTTAAGTCGATTTTGCTCGAAGAGAAGAAATTGAGTATAAAGGATTTCTCCGGCTCGATCAATCAATTGAGCGGAAGACGCCATGAATCAGGTATCTCAGTACTTTATTCAATTACTAAATTGTCCATCTAATGCCAATGATTCCACCGCTAAATCACTGAAACTACACTGCTAGGGTTTTGCTTTGCATGGAATGTGTATCTTGTACTTTTCTCTTATTCATTCATGGGGCTTTGCCAAATTGGTTGTAAGAATTGTAGAAGGAATCTTCTTTACCCACAGAATCTTTGTAATATTGATACTTCATCAAAATTTGATTTGATTCGGCATGAATCTTGACGCATAGTTGAATTAAAAATTGTAAACTAAAATTCATGACAACTTGAACTTTGATTTCAGTAAACTAGCTGTCAAACTCAACTGCTTTATGAGCGAACTCATCCACACTAGGAGTGATCCCATTGAAGTTTGAATGAGCCTAGATCAAATACTTGAAATATAATTAAAAATATTAGAAGATTGATCAGAGGACCAACCAACTTTTAAATCTTACATTCTTATAGTCAAATTGAGTATCTCGACGAGATAAATCCAATGGGAACATGATTGCTTAATGTCAATATCATTAAGAAACCAAAATGCGGAAAGAATGGTCTGTGATTAAGGACATTAATAAGGGTTGTCCGATAAAGTATTATAGATTTTTAGATATATTTGTAGGGCATGCCATTCCAAAAAACTCTAATTAGGCTCTTACTCTCAACATGAGAGGGGAGAGCTTAGACCTTTTGTTCAACTAATGTCAAATAATTATGGAGGAATATTCAAATAATATAAATAAATTAATATCTTAAATTAATACATCCATTGATACTATGTAGGCCCTCAAGCTATTACCTCATAGGCTAGGTGAATCAACGAGTGCTCAATGGAGTAAAAAAAAAGGACGAAAATCTTTTGAAGCTTATAAATACTTTCAACAATGTTTGTCTTTGTTATGATTGATCCAAGATTTATCTTTGTACCTTCTTTTAGTTAGTTTTCTTTATAGCCTTTATGTTACTTTGTTTAGTATCTTGTGTAACTATTTGAGCTACCATTTAATATATATAAATAGACACATAAGCTTATAATAATTCAAGCTAGAAAGCAAAATAATTGAAATCCATTTCATATTTTTTGTTATCTTCCCTTCCCTCTGTTTCTCAAAAAGCTCAAGAGGAAGAACTCCTTCCTTTCAAAGAAGATACAACAAGTAAGATCAGAGCAAGATGAATGTGGAGGAAGTTTTCTTGTCCAAAGAAAACGACTCAGAGGAATTAGGAGGGAGGCTCGGTGCCGCTGTCAGGATGAAGTGGACCACATAAATGAAGTTCATGTAGGCAATCATGCATGGGAGGAGCACGCGGGAGAATAAGCACGAGACGCACAAGGTGCATAGAAGAGCACGATGCACCCAGTGCATGAGAGTCACGGGTGAGCAACACATAGGTCGTGTTGGCGGCGGAGTGTGCATAGGGAGCGTGGTTGTGCTGAGGTGTGCGCTGACATAGGGCGTGTGCGCGCATGAGCCATGACAAGCATCTTCAATCATTGCGTATCTTCAAACAATTGTTGCCTACACAATTGATTAGTACCATATATTTTAAAAAAATGCCCCTCATACATATATTGCAGCATGCATGATAATTAATTTAAACATACTATTCATCATCGCAAGATGCATTTAGTTATAACAAGTGCATTGCATTTGAATGTCAACATGTTGCATATGTACGTGTCATAACTCACGGAATACGTTATACGGGTATGTCACTCGATATTGCAAGTATATTTCAATGTGACACCCGGCATGCATTTGTAGGGTACCGAGGATTTCATTATGGCGTGTCATTCCGACAACGCTATTATATTTCAAAATAACCTTCCACGTGCATCTGTAGGATGCAGAGGGATTTCATAATAGCATGTCGCTTTGACATTGCTATTGCATTCCAAAAATGACCTCTAGCATGTATTGGTAGGATGCAGGATATTTCTTTCAAAAATTTTATTTAACATTGTAATCACATTCAAAAACACCCCTGCATGCATTTACAATAAGCAGAGGGTTTCATTCCAGTATGTCATTTTTGACAATACAATTGTATTTCAAAATTGTATTATGCACACACGTGAATGCATCATGCAATATACATGTGACAACATATACCTGCATGAGCTCCTACAAGCATGTTGTAGACACACACGTGCGGGTTAAGAAGTAAGTTTAAATTTGAACTCGATCCTCTATTGACAAGTAGGTAGAGTCGACAATGTTCAAATTTATAAAATAAAATAGCTCATAAACACCCTGATATTGGCCGTGTTGAATGTAAATCTCAACCGCATGGGTTAATTCTTAAAAATCTACTAAAGACATTAAACCTACAATGAACCCGATCCTCTGTCAATAAATAAGACATAGTCGACAAGGTTTAACCAAATAAAATTATCCATAAGTCAACCTGATGATGATTGTGTTGAATGCTAATCTCAATCAGAAGGGATTCCAAAAAATTACAAAGGCCTCCCAAATGTCCATAAAAATTCAAAAATATCAAAATATGAAATATTTAAAATTAAAATTAACCATTAAAAATCTTAAAGCAAAGCCCATCCACTCTCTACAATGGTTTGCTGAGGTGGACAAATTTGAAAACTAATCCCGCTCACAAAGAACTAATGTCTAGTCGACAATATTACTATGATTCATTCTTAATATGTCTCTTGCTAGTAAGGATGTGACACATGTCCTTTAATCAATGATTTCGTCGCCAAATGGCACCTCAGGTAAACGGTTATGATCGGGACCCTTTGAACCGGGTGGTTCATTGCGAAATAGCACCGCTAAATTATGGTCATGGTCAGAGCCCGTATGCTGCTCAATGGCACTAAATCTTTGAGATATGAATTAATAGGATATGCTCGATAGGGCACAAAGCCCTATGTTAGTTAAGGTGGATTTAAATTTGTCCTCTTAGACGAACATTCATCACAGGTCTACGAGGTTCCCTTGGACGACGCAACCCATAGATGCCGACAAGGATTCTTTTGTTAGGTTGGGTCGACTACCTTCTTTGACTAAGTAGACCAAGGACCATGATAGTCCAGAACGACGGAACCATAGGATCTTGATCAGGCCCATCACCATTCCCCCGCCATCCACTTTAAGTGGAAGAAGATGAAACTTCAAATTTTAAATATCAAATTTTCAAATACCAAACATGCTGCTACTATATGTCGGATATCATGTATCGACGTATACGATGCATTCTTTTGGCTACTAGCCTTAATTGAAAGTTCTCTCTCGTTATCGGGAGGGATAATTAACTATAGGGGCTTACACCTATAGGAAATTAGAACCCATATCATAAAGTAATAGTAAAATGAGGGTGAAATCTCCGGGTACTATCTTATCTACAAGCCCAATCTATCTTCTAAAAATTTACCTAGTAATTTAATTCGTTAAAACTCTCCTGAAGGCCGGGAGGCCGGAGAGTGAATTTTTGGAGCCCACAACAAAATGACCTTCAATTTAGCTCGTAATTACCTATAATCGTTTATGTTTTGCATTTGTAACTACTTAGCTTCTACCAAAATTACCAACTTTAAATTTTAATCAGAGTTCGATGCACATCATTGGACACAAATACAACACTAACTTAGACATTGCTAGTCTTAGTTATCCGATCAATGAAAGCTGTTACTCACATCCCTTAATAAGCAAACAATTATCCTCCTTACAGTAACTTCTTGCTCAAATTGGTCTGGTGACACACTTGAAATTCCAACGGCTAAGGCAGTCTAATTATTTTCTTCCAGCTTAGGAAAGTTGCTAATTATTATTGATATAATCATAGTACAATGTTTTGTTGGGGAGATATGAAATAATTGTTTTAGCAACACAGCTGAAGGTTAAGGCAAAATGATTTTACTGTACTACTGTTGCTTATAGTTTGAAAATTTGCTCATTTGCAGGCATGCTTATTGTGAATGGCTATTTGATTTTTTTTTCCTATTATTCATATCATATTTAGGATTTAAACTTTGGTATTCGGGTAGGAGTCGTACTAGAAATGGTGTAGGTGTCATTATAGATAAGAGTTTAAAGGATAATGTTATAAAAATTAATAGGATTGGTGATAGAATTATAGCTTTAAAGATTGTTGTTGAGGATAAGATTGTTAATATTATAAGTGCTTATGCTCCTCAGGTAGGTTTGGATATATGTTCTAAATTAAATTTTTGGAATGACTTAGAAGAATTAATACAAAATATACCTCTTGAAGAAAGAGTTTTTATTGGAGGAGATTTAAATGGACATGTTGGTAAAGAGGTAGTTGATTTTAAAAGCATTCATGGTGGCCATGGATTTGGAACGACGAATGAAGGTGGCAAGACCATATTAGATTTTTGTTTAGCTTATGATTTTTCAATTGCTAATACCTTATTTAAGAAAAGGAATGAGCATCTCATCACTTATAAAAATGGATGTAGTACAACCCAGATTGACTATTTTCTTATTAGAAAATTAAACCGTTTAGATTGCAAAGATTGTAAAGTTATTCCGAGTGAAAGTTTATGTACCCAACATCGATTATTAGTTTTGGACTTTAAGATAAAGGGGCATAAAATAAAAAATAAAGTAAAAAATGTTTTTCGAGGATTAGATGGGGGCATTTAAAGAATATTAACCAAAATATTTTTGTGAGTAAGATTTTAGATCTTAAGATTTTGTCTGTGCATGAGAATGCTAATGTTATGTGGGAAAAAGTGGCTAGTGATATTAAGAATATTGCAAAAGATGTGCTTGGAGTATCTAAGGGAAAAGCTCCTAATAGTAAAAATAGTTGGTGGTGGAATCCAATTGTGCAAGAAAAGATTAAAAATAAGAAGATTTGTTATAAAAATTGGTTTAATTTTAGAAATTCTGATAATTGGGAATTATATAAAAGTGGCTCGTAAGGATTCTAAGAAAGCAATATGCGATGCAAAGACATTAGCTTTTAACGATTTATATAATAGATTAAATACTAAGGAGGGAGAAAGATATATGTATAAGTTAGCCAAACAAAGAGATAGGAGTAGTAAGGATTTAGTTCAAGTGAAGTGTATTAAGGATGAAGATCAAAAAATACTTTTCTTAGAAGATGATATTCAACAAAGGTGGATGAGATATTTTGCTAAACTTTTTTAATGAAGAGTGTGAAAATAAGATTGACTATAGTGACCTTAGCACCCTAAATGAAAGTAAAGATTTCTGTTTTTATCGGCGTATTAGTAAAACTGAAGTTAGAGAGGCTTTAAATAGAATGAAGGGTGGAAAAGCTGTTGGACCTGATGATATTCCAATAGAGGTGTGGAAAATGCTTAGGAGATGAAGGGATTTCTTGGCTTACTAAACTTTTTAATACTATTTTGAAGACTAAAAAGATGCCAGATGAGTGGAGAATGAGTGTATTAATTCCTATTTTTAAGAATAAAGGTGATGCACAGGATTGCACGAATTATAGAGGTATTAAGTTAATGTGTCATACTTTAAAATTATGGGAGCGAGTTATAGAGCATAGGTTGCGGCGTGATACTAATGTTTCTCAAAATCAATTTGGATTTATGCCGGGTAGGTCGACTATGGAAGCCATACATTTATTCAGAGGTTTGATGGAAAAAATATAGAGGAAATAAGGAGGATCTACATATGATATTTATTGATTTAGAAAAAGCATATGATAAAGTTCCAAGAGAAGTGCTATGGAGAGTTCTTGATAAGAAAGGAGTCAATAATGCTTATATTCAAATCATTAAAGATATGTATGCAGGAGCTATTACTTGTGTTCAAACACAAGGTGGTTTGACCAAGTATTTCCCTATTTCGGTTGGGTTACATCAAGGATCAGCCTTAAGCCCATATCTATTTGCTTTAGTCATGGATGTTCTCACTAGACATTTGCAAGATGATGTACCTTGGTGTATGCTTTTTGCTGATGATATTCTTCTTGTTGATAAGACTAGAGAGGGAGTTGAAGGTAAACTTGAATTATGGAGGTCAACCTTAGAGTCTAAAGGTTTTCGCTTGAGTAGATCTAAAACGGAATATATGGAGTGTAATTTTAGCAGTAATAGTCCTAGTGAGGGGATTGTGACTTTGGGCGATCAAGTCATTAATAAGAGTACACGTTTTAGGTATCTTGGATCTATTGTTCAGAGTGATGGTGAAATAGATGGGGATATTATCAGCAGAATTCAAGTGGGATGGTTGAAGTGGCGGAATGCATCGGGCTTGTTATGTGATAGAAATGTACCCCTCAAACTTAAGGGAAAATTCTATAAGATGGTAGTGAGGCCTGCAATGCTTTATGGTGCCGAATGTTGGCCATTAAAAGAGAAGCATAATAATAAGTTAAGTGTGGCAGAGATGAGGATGCTTAGATGGATGAGTGGCTTTACCCTTAGAGATAGGATACGAAATGAGCATATACGTGAAAAGGTTGGAGTAGCTCCAGTAGAAGATAAGATTAGAGAGAGTCGCCTTAGATGGTTTGGTCACATAAAAAGGCGGCCTTCCGACGACCCAGTTAAGAGAGTAGAGGTATTAGATTTGACTTGTGTTAAGAAAGGTAGGGGTAGACCTAAAAAGACTTGGTTAGAAAATATTAGGAATGACCTTTCTTTATTAGATTTAAACGAGAATTTGGCTTTTAATAGGACACAATGGAGAAAAAGGATTCATGTAGCCGACCCCACGTAGTGGGATAAAGGCTTGATGTTGTTGTTGTTGTATTATTCATATCATATTTAAACAACTCTAATATAAAAATAAATTTATGATATATAGTCAAAATAATAAACATTTTTATATGTTGATTTTACAATATTGAGGATTAGTTAGCTTTTATATTTCAGGTAATTACCAACCAGCATCATTGTATGTGGAATACAACTTGATTTTCTTGGCTTCCTGGGCGTTTATTGTCTTTACTTTTGTTTCTGAAGTATATATCATGAGACACTGGTAGAATTCTGGCTTATGAAATATTGAGCATCCTATTATAAATTATATGTAAATTAACCCATGTCTATGATCACATAAAGATCAAATATTTTACTAAGTTTTCGAAGAAAAGCATATCAAGAATTTCCTTCGTAAATAGTTAAAAATAAGAATGGAGATACTACTTTATTTATGCCAATGATAAAAAAAAAATCTTTTTAGGAAGATGAGGGTTAAATTTGGAGTAGTTTTTGTTGTTACTCTCTTACATTCTTTATTGTAGTAGTCCAAATGAGAGCTTCTTCTTACTATGGGCAAAAACGTTACCTTTTAATAGAATTGAAACTAGGAAAAGCAGATGAATTCCCTGCTGCAAACACCTAAAAAACACATCCCTTTTCTTTGGGTTGGCATCCTCTCTCCCTCTCTTTTCTCTATTTGCTTGTAGTTGTGGGATGTCGAGGTGTAAAGAATAAGATTAAGTCCTAGCACTCCTTGATTTGGTTTAGAGCTTTACATAGTGTATTGGGGTGGATGTACGGTTTTGGTTGCTATTTAGGGTCTTAGAAGATTCTTATGAAGTATAGGAAGAGCTGTGTAGAGTGTAGAGCAACTGTTAGAGAGAAGAAGCATGGAAGTTTATGGAAATCAATATAACTATCTATACTCGCCAAACATTTGAAGTCACTAATTTATGTTGTCTCATTTCTCATTTGTTTATTATCTTCTTATCATATTTAAAGTTTCCTCCATCTTCTTATAAGTTTTGTTAAATCACGATGACATATGAACTCCTCAAAGGATAAATTATTCTATGTAAATTTCGAACGTTGTCCGAAGACTAATCAGAATGTGACACGTCACCCATTTGCTTGGTACCGTGGCTCGGTACTGTTTGGTACCGCAGACGTGGCTGCAATTGATTCGCCTATGAACGTAGAGTTGCGTCCCCTCAGAATAATTTCTCCCTCAAAGAATGCCATAATGAATGTATGTGAGAAAATAATTGGAAGGCGTTATGCCTTACAATTAATCAATAATAGAACTTTTAAAAATTTTCTTAGAAATATTATCAAGTTTGAAGTAATTTATAGAAAAAAAAAAAAGTTCCCCCCCTTTTTTTTTAAATCAAAAGTTTTGATCAAATTTTGTTCTTCAATGCTTTTCTATGAAACCAAACATAATAATAGTGGGTGACCTTAAGGTGGGTAGGTGGCTAGATTTGGCATGGATATTTAGTTTAAGGTGTGAGGGTATATTCTGGAGTTGTTGGTGTGATAGTGAAATATTTATATAGGCTATTATATAACTCTTGGACTACTCTCATTTCATATTAATTATTATACCAGAATGCGTCATGTCGCTCCTTGCTAGGTACCGCAACTCGGTACTGCTGGGTATCGCTGACATGGAACATTTTGATTGGTCTCTAGATGGTGTTCTACATCCGATCTCCACACAGTAAAGAGGAAGAAAATTTTGGAGAAAAAGATAGAGGCTGAATTATGAAATGAAAAAAGTTCCAACCAAATGCATTAAATATTTACATTCCAACAAAATTTTCATAAGTGGCTGTCCAATCTTTATCCCAAGGCGAACAGAAATAGTTTCAAATGATGGACCTATTACAATAGGCTTTAATTGGGCTGTAGCTCTTGCTAGTGTAATTAAACTTGTGGGCTGCTTTTGCATGTAGATGATACCATCCATTCAACTATAATCTTATATTCTAAAAGATTTATATCCTTTTCTTCTATGATTTTATTTGAGAATTAGAGTTACCATTTTGCATCAATATTTATGTAACATATTTATAGACATTAGATAGGTTTTTTAGAAATATATAAAAATATTTTATATAAAATCATTTAGTGGTGTTGAATTTTGCAACCCAACATGATTAATACATTATATTTAATTCCCTCTTTCTTATGTGATCATCATTTATAATTTATGCCATTCCCAAGCCTAAATCCTTTTAAAAATTTAATTCCTATTACCAGTTTGATGTTAGTAATGCGAATTAGGATTTGTTTGCGGATCTTTTTATAAATAACAACAACAACAACAACATCAAGCCTTTATCCCACTAATTTGTTAAAGGATTCATGTCATTACTGTTCGATAAGTTTTACGCTGGCTGTCGACTACCTAACGCAACCCTCCACTTTTCTCATCCAGGACTTGGGACCTGGCAATGACGAATCTTTTTATAAATATGCATATAAAATTTTCATATAATAAATAATTTTTTTTTTAAAGCTTCTATTAAAAGTAGTTTTCCAGCAATTTTTTTTTAAAATAACAAAAAAAAAAGTAAAATAAAAATTATGATTATGATATGAAAATTAAAAGAATATAAAAATTGCCCCAAATAAATGATTAGGTTTTTTATTGCATTAATTTTTTAAGAAATAAATGTTTCTCATTAGTTAAGATTGGCAAGCATACTCTAAAGGGTTCATTTGTAATATATATTTTTTAAAATTAATTTTTGATGGTTATTATAGACTTCTCTAAAAAAAAGAAAAATAATAATTTTCTTATTAATGCCACATTCTAATCGATCTAAAATTAGATATCACAGTAATCTATAAAATAAATTAATAAAGAATTTATCTCGAATATATCTTTAATGTTTGAATTTATTAGATTGCAAGGTGTTATAGAGTAATTTTATTTAATGAATTGCCATTTTAGTTGTATTCTGGACTGACCCAAAACCATCTTGTAGAACGGCTCATGTTTTTCAAAGCTAAGCATGTCCCTACGAATTTATTAACAATCTTTCTTTAATTCATTCGAGCTTCATTTGGGATGTTTTTTTATTGTTTTCTAAATCAATTTTTTAGTGCAAAAATTTTTTAAACTAAAAAAATTTGTATTAAACAGCTTCTTCAGGAAACAGTAAAAAAATTATTTCAAACGAATATGCAACCAAATTAAGAGCCCAATTGAAGCAAATAAGGATTTGAATTCAAATTTTTCGTATGGTTATCAGAGCCCTACATGGGGTCCTGGTTGGGTACCCATTGGGTACCCACGCTTTGCTCTGGCAGGTTTTTTCCACCCACGCCCACCAATGGTGACTTACGGAATGTCATACCCACCCACACCCATCCACTTTCCACGCTTTTTGAATACAATCTGCCACGAATTAATGGCCTTGAGGTTTTTTGTCGTTTTCTCTGACTGCAAACTTTCAAGTCACATATAAAAATCTATCGTGGTCGCGGCGTTGTTCAGTGTTGTGCATTGCGTTGTAAGGATTACTGTAATATATTGTATGCATATGGTGATTAGTAATGTAAATTAGTTTGTACTCAAATGTTGAGTACATGCCCATACGCACTCACGAGGTCATGGGCGTACCCATATCCATCCATGCACATTGGGTATGGGTGGGTGTGGGTATGAATACCCAATGCAGGGCTCTGATGGTTATCTGATGATTGTTTCAGGAATATATTTTGAATTTATTTTAGTTCAAATGTAGTAAAAATTTGATCAAATTGTTATCTTTTGTTGTTTGAAAGAAAGACTGATCAATACATGTGCTATATTTGTTCCTATCCACCGCCTTAATCCTACTGAATACAATAAAATATGCCCCAGTTGGTGCTGGGGAAGCTAAGAAGTCAAACCCCATCTGATTACAACTTGCAAATTAAAGGTTTGTTTAAGACAAAGGTTTGTTCAAGAAGACTTCAACATCTCATAAAGTTTTTTTTTTTTTGGAAAGGGGTATTCACCCATTGCCACTCTCCCGAAAGGGTGCTTAGCAGCATGACTAATCCTCGGTTGATCTAGAAGAGGCACCACCCAAAAATTTTCCGGCCCGCACTTGATTGGGCCCCACTTAAGAGGCGCTGCCGCTCGAGGGCAATCAAGTACGGGTTGGGACTCGACGACTCTCCCATCAACCAAGCTAAGCATCGATGGGTACATCTTATAAAGTTGAATTGTGAAGTTATTATTATGAAAATAATTTTCCTATTATAGATATAGAAATTTTTTAAAAATGCCAATAAAGTAGTAGCCATATAAAATTATAATTATTACCTCAAAACATAAATAGCAAAAAAAACTATTTCAAATAAACTCTAAATCATTTTTGCTTTTTTTTATGCAAAAATAGTCTAATCATTTGGATTCTTATTATCTCCAATAAAAATTAATTTAACTTTACAGAATTTAATTCAAGCCAGTCAAATGAATGCGATTACCGAAAGAAAATAACAGCACAAATTCAGTTAACAGACATCCAAAGAAAATTCGAACTCACAGTATATTAAATTGGACGGCCATGATCAATAGTGGTAAGGCGGCGGCGGCGGTGGCGGCGTTGGTGGAGGCGGCGACGGTGGCGGTCGCGTGCTGCAGCCGTAGGCATCACAGTGCACTGGAGTAGACAGAAACGCCGCGCACTCCTCCGGAGACCTCTGCTCCGGCCGCCACGGTATACAATTTCTCCGGTCATCCTGCCGCCGCACCTTCAAACATATCTTCGGCTCGTCGCAGAAGAAATTATAGGAGTAAGTGAAGTTCTTGAGCCTCGGCAGCTCGCATATCCCTTCTGGTATTTCTCCAGAAAGCAAGTTGTGGGCCACGTCGAGCTGCTCGAGCTTCTTCATCTCTCCCATGGTCGCCGGCAATGGCCCCACCAGCTCGTTAAAGCTGACGTCGAACACCGTCAACCTCTTCAGATTTCCAATCTCCGGCGGAATGCAGCCCGTCAGCCCCGTGTTTAGTATCACCTGCTCGAATTAATCTTCAGTTAATTATTATATTACATTTTAATCGGATCGAAATTTGTGTAAACAAAATTTGGGCTAATTTTATCTGTTTGATGATTTTTTTTTTAATCTAAAAAGCTGACGAAATTAGCGCTGAATCAATCAAAGCTGCTCAAAATCTTTTAGTCGAAGTCACGACAATTCAGCTAAAACCACTAAAGGGGGAATATTGGGTAAGACAAACTGATCAAAATCTGACGAATGAATTTTAAAATTTTAAAATTTATCATTGGGTTAATGTGCTACGTCATCTTTAACGATATATTTTATTTATTTTAAAATGAACTAACAAAAATAAATTTTATTCAACTGTGATTAGAATTACTCGTCAATTTTTTCGCCCTTGACTTTTTCAACCAACAAAATGTAATAAAAAATTCATCCAAAAAATGCTATATATTCTATGATTTCAAAATTGATAAAAATTAATGCTTTTCTTTTAAACCAGCTCTTTATTATTTTAAATATTTTTAAGAAAATAAATAATGATTGAAACTATTACAAATTTGAAATGAACGAAATTATCAAATTTTAAAAAGAAATTTCCCCGAAAAGAGTGAAAATTGTACCCTGGTTTTAGTCTAATTTTGAAAGCCTCAATCCAAAATCAATAAAAATTCACAATCATTCAATCTTGACTAAATCGACAAAATTAGACTAAAACCAAAGAAAAAATTACATGTATTTACGATAACAAAATATTAAAGACAATCTTGTGAAAAAAGTTTTCTTAATAGTTTAAAAAATAATAACAACTAATCAGATTTAAAAAAAATATTTAGAACAAGTCTAACATTACCAGCTGGTTGAGCGTCTTCCCCATCCCGCCAATGCTCGCCGGCAAACACCCCCCAATCCTGTTATTAGCAAGCACGATCACAGATGCCGTCGAATTTCCGAAATTGGCGGGAAGGGAAAAATTGAATTGATTATCATTAACAAAAAAAGCATCAAGTTTCGCGGCTGAACCACCGTTAAAAGCCTCCGCCGGAACAGCACCTCGAAACCGATTAAATCGAAGGTCAAGAAATCGGAGCTCGGGAAGATCAAGAACGAAATCAGGGAACGAGCCGGAGAGGCGATTATTACTGACATCGAGCTCAAAGAGTCGGCGGAGGTCGCAGAGGGAGGAGGGAAGCGTACCGGAGAAGCGATTGGAGTTGAGGTGGAAGAGGGCGAGGTCGGAGAGGAGGGAGAGCTCGTCGGGGAGAGTGCCGGAGATGCGGCCGTGGTTAAGATCGATTCCGGCGACGGTGGTGAGGGAAGGATCGTCGGGAGCAGGTGCGCAGAAGACGCCGGTGTAGTTGCAGACGTGGGGCCCACACCAGTCGGCAGTGAGGTTCTTTGGGTCGGAGGTGATGGCGTGCTTCCAGGCCTGGAGGGCTATGTAGGCTTTTTCAAGCCGGGGGTTGGGGGAGGGGTATTGGGAAAGGGAATGGAAGGGGAAGGAAGAGATTAGGAGGAAGAAGACGGAGGAGGAGAAGGATTTGGTCATTGGCATTTTAGGAGGAGGTTGGGATGGCGCATCGTCTGGGTTTTGGCGGGTTATTTATAGCATTATTTTAAATTCCCATTTTTTAAATTAGTTTAGGGCAAATTTTATTTAAGAAAATTATATTAGAATAATCTCATACAAAATTTTTTAAAATGGGTTTTCATATTTGATGTAGGAACATCTTAGCTTATATTATGCTTAGGGACTAGTTTACCTTCTTTAGTCTAGATAGTTTTAATTTCCTTTTTAAATAGTTGTCTATTGTAAATGATGGAGGTCATTGAATGATATATTACACTCTTTGAAGCCTTTGAGCTTGCCTTTCTTCTTCTTCCCTGGATTGGGAAAAAGAAATCCTTCTTGCAGGTCAAGTCTTCCGACGATCCACTACATCAATATTTATACTAAAATTAATATTATATATGATATTTTGAATTAGTAGAGTAAGTTAGGTTGACTTGTGAGTTAGCTCGAGCTCCTTGAGCGAATGAGTCGAGTTTGATCAAGTTCGACTTCACCCATTACATGAGCGTACTTGTTTAAAAAATATTACTACAAATTATATTTAAATTTATGAATTTAAATATAAAGCTATTAAAATATTTAAAAATTATGTCTCATTTTCCTATATGAAGTGATTATTTTTTATTTATCTTCAATTTTTTTAATTTGTTATAATGTTATTATAATAATTTTTTGAAACACAATATTTGTATCTCATTCTTTATGAGCAAGTAGACTTGTGAGTTGGCCCGAACTCCTAGAGTTAAGCTCAAGCTCAAATTCAATTAATAGCTGAACATAAGCTCAAGCGAAGTGTATCTCGTGATCGGCTCGACTCGACTCATTTACACATGCATTCTAAATTGTATTAATCTCAATAAAAATGGAATGATTTAGCGGTCGTTTGGTCAGTTGAAAAAAGAATTCGATGTATAATGAATGCATATAGAAGGAATACTTTTGTGTTGTTTTGAGGAGTGTAAAATAAGTGCAAGCAAATGCTTTTTTATGGTCGTTTGGCTTGAAGTAAAATGAATTAGTATAATTTCCAAAGTTGTTGGTGTCAGCTGGACGACGACCGACACCGGGAGGGGGGTGGGGTCATGCCCTAGGATCTAAAGCGAAAAATTTTCATCTATTTTCAATTCATATTATTTCTTATTTTTAGTTAACATTCAATATTCATTTATAATAAGATCATCGATCATCAATTAGATAATTGACAATCATAGCTGAATTGTCATGCCTTAGGATCTAAAGTGGAAAATTTTCATCTATTTTTTTTATTTTCAATCATATTATTTCCTATTTATAGTAAACAACCAATACTCGTTTATAATAAAATCTTCACCAATCCGACAATTGACAACCATAGTTGACTATTTTTTTCAAAAAAAAAAAAAAAAAAAAAAAAAAATTTAAACATTCGAATACAAAATTTCATTGGTGCTCACTATTTTCTTTTTAATGTAAGGTCCAAATTTCTAAAATAATACATACAATAGTCACTATTGACTACAACGAATGCATATGAATTAGAGAACTTAAAATAAAAACTAAGGCTTCATTTGGGGCGGCTTTCTTTCTGCTTCTTAAAGCATATTCCTAGTACAAAAATTTTAATTTTTGTACTAGAAAGCTGCTTTAAGAAGTAGCAAGAAAGTCATCCCAAACGAAGCCTAAATTATCATTACTGCTAGTCTCATCCGCAGGTAGTTGAGTTTTTAATAGTTTCATGTTGGAGATGTTTATTTTACTAAAAAAAAGAAAATAAAATATAAAAAAATGCAAGGAATTTTAAATTTAATTGTTTGGTTTGATGTAAAAAAAAAATACAATATAAATTTTTCATGAATTTCTTTTTCACTCCCAAATTCATTTTTGATGTAAACGTCCCATGAGATGTTCCTGCCATCGTTGACCATCATAGCTTAAATTGTCGCTCGTTGCCGACCATCATCATCATTTTACTTTACATTACTTTTAGCCTTTTATTTAACTAAAAAAAAATCTCTTGCATTCTTTTTTTATTCTTCCAAACAGCTTCAAAAATTTCAAATTTCTTCTTTTATATTGTATTCAACATTTTTTTAGCAAATCAAATAGCCCCATATTAATTTCTAGTCTCAATTTTGGTTTAATTCACGTCTTCGAATTTTGATTTTTTTTATTTAATTTTTTTTGAAAAGTTAAAGTACAATATTCACTTACAAAGATTTATTTTATTTATTTATTGATAAATTTAATCTCATTAATATAATATTTTCATATTCATTTTCGTCATAATTTCAAGAATTTTGATCAAGTTTAGTAATTTCTTTTGTATTTCAAAATTTCCCATCAAAAGCATTAAGAAAACGGTCGACCCGAAACAAAACCGAAAATTTTGGTCAATTTTATGTAAATTTCTACTACTATCAAATCAATTTAGACCGAACTTTATAATTACAGTTCAACCTGCTTTGTTTCACGCCATAGCACACGCCACCGACACGAATAAGCAACATTAGAAAAAATAAAAAATAAAAAAAGTACACGTGCATAATTTGATTCGAATTTTCTTTATGGTAAGGTGTAGCTATAGCGCAGGACAATATATTGGAACTTTGCTAAAGAGATTGCGACCGGCGCATGATGATATGATAGTGAGACGGTCAATCAGTCATACTTTTATTTTGATATTGGAATATGAAATTATAAATGGTATAGTCTATGTTTGTGGGTGTCTATTAGGTAGGTGAGGGATTATTCTGTGCGGGCATCGAATGTTGTTCGGATATCTATTAAAATAAGTCATGTCAGTACCGTGACGCGGTATTACTCGGTATGGTATCGTGGCTCGGTACCGCTGACGTGGCTCATTCTGCTTAGTTTCTGGATGTAGAGCTGCATTCGACATTTGCACAGAATAATTTCTCCTATTAGGTGCTACTGTTTGTGAAGGAATAATTACTTTATGTACTAGGGGCATTTTTTAAATGTAGCAAAAGTTTCATTTTACTTATTTTGAATAGATTTTGGATTAGATTAAAGCATATAATACTTTCAAGGGAATTGTTCCTTGCTCAAAAATATTGACGCTCCTTGATTGTCACCCATTGCATATCATTTTGCTCCTCTAACTTCTTCATTACCTTCTTCAAATAGATTTGCTCGAGCGCCATAATTAGACTGGTTTCAATTGGGATTGAGCTTGGAATGAAATTGACGTTGTTAGTAGCATCGTGTCTTGTTTGCACCACAACAAATTATTAGGTGCGGAGTCTGGATATGGTCCGGAGATCAATAAAAATGCGTCACGTCATCTAAAAAATGTTCAGCGCTATGTACCGAGCTCGGTACCAAACGTAACCGGATGATTCTCTCATCCGGTATCCATACAGAATAATCTCCCCTACACCACACTCTTATTTGGTGAAAGCTCTTCACCGTGTGTCATTAGGTTGGTGTTGTCCCACCCTGGGTGGCTAGAGGTTGGAGAATGAGGAAGAGCTCTTGTGTTTGAGGTTTCACATGAAATAGATGATAGCTAGTTTAGATAGGTATGGTTCAAGGCTAATAGCCTGGTTCTGTCTTCCCTAGGTTTATTATTGCAGGTGTCCCCATCAACTTTTTTTTTTTTTGAGGAACCCTATCTACACTACCTAATTATATTTCAACAACATATCTTTTCCTTGTAACACTTTTTTTGGAAGAAGGCAAAGAAGCGAGACAGGCACAGTAATTGGCACAAAGCTTCCTATAGCCACCCAGAGAGGAGAAAGCAAGCAACAACCCATGTAGATGAATCACAAATGGGACCAGCAACATCCAACATCCCAAACAAGACCACCAAATAGAATAAGAGGAAGCACAACCAGTGGTTGCCAACAAGCCACAATTGTCCAAGTGGTGAGCAAAAAGCCTCCACATCATTGCCCACAAAAAGAACACTACAACTATAAAGCCAACCGGTAGCATCACATTCCAACCAAACGAAAGCCAACAACATCCACAAAACCCGAACGCCAACCAGCCAACAGAGAGACACACAACATAAGACCACCAACAATAGAGAACAAACACAATTGCTTCATTTTGGATTTACGCCACCGACGTTTGCCACCTCCATAGGAGAAAACATTCTCAACAATATGATTCACATTCAAATTAAACAAAACATCAAGCTCCTTCTCGCCCCATCCGGATCATCCCAACAGCTCTTGATATTAATCTGCTAAAAATATCAAATTAGGTTGCTCTCCTCACAGTTCACACCATTATGATAACAATAAAAAAATATTAATTAGCTGAAATTTGAATAATGACTTGCACTGCATTCCAAGCAATGTAGTTGCTGGGAAGCTTTCCTATATGAGCTTTAGAAACTCTAATTCCTATGGAATTGGGCGAAGTTGTGAAGGTGGAGAGGTTAATTACGTACAGACCTTAATTATTTATGATTATATAAATTATTCATTAGGTGAGTCCTTAATCCTTAATTTATCTTAAATATATCTCTTAATTTCTTCTACTGGTCTCTGGTCTTATGCAGCTGGTGAACAAAGTCATGACTTTTTCTCTCTTTTATTTTTTATTTTATTTTTTTCACCAAAAACACGGACTTAGTAGGGTTTTTTTTTGTATGACCATTCTTAGAGAGAACATAATAGCTTGAACTGTTGAACATGATGAGATTTAGGCTTTGTTTAAGACATATTTTTTTTACGGATTTTTAAGTAGTTTTTTAGTACAAAAACTGACACGACCAGAAAATCAGATTTGAAGCTGACACGAAAATTTCGGGTTCGAGTCAATCTGAATCAGAAATGGGTCGGGTTCGGATCCTAATTTTCGACATGAAAATTTTCAGGTTGATTCAAAAACCTGAGAATGACCCGGAATCCTATAGTTCTCTACCAAAATAATTTTTTTCGTTATTTTAGTAATTAATGTAAAAAATTATGTGTTTGTTACACTAACAATTTTTTTAGTATATGATAATTTAAATAAAACTTATATAATGTATAATAATATATATAATATGAAGTTGATGAAAATAAATAAAATACTGAAACTGATGAAATAACTAAACCTATCCAAACTGAAACATTTATGAAGTGAGGAGGAAATCTGAAACTTAAACGGCAATTCAAAACCTTAATTTAGGCTTTATAATATTGAAAACGATATTGCGATGACAAGTTTCCCTCTTAAGCTGCCCTTTAAAGGATTTATGTCTGCTGATGATTGAATCCATTAAATTGACTGATGTAACCTTCAACAACTATTGACATTATTAAAGTGAACATATATTTTAAATTTTTTTCTATACAAAGATTTTTCAAATGCAGACATTTTAAAAATATTGATCCTTAAGAATCTAAAGTAAAATAAATAAATAAATAAATAAATAATAAAATTTTGAAGTATTTGACATCCAACCCTTAGATTCATTTTAGTTATTTATAAATTGTTAGATTTATTCAGTTTTCAAATACTCTGTAAATTCTTTGTATTGCCCACCACCAACTTGACGCCATTTGCTGCCATCGCCACTCATCACCAACTAGGGGCGTCAATTTCAAACACAGGTCGGGTTTGGGTCAAAACTGAAACTAACCTTGCACCATTCGGGTCTACCCTAATCTGACCCGTTTTTGCAAACGGATCGATTTTTCGGACCCAAACCTGACCTGTTATCCACTGAAACATTGGCAGCTGCGGGTCATTAGAGACAGGTTGACGGCTAGCGCACTTGCAACCGGCAACCGCGGACAGCGGGACGCGAAGCAGACGGGCAGCTCCGCAGCGGGACGCGGTGGGCAGACGGGCAGCTCCGCAGCGGGAAGTTTCGTGGCGAGCAAGCAAGCAGCTGCGCGGCGGGCAGACCGTGACGGTCGCGACTCGTGAAGCGAATTGGGATAGCTGGGTCGCGACACGCGGACTCGCAGGCGCGGGATTGTCCTCGGGCACGACTCAGGCAGCTTCGATCATGCCTGGTCAGGGCGGGCAGCGGGTCATTCCAGGTCATTACTGGGTTTTCGAGTCAACCCGAACCTGACCCGATTTTGCAAAAGGGTCGAAAACCTTAACTCGAGCTCGACCCGGTTCGGGTTCGGGTCAACATGAACCCGAAATTTTTGGTTCGGGCTCGAGTCGGATTTTCGGGTCTTGTCCGATATTGACACCTCTAGCCACAACCTATCGTAGTCGTCGGGTGTCACTACCTCTGCTACCATCGACCACTAGTCGTTACTATCGTTATACTTAACATTGTATTTATTTTACTTCAAATTAGATAAAAAAATAATAATTATTTGTATCTGCTTTATACTTAATTAAATAATTTAAAATGTTTTAAATATACTATATTCATTTTACGCTATATATTTTTTCCAAGCAAATCAAAGAGACTCTTAGTGGGTTGTCCATATCTTGAGTTTGGTAGTATTATTCTTATTATGTAGATTTGCTAAATGGTATTAAAAAAAGATGTAACTGATCATAAGAAAAATTACATTAAATATAAAAACTATGTCAGCATAGTTTGATAAATATGCTTTTACGCGGCTATGAGAGGTGCACTGTCGTCACATATCATCAAAGTGGAAAATTATTTTTAAATTTTACTATAGTTTTTATATATATATATATATATATATATATATATTATCTTATAGTACTAATGGAATATATGTAGAGATTAGTTTTACTTAATCTTTGTTTAATAATAGGGATTATTTCTTAGTAGGTTTAGTGAAAGAGTAGTTGAACAATCCCTTTCCTACATATGCCTCTTAGTTCCTTTGTTTTTCTTAAATAGATTGTTAATTTATGCTAATTCCTAAGTTTTCTTGGTTTATAAGGGATATATTAGAAGTCAAAGTCACCATCAAATTAGATAGAGAAATTGGAGGCCTAATATATCTCTATGATATGATCATCTGAGCTAATTCTTCCTTTTAGTTGCTTTTTAGTCTATAATCTCATCAATTATATTAAACAAAGTCTAAAAGTTGTGCATGAATTAGATTTGAGGGATCAATTAATTGGGTTGGATTAGTGTATGGGACATAGACAAGACATTATTGAGTAATTACATATAATGTTGATTTGACCTATTTCATAGTATTGATTAATTCATAATTCTATTAGTTTTGTCATTTGCAGATCGTTAAAATCTACTATTAATTAAGATATACATTGTTGTTTAAATTTGTTATTCAATTATCATTTGATATAGAGCTCAAGCTCTCACATGCTTTTATTTGGTCTATCTTGCAGTATGGGTAAGTGATTTATCTGGTTGAAGCAAGAGTCCCTCAGGATGCGTAAGTGCCTCATTTAATTGAGGCAAGTTCTCCTAAAGTTGAGGAAAAATTATTATTTGCGACTTTCAGACGGACGCCAATTCGTATGTGCCACGTCATCTAACTCACTGTAAAATATATTATTTAACTGTTTTTCATTATCTATTGGACAATATATATTAATCATGTTTTTTTATTAAGCCTATTAAATTGTTTTAGTCAAAGTTTTTGTAAGTATAATATTTGATAAAATTTAAAAATATTTGAGAGGTATTGTGATGATCAATATGCTCATTAAAAATATTCATACATTGTCAATCAATTTTCCCATTTTCAGATAACTTTTATCTGAAAAAAATATTTTCAAAATAAATAACACATGACATAGTAATAATAAATAAAAAGAAAAATATAAAATTAAGGAAAAAAAAATATAAATATCAAAATGTCCCAATACAAGATAGCCAATCGTCAACTTTGGAATGGTTTAGGGGCAATTTAAAAGATATATTGCATCAGAAAGCCCAGCCCACAAAGTCCACTGCCAGAAAACACTTTCGTGGTGATCGTGATTTGCTGATCTTCAAATGAAAAAATTATTACATGCGGCAATGTCTGTTGTCATTTAGGGGTGTAAGTAAGTCGCATCGGCTCGAGTTTGACTCATTTATGGGCTCGCGAGCTGAGCTTATCGAGGCCACGAGTCAAACTCGAACTCGAGCTCATTTAATAAACAAGCTCAAGTTCGAGCTTGTGAGACTCGGTTCATGAGTTCGCGAGACGGCTCGAATAATTATTAAATTTTTTAAAATATTTTTATTTTATATAATAAATTAAAATATTTAATAATAATAATAATAATAATAAATGTTTAAAATATTTAATAATATAAAATAAATTAATATTTAATATTTAAAATTAATAATAAAGGTTTAAAATATTTTATTACAATTTAATACTTAAATATTTAAATTAATTAATAATATTTTAAAAATCATGCCTAGGCTCACGAGAACTCGTTTATAGTGGGACGAGTTCGAATTTAAGCTCAACTCGAGTTCTAACTCGAGCTCGATACTTTACAATTGAGCTCGACTAGAAAGACTTGACTCCAACTCGATTGGACTCGTTGCACCCTAGCTGTTGTGTCCTCTTCATCCTTCATTCTCTCATTCCACCCCTCGTCGAAACCTTGACGGACACACGTAGGGATGCAAACGAACCGAGCCGAGTATGCGAGTGTTTATGTTTGTGTTCATTTAATATCAGGTTGTTCAAGTTTGGTTTATCTTTGTTCGAGCTTTATTGTTTGTGTTCATGTTTGGTTCATTTAAATTAATGAGTGTTCATGTTCGGTTCATGTTCGTTCGTTTAGTGCTTATCGAGCTTTAAACAAACAAACATGAATGAGTTATAAACGAGCTCTACTTTTATATGTTCATGAACTTAACAAACAAGCTTTATCGAGCTTCATAACAAACAATTATATTGTGCATGTTTGCGAACATATCTATGAACAAATTTATGAACAAATACATTTATAATAAAAGCAATTGTCTATGTAATAAATGCAACGATTTATAAACAAATCCATCTTCACAGAATTTTCATAACAGCAGTATTAATAAAGGCAATGATTTATAAATAAATAGCCATATAAAGCTACAATTTTTTTGACATTGCTATCATTCCTTAAATTTAATAAAAATATTTAATTAACATATAATATAATATAATGAAAATTTATTATTTAACAATAATTATATCATTATATTACAATAAATATAAAATATTTATATTATTTATATTTAATAATTATATAATCAAATATTAATTATTTTTATCAAGTTTATTCACGAGTTCAAAATTGAACACTAATCGAGCTTCTTATCGAGCTTGTTCACAAACTTCAAATGATGTTGTTCGCTAACATAAATGAGCCGAACACATTAATGTTCAAATTTATTTATTTAAAAATCGAGTATCTAAAATATTATTCAAATTTGTTTGTTTAGTTAATTAAACGATCACAAATAAACTTTAATGAAAGCTAACAAGAGTAGCTCGTGGAACATTTGGTTCGGCGTTCGCTTGCCGCTCTAGAGTCTAGACACACGAGGAAAGGCTTTTCCTATCTCCTCCGCCGCCGAAGGTCCGAAACTCTAGCATGGTGAAAACCCAAGAGATTCTGACGTCGGCATTTTCTACTGCATCTCTTCTCTATCCGGACTACGCGCATTTTTAAGGGATAGGTTTTTATTGATTTCTACAGTCACTTTCTCTCATCGCATTTTTGTGTCTTCAAGAATCGGGGTCAGAAGAGATTTCAGATGAGATCCAATTCTTTCAATGTATTCCTGATGATGATGATGGTGTTGAATGTATCGCAGGGGGTTATTACTTCATGCTTTGAAAGATGATTTGGGTTCGAATTTCTTAGTTCTGGTCTCGAGATTGATAACATGTAGTTTAGTTCCAGGCGATGCAAATCAATCTGACCTGATTTTCGTGTTTTTTTTTTCTGAGTTCTGCAGGAGGTTCATAAATTTCCTTTCCTCAAATATACAAAGAATGGAGAGAATGGCAGTTCAAATGCATATTGGTTGGATGCTCTTCTTTTTGGGAACGTTTTGTTTGATGCAAAGTTAATGGTATTTTCTTTTTAAATTCCTTACCTCAAATTATAATGTAACGACTTTGCAGTGATTATTATATCAGATCTAGCGTTTAATCTGAAATGTAGGTTGTCTTGCCGCCATCAAAAAGGCCTTTGACTCACCGCTAAGATGCTTGGCATCCAGGTATGGCTTCCCCTTATATTATTTAGGATCCCTTATATTATTTATGATATGTTTGGAACAACTTTCTTACTAATTTGCTTTCTAGGCTGTTGATTTGAAAATATTTTCAAATCTAAATAAGATTTATTTTGAAAAGCTTTGATGGCTTATTATGTAAATGATTAGGGAGATGATTACTTTTCTAATTATGTTGAATTCATTGGAAATTTAATTGTTTCATTAATTAGGAGATCTGATTATTGCATAAATTGGAAGATTTAATAAGCATGATTAGGAGATCTAATTTGTGTGATTAGATTTTGTCATATTATAACATTAATTAAAGTATCCTTTATATTAAAAAAAAAAAGGATTAGCCGAGCAAGCCAACCCTATAACATCCATAACTTATGTCAGCCATATGTCTTGATAACCTTACAACACCCATCAATTAAAAGATGTGCGTGACATACATAGCCAACCGACCCTTTTATTAAAGTATCCTTTATAGCTTTTGTAGAATCTTGGATGAGAGGAAAGAGTTCTTCCTCTTCTTGATCTTGTTGGGAGAGGAGGCGGGAGAGAGGCAGAGTAGCAAATCAGATTTTCTTATTGCTTAAGTCTTAACCATATCCTATTACAAGTACCTAAAGTTCCTATTTATAAGCACAAAATAGCAACACCAAAAGTTACACTATTGGCTATACAAGCCATACAAGAAACCTAAACAAAATACAATCATAAATCGAAGACCAATATTCAACAATCTCCACCTTGGTCCTAGAATTACAGAACAAAAAATATATGTTGTTCACAAAGAACAGCCCGACCGGTCTTCCCCACCAATTGCATCCACCGGACGGTTTACAACACCTCAAGAACTACTCCACCTTCTTGAGTTTCCTGCTTCACAAGCTCTAGCTCCACCTTCCGACAAATCTCCTGTCGCACTGCGTCCCGAGCACCCCTTGTGCCTCGCTTCCGCGTCCTGTGCATCAACCCGTACCCTGCGCCCTGCTCATCTCAATCCCACGCCCTGCGCCTTCACCGTGTATCCACCCGTGCAACTCTCATCACGACTTCATATATGAATATTCCTCAAAAGTATGAAAAGCAAGCAAAGAAGGAAATAAGAATCCCTCAGCAGATAATGTCAGGTCTCCCATGTTATTGTAATGAGCACCAACAAAACAAACAAGAAAACACTCCAAAGGGGGGAGCTCAAACTTGAATCAGAGACTGCATGAGAACAAGATTCATTTTCATTCTCGCCAACTGTATGAGAAGACCTTCCGTATAAAACAGGAATAAGGGGCGGCTTCACTTCGCCACACGATTCAAAATTACACAGTGAATTGTTTAAGGAGATCAACCATGATTCAAAGTTTCCAGAAAAAGATTCATTGCCATTCTCTCCTTCTGTTTGAGGATTGTTTGTCTGCATCCTGAAAGTATCTAAGAAGTCTTTCATTTTAAGTTGGCCAAAATGCTGAGTGAATCTACAAGGCGTTTTGGTGTAGGTGAGCCTTAAACATTCGTTCTCGTCCCAGATAGTGATGTTCTCAAAGTGTTGGATTTTAGACCATTCATGAACTCCATTTCCTTCGTTGAAGCATATCTTCCTCATCAATTCCTCTTTGCAACTTATTCGGACGTAAGTGGCTTCTATGTTTTGTGTAGAAAACCACCTTGGAAGTGAGTCGGCATTGAAGTCTTTCCAATCGATACCTTGCAAGGTACCTGTAAGCTCCACCAAGTTAATTCTTGGACAGTCTTCTATCTTAAGTCCTTGAAGTGCCAGAAGTCCCGATATCCTCTCCAGGTAAGAGATGTTTCCAATGTCAATGATTTCTAGATGAGGGAGGTTGTGCACCTCTTTTAGGAGGAGTTGGTTAGCCTTACATATTCTTATTCTCTTCAAAGAGTTAGCTACATCAGATAGGAAGGGAAATGACTTGAGCTTTGGGCATGCATAAATTTGTAAAAACTCCAAACGAGGCATCACAAGTATCTGTTCGCCCAAATTACTCCACTCTTCCCAGCTATCCATATTTTCAAAGCTCAGTAGCTTCATTCTTGGAAAGAAAGACTTTGGATATGCACCATTTTCTATGTTGTTTCCATTGTTATTTGTATAGAATTCTGGGCCAATGCTTTTTAATGATGATGCACCGTCGATATAAAGTTCTTCCAAGAAAGGCAACAATCCTAATCCATCAAGTTGTTCGCAATTGCTACAACGAATTATTTTCAAAACTCGTACAGTTATTGGAGGAAAGTTTAATAGCGGAGATCCCAGCCAACTTGGTAGCTTGCGTCCAAAATAGTTGGTAATTTTAAGAAATTTTAGTTTGATTGGAGGGCGGAGATCCTCAAAGACCTCTTCAATTCTGTCTAAATCTTCTCTACAAACTTCTTCATTAGAATCTCTCTCTGAGCAACTCAATTCGAGTTCTATGAGGTGTTGTTTGTCTTTGAGGGCAGCTCTTTTTGCTTCTGACCTGTCCAACACCCTCTCCAACTTGAACAAATCTAATCGCCTGGTGGCAAGTTAACATGATCTGTTAGTTCTTAAATTCAATTGAAAAAAAAAAAAAAACAGAAGAAAGATTCTCATTATATAGATTGTAAGTTTGAAATGTATGTGTTTTGTATATGTCTGCATAATCTGCTTGATTATTAGAAAGTTTTGGTGTATAATAGATAATATAGTTAGTCTTTTTCTTCTAATTAAATAGATTATTTATGTATACATAGATAATTAAAGAACAAAGCAAGAGTAAAATTTGATTAATAGGCAATTCAAACCTTAGTTCCGTGATTGTCTCCAGCTCCTTAACAGTTGATGATTCCCGTGCAGTATCCTGATCTGGAGGCACAATGAATTCAAGAAGTTGTAGTTTGTTCAAATTTCCCACTCCATGAGGTAGATGATCCAATGCAGAACCTTTAGTTGTAAGAGAACATAGATGATGCAACTTCATAATGCATGAAGGAAGATTACGGAGATTTTCACACTCAGAAACATCAAGAATCCTCAAAGCATTGAGGTTTTGGATTGTTATGGGCAACTCCTTTATTGGAGTCTGCGATAGGTTTAGGTACCTTAGCAACTTGAGGGAACCTAGAGATTCAGGCAACTCTGTAACTTTAGTTCCTTGGAGCCATAGTGTCCGAAGATAACGAAGATGATTGAAGAGGGCATTATCAATATTACAAATGGTTCTATTGAAGATCAAAAGGGTCCTCAACGACACATGTTCTTGTAGAGATTTGCAGCGGATGTCAGTCGCTTTGTCGGCATTGCCCATAAAAGAAAGTCGTCGTAGCTTCTTCATCTTTCCATTGCATCCATAATTTAAAATTTCTTTTTCTTCTATAGCGACAAGATTCTCGTTTTGAGTTAGAAACTGAGAGAGTGAGTAGAAAAGGTCATGCATCTTAAAATAGGTTGCTTCCATATATATTCGATCAAGTATCACGAGGTTCCTCTGTACTAGAATTTTGAAATAACTCTCTGCAACATCATGCGATGATATATTCTTTTCATCATTGATGAGCCCCTCCTGAATCCAAAGGTTTTTTTGCATTCATAATCTTAAAATATCTGCCTTTAGGAAACAAAGAACAATACAAGAAACATCGCTTGATATCCATAGGCAGGTCTTGGTAACTTATGTATAAAGCAGAGTTGATTTCATCAGGAAGCCCTTTCACCTCCCACGAGCTGCTCTTGAGAATAAACTCCCATGATTCTCTTGTTTTGCTCTGGCTGGACAACATCCCTCCTATTGCATTGATCGCTAGTGGTAGTCCGTCACATTTATTGACAAGTTCTATGCCGATATCTTTGAGGTTCCATTCGTCATCCTTTGCTTGCTGCTGCTCCGAAGCATGAAAAGCTGACTTGCAGAGCAGCGACCATCCATCTTCCAGAGGCAATTTCTGCACTTTTTGGAAGTGGACTGCCTTCATTTTATGTGCAACCTCTTCGTTTGTTGTGGTGACGAGCACCCTGCTTCCTTCTGCAACCTCCCTCTTTAGCAAGATTCTCAACGTGTCATTCCAAACTCTCTTCGTCTCCCACACATCATCCAACACCATAAATACCCTTCTGTCTTTCACGACATCGATAACCTTCTTACTGAGCGAGTCAAATTTGTGATAACGCTCACCATCTCCGGCAGCAGATGCTATGATGTTTCTTAATATATCATTTTCATTGTAATTCTGAGATACAGAGACCCAAACCTTTACCTGAAAGCGGCTTACGATTATGTGATCATTAAGTACTAATTTGGCCAGGGTGGTTTTACCAATCCCTCGCATTCCAACGATGGCATATACAAGAGGGTTGTCCCTGTCATCCACTTTGGTCAACAACTCGATTAAGCGCCGAGCATCTTCTTGTATTCTATTGCCCACTATATCTGAACTGACCACTGCAGGAATCGATGTTATTTGGCTCTCCACCGGACCAGTAGGTTCAAAGTTAGGCAAAAGCGATAATTCGGGTATTTGCCCTTTGATATCGTCATTCAATTGTTTATTAAGCCGTTGAAGCTCGACACCAATCCGATGATTGGATGCAACCTTCTTGAAGCAGGAACACTTGACAGGGAAACAGCAGCGTACCTTTGTAGACGAAGAAGAACTCGACTTGTCCTCCTCGTTGCTCGTGCTTTCACTATTATTGTCTTTGAGGGCAACGTATTCGTCGAGCAGGTCCTCGATGTCGTAGATGTCCTGGTTGATTTGGTAAAGCCATTGTTTCATGGCAACTTCCTTGATGTTTTTCTTCTCAAAGTCTTGGAGATAGCTCTGGATGCGTCCAAGGGTGACCTGAAGCGTCTTCACATCGTCTTCCAACCTTAACTGCATTGCTAGCTCCTCCTTTGCCATGTTGAACAAAGTCCCAAGCACCTTGGAAACAAGCGACTCGACCGCCGATTCCATCTCGATCGTTTGCCTATTTGATTGCTTGGATGAGCTCAGTTCGATCCAAGTTGACACTTCCACAGGGAGAGCTTCAGTTTCAGCTTCAGCTTCTCTTGGAATGCAGAGACCACAGATCTAACGCGTGAAAAATGCTTTCGAGACCATTTATTGAATCTAAGATTAATCATAAAAATATCTGCCTTATAATTGACATTGTCTGACGTTTTTCAGTGCACCGAATATAAAAATAATTAAAAACTGAGTAATCACATATATATTATTAGGGGTGGATGCAGGGTGGGGGCACTAGTGGTTTGTCCTATTCATGAGGAATTTTTATTGCGTCCGATAAAAATATCGAGCATATCGAGTGTATCGAACGCATGTACCGAGCACTTTAGTGACGTGACGTTTTGTTATTGGCTTTCGAATGCATTCGATAACCTGACAGAATTATTACTCATTCATGAGAGAGAGATATAGAGAGAGGAGAAACTGTTTGAGGAATTTTTCTCTGCCAAAGAAGAGGTCCATGCTTTTCTTCTTTTCAAGGGTTGGAATTTGAATGCTGATTAAAAAAATTTAATTTACAAATTGATTTTATTTGTGTTGCGGGCTAGAAATTACGCGGCGATAGAGATTTGATTCTACGTCTTAGCGTTGTACGTATAACTAGCACACACAGAGAACACAGGATTTTTTACGTGGAAAACCCAAAAAAGGGAAAAAACCACGAGGCCTAGCCCAGTTGAAAATGATTCCACTAGATTTTGAGTCGGTTACAAAAGACTGAATCACCTCCAGGGGTGAACAGATTACAATCAACTACTTAAGTAAGGCGTCGGGTCCTCGGCAGGACGTAGGGACTGAACGTCGGATCTTAAAGTGGTGGTCCGGCGAGGTTCCTGCGGTGGTCCGGCGGTGGTCCGACGAGGTTTCTGCGGTAGTCCGGCGGTGGTCCGACGAGATTCCTGCGGTGGTCCGGCGGTGGTCCGGCGAGGTTCTGTGGTGGTCCGGCGGTGGTCCGGCGGCTGTCGAGGAGGAACTCCTTCCTTCTCTCTCCTTCTCTTCTCTTCTTCTCTCTCTTGCTTAGATGCCCTCTTGTGAAGAATGAGGGCTCTATTTATAGATTTTCTGGAGTGGCATGGTCCGTAAATAGGTGTGAGATCAAGGGCGAATAGGGAGTGGTCAAATGGACGGCCGATATTGAATCCTACGATCGTACACCGTTCGTTGGACATTTGGAGGCCTTAATGATGTCGGAATTTAGTGATCTTGGGCTCGTTGGATTCGTCTCGTCGAGCCGTTCGATTCGAGTATAAGCTCGTCAAAATCGGAGACCGTTTGGTAACTCAAATTGCAGTTTGAACCTTCCAACAGCGCTTTGAGCTCTTGATTCGGACTCATTTGGGCTCGGATTGGGTTGATCTTGGTGTCGTTGGGTTCGTATTTCCGAGACGCTCAGTTCGACAGTAAGCTTGCTGAAATCGGAGTTCATATGCTCCCGGATTTAATTTTTGAAGTTTCCAACTAGCTTTTGCTTCGAGATTCGTGCCCAATCAAGCTAATTTTGTGATAACGTATCAGTTGCCCCCCTATTTTCGGACGTCGAAGCCCCAGGAGTCCGAAAATATAAGTGTCGACATTTTGCGTTGGCCGAATAGCAAAAATTGCTTTCCATAAGTTGAAATTTTGCAAAAATCAAGTCAAGGAGGCCTCGATGAGCTCTGAAAGTGCCAAAATTGAGTCCGGAACGTCGAAAAAAACGTGTCCGGGGACCCCAAAAACGTCGAAAACGGAGTTTCCGGGACGAAAATCGGGCCCAAAATGGGCTAGGCGGCCGGACCGGCCGGACCGGCCGGCCGGCCGCCGCCGCCGCCGGCGGCACCGCCTGCCGGCGCCTGGACGCGCGCGCGTGGCACGCCTCGGGCCGCGAGACCCGCCTGTGGCCCGCCTGGGCCGCGCCTGCGGCACGCCTGGGCCGCGCCTGCGGCCCGCCTGGGCCGCGCCTGCGGCCCGCGCGGCGGCCCGCGCGGCGGCCCGCCTGGGCCGCGCCTGCGGCCCGCGCGCGGGCGGCCCGCCTGGGCCGCCTGGGCCGCGCCTGCGGCCCGCGCTGCGGCCCGCCTGGGCCGCGCCTGCGGCCCGCGCTGCAGCCCGCGCGGTGGGCTGCTGGGCCGCCTCCTGGCCCGCGCGGCGGCCCGCCTGGGCCGAATAGGCCCGCTTGGGCCCGCCCGCGCGTCAGCCCGCCTGGAAGCTTCCCACCGCCTTATTTGAACGAACGGGCGGGTCCGTTCGGCCCACCGACCTAGTGGGCCCCACCTGTGCAGAAAATGTATTTTTTTAAGCATTTTTAAGTCTTTTTTGGCCGTAAAAATGCCTAAAAAATCCGAAAAAATCCCAAAAAATTCCGAAAAAATTCTAAAAAATTCAAGAAAATTTGGGAATTTGAAAATTCTAGAAACTTCTCTCCTTTCTCCCAAAAACCTATAAATAGGGCCTTAAACCCTTTAGAAAATCACTCCACTCCTCTTCCTCTTCTCTTTTCTTCTCTTCTTCTCATCCTTTCTTCTCTTCTCCCTCTGTCCTTTCTATTGAGGCATTCCCTCAGTTTTCTGAGGCCCCTCTCTTGGCAAGGAAGTTCGGAGATCTTCTCCCTCTGTCCTTTCTATTGAGGCCTTCCCTCAGTCTTCTGAGGCCCCTCTCTTGGCAAGGAAGTTCGGAGATTTTCTCCCTCTGTCCTTTCTATTGAGGCCTTCCCTCAGTCTTCTGAGGCCCCTCTCTTGGCAAGGAAGTTCGGAGATTTTCTTTTTTTCCCCTCTCCCTCTAAGAGAAATGTCAGGTGATCGCCCCCTACCGAGAGATCCTGCGATCCGAGGGGACCCCGTTGCGCCGCATGATGGCGAGCAGAGGCCAAATAAGGAGGTGGATGTGTCAGCGTCGACTGTTACAAATGACTTCATGTTCCTTTTTCGCAAGAATTATTACTTTCCGAATGATGTGAAGACAATGGTCCCGAGGAGGTCTGATCGGGCGAATCTTCCTCCTGCTGGGTACGTGACTGTTTCTGAGGCCCACTTGCGGGCTGGTTTACGTTTTCCGCCTCCTACTGAGCTGATTGAAGTCTTGCAATGGTGCGGCGTGAGCATATTCCAACTTTCATTTAGAGCAATGTCAGTGGCTATGGGATTGATTGCTCTCTTTCGGGATCGAGGAGCTACTATGACCCCGGAGCATCTTTCACGGATGGGTAAGTTCACCAGCGATACATCTGGGCGTGTGACTTTTAGATCCAAATTGGATGTGCGTACTCGCGATTCTTCAAAGAACTGGATCAATACTTTCTTTTTTGTGAAGAATGATTGGGGCTTGATAGAGAAGTGGGGGAAAATGAGGGATCTGCCATCCCCTCTGCATATCAGTGAGGAAGACATAATAAGAATTTTGAAAGTTTCTGATCTCGAACATCTTCTATTTGAGGTTCGTCATATGAGCAAATACACTGAAGAAGAGTTCTTATTCAAGGTTGGGATTTCATTTCATACTGGGAGATCTGATGCAAGGAAGTTGAAGCCGACATCCAGGATTCCTGAGCCCCCTGCCCCTGCTTCAAAAGCGGCTCCCAAACGACCGGCAAGGGTTGACGACCCCCCGATTTCGAAGAAGAAGAGGTTGGAAGAAACGAACACTGACAAGACCTTACCTGACTCTTCCCCAGCCAAGCTGCATATCCCTGATGATGTCATGAATCATCAATGCCTCGGACATAACAAGACCAGTAATTTGGTGAGTAACGTCTCCTAATATTTTTTATTTCATTTGCTTCTAAGGTGACTTCTAATGAACTTTTCTTTCTATTTTCAGCTGTCACGTGCTGTGATCGCAGTTAATGACTGGAACACTGAGTTTGTGAAGATCAAGTACCTCCAGGGAGAGTTCAAACGAAAATATGATCAGAAGGTTAAGGAGGTGAAGGTGCTTGAAGATGAGTTGAGCGAGTGCAGGACTGAGCTGGCTAACTCAATGCGCTCTGTAACTCTCCGGAATCAGCAGGCAGATCGGCACCAGATAGATCTTGAGGAGGCTCACGCGACGATCACCAGACTTTTGAGAGAGCAGAAAGTTTCAGAGGAGAAGATTGCGTCGCTGGAGATGAAGGATAAGGAGTCTCAGGCCATTATAGCTGAGAAGGAGGCTGCCTTGTCCAGCTCAGAACCTTCAAGAGTTATTGAAGACTTCAAGAAGTCCATAGCATTCAAGACTATCGTCCAGGATCACGTTGAGGAGGCCCGGGATCACATCTATGCTATAGAGGTGAAGGGTTTGGAGCAGCAGTGCACTGAGGACGGATTTATTAGAGGCTTCTTTAAGGGGGTTCGCCTGATGCAGCGAAAGACCGGAGTTCCAGCCGAAGAGGTGACCCCTAGCCAGGCTTCAGCTGACTTTCCTTCAGGCTCTGATGGTGATGAGGTAGAGAGTGATCTTCGGAAGGTCCTCGATCTTGATGCAGATGATGAGATAGTAGATGTTGAGTAGGCTTTCTAGCTCCTGTTGTTTGTTTTAGTTTGTCTTTTTTAGTTATTGTGATGTACCTGATGTTTGTACTGTTGTGTGATATCTACTTTGACTTAGTAGTGGATTATCGTTCTGTTGCTATATGACTTAAATATTCCAGTGTATTTATTCATTCTGAGTGAATTTCTTTTATGCTTGTTGAAGGTATTTATCTTCCAACCTGTGCTTAAAAGTTTAAAAGGATCCTCTAAGGATGTACTGTTTACTTTAAGTTGTACGTCAGAGCCTTGCTTGATGACGCCAACCTGTATGAAAGAGGTTAAAAGAATCTATAAGAGATGTAAGACCTATCCGAGGTTGTGAGTCAGAGCCCTGCTCGATGACGTTAACCTGTGTGGAAGAGGTCGGGAGAATCCACCAAGGATATAAGACCTATTCGAGGTTGTGAGTCAGAGCCCTGCTCGATGACGTTAACCTGTGTGGAAGAGGTCGGGAGAATCCACCAAGGATATAAGACCTATCCGAGGTTGTGAGTCAGAGCCCTGCTCGATGACGTTAACCTGTGTGGAAGAGGTCGGGAGAATCCACCAAGGATATAAGACCTATCCGAGGTTGTGAGTCAGAGCCCTGCTCGATGACGTTAACCTATGTGGAAGAGGTCGGGAGAATCCACCAAGGATATAAGACCTATCCGAGGTTGTGAGTCAGAGCCCTGCTCGATGACGTTAACCTGTGTGGAAGAGGTCGGATCGAATCCCCCCGGGATTGATCAACTAACGATTGAACAATAATCATCAACTGCTTGAAATTAAAGTTCAAAATTTAACAAAGTCTTAACTGCTATTAAACGAAGAACATTGCTCCCAAAAACAGTTTAAGGGAGAAGGAAACTAGAAAACACCACAAACAAAGTCCGAAATTAAAGACATATACAGTAAGCAAAAGACATACAACATTCTAAAACGAACGACACGATTATGCTCTACTGATAGTATTTGCGGAGGTTCTCGATATTCCAAGTTCGAGGAAGCATCTTCCCTTCAGCATCCTTTAATTTGAAAGTCCCTGGCTTCACCATAGCTGCTACTAAGTACGGACCTTCCCAGAGGGGGGAGAGTTTGTTTCGTTGAGGGCCTTTGCCTGCCGCCTCAATGCTGCGTAGGACCAGATCTCCTACTGATATATGTCGTGGCTTCATCCTTCTGTTATAGTGACGGGCAACTCTCTGGTGGTAGGCAGCAACCTTAAGTATTGTCCCGTTTCTTACTTCTGGAAGGAGGTCTAGGTTGTGCCTGAGTTTTTCGTCGTTGGTATTGGAGTCGAAAGTTTGCACTCTATGACTGGGGACTCCAATGTCGACTGGAATGACAGCCTCTGTACCAAAGCAGAGGTTATACGGTGTCTCTCCTGTTGGAGTCCTTGATGTCGTACGATAGGCCCAAAGGACGTTTGGGAGCTCGTCAGCCCATTGCCCCCCAGCCTTCTCCAACCGTGTTTTCAGTCCTCTCAGAATGGTCCGATTAGTGACTTCTGTCTGTCCATTAGTCTGAGGATGAGCCACAGCCGTGTGTACTAGATGAATATGGAGATCTTTACAAAATGTGGTAAAGACCCTTCCGGTGAATTGTGTCCCGTTATCAGTAATAACTTTTGCAGGAATGCCAAAGCGACATATTATGCTCTTCCACAGAAACTGTTTGGCATTTGCTTCAGTGATCTTTGCTAGTGGTTCTGCTTCTACCCATTTCGTGAAATAGTCGACAGCTAATATGATGAATTTTCGCTGTCCCGTGGCCATAGGAAATGGTCCCATTATGTCGATCCCCCATTGGGCAAAAGGCCAGGGACTCTGTAATGTCGATATCTCTACGGCGGGTAGATGAGTGAGGTTGGCATGCAACTGACAGCTGTTACATTTCCGTACAAGTTCTAATGCGTCCTGTTTTATCGTCGGCCAGTAGAACCCTTGTCTCAGGACCTTTTGGGCTAACGCTCTTCCACCCAAATGTTCCCCACAAATGCCCGAATGTACTTCGCGAAGTGCATAGTTTGCCTCCGAAGGAGGAAGACACTTGAGGTATGGCCCTGTGAAAGATCGTTTGTATAACTCTCCGTTAATAATGGTGAAATTGGCCGCTTGCCTCCGAAGTCGTACTGCCATAGCCGGGTCTTCAGGGAGAGAGCCTTCTTGTAGGAAAGCAAGAATTGGGTTGATCCAAGAAACTTCTTTTGATTCATCTATTGATTGAAGTACCCATGAGCCTTGAATGCTCGGGAAGTGGATCTCCTCAATGAATTTTCTTTTAAAAACATCTCCCGTCGTAGAGGTTGCTAGCTTGGAGAGTGAGTCTGCCCTTGCGTTTTGCTCTCGAAGGATATGGATAACCTGATACTTTGCTATTTGTGCCAACAAGGTTTTAACTATCTGACAGTATTGAGCCAAAAGCGGGTTGTGAGTATCGAACTCCCCTTCTACTTGAGAAGCAACCAGTTGGGAATCAGTGTGAACTACTAAGTCTTGGACTTCGCAATCAATCGCCAATCTTAATCCAGCGATTAGAGCTTCATATTCAGCAACATTGTTTGTTGCCGGAAACTTCAGTCTAAGCCCGTATTCAAGTGTGGCTTTCTGCGGGGAGATTAATAGGATTCCAGCACCAGCACCAGAACTCCCAGAAGCTCCGTCTACATATAATGTCCAACAGGAGGAGGAAGGAGACACATCGGGCGATTCCTCGGAGGTATAGCTAGTACATTCGACCACGAAGTCGGCAAGCACCTGTGACTTGATGTCGGGCCTAGGTAGGAACTGTATATCGAACTCTCCAAGTTCTACTGACCATTTGATCAATCTTCCGGATGCTTCGGGTTTTTGAAGGATATTTTTCAGCGGCAGGTTTGTATAAACCCTGATCTGATCGCGTGTGCCTGGAAATAAGGTCGTAACTTCCTGGCTGAGAAGACTAATGCTAATGCTGTTTTGTCTGCCAACGGATAACGCATTTCAACATCAGAAAGTATCTTGCTGATGTAATAGACTGGGTGTTGAATTGAATTATCCATCCGAACCAAGACCGAACTTATAGCTTGAGAAGTGACGGCCATGTACAAATACAAAACTTCCCCTGGAATTGGCTTTGAGAGAAGCGGTGGTGAGGCTAGATAAGTTCGGAGTTGTTCAAAAGCTTCTTGGCATTTATCAGTCCATTGGAATCCTGAGCTACGAGCCCCTCTGAGGATCTTGAAGAAAGGCAAATATTTATCTCCCGAACGAGCCAGAAATCGAGAGAGTGCTGCAATTCTTCCATTCAGTCTCTGAACTTCTTTGATATTTCTGGGGGGTAGCATGTCCCTTAGGGCCCTGATCTTTTCCGGGTTAGCCTCAATCCCTCGGTGGGTAACCATGAATCCCAGAAACTTCCCTGAGGTGACTCCAAATGCACATTTGGAGGGGTTGAGGCGCATGTTGTAAGATCGGAGAAGGTTAAAACATTCTTCCAAATCTGAGATATGCTGAGATTTCTCGAGGCTCTTCACCAGCATATCGTCCACATAGACTTCCATGGTACGCCCAATAAGGTTCTTAAAAACCTTATTCATAAGTCGTTGGTAAGTTGCCCCTGCATTTTTGAGCCCGAACGGCATTACCAAGTAACAATATAACCCTTTATCCGTTTGAAAAGATGTTGCCTCCTCATCAGCGGGATCCATTTGTATTTGGTTATATCCGGAGTAAGCATCCATAAAGCTTAGCATCTGATGTCCGGATGTGGCGTCGACTAGCTGATCTATTCGGGGGAGCGGGAAGCTATCCTTGGGGCAAGCTTTATTAAGATCCGTATAGTCCACGCACATTCTCCAAGTCCCATTTGTTTTCCGAACCATCACGACGTTGGCTAACCAAGATGGGTAGTGTACTTCCCTTATGAATCTTGCTTTTAAAAGCTTATCAACCTCTTGTTCGATTGCCAGATGACGTTCTAGGGCGAAGTTTCGTTTCTTTTGAATTACTGGCTTACATGCTGGGTTGATCTTCAGGGAGTGCATAATTATTTCAGGATTAATACTGGGCATATCTGCTGAACTCCATGCGAATACGTCTTGATTGGTGCGTAGAAAATCTACGTATTCTTTTTTCTCTGTATCTGAGAGGAGTGATCCGATCTGTACTGTTCTCGAGGGATGTTCTTCTGATAGGGAGACACAGGTAAGATCTTCTACAGGGGAGGCCCTTTGAGGGGTATCTTCATTCCGAAGATCGAAGTCTTCGATGCTTAGAGTAACTGATGAGTGTGGTCGAGCCTGCCTAAGATAGCATGACTGTGCTACTTGTTGATCTCCTCGTACTGTTCCGATCCCTGATGGGGTAGGAAACTTGAGTTTTAAAAGTGGGGAATTGAAGCAACAGCCCCGAAAATTGTTTGAAGTGGTCTTCCAAAGATCGCATTGTAGGCTGATTCGGACTTCACTACAATGAATAGAATGGGGTGCTCAACTTGACGGGGGAATTCTCCAAGCACAACCGGGAGAGTAATGGTTCCTTCAACTCTTACAGGCCGGTTGTCAAATCCGTACAGTGGACCGGCAGCAGGCTGGAGTTTCTCTCTAGATAAGCCCATGCTAAGAAAAGTGGAGTAAAATAGAACATCTACTGAGCTTCCATTGTCTACCAAGATCCTCTTAACATTGTAGCATGGGTTGCCGATTCCTGCACTAATTACCAGTGGGTCTTGATGAGGAGTCTTTACACCTTCTAGATCAGACTCCTTGAAGGTGATGGAGTGATCGACATGAAGCTTTTTTGTTGGTGGCTCCTTATTCTCTGCGATTAGAACTTGGCAAGGCGTTGAAGGGCCTCCAGCAATAGTTTCAATTTCGCCGACCATCTGGCGATTGTTCGTCGCCTGTTTTTGTTGATCTTGCCCCCCAGTTGGAACAGTTTCTTCTCGAACTGTTGGATTCTTGACGAACTGCCGGAGATATCCTTGTCGGATCAGTCTCTCAATTTCCTCCTTAAGCTGCCTGCATGCTTCAGTGGTGTGTCCACGACTGCGGTGGAAATGACAATACTGTTCTTGGTTTCCGGCATTAGGCTTTAAAGGGTACGGCCACTTTACACTCTCTTGGTCTCGGATGGCCATCAATACATTTGTTCGGGATGTATTAAGTGGCGTATACTCTTTTTCTTGCCGGGGCTCCCGTCGTGGCTGTGAGGGTCGAGGAGGAAGATTGTAGTTTCCTTGCTTCTTCTTTTGCGAGGGGGGATTCTCCGTCCCTGGGGGATTTTTTCGCTTCCCGGTTGTTTGCTCGAATTGCTTCCTATGAGCATTGATGGCTTCGTCTGCAGTAATTTGGGCCTCTACTCGGTGGATTAAATCCGCATAGGAATGGACTGTTTCTCGCATAAGTGCCGAGTAGAAAGGGCCTGGACGAAGCCCTCCAAGAAATACACCTCGTAGCAATTCGGGATCTACCCCTGGAATTTGTCGGGCTTCTGTAGAAAACCTTTGAAAATACTCTTTGAGAGATTCACCCTCATTCTGTCGTATCCCCGAAAGGTGGGAGGAGTCTTTAATCATCCTTCGGTTGGCGACAAATTGTTCGACAAACAATTTGGCCAATTTAACGAACAGGGGAATGGACCGAGGGGGTAGGGAGTAGAACCATGTCCGGGCCTGCCCTTTAAGGGTGGCCGGAAAAACTTGACAGAGCAGAGCGTCTGGGGCCTGCTGGATATGCATAATAGTGCGGTAGTGATCGATATGCTCATAGGGGTCTGAAGTCCCATCATAAGAATCAATATTTGGGAGTTTGAATCTTGTCGGGACGGGATATCGGAGGACAGCTTCGGTGAAAGGTGATGACTCCTGAATGTCCCGTTGGTGAAGGGACTGCCTGATACCCCCTGTGGGGAACTCTTCTCGGACTAACCTTCGTAACTCATGCCGTAGAGTATTACGGGGGGAGTTCAGTAACGTGCTGTTGGTCTAAGTCCTCGGGGACGTCTGGCGGCATATGCTGTCGGTGACCCGTGCGCGAAGGATGGGTAGAGCTTGCTGTATCGGCGAGCTCATTCTCTGGACGTGTAGGAGGACGCATCCTTGGTGGAGGAAGGGGGACTTCGACATGAAGAATGTCTTCAAATCCTGGCTGATCTTGCGGGAGAAGAGCATCTTCTTGGGGTACCGGTATTGGTCCTCGAGCTCCCCTTAAAAGCTGAAGGATCTCATTCTGAGACTCCTCCATTTTTCTGATACGTTCTTCTAGGGACGGCCCTGAAGTTCCTTCTCCTATAGGGTGTCGGTTACTGGGGTGAAAGGAGGCAGATGCCTGTCGTCCTTGATTCAGGGACTGATTCCTGGATTGGTGTGAATTAGAGCGGGAGGTTTCCATGATGCGATGACTACGCCTGTTAACCATTGGAAGATTCCTTAGTGTAGTGGGATTGGCTTTCCCACAGACGGCGCCAATCTGTTGCGGGCTAGAAATTACGCGGCGATAGAGATTTGATTCTACGTCTTAGCGTTGTACGTATAACTAGCACACACAGAGAACACAGGATTTTTTACGTGGAAAACCCAAAAAAGGGAAAAAACCACGAGGCCTAGCCCAGTTGAAAATGATTCCACTAGATTTTGAGTCGGTTACAAAAGACTGAATCACCTCCAGGGGTGAACAGATTACAATCAACTACTTAAGTAAGGCGTCGGGTCCTCGGCAGGACGTAGGGACTGAACGTCGGATCTTAAAGTGGTGGTCCGGCGAGGTTCCTGCGGTGGTCCGGCGGTGGTCCGACGAGGTTTCTGCGGTAGTCCGGCGGTGGTCCGACGAGATTCCTGCGGTGGTCCGGCGGTGGTCCGGCGAGGTTCTGTGGTGGTCCGGCGGTGGTCCGGCGGCTGTCGAGGAGGAACTCCTTCCTTCTCTCTCTCTTCTCTTCTCTTCTTTCTCTCTCTTGCTTAGATGCCCTCTTGTGAAGAATGAGGGCTCTATTTATAGATTTTCTGGAGTGGCATGGTCCGTAAATAGGTGTGAGATCAAGGGCGAATAGGGAGTGGTCAAATGGACGGCCGATATTGAATCCTACGATCGTACACCGTTCGTTGGACATTTGGAGGCCTTAATGATGTCGGAATTTAGTGATCTTGGGCTCGTTGGATTCGTCTCGTCGAGCCGTTCGATTCGAGTATAAGCTCGTCAAAATCGGAGACCGTTTGGTAACTCAAATTGCAGTTTGAACCTTCCAACAGCGCTTTGAGCTCTTGATTCGGACTCATTTGGGCTCGGATTGGGTTGATCTTGGTGTCGTTGGGTTCGTATTTCCGAGACGCTCAGTTCGACAGTAAGCTTGCTGAAATCGGAGTTCATATGCTCCCGGATTTAATTTTTGAAGTTTCCAACTAGCTTTTGCTTCGAGATTCGTGCCCAATCAAGCTAATTTTGTGATAACGTATCAATTTGTATCTCTTTTTTTAAGTATTCTATTTCATCTCAAGCAGATTTAAAAATAATTAAATATATGTGGTAAAATTTATTTGAGTTTAAATAGTTTTAAGATTTTCAATAAAAACTTTTCATGCACTTTGAGTATTGAATAAATTTTAAAATTTTCAATTTAAAAAATAAAATTTTAATTTGTCTAATAATTATTCAGTATTTTTTTAAAAAATTTAGAAGTAATTATCATAATCCACTATCTATTAAAAATGCACGTGCAAGAACCTAAAAAATAGCGGGTCGAGTCGGCGACTTTTCTTCATGCTACGTGGCAGCTAAAACATTGGTGGCCGAACGTAGAGGAGCGTACGTTCACTGAACCGGGACCGAATAAAAGTCCGACTTCACCACAAATAACTATCAAATTTACACAACGGTATTTAAAGTCATCAAATCCAACCATGCATCTCTTTCACAATGATCACCAATCAATGAGTTGGGACCACCCCATTTACTCCCAACCAAACTTCAAACTGCACAGCACTTTGTATTCACTTGCGCCAACTAGATGGAAACCAAAGTCCTCCAAAATTATCTCAGGTGGACCAAACCCAGTCCTCTTACAAATCTAGCCATCCATTGTCTCTCCTCATATTCAATCCTCACCCTCCAATATCTGCTCTATTCAATCACTCAGCACAACTATAGTACTATATTGGCAAACCTCTCATGAAGCTTGCAAAATAACTTTCAATTAAAGATCTTGTTAGCCTATCATACTTTCTTGGTAAGATTAAGGGTCCATATGAGACTTAACAAATTCAAATTCGTTAAAGATCTATTTGAGACAGCTGTAATTTTTTATAAAGATCATCTTAAAATTATTGTAAAGGAATTTTTTTTTTGAAAACTATTATAGAAAACATATTCCTAACAAAAAAAAAAAAAAAAAAAAAACTATTAAAAAATAGTGAATGAATTGCGGTAGTTGCGCTATGAAAAACAAAGTAGTAAGAAAATTATTTTTTGTGATTCAAATCCCCCCTCGTCTTTTCAATGGGACAAAATAAGTGTTGGTCCGATGCCGGTGGGTGGCCATGCTAGATTCCGCCGAGAGATTAGTTATGCCGCCAAATGCTCTCTTCGGAGTGATATCGGGTAGATACCCCGTTAAAAAAAAATATGAGATAGAAAAAATGTGTTTGTTTATGATAACATATAACCATCAATCAATGTCAAAAATAGCTCATGAATGTGAATGCACATTCCATGGTTGAAATTTCATCCATTATGTCATAAAGGTAAATGTAAATAAGGAAAATCATGACTTCCAAAGACCCAAAAAAAATATATTATGAAAAGACTTTGAACAAAGAGTTCATATTAAGAATTATACGCAAGATTCAAGAAGTGGTGATTACAAAAAAACGTCACGGTCAGTAATAGTAACTGCTATTCAATACATTTCATCGAACATCACAATCATAATTAAATCATATGATTATAACAATCAAATTAATATCCACCTTATATTTGTAAAGCAAAAGTACTTTCTCTGTTGGGTAAAGTCCAAGTTCCGGGCTGGAATCTTTTAGGTCGATGTGACAGTATTAAGTGTTAGCCCGGATAAATGATATGAATTGCTTGTTAGGTCAACCAGGATTTACTCGCTCTAAAACAGAAGAGTTCCTCGTCAAACGAAAAAAAAAAACTTTCTCTGCACACATAGTACAACACCTTTTTATTAATCTCTATATACATCCTTTTACACGGCAAATACAAGTAAATCTTTTTTTTTTCTCAAGTTTATACTCAGTGTGTTCCTTAATTTTACTTTTCAGCTTGCAGTGTAAATAAATGTAGCAACCGTTTCTTCGGTTAGGAACGTGATTATCCAATATCTACTGCTAAATTCATATTTAAAAGGTTAATATTGGGTTGGTAAATCAAATCTTTGTTTAAAATAGAGTTGATCATTTATCAATAATTAATGCTAAAAAATAATTTCTTCAACCTTACATTTTTTTTTTGTGAAACATAAGAGATAGCTGATCTTGGTATAAATTTTAATCATATAAATGTTGTTTTATGCAAATAGAAGTGTTGTGGGTATGAGTATTGGTGGAGGTAGAGAGATATAGAGTTTATCATCATATCTTTGTACAAAGATTCACTTCACATATAAATAAAAGAGAAGGGTATATTAAACATAAGAGGCTAGAACTTTTACACAAAAAATCCTAAATAGTGGAAAAACCATGGGACCTTGCCCATAAAATGAATCCACTAGTGTTTGTTGTTAACGACTAGTTTTAATTGAAAGTTCTCTCTCGTTACTTAGATGAGTAAATAACTAAAGGGGCTTGCACTTCTAGGAAATCTAACTCAGATCATAAAGTCCTCACAAAATGAGGGCGAAGTCTCTGGTTAATGTCTTATTCAAAATCCAATACGTATTATGAAAATTTGCCTCGGAACTTTAGAACTCTCCTTGACTACCCACAAAAGAATGAAAGGGGCCGCAGAGAAGCCGGGGCATGAATTTTACCAGCCCACAAATATGAAAATCTATTTTGATTTATTTTAATATGCTAATCTCTGCTAATGATTTACTTGAAAAATAATCTGATGAATGTATCTGATATAAGTAAATTTGAACTAAATGTGCATTTTATTTCATATGCTTTCGTGTATGAATATTACTTGTCATTAAGTGGATGTCATGAATTATACATTTGAATGTTACAACACACCATTAAGATGATGTTCTGATTTCTAAGTAGACATTAATTGATTATACTGGCCTAGCCTTATGGAATTAGACTCAGCAGCTGATGATAAGTACCTCAAAGGTTGGTGTAACTACTTCATCACAATCTGTAAAATCATGAACATGATGCAGCTTGATATAACGCTGGGTGATTTTAACAGTTTATACACGAATAAAAAGAGAAGCTAAGCAGGCTAAAATAAATCCTTCTATGGGAAATAATATTACTTTATCCTGTAATTAACCAAAAACCCATCATTCATCAAGGAAGATAAGAATCCAAGCAAAGAGCTAGAATAAGGAACTTCCAAGACCTGGGAGAGAATGTTAACCATCTCTCCAAATAATACCACAACAATTAAAGAACTCTTCATGATATCAAAAGGAATAATAAATGCGAAGAATAGGTGACAGAGACGCGATAATTTTGTACCCCAAGCTGTATACGACGGAATTGTCATTAAGGCCATCAGGCCATGCATGTAGAGAAGTTAGGTTGCACATATGGGCGACATATTTTAGTTAGGTGTAGTGGGCTACCTCCCCCATGTTATTGTAATGAGCACCAACAAAACAAACAAGAAGCCGCTCCAAAAGGGGGAGATCAAACATGATTCAGAGACTGCATGAGGCCATAATTCATTGTCATTCTCTTCAAATGTAGGAAAAGGCATTCTGTAACAAGAGAATTCAGGCATAATGGGCTCCTCCACTTCGCCGCGTCGTATTTTAAGCATAATTAGCTCCTCCTCATCTACTGGACCTGAGACGTCTACCCATTTAACTTGCCCGTCATACTTAGTGAAGCTATTGGGCATTTCGGGGTGAGTGAGCCTTAAACGTTCGTTCTCGTCCAAGACAATGATGTTGTCAAATTGTTGGATTTTAGACCACTCATGAACATTGTTGACGCATATCTTCCTCACCAATTCCTCTTTGCAACTTATTTGCAGGTAAGTGACTTTTATGTTGCCGTCAAACCACATTGGAAGTGAGTTGGCATTGAAGTCTTTCCAGTCGATATTTTGCAATGTATGTGTGAGCTCCACCAAGTTAATCCCCGGACAGTCCTCTATCTTTAGTCGTTGAAGCGCCGGAACTCCCGAGATCTTCTCCAGGTAAGGGATGTTTCCAATTTCAATGATTTCTAGAAAACGGAGGTAGTGCAGCTTTTTTAGGAGGAGTTGAGGAGTCTTACATATTCTTATTCTCTTCAAATAGCTAGCTGCATGAAACAGGACTTGTTCGGGAATTGACTTGAGCTTTGGGCATGCATAAATTTGCAAAACCTCCAAACAAGGCATCACACGTATATCTTTACCCAAACTACTCCACTCCTCCCAGCTATCCATATTTTCAAAGCTCAATAGCTTCATACTTCGAAATAAGACAGAGTTTTGATATGCTCCATTTTATATGTTGTTGTTTGTGTAGAATTCTGGGCCAATGCTTTTTATTGATGATGCACCTTCAATATAAAATGCTTCCAAGAAAGGCAGCAATCCTAATCCGTCAAGTTTCTTGCAATTGCTACAACCAGTTATTTTCAAAAATCGAATGTTAAATAGTCGAGATCCCAGTCGAGATCCCAGCCAACTTGGTAGCTTGCATCCAAAATAGTTGCTAATTTTAAGAATTTTTAGTTGGACTGGAGGGCGGAGATCCTCAAAGACCTCCTCAATTCTGTCGGAATCATCTGTAGAAACTTCATTAGAATCTCTCTCCGAGCAACTCAGTGCGAGTTCTTTGAGGTGTAGTTTGTCTTTGAGAGAAGCACTTTTTGCTTGAGAGCTGTCCAACACCCTTTCCAGCTTGTACAAATTTAATCGCCTGGTAGCCAATCAAGAAGATACGTTAGTTCTTAAATTCAATTGAATAAGAGATTATCATAATATAGATTGCAAGTTTGAAGTGTAAGTATTTTGTATATGTCCGACATAATATGCTTGATCATTATAAAATGTTGGTGCATCATAGATAAGATTGTTAGTTTTTTTTTTCTAATTAAATAGGTTTTTTTTTATGTATACGTTGATAATTAGCACACAAAACAAGAGTAAATTTTATTAAAACGCAATGCAAACCTTAGCTCCGTGAGTGTCTCCAACTCCTTAACAGTAGAGGATTCCCGTGCAATATCCTTGTCTAGAGGCACAATGAATTCAAGAAGTTGTAGTTTGTTCAAATTTCCCACTCCCGGAGGTAGATGATCCAATGTAGAACCTTTAGTTGTAAGAGAACACAAATGATGCAACTTCATAATGCATGATGGAAGATTACTGAGGTTTTTACACTCAGAAACATCAAGAATCCTTAGAGCATTGAGGTTATGGATTGTTATGGGCAACTCCTTTATAGGAGTCTGTGATAGGTTTAGGTACCTTAGCAGCTTGAGGGAACCTAGGGATGCAGGCAATTCTGTAACTTTAGTTCCTTGGAGCCATAGTGTCCGAAGATGACGAAGATGATTGAAGAGGTCATTATCAATATTACCAATGGTTTTATTGAAGATCAAAAGGGTCCTCAACGACACCTGTTCTTGCAGACATTTTTTTTGGATGTTAGTCGTTTCATTATGGCCGCCTATAAAAGAAAGACGTCGTAGCTTCTTTATCTTTCCATCGAATTCAGAATTTAAAATCTCTTTTTCTTCTGTAGCGACAAGATTCTCGTTTCTAGTTAAAAACTGTGAGAGTGAGAAGACAAGGTCATGCATTTTAAAATAGGCTGCTTCTATGTATACTCGATCTAGTATCACGAGGTTCCTCTGTACTAGTATTCTGAAGTACCTTTCTGCAACATCGTGCGATGATTTTTTCTTTTCATCATTGATGAGCCCCTCCTGGATCCAAAGGTTTTTTGCATTCATAATCTTAAAATATCTGCCTTTAGGAAACAATGAACAATACAAGAAACATCGCTTGATATTTGTAGCCAGGTCTTGGTAACTAACGTATAAAACAGAGTGAATTTCTTTAGGAAGCCCTTTTACCTTCCACGTACTGTCATTGAGAACATACTCCCATGATTCTCTTGTTTTGGTCCGGGCGGACAACATCCCTCCTAGGGCATTGATCGCTAGTGGTAGTCCATCACATTTTTTGACAAGTTCTATGCCGATATCTTTGAGGTTCCATTTGTCATCCTTCGCTTCCTGCTGCTGCCAAGCAGGAAAAGCTGACTTGCAGAGCAGTGACCACCCATCTTCTAGAGGCAATGGCTGCACGCGTTGGGAGTGGACTGCCATCATCTGAGCTGCAACCTCTTCGTTTCTTGTGGTGACAAGCACCCTGCTTCCTTCTGCAACGCCCCTCTTTAGCAAGATTCTCAACATGTCATTCCATACTCTCTTAGTCTCCCACACATCATCCAACACCATAAATACCCTTTTGTCTTTCACGATATCGATAACCTTCTTACTGAGCGAGTCAAAATTGTAACAACGCTCACCATCTCCGCCAGCAGATGTTATGATGTTTCTCAATATATCATTTTCATTGTAATTCTGGGATACAGAGACCCACTGATGTAGTGGATCGTCGGAAGACTCGACCTGCAAGAAGGATTTTGGGATCCCAATCCAGGGAAGAAGAAGAAACAAAAGCTCTAAGGCTTCAAATGGTATAATATTTCATCAATGAGCTTCATCCTTTACATTAGCCAACTATTTAAAGAAGAAAATAGAACTATCTAGACTAAGGAAGGTAAACTAGTCCTCAAGCATAATAAAAGCTAAGATGTTCCTACATCATTCTCCCCTTGTGTCAAAAGAGTTCGACTCTGTTGAAGCGTGTCATCGGGGAGGGGTGTAGATTACAATCAGTCCCCCTGGGTCGAAGACTTTGCATCTTTGATGAATGTCTACCAACTTAATCAAATGAGTGCAGGTTTCCCAGAGATATATTTTGATGGATTTGATTCCTGCCTTGTTGATTACATGCCAAGTAGATTCAAAAGGCCTTTCCTTAAAAAAACTTCCAACAACAGGATTCCCTTCAAGTAAAGTTTTTGCACAAGCAATAACTGGATTAACTAGAGAGTTGAAATTGTAACCTCCTTCAAGGGCTAAGAAGATATTTCCATCAGCGACTTTCACCAAGCTCTTTAGCATAACCGAACAATCATATGAAGTGATGCAGCAATCACCAAGTAGATCAGCTATAGCACATTGACCTGAGTTAGGGATCCAATCGATGAAATTGTTGGCAACCATATCGGCGTCTTCGATTCGGCTTTTCAAGGTAGTCATTTCCCCTGGGATATTGTAGCTGGGCTGACTCAAGGAAATTGTGACAAGTGTCGTGCTTGTGATGCTCTGTAGCAGTGCAGAAAGGGTTGGGGGCGGAGTGCTAGATGAAGAGTTTGGCAAAGATTGAATTGCTTTTGGATTTCCCTTACAACCTAGTGGCACTGGCTCCACCATATTGATGATAGCAAACTCCTGTACTTCCTCAGCATGCTCTACCTCAAAAGCAATGGCTAGAGAGATTGTTGGTTTGCACTTTTCAATATCAACATTTCTTTTAGGCAAATCCTCAAACATCTTATATGCTAACCTTGCAGCTAACTGGCTTACATTCATATCAATTAGCGTAGTTTGAACAAATAACTTCGACTCAAATATCTCATTGATTATAGATATTTCTTCATGATCAAAACATGTTTCTAACGATTGAGAATGAACATCTGATGCAGTTAGAGGGTGTAGGAGTAATCCAACCTCAAGAAGCTTCAAATTTCTACGACGCCAAGCTTCATACTCTTGTTGGTTGGGAAAATCAGAAGTTATAAATTGCCGCAATAACTTTAGTGGCAAAATTACTGATTTTGTACGCATGCTGGAAGAGGACTAGTTGGCTCGAGTGGTGCACATGGAAGCGCAAGCGGGAACAGGAGCGGCAGTGTAGTCATGACGGATGCAGGAGTGGATTTGGGATCGCCGGAGCGAACTGGCAGCAGGAGCGGGAGTGGACTGGTGTTGGGGTCGGAATCACGCTGGAGAGAATCAGAATCTTCGTTCTTGTTGTTAGACGAAGCGAGATTCTGGGTCTGGTCGCGAGATGAAGCGGAGACGAAACCGGCGGGGGTCGGGTCGAGACTTTGCGAGCAGAGGCAATCTTGCATGAGCTCAAGGTCAGACAGAGAGGTTGGATCATAGGGGAATGCGGAGGCGGAATCATGGGCGACGGAATAGGACTGGAGCGGAGGTGAATAAGCCGACTGAGGGTAGATGTCCGATGATACGGTTGCGGAAAAGGGCGTCGTTGATTTGATGGCCGATATGCATACTCGTTCTAAGGAATGATTGAAATCGGCAAATAAGGCATCAATCCGATCAAGCGATGCTTCCACTCGAGCCATTCGAAGGGCTTGGCAGCATCGATCATGGTCTATAGCCCTTCTTCTTTGGCGGCCATTTTCATGAGGATAGTGGGGCGGGTATTCCGGCGGCGGATCACGCCATTGGAGTGGAAGCTCGAGAGGAGGATAGTCATCGATCTCCCGTCTTCTTCGACGTCGATCGTCGTCGATCGCCCTTCTCCTTCGGTAGCGATCTTCGTCGATCGTCCATCTTATTCGGCGTCGATCTTCGTCGACCGCCCTTGTTCTTCGGCTTCGAACGTCGTCGACAGCCGACCTTCTTCCGCAGTCCATCGATCTTCACAAGCTCCAGGCTCTGATACCAACTGATGTAGTGGATCGTCGGAAGACTCGACCTGCAAGAAGGATTTTGGGATCCCAATCCAGGGAAGAAGAAGAAACAAAAGCTCTAAGGCTTCAAATGGTATAATATTTCATCAATGAGCTTCATCCTTTACATTAGCCAACTATTTAAAGAAGAAAATAGAACTATCTAGACTAAGGAAGGTAAACTAGTCCTCAAGCATAATAAAAGCTAAGATGTTCCTACATCACCCACACATTTACCTGAAAGCGGCTTGCGATTATGTGATCATCAAATACTAATTTGGCCAGGGTGGTTTTGCCAATCCCTCCCATTCCAACGATGGCATATACAAGAGGGTTGTCGCGGTCATCCTCTTTGGTCAACAACTCGATCAAGCGCCAAGCATCATCTTGTATTTTATTGCCCACTATATCTGAACGGACCACTACAGCAGTAGTCCTGTTATTCGATCTTATTTGGCTCTCCACTGGACCAGTAGGTGCAAAGTTAATCATAAGCGATAATTCGGGTATTTGCCCTTTGATTTCGTCATTTAACTGTTTATTAAGCCGTCGGAGCTCGACACCAATCCGATGATTGGATGCAACCTTCTTGAAGCAGGAACATTTGACAGGGAAACAGCAGCGTACCTTTGTAGACGAAGAAGAACTCGACCTAACCTCTTTGCTGAGCAGGTCCTCGATGTCGTACATAGCATGGTTGATTTGGTTGAGCCATCGTTTTGTGGAATCATCCTCGATGATTTTCTTCTCAGAGTCTTGGAGATAGCACTGAAGCCTTTGAAGGGTGTTCTGAAGTTTCTTCACATCGTCTACCAACCTTAACTGCATTGCTAACTCCTCCTTTGCCATGTTGAACAACGTCTCAAGCACCTTCGAAACAAGCAAGTTGATCGGCGTTACCATCTCAATCGTTTGCCCTATCTAATTGCTTGGATGAACTCAGTTCGATCCAAGTCGACACTTGCGCAGGAAGAGCTTCAGCTTCTCATAAAGACGAATGGATGAATTTCTTGTGGAGTGGACAGATCACAGATCTAACGCGTAAAAAAGGCTTTTGAGACCAATTATTGAAACGAAGATTCCTAATACAAATATCAGCCTTATAATTGACTTTAATTAACGACTTGCAATACGAAGGCCGAATATAAAAATAATTAAAAACTAAGGAATTACAAATATAACCTTTGAAATTTACACCATTATAGTTTTTAACTATCAAATTCATATGTTTCCCCCTTAAGCTGCCCTTAAAGGATTTATTTATCTCTGCTGATGATTGAATCCCTTAAATTGACTGATGTAACCTTCAACAACCATCAACATGATTATAGTGAATATGTACATACTATTAATTTTTCATTATGCTAATTAAGGATTGATTGATTTGAAGTAAAATGAGTATAAATATTTCAAATGCATAGATTATAAAAATATTAGTGCTTAATTTGAAATAAAAGAAATACAAATTAAAATTTTGAAGTATAAGAAATTCATAATTTAGTTTATTTTTTTGTGTATTTAAAAATTATTAGAATTAACTAATTTTTAAATACACTCTAAATTTTTGGCCATTATAGTGGTCGCTCACGATATACGGGTGCCACCCACCTATGTCGGCTTCCACCACCCACCGCTGCTGCCACTATCATCGCTCGTCACCACAACCATCAACCACTAATGTTTATGTTCTCATCAACTGCCACCATCTTTAAACTTTACGTTGCATTCTTTATATATGAGAAAAGATCTCCAAGTCGCTTCGTCGTCAACTCCCACCACAACTTCATAGAATATTACTTATTTTTTTTTTTTTTTACATTTTTTATAGTATCATTTTTTTATAATACTCATTTTTTTATAGTATCATTTCTAAAATTTATTTGACATTTTTTTATTTTTAAGTGCCATGTATTAAAAAAACAAAAATATTATTTATAAAAAAAACAAAAAAAAAATCAAGTCGTTTGCTGCTTCTTTGCTTTATTTTTCGTTTTTAATAAATATATATAAATTTTTATTAAATGATATATTTATAAACAAATTTTTATTTAACATTTTTTTAAATGATATTATAAATAAGATTGTAACTTGTAAGCTTAAATATATATAGTATCTATAAAAGGGCAAATTTTAAAAGTAAGTATATATATAATTTTAAAAGTGTTATAGCTAGTTGCTCGACCGCTACACTATTATTTTTTTATATTTTATTTATTTTTAAATTAAATTTATGATTTTCAAAGAAAATCAAAATTTCAATTACGTTTACATAAAAAGCTTTAAAATAGATACGTTTTTTAAATTTAAATTAATTTTACTTTTCTCATTTTTTTAATTTTGTCTGTTTTGTTTCTTTTTTAATTATAAATTTTTCCTATATTTTTAAAAGTAGTTTTCAACTTTTAATTAAATAAATATTTAGGAAATCTGATATTGTAAAAAAATATATTAAAATGTTGTAAGAATAAAATTTAATTATATTATCTAATTTGAGCTCAAATGAGTACAAATTAAGGGTTTAAAGTAATATAAAATCCCCATGATATTAGTTGGATGATTAAGTGGTCTCCAAATTTGACTCAAGGGAACCATTGGCTTTAAAAGGGTACGACAATGGCAGCAGTCTACAAAAAAGTTAGCTAGATTCGTCTCGTCGATCCGCTCGATTTGCTTAGTAAATAATTTAAACTTTTAATGCATAATAGAAAATGAATTTAAACTAAAAATTAATAAATAATAGTTTCCTCTTAATTAAAACAATTGCTTGATTAAATTTATTTTTATACATTAATTTTTAATAAAAATTTTAATAATCAAAATATGTTTAATAAATAAGAAAAATTGAAAAATTAAATTTATCTAAATATATTAAATATGAATAATTATATCTTACAATTAAATTTTATTCTTAGAACATTCTAATAATTTTTTTTTTACAATATTAGATTTCTTAAATATTTAATGAAAAATATAATACTAATTTAAAAAAATATACGACTCAGTTATAACTAAAAAACAGAAACAAAACTGTAAAAAATTAAAAAAATGAGAAAAAAATTAATCTAAAGATTATTTTTTAAATAAAAATGATACTATAAAAATTTTAAAAATTGTAAAAAAAAAAATTTGCATATATCCCCGCAAGTCGTGTTGAGAGTTGATGACTTGCTAGTTGTGCAGAAAGTTAACGATTGGGTCAGTCGTTAATTTAGGTAACAACTTACTCATTATTGGGTTGACCCAACTGACAGTCCCGCCGACTCGACCTAAGTCATATATCCGATCTATATAATCAGCCAAATGGGTGCCAAGAGACGCCCGCTCATCAAAGGCAAGTGGTTTATAATTTTGTTTTTGCTAAATTAAATATCAAATAATTTCCTTTAAAAATTTTATCCTTTACTACAAGCCTTCGAAGTTGAATGTGAATGATGTGTTTAATTAGGGCGTAACGGCAGCTCTCAACATTTATCGTTTCTAGAGTAGGAAAAAACCGGAAAGCCTGCTCGATCCAGACTATTTTGGATATTGAAAGGAGGAAAAATTATTCTGTGTAGAGTCTGAATGTTATTCTGAGACTAATAAAAATGCGTCATGCACCTAAAATATGTACCACACTTGATATCGAACTAAATACCTAAACGTAACTGGACCGGAGAACCGTGCAGTGCCCGCACAGAATAATCACTCTGGAAGGAGTGGAAATGACACAGGACGATCCAGCCCATTCAAGCGTTCAAAAGTTAAAACCGCCAAATCAGTTGAGTGAATTCAACTGGCTCAATCTAATTTGATTCTGAGTTGAGTGAATTTAATTTAAATTAATTTTATATAAATTGATTTTTAATTTCATATTTATTTGAGTCGACCTAGACTGATTCATTTCAATCTAATTGATTTAGAGAGATCCGACTCATTTTGATAGAATTAAATATCTTATCGATCGATCAAATCAGTTGAAATGAGCTGAGTTAGCTCAACCTGTTAAGCTCACCTAGATTGGTTCAAAAAGTCAAACCACCAAGGGGAATTATTCATATAAATCTTGAGCCAAGATAAATTTAGGATTGATCAAGCAAGCTTATTATATCCTTCTAAGAGAATTTAAGAATGTCATAAAAAATCTCTAGGCTTTTGAAAACTACTCTGTAAGACCCAAATAGTTTAATAATAAATTTATGTTAAATTAATTGGATGCATTATTATGTTTATTTTATGTTTAATAATAAATTTACGTTAAATTAATATTAACAGTTAATTAATATTAATTATTCCTTAGTGTAATGTTAATTAGTTAATGATACCTATATCTGAATTAATTATGTAGTTAGTTTCCACTCAGCCATCCATCCAAAGCATGCATCATTTGTTAATTGGCTTTAGAGAAATTATGTGGGATGGCAGTTGCTTAGGTCCCATTTATAGATATGATTATATAGTTGATTTATTATTCTGTGCAGAGTTTGGAGGGCGTCTGGAGACCAATAAAATTGTGTCACATCACCCCATTGCTAAGTACCTAGCTCGATGCCTGCGCTCGATACCTCTTAGTACCGTTGGGTACCCATCGAACCGTCGGGTGACCGCATAGAATAATAGCTCAAATAGAAGGTTTCAGCCAGTGCAAAGAAAGGGAGATCGACACAAGAATTGTAGAATTCACTATTCACCTCTAGAAATTACTGTAGACAGTTTGGCACAGTAGAATTGGGTATACAGGTGGTTGCAGAAATTTCTGTAGCAATACCGAGCTCGGTACGGTGCAGTATTGAGTTGGGTATTGAGCAGTATCGAGCAATATTGAGCTTGGTACTTAGTAGTACCGGTACTGCTTGATACTGCTCAGTACCGAATAGGAGGTGATGTGACACATTTCATTGGGCTCTGGATAACATCCGATGTCCGAACCAAATAATTTTCCGTGCAGGAATCACTATTGTTCTCTTAGGCACAGTGATTGGAGCACTATAGCAGTCACATAAGGTTCTTGTAGCAGAGAAACTGTTGAATTATCCCACAGGAAAGAGGAGATTGCCTGGTTCTGGGAAATTTCGGCAAGGAGATTTGGCGGCTCGGTGGAATTCTGGGAAATTCGGATCACTACACTGAAGGGAGGATCGGTTTAGGGCAATACAAGAGATTTCGGCTGTGCAGGTATTAATAAGTATTAACAGTATAGTTGAATGAAAATTATTTATAAACTGTTATTAAGATTTAGATATGATTAATTTTGAAAAAATGTGATGAATTGTAGTTTGAGATAAACATGCTAACAAATTGATGAATCAGTAAAGGAAGATTAAGAGGTTTGGTTGGATGAAGAATTATTTCAGTAAAAAGAGATTAATAGTGAATTGAAGGAAAAGAAAGAGGGTAAGCATTTTGGTATATTCATAGTTGTGTTTTAAATTTCTAAAAAGACAATAATAATTTTTGAAGCAAGTATATCAATTGTTACCTTGAATGTCGGAATTACTTGAATATATGCAAAAAGTAGGATTTGAGGTGACTTATAATTGAGGAAGATTAAAAAGTGAAAAATTGGAAGAGACCGCTCATCAAGAAGGAAAGTTTAGTAAATTTAGTTTACAAATGCAAGAATTATTAATTCTAAATATATTTCTAATTCTATTTGAATTGGTCAAGAAAATAAATGCTTTATGAATATTCCAATAATGATAATGTGTATATTTTCAAGTTTTCATTTATGATTGATCATTTGCATACATATCATTGAGGTTTAAATTAAGATTTGTGATGATAATTTGAATGTTTTCCCAGTTGATATTAAATTGAAAGGAGCTCATTAAAGATCATATTGACAATGCATTCTGATATGCAATTAGTGTAAGATACATATTCTTATAAAATTATGTATATAACAAGTCAAGTATGATTTATGAATATGTGAAGTATAATGAATATCAATTTAAAGTAAATTTTGACTATAAATAATGTATGACTTACAAGTGTAAGTGAAACAAAAGGGTTTCTATGTATGAAACTATATTTTAAATGTGGCAAAAAGGACCCTAAAAAATATGATAGATACATAACAGTGCGGCAAAAAGAATCCCTAGAGAGGTAAAAGGGACCTCTATGTAATTTAATAGCGATAATGCTAAGTTTATCTGGTTTCCATTGAATATTGTTATAAAAGTGCAGCCAAATTTTTTACTGATTAAAATTGATATTCATTGTAAACTTCAGAAGAAGTAAAGACTAATGTTAAATATGATTTTATGAAGTTTTACAAATAAAGGTAAGTTATTTCAATGATGAATTACATGTTTTGATTTATTACAATTATTGTAATTTAACTGTTATTTAATTTGTAAAGCTTGTTAAACATCATAGCTCACTATTATCTTTCTTACTTATTGTTAAAAGAAAGGAAAAGAAAAAATCATTGCATATTAATTTGCAAGTTATTCAATATTTTATATTAGTATTTATCTTTATTTGTGAAATCTACATTAGAGGTATGTAAACAATTAAGTAATATATTAATTTGAATTTTGATAATGACTCTGTAAGTATTTTTTTATGAAATTTTAAATTGTTAGATGCTTCCGTTGATGTAATAAAAATATTAGCGTATATTTTATATCTCTTTCTAATGGAATGAAAAGTATCAGCAAAAGAATGCTAAAATGTAATGTTTATGTAGGTTATACTCTACAGTACTGTTAAGAAATATTATTGAATATTACATAGTCGATATCAGATATCTACCAAAAAAAAATTCTAGAGGAGACTTCTAAACTATGATAGGAAAGCCTAAGCTCTAGAGAAATCCTAGGTAAAGGAGAACTGACCTAATCAAAATGAGGTCAAGAGACGCCCCTACCTCAAGAGACGCCCCTACTATTGGGTAAATATCCCTTTGGAAATTCAGATATTTGCCAAGGAGCTCCACCTTCTACATTGCACAATGCCACAAATCATTTATCCTTAAACATGCCCTTAGAAATAGGAGTTTATTCATATAAAAATTATAAGATATTGTCGTATATTTCACTTAAATTTATTTTTTTTTATTTTTTTTTGAAAGATGCATTTAAATTTAGTAAAGACCAAACAAATTTTCTTAAAATTATTCCTACCAATCGATAATTAAAATTCCTACCAATCAATGCAAACTTTAATGCTCAATGAATCTGAACTGGTCGAACCAATTTTGCCTGACCTAGCTATATATCTTTGAGATGTCATGATACACAGTAAATAAGGAAAAAGACCCGACATGGGGAGTGGATGTGGGTGGATGATGATGTAAATGGCTGTCAAAAGCAAAATCAATATCAAACATCTCTACAACAATTACAAAACATGATACATTCATATAATTACACAATCATTTCACCATTTGTCAATCGCAAAGGCCTAACCATAGAACAAATCTACAGTCCATTACACAATTTTGTCTCAATAAAGAAGATGGATCAGAATGAACATGACCATGTAATGGAGGAAACTCCATTAATGAAATCTATTTCTAAAAGAACATCAATATGATATAGAGCCTTATGTTCTTCATGTTGATTAATCATACATACAAAGGACTTCCACTAGCAAATTAAGCTTAAAAAAGTAGGTAGGTAGTTAGTCACCCTTGGTATTGAGCCTCATGCAAGCACAAAAACGTCGCTTCTTTTGCCTTGAATCATTTCTCTTCCAATATATGAAGCCCTTCAAGGGGAATCTTGATTTCCTCTGCAAGGCTTTGAGTACCTTGCTTTCTTGTTCTTCCAGGAGTTTTGACAAGAGGAACTGTGTGCTCTCGAGTTCCAGCTCAACCACATCAATCTTTTCTGAAGCTATTTGAACTCGATCTGAGATTTGTCTTCTTCCTTCATTGTCATCCAAAGATACAGAGAAGTCGCCAGCCATTTTAGTAAGTTTGAAGTTGATATCAATCAACTGCTTTATGACTCCTTCGGAAATCTTTAACTGTTCAGTAATGCTTTTTGATGCAAAACTTGGAGATTGGCTGCTCATCTCAGAAACTTCGATTTTCTTTTTCAGCTCCTCTAAATTTTCCTGTAGGATGGATAATCTCAGAGCATCAGAAGAAAGAGTTTCAGTTACCCTTCTACTCCATTCCTGATGGGATATGGTATCGTTTATCGGCATCTGTAGCTTGTCAACACTAAACTCTTTCTCCAGAACTAGTTCAGAAGAAGGATTTTCACTTCTTTCTATTAGAATAATTAAATATATTAATTATGCGAGACGTCGCAATAATTATTTAAGAATATATATTTAATTATATAAACCATTATGTGGCCCATATATTTGAAATATTGCAATTTAATTAATTATGTTTAAATCCTATTGGTCAAGAAAAGATAATTTGATCATTCATTTATGAACCGTTTGATCAAATAACACCTATGAGTTAGTGTAAAATAACTCATATGAGTGTTTATTGTAAAATAACTCATATGAGTTATTTTATGAGTTATTGTAAAATAACTATCATAAGGGGTTATTATGAAAAATCCGTAGGAAATAACTATTGGTCCTCTCTCTCTCTCATAAGGAGGAGTTATCTTGCTCCATAGATGATTAACTCATGATAGAAGAAAGTGAAGGGAGAAGGGAGAGAAACCGTAGTTCGAAATTCGACGAATTCAAAATGAATCAAGGTATGTTTTTCTTCCGATTAAAGATTCTGAAAATCATCTTGTTTTAAGATCTTGAGGATTTAAAACTTATGTAGATTAAAGTCTTTTTGTTTCGATTTCTTTTACATAAATTATGATGTGAGTTCTTGTAAGAGTTAGAGAACTCCATTAAGTTTTACATGTGGTATCAGAGCATGGTTGAAAACTAGTGATTTTCCGTTTAAGTTTCTCTTTAATTTCTTCGATGATTCTTTCTAATGAAATCGAATTCATATTATTTGTTATCGACTTCAATTATTGAATCATAATTTTGTCTTGATTAATTCATGGCAAATTAATTATGTTTCTATTTTTGCTTTTGGAAATAATTTATGTTATTTATTTCATTATGAATGGATTTGTCATATTAAAGTTAATGACGTAAATCCATATTTCATTTAAAGAGATTTTGTTCGTATATGTAATTATATACATTAAGTATTTTCCTTATGTATTTCATTTATTTGAAATAAGCATCATCATAATTATTTAATTTGATATTTGTATCAAGCATAGTTTGTTAATCACCAAAGTGGTCAAACTAGAAAGTTTTCATAAATATCAATTAGATAATATTTAATTACTCGTGAGTATGCGATGCTATTAACAGAATGACATAATGTTATATAAAAATTTTATCACGAGTAATTAACATTCAAATTGCTACAAAATATTTAAGAATCGCCCAAATGTTGATTAGTCATTTTGTACAATTGGATATAAATAAGATAAATTATCATACTTAATTAAATATATTTAGTATATCCAAAGATAGCAAATATATTTAATTGGAGTATGTATAATTATCAATTATGATAATTTTATTTTAAGCATCAATTATGATTATCATTGTATATTGTAGTATCACCCAAAGGAGAACTTCAATATACATTTTATTGATTAATGAAATGTTATTTGAATCTGTTTTATGTTTTAAATTTAATTTTTAAATCATCGATATGTGAGAGTCTTGTATTTTATTTTGCAGCATCTAATTCTGTAATTCTTCATTCGCAAGCTTCATCTATTATAAAGTTCAATGGGCTTAATTATTTTGAATGGAGTGATCAAATTCAGTTTCATTTAGGTGTTTTGGATTTAGATTTTGCACTACTTAATGATAAGCCTACTGCTCCTACTGATATAAGCAGTGCTGAAGAAAGATCTTTTCAGGAAGCTTGGGAAAGATCAAATAGATTAAGCCTAATGTTTATGCGAATGACTGTAGCAGACATTATTAAGCCAACACTTCAAATAACAGATGTTGACCTCGATTTTGCCCAGATCCGGGCTTTGAGTCAACCTGGTTGACCAGGTTAACCAGGGTCGACCCAAATTGACCCATTAAGGTCTTTTGAACCCAATTTGAGTTTAAATCGATTTGATATCTCCCCAAACTCATTCAAATCACTTAGTGGGTTTAAATGGGCTAAATTGACCAAGTCAAACTTTGACTTGGTCAACTCAAGCCTTAATGGGTCATATTTACTCATTAGACCCATTAAGAGCCCAATTCAAGTTAAATCCAATCCAACCTATTTCATGGCCCAATAACGCCTCCCCATGGGCCCCCCTTGACTGAATTGACCAAGTCAATCGTTGACTTGGTCAAATCAGGTCTTAAATAGGTCTTAAACACCTATTTAAGAGGAGTTAATGGCCTATTTAATGCATTAACTCACCCCCTACGTTTTGGATTTGAAAACCACGGCCTAATCACTCCCTTTTCCCTCCAAATTGACTGTTGATTAGATCTAGGCCGTTCAACTTAGGTTTAGGCTCCTAAAATATTAAAAATCAATCCATATTTTGAACTTTTTTTCGGCACTTGCTTTTTGGAGAGACCACCTGAGGCCTCCAAACTTTCTGTGAGAGCTCCCACATATTTCCTCCACCTTCCCTCTTCGAATCCTGACAGAAAACGCTCGCCGACGGCGAGATCCCGACGACCCGAAGGCTTGGACGATCAAAGCTTCGATCCACTCGATCCGGAGCTCGTTTGATCGAGGATTCAAGAGGAGAAACTTACGAGGACAGTCTACAAGCTCAACCGTGTCAAAATCTCGGAGCTCCCACGGTGAAATCTCCTTAAAACTCTTAGAATAGCCTACACCCCATAGATCTAAATAGCTTTTTGAAAAGCTCGTTTTAAGCCAAATCAAATCCCCCCCCATGATTTCTGCTCATCCCTAGAGTATGTGTTTAAAATTTCGTTCAATTTCGTCCATCCAATTGAGAGAACGAGACGATTTTCTTTTTAGGGTTTCGGTTCCCTGTGCATGCGCAGAGGAAGATTAAGTTTTTGTTCATCGTACTGTACGAAATATTTCGTACCGTACGATATAGTCGTACTGTACAAAAGTTTTTCGTACAGTACGATCTATTATAACAAGAAAGAGTAAAAACACTTTTTTTTTGTGTTTTATCTTTCTGTTCATCGTACTGTACGAATTTATTTCGTATAGTACGATCTAGTGTGACAGAAAACTTTGAAATTACATAACTTTGTCGTTTTAAGCCCGATGTCGACGCACAGCATCTTGTTTTGAATGTATTTTGAATTCTGCATTGTTTAAACTATTTTTAGATAAAAATTCTATTTATATTTTCTGTTATTTCAAAAACAGTAAAACTGCTTTATTTTAAAATATTATTTTATTATTTTTAAACTTGTAAAATCCGTATCTAATTCGTTTTAGATCGGATTTTGACGTATAACCCCTTGAATTTTTCAGAAAATTGCCTACTTTATTTTAAAATTATTTTTATGACCTAATTCTTGCTGTTTGGATAAGAGTTCTATTTTAAATTGCTATTTTAAGTATTTTTTTTATTAATTAAATATTTATTACTATTATTATTTTAAAATTGAAAAAAAAAATTATTTTCAAACCTTTTTGAAACATCGGTTGGGTGTTCAGTGGGTCTCCCCTATATTTATGTACTATGAATTGATTTATATTTAATTACTTTATTTCCCAAAAATATCTATATATATATTTATAAGTATTTCCAAATTATTTTTAAAATTACTTATAAATTAAATCCTCTAATCTTGGGAGGCCCACCATTGCATGAAATTTTGGACATAGATTCTATGTGTGAAGAGCAATCATGGTGGAGTGGGTTAGTGAATGGTTGAGTCCCAATCATTCACTAATCCTTTCTTTAGGTGTCTGTCCTTTTTATTTTTTCGTAGATTGCATGTGTAGGTCGCACCACTAGCATTTAGCTTAGGCTCTCCTAGATCTAAGGACATGGTGTGTTTATTTCATTTTTGTACTCCCATGCATTTATTACCTCGAGGGTTAGCTAAAACTTTGATTCAAACCCATATAACGTAGTGACACCCTAGGGACAAAAATTAAGGACCTGTCTAACGAACTTAGAAGTTTTCTAGGAACTAGGATAGATCCCGAATCGACATGAAAACTGCAACACTTAAACTTAGTGACATCTAAAACATCATTGAATTTTTTAGGAGTTTTTAGGGCTAGTTAGACCCCTTAGATAACCAACCCTAATTAACCTGTTAAATAAGGCCCCGAGACCTCCCATAAATTACAATAAATACAACTTAGATCAGAAAATTACCCACCATACCTTAAATTGTTTCGAATCTAACCCTTGACTTTAGATAAATAGGGCTCCCTAGTTTGACTTTAGGTTGACCCTTAATTTGACCTTAGGTGGAAATCACCTTTTTGCCCCTAATAAATTATTAAAAATTATTAAAAATCTCAAATCTTCTCCAAACACTTGGGAACACTTTCTCTGGTCATTCCTGACCTTTGGGGGTGATTCCAATCAGTTTGGAACTTGTTTGGAGCAAAACAGTAAAATAGGTCATTTCCTAGTTAATTTAGAAAATTCCCTTAATTACCTGATCTTAGAAAACTCATAACTAATTTTCCTAGATCAGAAAGTCAACTTTTTGGTCAACCGTAGTTCATTTAGGGCCTGAAACTTAGAAAATTCATAACTTTCCCTAGAGAACTCCGATTTCAGCCTACTACCTGTCTAACTACCCTGTTAGGATCTATCCAAACCACACAAGCCTTACACACACATAGCATTATTTGCTAGGGCACTACTTCTAGACTTAGGTTAGGCCGCTGAATTTTATTTTTGTGCTGTGTGCCGGAGCTTTTCGATATTTTTATTGCATGTTGTTTGAAAAAATGATTGGTGTGTTTGCTTATATTTATTGCACTCTGTGATGTGATGAACGCTAGATTTACCCTTAGGTTAGGAACGTCATATATATGTATATATATACTGTTCTTCCGTGCAGGTGGAGCATTCTCATGATTTCTAATAATATTTTATGCAGGTGCTTGCCCAGCTTCCCCTAAATAGAAATGAGGGCTAAAATTAATAATTATAACTGCACAGATAGAGCTGCTTAGCCCTCAAAATTAAGAGCATGGCTTGGCACATGGTCAATGGTGTTAGCACTTTTTTTTTTTCATATAAACTGCTTGGGATTTTTATTAGGATAACCATGCAGGTCCCTTTAGAATTTTTCTGCTTTTCAATTAATGTAATATTCTGTAATAATTGTTAAGAGTTGTGAAAACTACTTTGAGTTGAGATATTCTTATCCAACTTGGATTCCAAAAGAAGAAGGCATCCCTAAAGGGGAGAAGAAGAATTTGATGGCTTTAGATATCCAAAGAGAAAATGCAATGCTCCATATCAAGGGGGAATTGTCTCTTCGTTTGGATATTCAAGCCACGACGGATCCAGGGAGTCCAAGGAAGAGATTTCCAAGGAGTCCAAGGAGGAGACCCAAGGAGTCCAAGGAGAAGAGTTCCAAGGAGCCCAAGGAGAAGACATCCAGAAAGCTAAAGATTGAAGACCCAATATCCCACTCAAAGTTGTTGGCGTCTGTCATAGGCTTAGAAATCCGGGTTGTTGGCAGTGGTGCCCGGCCACTTTACTTTTCTGCATACCTTGGGTTGTAATTAAAGGGCAGTTGGCCTATGGATATTTACTTGATTCGTTGGATTTATATTGATGTGTTTACCTGATTGCGCAGTAGAATTACCTGCTTTTCCTAGGTTTCTTTCTTGTATGCCGCTTTTATTTTTCGTCTGGATTCCGTTAGGCTCTCTAAGGACTATAAAATTTTTCTACTCATAACCAAAATTTAATATTTAAGTTTTAAATAATTTAGAAATTTAACGAACCTAGGGAATTGCCAGAATTGTCCGGGGTCGCATGCATATTACTGCATCCTTCTTTTCTTGTTATAAGACATCTCCCTGCCTGCGGGTAGAGTCCAGATAATCTGGCCTATGAGGATGAAGTGCCAGACCTAGGGAGACCCAGTCTTTTCAAAAAATTATTTTTTATAAGCCTGTTTTTAAAATTCTATAGCAATCATGAGCTGACATTTTAACTAGCATGCATTGCATTAGAAATCAATTTAATTAAAATTTAATTGCATTAGTTAGGAGCATTTACCCAACATAAGTTCGGGACCAATTAGGAAACTCTCTAGATGTCGGTCCTATTTCCAATAACTATACCTCCTACCCATCTTTCATAACTGACTTGACAGCATGGTTTTAAAGCGATTAGGTGGTTAGCTGGCTCCCCAATCCAGGCCGGGGTAAGTTCAGGTTTTGCATTGCATTAGCTAGGACACGGGTCTTAGTGTTTCGTAGAGCACTAAGCCTCACCTAGATTTAGGGTTCGAGGCTACTACATTCGGTCTCGTAATATGCCTTAAATAGTAGGTAGGTCCCTTCTTTTCAGGGATCCTAAATCCTACTTATCTGTGTCACAGGATGACGCCACCTCCATCCTTCTCTCATGCATGTGATCGAATGTCTGACTTTGATTTTCTCCAGTTTCTGTTTAGTACCCTAGAGCATTCGAATGCTAGTTTGAGCCACGCATATTGATTCAGCCTCTTCGGACCTTTCTTCCCTTTGAGTAGGATTTACTAGTCTACCCCTTCGTGCCGATCCCACTTTAGGAGAGGATAATGTATGATCCTTAATCGAGAGTTTTCTCAGGCTCCGGCCTGAGATGTAATTAACCACGGGGGCTTGCGCCCGTGGGAAACTTGACCCCACAATCTACTAAATCCCATTCGAACTTTTTTTCGGATGGGGGAAACCCGTGACTAGGTCGTGTATATTACTATCCATCGAGGTGTGTTGGCCTCAGCCTCTATCCTCAATGGTTAGTCGTATGCACGATCCAATCTGCCCTTCCAATCGACCCGTTCACGCGGTGCTCTTTTCGGAGGTGTACAACAGATAATGCTAAAGAATTTATGAAGTCTGTGGAGAATATTTCTCAATCTGAGTCTGCTGATAAGTCACGTGCTGTAACTTTAATGGGTATGTTAACCACCATGAAATTTGATGGTTCTCGTACTATTTATGAGCACATTACTGAAATGACTAATATAGCAGCAAGATTGAATACTATGGGAATGAAAGTGAGTGAAAGCTTCCTTGTACAGTTTATTATAAACTCATTGCCTCCTGAATATGGTCCATTCCAAATTAATTATAATACTATTAAAGATAAATGGAATGTAACCGAATTACAGAGTATGCTTATTCAGGAGGAATCAAGGCTTAAGAAACAAGGAATTCACTCAATTAATCTCATAGATCAACCAAATTTTAAAAGAAAATTAGAAAAGAAAAATTCAAAGGGCAATAAAGGGCACCTAAAGCTTAATGTGTCATCTGTCCAAATCCAAAAGAATGAACCAAAGAATGATAGATGTCATTTCTGTCACAAGCGTGGACACTATCAGAAAGATTGCCTGAAACGTAAGGCTTGGTTTGAAAAGAAAGGTAAGCCTAGTGCTTTTGTATGTTTCGAATTAAATTTAGCTGAGGTTCCTTATAATACTTGGTGGATTGATTCTGGTTGCACCACTCATGTTTCAAATGTGATGCAGGGATTTCTTACGACCCAAACCATAAAGCCAAATAAAAAGTTTGTCTTCATGGGAAATAGAGTCAAAGCTCAAGTTGAAGCCATTGGAACATATCGTTTGATTTTAGATACTGGACATCATTTAGATCTTTTTCAAACTCTTTATGTACCTTCTGTTTCTAGAAATTTAATTTCTTTATCGAAACTTGATACAGCTGGTTTTTGTTTTAAGTTGGAAGTGGATGTTTCAGTTTATTTAAGAGTAATCAACTTATTGGTTCTGATATGCTTTGCGATGGTTTATATAAATTAAAATTTGATAATTTATTTGCTGAGACTTTATTAACCTTGCATCATAATGTTGGAACAAAACGTGGTTTAATGAATGAAAATTTTGCTTATTTGTGGCATAAACGTTTGAGTCATATATTTAAAGAAAGAATACAAAGATTAGTGATGAATGAAATCCTTCATGATTTGGATTTCACTGATCTTGATATTTGTGTGAATTGTATTAAAGAAAAATTTACTAAACACACAATTAAGAAGGCAGCCACAAGAAGCACACAGCTTCTTGAAATCATACACACTGATATATGTGGACCTTTTGATGTGTCTTCATTTAGTGGTCAAAAACATTTATTACCTTTATTGATGATTTTTCACGTTATGGTTATATCTATTTATTGTATGAAAAATCTCAATCAGTAGACGTTCTTGAGGTGTTTATTAATGAGGTTGAGAGGCAATTAGATAGAAAAGTGAAAATCATAAGGTCTGATAGAGGTGGTGAATTTTATGGAAGGTTTGATGAATCTGGACAATGTCCTTGTCCATTTGCTAAATTTCTTGAAAGGCGTGGCATTTGTGCTCAATACACAATGCTTGGCACACCACAACAAAATGGTGTTGCAGAAAGACGCAATCGTATTTTAATGGATATGCTTAGATGTATGTTAAGTTATTCTTCTTTATCCTTATCTTTGTGGATGCATACTTTAAAAACCGCAATGTATTTGTTAAACAGGGTTCCTAGTAAGGCAGTTTCAAAGACCCCTTTTGAACTGTGGACAGGAAGAAAATCTAGTTTAAAGCACCTGCATGTTTGGGGTTGCCTAGCGGAAATAAAAATTTATAATCCACATGAAAGAAAACTGGATTCAAGAACAACCAGTGATTTTTTCATTGGTTATCCAGAAAAATCTAAAGGGTATAGATTTTATTGTCCTAATCATAGTATGAAAATTGTTGAAACTGGAAATGCTATGTTCATTGAAAATGATGAAATTAGTGGGAGTATAGAACCTCGTAATATAGAGGTTAAAGAAGTTGGGGTGAAAATTCCTTTGCCCATGACTTCTAATAAAGTTGTTATTCCCACTGTTGTTGAAAAATTTAACAATATTCAGGATGAGCAAATGAATGATTATACATCCCAAAATAAAATTGTCACCAATGAACCTATAATTAATGAACCACAAGAAGTGGCATTAAGAAGATCTACTAGAGTTAAAAGATCTACTATTTCGAATGATTATATGGTTTATCTTCAAGAGTCAGATTTTGACTTAGGAATTGATGATGATCCAGTTTCATTTTCACAAGTCATAGAAAGTATAAATTCTAATAAGTGGTTAGATGTCATGAAAGAAGAGTTAAAATCAATGGATCATAATAAAGTCTGGGACATCGTTGAATTGCCTGAAGGTTCTAAAAGAGTTGGGTGTAAGTGGGTCTTTAAGACCAAACGCGACTCAAAAGGCAATATTGAACGATATAAGGCTAGACTTGCTGCCAAAGGTTTTACTCAGAAAGATGGTGTTGACTATAAAGAGACCTTTGCTCCAGTTTTTAAGAAGGACTCATTAAGAATTATTATGCCGATAGTAGCTCATTATGATTTAGAGTTACATCAAATGGATGTGAAAACAACCTTTCTTAATGGGGATTTAAAGGAAGAAGTTTATATGGATCAGCCTGAAGGGTTTTCAGTTGAAGAAAAGGAACACATGGTGTGTAAACTTAAGAAATCAATATACGGACTTAAACAAGCTTTCCGACAATGGTATCTCAAGTTTAATAATACCATCACTTCTTTTGGATTTAAAGAAATTACTGTTGACCGATGTATATATCTAAAGGTCAGTGGGAGCAAGTTTATAATTTTGATTTTGTGTGTTGATGATATTTTGCTTGCTACTAATAATCTTGATTTAATATATGAAACTAAGAAATTTCTCTCAAATAACTTTGAAATGAAAGATATGGGTGAGGCATCCTATGTGATAGGAATTAAAATATTCCGTGATAGATCACAAGGAATATTAGGATTGTCTTAGAAAGCATATATTAATAAAGTTATTGAGAGATTTAAGATGGAAAATTGTTCAGCAAGCATTGTTCCAATTTAGAAATGAGATAAATTGAGCCTTATGCAATGCCCAAAGAATGAATTAGAACATAAAGAAATGGAACAATTTCCTTATGCATCTATTGTTGGAAGTTTAATGTATGCTCAGACTTGTACCAGATATAAGTTTTGTTGTTGGAATGTTGGGTAGATATCAAAGTAATCCAGGACTTGATCATTGGAAAGCTGCAAAGAAAGTTTTACGATATCTACAAGGAAAAAAGGAATACATGCTCACTTTTAGAAGATTTGATCACCTTGAGATGATTGGATATTCATATTCAGATTTTGCTGGATGTTTGGATTCTAGAAAATCCACATTTGGATATGTGTTTCTCTTAAGAGGAGCAATATCTTGGAAGAGTGCGAAGCAGTCCGTCATTGCTGCATCCACAATGGAAGCTGAATTTGTGGCATGTTTTGAGGCCACAATTCAAGGATTATGGCTGCGGAATTTTATTTCAGGACTTGGAGTTGTTGACAGTATTGCCAAGCCACTGAAAATTTATTGTGATAATTCCGCAGCAGTCTTCTTTTCTAAAAACGACAAGTATTCAAAGGGTGTTAAACATATGGAATTAAAATACTTTGTCGTTAAAGAAGAAGTTCAGAAACAAAGAGTATCATTTGAGCACATTAGCACCAATTTTATGATTGCGGATCCATTAACTAAAGGGTTGCCACCGAAAATATTTCATAAACATGTTGTTAGGATGGGCATTACTGAAAATCCTTATTAAAATTATATTTATTTGCTCTTTATAATATTTTGATACTTTGAGCTCTTTTATGTTGTTTCTGATAATTAGTGTATCATGTTTATTATCATGTGTACACATAAATGTTTATGTGAATATTGACGGGATTTGTCTTTGTAAAGACATTATTGCTGGACCATTATGTGTATATCTTATTATGCTTCATATTAAGTATAAGATTAGTATCATGATATATGGAAGGAAATGCATCGAACTAATGGTGTATGATCGTCATGATTCGTATTAATTTTGTACTTAACAATGAATTTATGATTTGACCAATTTAAGAAAAATGATTTATATATTGCGCTTATATTAATTAAATTATTAATTGAATAATTTCATATGGGTCAAGTGGGAGAATGTTAGAATAATTAAATATATTAATTATGCGAGACGTCGCAATAATTATTTAAGAATATATATTTAATTATATAAACCATTATGTGGCCCATATATTTGAATTATTGCAATTTAATTAATTATATTTAAATCCTATTGGTCAAGAAAAGACAATTTGATCATTCGTTTATGGACCGTTTGATCAAATAACTCCTATGAATTATTGTAAAATAACTCATATGAGTGTTTATTGTAAAATAACTCCTATGAGTTATTTTATGAGTTATTGTAAAATAACTATCATGAGGGGTTATTATGAAAAATCCGTAGGAAATAACTATTGGTCCTCTCTCTCTCTCATAAGGAGGAGTTATCTTGCTCCATAGATGATTAACTCATGATAGAAGAAAGTGAAGGGAGAAGGGAGAGAAACCGTAGTTCGAAATTCGACGAATTCAAAATGAATCAATGTATGATTTTCTTCCGATTAAAGATTGTGAAAATCATCTTGCTTTAAGATCTTGAGGATTTAAAACTTATGTAAATTAAAGTCTTTTTGTTTCGATTTCTTTTACATAAATTATGATGCGAGTTCTTGTAAGAGTTAGAGAACTCCATTAAGTCTTACACTTTCTCCCTCCATTATGTCAATCTTTTGATGTTCTTCATAATTATCAGTTGCAGGATCCAACATTTCAAATGCTTGCTGATCAGTCTCAGAATTGGGATCATCTTCACTTCTAAAGCTGCTTAAAATATGATCAAGTTCTATGTCTTTTGTCATATGTTTATGCTTCACTTTGGATACTTCCTGGTCAATTTTTATCAGTCTAACACCTTTGTCAGCTGCAGTACTCTTTCTTGTATCCAAGATAACATCTTTCTTCTTTTCTGTTTCCGTTTCACGTGCGCTTCTGCTTCCCTTTGATCTTCTCGCTTTGGATTTTCTTGTTTCACTTACAAAGTTAGTATCAGTGACAATTTCTTCTTGTGCGAGAATCCTCGTAGTATCTGTTACTGCCATCTGAAGTTGCTTAACCTTTGCATGCATTTTCTTCAGCCCCACGATTCCTGCTGAGGCTTTGGAAATATGATCTTTACCTCTTACTTGGCTAAATCTCTTTCGCTGAAGTGTTGCCAATAAATTATTACCCTGACAAAAGATTTCAGTTGAGTGTCATTAGTTCATTTCAGTAAAAAAAAAAAAGTTTCATTATATATGCTTTTAGTACCCAAGAAAGATGCAAGATTGGGAACGAGGTGATAGTTTATCGGTAGCGTAAGGTCGGAGCCACGGGTGACACAGACATCCGAATGTGCGGAGATGATTGTAGGAGGGAAACTTACAGTGAAGAAGATGATATGGAATTTGTTAGAAGAGAGCTTTGGACGGAAGCCGATTGATTAAGTAATTTGCGACTGTTATGACTTCGGCCCAGAACTTTTTGGGGAGATTCGAGGCATGTAGCAGAGTGCGAGTGAGCTCCAGAAGATGTCTGTGTTTGCGTTCTGCGAGGCCATTTTGCTCTGGTGCAGTGTGTGTGGGCAACTAATTTGGTGTGTGATGCCGTGAGAGGATAGAAAGAGTGTAAACTGAGTGCTATTAAATTCGCCGCCTCCGTCGGATCTAAAGAATTTTGGCGTTGCGTTAAATCAATTTCTTATTAGAGAGCAGAAATGACTGAATTTAGAGAAGGTTTCATGTTTAGAGTGCACAAGGTGTAGCCAAGAAAATTTGGAGAAATTATTGACAAAAATGACATAGTAATTAAATCCATTTATTGATTGTTGAGGGGCATGCCCCAAACATCAGAGTGGATTAATTGAAAAACATGTGACGATCCAGTAGTACTTTTATTAAAAAGGAGTTTATGGCTTTTAGCCATACTACAAGAATTACATTGAAAATTTGCTGGAATAGAATCAAGATTGGGTAGAAGTTGGCAAAGACCGGTGAGGGCTCCTGAATGCGGATGACTGAGTCTGGCATGCCATAAGTGAGCCGAAGACTGCGTAGCCATGAGGGATTGCAGAAGGTCAAAGGAAGCAACCCGAAGATGATACAACCCATTACGTAGTTGACCAAGAAGAAGAGGACGGTGATCCTGAACATCCTTAATAACGAAGTCGTTAGCATCAAAACAAATACAAACTTGATTGTCAGAGGTTAGTTTTGAAATCGAAATGAGATTGTGAGTTAAGGATGGAACGTAAAATAAATTCCGTAAATAGAGCTTACGAGCCGAGTCGGGCAGAGGAAGGAGTCCTTGGCCGGAGTTTTGAATGGGGAGGGAGGATCCATTCGCAATCGAGATGGTGACCGGTCCGTGATAATTTGAGCTTTGTTGAAGATTGTTGAGATCAGAAGTGAGATGGCTCGAAGCGTCAGAGTCAAGAATCCAATCATTTGTGGATCTCGGAGAGTGTTGCGAGAGGAAAGCTCTTGGAGTGGATGACGTAGTTGGTCTGTAATTGAGATTGCACCTGTGGCGGTAGTTGAGTGCGATGTGGCCTAGCTTGCCATAGATCTGACAGGTGGGTCGATCAGACGTAGCAGCCGCCGAGGGCAGACGAGCGGAAGTGGCCGAGGTTGTGCGATTTTCAGATTTGCGGCTCTTGAAGGAACGGTTGGAGCCATTCCCCCTATTTGAATTCGCTCGATTCACGTAAAATGCCGGATTGTCTAGGGTGGTCGAGACTTCTTTTGCGTTTCTTGTTGGAGGATGATCTCTTCGCTGCATAATAAGGAGTAGAGGGTATCAAGATCTATAGGGTTTAGAGAGGTGTGAATGGCGGTCTTGAATGAGTTGTAGGTGGAAGGTAGCCCATTTAAGATGTAGAGGATGATATCCTCTGTGTCGATTTGCGACCCCGAGGCAGCAATGTTATCAACCAGATTTTTTATTTGCATTAATTATTGCTGCATAGAAGAGTTTTGCATTTGAATATTATGGTCCATAGGAGCGGAGCCAAGATTTTATTCATGTGGGGGCACAAAACATTTAAGTAAAAAAAAAAAAACCATCATCCTTTTATCTGTTGTTGGCTGGGAACGTAACTATTAATTATGAAATATTAAGTTCAAGCCTTACATAAATATATGATATATGAAGTATGTATTAGTTTGCCTTAACCTAGATGCCCAAAAAAAAAAAGAAAAAGTCAGAATCTCAATTCCTGCATTAGAACTTTTGTGGTAATGAAACCAGAGGCCTTTCTTGAGAAATTATCAAATAGAAATATTTTGCGTAAAATTGACAAAAGAAAATGTATAATAGAACAGATCGTTGCCATCCAATATAATTTCCCTCCCTAAATGGTCTAGAAACGACTAATGATATGATGAGATTCAAAATATTTGCAAAGAAACAATTGCAGAAAGGCAAATGTAGTAGAAATGTAATCTGTAATCACAATGGATAAGTTTTGACATAACCACACATGATCTCTTAATGATTTCATATGAAGAACAAAGACAAGAAGGCAAACAACAAGAAAACATAAGGCAGAAAATTTTATTTTTTCTCCAACAACAGGCTGGGTTCGGAAGAATTCTTAAATTTTTTTTTTTTGTTTTTCATTTTTTTCTCCAACAAGAGTCAAAAATTTGCTTGGAAGCCATGAAAAATTCTTTTTTTTCTCCAACAAGAGGCAGCAAACTCAAAGCCATAGGCAAATCCAAGAAAGAAAATGGCAAAGTTACTCGATCTAAAGCGGCGTCGACATTCTGGCTCGGAAGAAGGTGACGCACGATGGGCCGGTGCCGTTCGGGCTCGGTCGACGGTGAATGGGCGGTCGGCGGCACTGCGGCAGGGTTCGGACTCCTCCGTCGCGAGCAGGTGAGTTTCGCGCTTCTTGGAGGTTCGTAGCGACCTGCTCTTGCGGAATAGGGAAAGGCGATTAGCGAACGAAGGAATATAAGATATTAGGATGAAAAAGGACAAAAAAAACTTACTTAGTATGCATTTAATGTATCATAATTACTATTAATTAGTACTTTTTCCCAAATTCAGTGGGGGCCTGTGCCCCCACGGCCCGCACACTGCATCCGCCACTGATTATGGAGTTCATTCTTGAGTTGAATGACTCTTGAACGATTATTAGTCTGCATTCTCTTTTCAAGAGTTTCCAGACATCGTGGGCTGTGGAGGAAGAGAGCACATAGGGAAGAATAGCATGGGAGATAATAGAAAAGAAATCATAAATTAGATTTCGATCGATCAAACTCCATTTGAAGAAATCTGAGCTGGAGATGTCGGGCGGGCAAGAAACGGCTCCGGTGATGTAGCTTACGAAGCTATTTGCAGAAAAATGTTGCAGGATTTGAATGCGCCAGATGTGGTAGCTGTCAGAAAAAAGAGGGGGGGGGGGGGGGGGTTGGGAGCAAGGGTCTTGAGATTTGATGTTAGGAACTTGAGCGGCGTTGGGACGGTGTAGTCGGAGACGTTGCCGGAGGTGGTGGAGGGAGAGGGAGAGGGCGACACAGCGGATTCTTGATCAGCCATGAAAGAACAGAGAGCAAGAAGAAGAAGGCGAGAGAAACGAGATAAAGCTGGTAAAAGGAAAAAGTATTCTGAACACCTCAAGTATTGTTACAAAGTGGTATAAATAGAAAAGCTAGCAGCTAATATTACAAAAAGACCTGAAGGAGTCTGACGTGTAAGGTCTCCTAAGATGATTCATTGTCATTCTCTTCAACTGTAGGACAAGACGTCTGCAAACGTATACGACGTATAATGGGCTCCTCCACCTCGCCATGTCGTATTTTAAGCATAATTAGCTCCTCCTCATCGACTGGACCTGAGACGTCTAGCCATTTAACTTGCTCGTCATTCTTAGTGAAGCTATTGGGCATTTCGGGGTGGGTGAGCCTTAAACGTTCGTTCTCGTCCAAGACAATGATGTTGTCAAATTGTTGGATTTTAGACCACTCATGGACGTCGTTGACGCATATCTTCCTCACCAATTCCTCTTTGCAACTTATTTGTAGGTAAGTGGCTTTTATGTTGTTGTCATCCCCATGGCCATCAGTGGAAAACCACATTGGAAGTGAGTCGGCATTGAAGTCTTTCCAATCGATATTTTGCAATGTATGTGTAAGCTCCACCAAGTTAATCTCCGGACAGTCCTCTATCTTTAGTTGTCGAAGCACAGGAACTCCCGAGATCTTCTCCAGGTAAGGGATGTTTCCAATTTCAATGATTTCTAGAAAACGGAGGTCGTGCAGCTTTTTTAGGAGGAGTTGGGGAGCCGTACATATTCTTATTCTCTTCAAATAGCTAGCTGCATGAAACAGGGCTTCTTCGGGAATTGACTTGAGCTTTGGGCATGCATAAATTTGCAAAACCTCCAAACAAGGCATCACACGTATATCTTTCCCCAAACTACTCCACTCCTCCCAGCTATCCATATTTTCAAAGCTCAATAGCTTCATAATTCGAAATAAGACAGAATTTTGATATGCACCATTTTCTATGTTGTTGTTTGTGTAGAATTCTGGGCCAATGTTTTTTATTGATGATGCACCTTCAATATAAAATGCTTCCAAGAAAGGCAGCAATCCTAATCCGTCAAGTTTCTTGCAATTTCTACAACCAGTTATTTTCAAAAATCGAATGTTAAATAGTCGAGATCCCAGCCAACTTGGTAGCTTGCATCCAAAATAGTTGGTAATTTTAAGAATTTTTAGTTGAACTGGAGGGCAGAGATCCTCAAAGACCTCCTCAATTCTGTCGGAATCATCTGTACAAACTTCATTAGAATCTCTCTCCGAGCAACTCAGTATGAGTTCTTTGAGGTGTGGTTTGTCTTTGAGAGAAGCACTTTTTGTTTGAGAGCTGTCCAACACCCTTTCCAGCTTGTACAAATTTAATTGCCTGGTGGCCAATCAACAAGATCTGTTAGTTCTTAAATTGACTTAAATAAGAAATTATCATAATATAGCTTGGAAGTTTGAAGTGTAAGTATTTTGTATATGTCCGACATAATATGCTTAATCATTATAAAATGCTGGTGCATCATAGATAAAATTGTTAGTTTTTTGTTTTCTAATTAATTAGGTTTTTTTTTATGTAAACGTAGATAATTAGCACACAAAACAAGAGTAAAATTTTATTAAAACGCAATACAAAAAACCTTAGCTCCGTGAGTGTCTCCAACTCCTTAACAGTAGAGGATTCCCGTGCAATACCCTTGTCTAGAGGCACAATGAATTCAAGAAGTTGTAGTTTGTTCAAATTTCCCACTCCTTGAGGTAGATGATCCAATGCCGTACCTTTAGTTGTCAGAGAACATAGATGATGCAACTTCATAATGCATGAAGGAAGATTACGGAGGTTTTCACACTCAGAAACATCAAGAATCCTCAGAGCATTGAGGTTTTGGATTGTTATGGGCAACTCCTTTATAGGAGTCTGCGATAGGTTTAGGTACCTTAGAAGCTTGAGGGAACCTAGGGATGCAGGCAACTCCGTAACTTTAGTTCCTCGAAGCCATAGTATCCGAAGATGACGAAGATGATTGAAGAGGTCATTATCAATATTATAAATGGTTTTATCAAAGGTCAAAAGAGTCCTCAACGACACCTGTTCTTGCAGACATTTTTTTTGGATCTTAGTCGTTTCATTATGGCCGCCTATAAAAGAAAGACGACGTAGCTTCTTTATCTTTCCATCGAATTCCGAATTTAAAATCTCTTTTTCTTCTGTAGCGACAAGATTCTCGTTTCTAGTTAGAAACTGTGAGAGTGAGTAGACAAGGTCATGCATCTTAAAATAGGCTGCTTCTATGTATACTCGATCTAGTATCACGAGGTTCCTCTGTACTAGTATTCTGAAGTACCTTTCTGCAACATCATGCGATGATCTATTCTTTTCATCATTGATGAGCCCCTCCTGGATCCAAAGGTTTTTTGCATTCATAATCTTAAAATATCTGCCTTTAGGAAACAAAGAACAATACAAGAAACATCGCTTGATATCCCTAGGCAGGTATTGGTAACTTATGTATAAAACAGAGTTGATTTCATCAGGAAGCCCTTTCACCTCCCAAGAGCTGCTCTTGAGAATAAACTCCCATGATTCTCTTGTTCTGCTCTGGCTTGACAACATCCCTCCTATTGCATTGATCGCTAGTGGCAGTCCATCACATTTTTTGACAAGTTCTATGCCGATATCTTTGAGGTTCCATTTGTCATCCTTCGCTTCCAGCTGCTCCCAAGCAGGAAAAGCTGACTTGCAGAGCAGTGACCACCCATCTTCTAGAGGCAATGACTGCACGCGTTGGGAGTGGACTGCCATCATCTGAGCTGCAACCTCTTCGTTTCTTGTGGTGACGAGCACCCTGCTTCCTTCTGCAACGCCCCTCTTTAGCAAGATTCTCAACATGTCATTCCATACTCTCTTAGTCTCCCACACATCATCCAACACCATAAATACCCTTTTGTCTTTCACCATATCGATAACCTTCTTACTGAGCGAGTCAAAATTGTGACAACGCTTACCATCTCCGCCAGCAGATGTTATGATGTTTCTCAATATATCATTTTCATTGTAATTCTGGGATACAGAGACCCACACATTTACCTGAAAGCGGCTTGCGATTATGTGATCATCAAATACTAATTTGGCCAGGGTGGTTTTGCCAATCCCTCCCATTCCAACGATGGCATATACAAGAGGGTTGTCGCGGTCATCATCTTTGGTCAACAACTTGATCAAGCGCCGAGCATCATCCTGTATTCTATTGCCCACTATATCTGAACGGACCACTACAGCGGTAGTCCTGTTATTCGATCTTATTTGGCTCTCCACCGGACCAGTAGGTGCAAAGTTAATCATAAACGATAATTCGGGTATTTGCCCTTTGATTTCGTCATTTAACTGTTTGTTAAGCCTTCGAAGATCGACACCAATCCGATGATTGGATGCAACTTTCTTGAAGCCGGAAATCTTGACAGATAACCAGAAGCGTACCTTGGTAGACGAAGAAGAACTCGACCTAACCTCTTTGCTGCTCATGCTTTCACTATTATTGATTTTGAGGGCGTCGTATTCTTCGAGCAGGTCCTCGATGTCGTACATAGCATGGTTGATTTGGTTGAGCCATCGCTTTGTGGAATCATCCTCGATGATTTTCTTCTCAGAGTCTTGGAGATAGCACTCAAGCCTTTCAAGGGTGTTCTGAAGTTTCTTCACATCGTCTACCAACCTTAACTGCATTGCTAACTCCTCCTTTGCCATGTTGAACAACGTCTCAAGCACCTTCGAAACAAGCAAGTTCACCGCCGTTACCATCTCGATCGTTTGCCCGATCTAATTGTTTGGATGAGCGCAGTTCGATCCAAGTTGACACTTGCGCAGGGAGAGCTTCAGCTTCAGCTTCTCATAAAGAGGAATGGATGAACTTCTTGTGGAGTGGGGCAAAGGGCAAATTTTTAAAGTAAGTATGATTAAAAATTTAATTATGTGATTAAGTATCGTGAAAAAAAAATTTTTAACTAGGCAAAGTCGCCCGTTTAACGGGCGATTTAGTGCTGACTCAGCAATGCGCTCGCCAAATCATATTGTTGATACTGTAGCGAGTCGCCCATTAAACGGGCGACTTGCTACAGTAACAAATAATAAAAATATATTTTTATTTTTTTAATTAAATTATTTCAGAAAAAACTGCCGGCAAATAAACTAATTAATATATGTGCTGTGCCCGTGAAATTTTTACTTAGATGCCCATGCGGTGGCTTGAAATTTTTTGCTTTATATTATGTAAATTTAAAGAGAAAAAGGGTGTGAAGTAATAATTGCATAAACTAGCCAGTAGAGTTACCAAATTATATAAAAGTCATCTTTTTGCAGTACCGTATATTAATCATTTCGTCTGTGACATCATCTTTCCACCTTAGATGGGAACACAATCATCTGTAGAGACATTTAAATTGTTGCAAGATCTCAAATAAAAGAGACGTGAAATGTTAATTATATAAACTGCCTGGAAATAAAATGTTAAAATATACATTTAGTGTTATGTTACTGTAGCAAGTTGCCCGTTTAATGGGCGACTTGCTACAGTATCAACCGGATGACCTGTCAAGCGCATCGCAGAGTCAGCACTAAGTCGCCCGTTAAACGGGCGACTTTGCTTAATTTTAAATTTTTTTTATGATGCTTAATCACATAATTAAATTTTTAATCATACTTACTTTAAAATTTTTGTTAGGTCCAGGCGGATCTATTTCTAGATCCGGACATTCACTAAAAATTTATAATGTTGATTGTACTTTGACTCAAAAAAGTGCAGTCAAAAGTGCAGGTAAAGCGCATATAAAGTGCAGATAAACATAGTTAAAGCACAGTCAAAAGCAATACACGTGGCAAGTTTTTATTGGATGTCCGGACTTATTTCTAGGTCAGATGATCGGACCTAATAATTTGTCGTGGAGTGGACAGATCACAGGTCTAACATGTGCAAAAAGCTTTTGAGATCAATTATTGGAATATTATTACATCCTCCGACCGGATGTTGACGTAAAGGAACATCCGGTCGGAGGCCAAATCGTACCAAAAAATGAGAAATACCGAGCAATTCCAAACAATAACGAGGAATACCATCACGTGAAGACTCAATACCGAGTTATACCGAGCTATACCGATTTATACAAAAGTTGTACCGAGTTTTTCCTAGAAAAAACTCGGTACAACTCGGTATTGCTCGGTATAACTCGATATTGGTCTTCACATAGCGTTATTCCTCGTATTATCAAATAATACCTAGCAATATCGACCAAATACCAAATTTTTTGGCAGGATTTTATCTCCAACCGGACATTCCTCTACGGCCTTACATTAGACCTAATAAAAGTTCCAATTATTGAAACAAAGATTCATAATACAAATATGGTCACCATCTGCTTGTCGTCATCACACTCATTGACTACTATTGCTTATGGTCACTATCAGCTGTTTGTCGTCATCACACTCATTGACTACTATTGCTTATGGTCACTATCAGCTGTTGTCACCACCACTGCTGCTCCCAATCGCTAGCCACCACTATCTATAAACTTAAGTCTCTTAGTCGCTCTCATCACAATTTCATATGTGAATATTCCTTTCATTATTTTTACATTTTTTATAGAATAATTTCTGAAAAATGTATCATTTTAATATATATTAAAATATATGTATATAAAAGAAATTTTAAAAGAGAAAAATAAATAGTTAAATAAAAATTTGTTTTACATTTTTTATATAATTTCATTTATTAAAAAACAAAAATGTTATTTATTAAAAACCAAAAAACGAATAAATAAAATAAAATTCTTTGTTTTTTTATTTTCATTATATATATATATATATATATAAACTACATGATATATTTATAAATAAAAAATTGTCAAATAAATTTTTATTTAACTTTTTTTAATTAAATTAATTTTAATTACCTCAAATTTTTATTTTGTTTTTTTTTAATTATAACTTTTGAGATATTTTTAAAATTAGTTTTCAATTTTTAATTAAATATTTAAGAAAACTAATATTGCAAACAAAATTATTAGAATGTTGGAAGAATAAAATGTAATTATATTTGATATATCGTCAAAAGATTATCTTAATCGGGCACGAATCTCAATGCAAAATCAAGTTGGAAACTTCCAAAATTAAAATTGGGACCATCCGAACTCAAATTTCAACAAATTTATAATCGAACTGAACGTCTCGGAAATACGAATCCAACGACACCAAATTCAACCCAATTCGAGCCCAAACAGGTCCAAATCAAGGGGTTGGATCATTGTTGGAAGATTCAAACCACAATTTAGATTGCCAAACGGTTTCCAAATATAACGAGCTTATAGTCGAATCGAGCGGCTCGACGAGACGAATCCAACAAGCCCAATATTTCCGAGTTCTGAAGTCATTAAGACTTTCAAATATCTAATAAACGGTCCATGATCGAATGATTCAATATCAGCCGTTCATCCGAACCACTCCATATTTTCCCCTGATCTCTCATCTAATTACTGGCCATGCCACTCCAAAAAACCTATAAATAGACCGCTTATTTCTCTTGAGAGGGGACCGAAGCAAGAAGAGAAGAAGGAAGAAGAGAAGGAAGAGAAGGAAGAAGCTCCTCCTCGACCACTACCGGGCTTCTGCCGGACCACCACTCGAGGCCCTCACCTAGGGGTGTCAATATTTGACACGACACGAAAACCAGACCCGGACCTGACCCGGAAAATCCGGGTTGAACCCGACCCGATTTCAAAACGGGTCGGGTTCGGGTTCCAGAAATCGACCCGTTTCAAAAAACGGGTCGGGTTCGGGTTGACCTGGCGGGTTGCCGGGTCAACCCGCCAACCTGTTTAATTCGAAAAAATTCAAATCCCGCCTCTGCCCGCTGCCCGCCCGCGCTGCCCGCCGCGTGAGAGATTGCCCGCGCCTGCCAGCGCCGCCCGCGTACCCGCGCCCGCCACGCGCCCCCCAGCGAGCCCCGCGTGCCCGCGCCCGCGCCGGACCGCGCACGCGCCCGCGTGCCTGCGCCCGACCGCGCCCGCGCTGTCGCGCTCGCGTCCGCCCGTCGCGCTCGCGTCCGCCGCCGTCGGCCGCCGAGGTTCCGGCGCCGGCCACCCAAATCGGGTCGGGTCGTGTCAACCCGGCAACCCGCCGGGTCGGGTCCGGGTTCGGTTTTTCGACCTGTTTGTCTACCCGGGTCGGGTTAGGGTTGACCCGTTTGAACTCGGGTCAGTTCGGGTTCGACCCGAACCCGACCCGTGACCCGAAATTGACACCCCTACCCTCACCTCCGTCGGACCACCGCCTAACGACATTGCTTCGCCGGACCACCGCTTGAGGCCCTCACCTCCGCCAGACCACCGCTTGATATCGTTGCTCCGCTAGACCACCACTTAAGGCCCACACCTCCACCGAACCACCGCTTGATGTCGTTGCTCCTTTGGACCACCACTTGAGGCCCTCACCTCCGCCAGACCACCGCTTGACCTTGTTGCTTCGCCAGACCACCACTTGAGGCCCTCACCTCCACCGAACCACCGCCTGACGTCGTTGCTCCGCCGGACCAGCACTTGAGGCCCTCACCTCCGTTAGACCATTGCTTGATGTCGTTGCTCCGCCGGACCACCACTTGAGGCCCTCTCCTCTGCCGGACCACCGCCTGACGTCGTTGCTCCGCCAGACCATCACTTGAAGCTCTGAGCTCTGCCGGGCCACCACTTCAGGCCCTCACCTCCGCCGAACCACCGCCTGACGTCATTGCTCCGCCGAACCACCACTTGAAGCCCTGAGCTCCGCCATCACTTGAGGCCCTATCCTCTGTCGGACAACCACTTGAGGCCCTGAGCTCTATCGGACCACCACCTGGGGCCCAAACTTCTACCGGACCACCACTCAAGGCCCGGACTTCTGCTGGGCCACCACTTGATGCCCAGAGTTCTATCATAGTACCTCCCTACTACAACAATCTTTCAGACCCTTGTCTCCTGCCAACTAGGATCTTTCAGACTCCTATCTCATGCCAACTATGATCTTTCTGATCTTTGTCTCCTATAATGGTCTTTCTGACCTCCATCATCAGACAACGATCTTTTTGACCCCAGTCTCCTGCCGACTACGATCCTTCCGACATGTATCATCTACTATGGTCCTTTAGACGTCTATCACCAGACAACGATCTTTTCGGCCTCCATCATATCGACTATGGTCATGCCAACCAAACAAACATGTCTATATAAATTATGATATTCAAACTTTGTTGAATTTATACTATGATTTTAGTGAAGGAAATCTAAAGGTGTTGATGTTGATGAAGACAATAAAATTAAGATAATCCCTTCCTTAAAAGAAGAGGAACTAAATGGCTTGAGAAATTATTGTGTGCGAAATCCAAATGCATTCGGATTCCAATCACTATGTGCCACGTCATTGAACGCACTGGGCCCCAGAGTGCATCCGCTGACGTGGCATGTTGTGATTGAAATCCGAATGCATTCGGATTCCACATACAATAATTTTTCCTTGAAATGAGCATGACAATCCCTCTTCTAGAACGAGAAGAGATTAAATGACCAGGATCCTGTATGCAATTGAAGGTTGTTTGAAAGGTATGTTTCTTTGGAGCTCGTGACAAAATGCGATTATGCTTTTGAGACCAATTATTGAAACGAAGATTCCTAATACAAATATCAGCCTTATAATTGACTTTAATTGACGACTTGCAATACGAAGGCCGAATATAAAAATAATTAAAAACTAAGGAATTACAAATATAACCTTTGAAATTTACACCATTATATTTTTAACTATCAAATTCATATGTTTCCCCCTTAAGCTGGCCTTAAAGGATTTGTTTATGTCTGCTGATGATTGAATCCCTTAAATTGACTGATGTAACCTTCAACAACCATCGACATGATTATAGTAAATATGTACATACTATTAATTTCTCATTATGCTGATTAAGAGTTGATTGATTTGAAGTAAAATGAATATAAAATATTTCAAATGCATAGACTATAAAAATATTAGTGCTTAGTACGAAATAAAAGGAATGCAAATTAAAATTTTGAAGTATATGAAATTCACAATTTAGTTTAATTTGTTTGTATTTTAAAACTATTAGACTTAACTAATTTTTAAATACACTATAACTTTTTGGCCATTACAGTGGCCGCTCAAGATAGATCGCTGCCACCCACCTATGTCGGCTTCCACCACCCACCACAGCTTCCATCTGTCGTCGCTCGTCAGCAGAACCATCAACCAGTACTGGTTATCGTTACCATCAACTGCCACCACCACTACTGTTGTCAACCACTAGCCAACACTATGTTTAAACTTTACGCTACATTCTTTTTATATGAAAAAAGATCTCCAAATCTCTTAGTCGTCAACTCCCACCACAACTTCATAGAATATTACTTTTATTTTTTTTTATTTTTTATAGTATCATTTTTTATAATACAAACGTTTTTATAGTATCATTTCTAAAATTTATTTGACATTTTTAATTTTTTCGTGCCATGTATTAAAAAAACAAAAATATTATTTATAAAAAAACAAAATAAATAAAAAATAAAATCAAGCCGTTTGCTGCTTCTTTGCTTTTTTTGTCGTTTTTAATAAATATATATAATTTTTTATTAAATGATATACTTATAAACAAATTTTTATTTAACAGTTTTTTTTTAAATGATATTATAAATAAGATTGTAAACTTAAATATATATAGTATCTATAAAAGGGCAAATTTTAAAAGTATCGTTAATAAACAAATTAGGTGATTAAAAGTAGTTTTCAACTTTTAATTAAATAAATATTTAAGAAATCTGATATTGTAAAAAAAATTATTAAAATGTTGTAAGAATAAAATTTAATTATATTATCTAATTTGAGCTCAAATGAGCACAAATTAAGGGTTTAAAGTAATATAAAATCCTCATGATATTAATTGTATGGTCAAGTGGTCTCCAAATTTGACTCAAGGGAACCATTGGCTTGAAACTGGTACGACAATTGCAGCCGTCTACAAAAAAGTTAGCTGGATTCGTCTAGTCGAGCCGCTCGATTTACTTAGTAAATAAGTTAAAAGTTTAATGCATAATAGAAAATGAATTTAAATTAAAAATTAATAAATAATAGTTTCCTATTAATTAAAACAATTGCTTGATTAAATTTATTTTTTTATATATTAATTTTTAATATAAATTTTAATAGTCAAAATATATTTAATAAATAAGAGCTTATGCTTCCAACTAAGAGGTCTTGGGTTTGAGTCTTTGTGTATGCGTTGTGTGTATGAGTTTGCCTTAAATGGCCTAAATGTCCAAAAAAAAAAATTTAAATATATCTAAATATATTAAATTATTTAAATATGAACAATTATATATTAAAATTAAATTTTATTCTTACAACATCCTAATAATTTTTTTACAATATTAGATTTCTTAAATATTTAATAAAAAAATTTAAAACTAATTTTAAAAATGTACGACTCAGTTATAACTAAAAAAAGAAACAAAACTGTAAAAATAAAAAAATGAGAAAAAATTAATCTAATTTTAAAAATAAAAAATAAAAAATGATACTATCTATACTACTATATAAAAGTGACTTGGAATTCCACTCTTAGCAAATCCGGGCCTTTCATTTTAATTAATTTTAATTATTCAAATCAAATCCTAACCATTCATTTAATTATTCTAATTATAATTAATTAATAATTATAAATTTATTCACATAAAATTGCTACATTAATGTAATGAAATAATGATGCATTAATTAATCTGTAAGCCGAAGGAGTAGTCGTTACTCGTAGTGAGAAGATGAAAGGGATCGGACAAAGGAAGCTCGATCGCCACCCTTTCGGTCACTTGGAGCAACGGGAAACTTTTCGGCTTGCCACTTTCTCCGCAGTTTCTCCGTATCTTTCTTCTTCCTCACTCCGCCGTTTCTCCATATCTTTATTCTCAAATTATTTAGCTAACTTCACCTTCTATAACTTCAATATCGTTAATATGCCTATTCGAATTCCGCTGTCCTCCCCTTTATTTATTCTTCTCATTTCTTTTATCTGCTTCGTGTGTTCGCCGCTACGGCTTTCTTCTAATGTCATATCGGAAGCCATGACGGGAACTCTTCGGAGGTTTTCATTTTAGATAGAGTAGCAGGTTATCGATTGCCTTTTTCATAAGAGCTACTCTCTTTCATGCCATTAGAGTTATATCCACCATAAGACTTTCCAAGTAATGCATTTTGTTGCACCTCATCTTCAGCTGAGGTATGACTTGATAAGGTATCTTCTGCAGTTTCCTCATGATTACTTAGATTCTCTGTTGAATCTCCTCATTTTTCTTGTTTAGTTAGCTCAATGGACAAAATGGGAGTTTCATTTATGATAATTAGAGCTCCATCACTAGAACCTGTTGTTTCCTTCTACAGGGTAAGCAGATGACAGAACATTAATATCCAATATGCTCTCATTATCCTCAAAATTCTTCGTATTATTATCAGCCAACATAGAATCTTGAGAGCTATTATGAACATCTGAATCTCTGACGGGCATATTAAGGTCAATCTATCTTTAATTATGTTTTGATTCCATTTACTATGCCCAAATGCCTCATAGCATTTCATCTTCTCCTCCATTGCTTTCGCCTTAATTACAACCATTCGATCATCACACTTAGGCTATTTTTTGTCACCTCAAAATGCCATCGATAGCCAAAACACAGATTTATAGGATATATATTATTTGCTCATTGGTTATCGTGTTTTCTCTCAACTTTCACTCTTTATCTATTGCAACCCTAAAGTGTAAGAAAAATTCATGTACTTATATCATGGATTCATTATCATACGAGCCTTTTTCTTCTTCTTCTTCTCCTGCTATTTATTCTTGCTCTTTGCTCTTGAAGCATAGCTCTTTCAGTTGAGCCAAACTCCCTAATAATCTCTTCACTAATAAAATCCCCTCCAGCTTCTCCTGCTTTGGCTGTTACAATATATCCATTATCAATTCTTGTTTCTTAGCTTTGTTATGTTTCTCTGGCTACTAGATGATGAATTTTTTTTGGAGAGGCAGTGATAGTTATTGCTAACAATTGACAATTTGGTCATGTTGGATTCTTCCTCTACTTTAGCAATGATGCATCAAGGATGGTATGAAGCTCCTCTAGAATTTTGCTTGTAATGCTATTAAATACTTATGATCGTACTTCTTCTACCAATGTTGCTGCTACTTCAAGAACCTACTTATATGTAGTTTTTTACTTGGATATTCCAACTTTGTGCAAGATTCTTTGCAGCGGTAGGGTCTGGATGAATTTGTATGCCACACGCTTGCAACCTCATATTGTTGTATGTTCAATATCAAGGATGTGATGATATCCCTTCTCTAACATTCTTACTCTTTTTTAATATACACCTATATATGTTCACAAGCATATGCTTTTGCAAGTTTGGCTATCAATTATTTGCTTAATGACCTTACTAATTTAACCTGCTAATGTTGGATATACTTAATGACCTGTGACAAAATTTGTGTTGTATTCATCACAATTTATTTTTGGTTTGGAAGATAATGCTATTGCTCTTTATGTCTCTATGTGTGCAAGTCTCACTTTCTATGTATTTGTGAGGCATCAAGAATGTGTTGAGAAGGCAACCAGTGCTGCTAAATATTTAGTTTCAAGGATTATATCAGAATGATAGATGAGAAATTTTATTTTCTCTCTACGTAATGTTTTCCATTGATGATCTGAGCCTCTTCTCTATTCTTTTCCTTGGGGTATGTGATAATCCCTAACTTTGTGCAGTGTTGTTAGGCTATTTTAGCAGGCAATTATTTCTATTCAGTGGCATGAATTTATTCTTTAATTACTATTGTCAATGAATGCTCCAGCTTTGAGGTATCATTTTTTACATTACAGGGTCTTTAGCTGTCACGACCCGACCCGATCCGGGACGGACCCCGCTCGCACCGGGCCGCGACAAAACCTTTTTATCCAGGATCTGGCTTTGGAATTTGGTTACTGAACTGATTCTTCCAAATAATTAAACTCAACAGACACACAAATACAGAGCTACTATGAATCATCAAACACAGCGGAACAAAACATCTATCTTTTTCTTTCTTTTCCTCAAAACAATCATCTACAAATACGGTACATGGCTAGCAGAAGAAATACAGAAGAAAAGCCATGACCGTACAAAAATCAAAAGTACAAAAGTACCTATACTGATCAGACTCTGAACTCTAGTCCTGGACTTCCTTCCCTTTCCCAGAACCTGAAAACCACCAGAAAATAAGAGTGAGCTCAACAGCTCAGCAAAGCGACAAACCTCCAATCAAAATTCTCAGAATCTCAAAACCAACACATCAGAAAAAATCCAATCAGAAATCGGAACAGAATCGTACAGATATCAAATCGGACAGATCAGAACGGAACAGATCAAATCAGAACAGATACGAACAGATCAAATCAAAATCAGAGTCGTACAGATCAGATCACATAAAAATACCAATCAGAACAGAATAAATCAACAGAGTCAATCAGAATTGCAGATCATATCAGAATCACAATTGCTTACAGAACAGATACAGAAATCAGAATCATATCAAATCAGATATCAGATAATATTTAATTTATAGCTAAATGCCCTGACACTGACGGAATCTCTACGGATTCCGGCCCCTTATGCCTCCCTTCCCAGACACTGACTGAATCTCATAGGATCCAGGCCCCTTATGTCTCCCTTTGTGCTCACGGCACCAGAACAGATGTGCTTATAGCACCAGAACAGAATTCATCGGATCCAGAACAGAACATATATCATATTTCAGATTTGAGCTCATTTCAGATTTCCCAGACACTAACTGAATCTAATAGGATTCAGGCCCCTTATAACTCCCTTTTTATAGCATATACATATAGCATTTCAATTCAGAAGAATTCCGGGCAAATCAGAAATCAGACAAAAATCGGGCAGCACAACGGCAGTATACAGAAATTACACAAAATTTCCTGAAAATCAAAATTCATCAAATTCGCACAGAATGTAGATAATCACATTTCAGAACATTTATTCTACTGCACAGATAATTTCCAATTTCACAGAAAAATGCAGTCGACTAAAAACACCACCGAATCAAAAATACCCGGACAAAAATCTTTGGAAAATAACCAAAATGTGCACACCCGGCACGTCAACAATATACAGAAAGTTACGCGGTAAAAACTGAACCAATCAAAAGATACGGACGAAAATCATTAACGGAAACGAAATCCAGACAGAAAACACCGCCAAACACGACGGTTCTGAAAATTGAGAAAGGCGAAATGTGCCTTACCTTGCGTACAGCAAATTCCTGAACAGTCTCTTCGGACGAAAATGGCTCCGCGTCGTCCGAAAATCAACTTTTCTCCAAAATCCCGTGACTTTCTCTCTCCTCGGCTGATATTTTTGTTTTTAATGATTTTCTCTCTCCTCAAAATGCCTTGAAATCAGCTTTATAATCTTCAGATCGGCCCGGCCGATCGCCAGATCGTCCCAGGACGATCAGACCAATTTGGATCGTCCTGGACGGTTCCCAGAACTATTCTCAGGCCGATATTTTCTACAGTGCCAATCGGCCTGGACGATGTCCTCAATCGGCCTGGGCGATGCGTACAGAAAATCACCTGGAGCAAATCTGGGCACATTCTGGAGCAGAATTTCCACTGATCGTCCCAGGACGATCCAGATCGTCCTGGACGATCCTGGAGCAGATTTTTGATATTACATTAGATTTCTAAATGGATTCACCATATGATTAAGTTAACACATCTTTTATCATTGTCTCGAATTCATTACATTGAATTAAAGATAACTGATACATTATTGGGTGATTTGTCATCTCAACACAATGTCACATTATTGCTTTTAGTCAATAATGGTATGAAGCTTTCAGGCAAACTATTCAACCATATTAAGATCTTTTCTCTTGTGATGGCTAATTTGGCAAATTTAGTTTTTTTTTTTTTTTTTTTTTGCATTGGCATCCTACGGCATATTGTGCTGAAAATATGGTTGGGTAAATCATTAATCTTATGGATAATTTGGTCATTTTATTTGGAAAATTTTTTGCTGAAGTTATTTTCACTCATTTTTAGTCTGACATGGGTTATGTGACAAGTGACCCAACCTTTATGTACATTTTATTACATAGCACTATAATCATGAATTCAAAGATTTTATATCATTTTTTTGTGCTTTTAACTCAATTGTAAATGATATGTTTCTTATCTACTTTTATTTTGTGGTAATAAAGATGTAGATGATTAATTGTAATATTTTACTTTCTGACTGAGATAACTGCTGAAATAATAATTTAACTATTTATAAGAGCTTATAGAGTGCTTGAACAAAAATTTTAAGGGGTTCATATAGTTTTTAGTAGAGAACAATGTAGATCTCACCAATGAAAGATATTTCATCATCCTTTACCGCTAAAATAATTGTTGCAAAAGCTTTTGGCTTCATTTGGTTTGATTTTTGTCCTGCTTAATTTTTCTTAGAGCAGTTTTAATTTATCTAAAAATTATTCTTTCAAAATCAACATTATTTGTGCTCCTCCTTATCTGATAATGTCCGGATTGATATTTATTTAAGGTCAAGTAGTTAAAAATAGATTTGGGTGATTTAAAATTTGGACATGCACAAAAAAAAGTAGAAAATTCTCCATCGAAGTTGTAAAAAAAATTAATAGTCGGATTAAGAAGGATAAGAGTTAAATCTAAGCTAATACAAATAGAAGTTGTTGAAAAATATTTGAAAAGAGTATATTTGACATCTCAGACAATACTTAATATGAATATATTAAAAAAAATGAGAATTCATAATATTGATCCCAAATTATTGGGACAAGGCTAATGATGCTGCTGCTTTACTAATGAATTCATGAATGCATAAATTGTCTTAGCAACTTGTGAATTATGTAATGAGTAAATCATGATTATATTTATTTCAACGTTTAAAAAGAACATCAACATAGATGTACAAAAGGAGCTAAAATCTCAATACTCCATTCTAATGTTGTGCTTTGGATGTCCTAATAATAATCCTTGTATCATTAATGCAGAGATATTCTATTGATCAATGTAGTCATTCCCTTGATCAATCCTCATCATCTAAAATGTCTAGAAATGATGAGGTGGTGGTGTGAAATAAAAAATAAAAGCAGCAAAAAATGATATAATCGTGGTAGAGCTTAAGGAATTGGGAGACATCTAGAACACTGAAGAGATAGAAAATGTATCTTCAAAGGCGCCTAACACGAAAATGGAGTACTAGAGTTGGTCCTCGCATCAATTTATTGAGAGAATACCCTTCTGATTTGCAATGCAATACAGTTGAACAGGTCAATCTTTCACCAACCACCCATACTTGGTCTTAAACTCCTTTCCCTTCTCCTCAACCAATCCTCATGTGAGGCCTTCTCCACAACTGGCTCAAATGTGTGTTCATGTCCTAACAATCTCATTTATACTCTCAAACTCAGAAAAAAAAAAAAAAAAACAAAGTGCAAATTTTGATTTTCAATGAAGTAAAACAATACATCAACATTGGCTAAGTTTTTTTTTTTTTTGGATTGAAGCACAATTTTTATAGATAAATGCAAGGTCATGATTGAGGAAGAGAAATTATCGAGTTCTTTGATAAAGATGGTTGCTTATATAAGCATTGGCATGTTAATTTGATAGCATAGATATTCATTGAGTAAAAAGCTCAATAAAAGGATGAATAGAGTATATAATTTTTTTTTGTTATCGAACTTTTTTATGAATTTCTTTCCAATTCAAGTAATCATTTAATCAAACATAATGTAATGAAGTTATAACAATAAATACATACAATGGAAATATCAAATATAATAAATAAAATAATGTGAAGGCTAATAACACACTTACAATATTTAAAATATAAACATATTAGTAATATGTGCACATGTTTACACAACAAAAAATATATGATATGATATATTTAACTGAGTTATCAATTTTAAGTACTAAATGAATAATGTAATCTTCAATTACAACTAAGTTAACTTATTTTTAAGTTGGTTCTATAGATGTAATAACACAACGAAGTAATGACATTGAATGAATTATTAATCTATTAAGAATGTTTAAAGCATAAAAAGATAATAACTTTGCACAAACTTATATAAGAAAATATTTTTTGCCAAACACCAAAATAAGAATATCCTCAAAACAGATTATGTTAATACAAGTAATCTAAATCTAAAGTACAAGCATATAACTACTAAGCATAATGAAAAATAATTATCTTAACTCAAGAGATTTTATCACCTTAATTAACATAAAAGATCCAAGCATAATAATGACAATATAATTTTATAAGTAAGAATATTTTATAAAGCAAGATGAATAAGATCAATATGACAATATAATGTGATTCAAGTAGGTTGTAAGCCCATAGACCAATTTTTAATGAGTATGTTTTGATGTTGATATAACAGTGCTTGAGTTTAATAAAATGGTTTAATATATTCTCTTTTATAGATAATATTATTGATATTGCATTTCATAACTTAATTTTAAATTTTATTGTATCATTTTTTATTTTTAAAACTTTATTGACGTGCACCATGTGCACGTGCATTTATACTTGTAAAAATTTAAAAAACCTTAAGAAAAATTTGCATATACCCCCACAACTCGTTTTGAGAGTTGATGACTGGTCAGTTTTGCATAAAGAAAACGATTCGGCCAGTCGTTAATTTAGGTAACAACTTACTCATTATCGGGTTGACCCAACCAACAGTCCCGCTTACTCGACCTAAGTCATATATCCGATCTACATAATCAGCCAAATGGGTGCCTGTTGACCTCTACAACCAGTCCAAAAATCTTAAATTTGATAAAGAGAATTCAATTTGAATGTGAATTGCATTGAGTTTTGTTATGCATTGGTTGAGGAAGCAATCAAAGGAGGAACATCAAGCTCCTGTTAATGAAGTTGATTTGTATGGAAACATTTCTCTCCTATCTATAGTGGGGCATGGCGGTATGGGAAAGACAACTCTCTTGCAACATGTTTATGAAGAATAAATGACAGTGGAATTTGATCTTAAAATGTGGGTTTATGTTTCCATCAACTTTGATGCAAAAAAATAAAAAAGAGGTCATAGCAGGTATGTTAGAATCTCTTAAAAAAAGGATAAGCCTAATTTGGATTCACTGGATGCACTTCAAAGAAAACTTGAGGAGGAGATGTCCAAAAGGTTCTTATTTGATGCGGAGCATTTTAAGCTTGAAATATTCTTTAGGATATCTTACCTAGTTTGTTATGAGCTTTTCTATAATCTTCTATAGATAGTTTATATAGGGATGTTTTGGAGGAGGATGGCTCATTGAATGAAATATTTTACTCTTTGAAGCCTTAGAGCTTGTGTTCTTCTTCTTCCCTAGATTGGGATCAAAATCCTTCTTGCAGGTCGAGTCTTCCGACGATCAACTACATCAGTTGGTATCAGAGCCTGGAGATTGCAAAGATCGATGAACTGCGTAAGAAGGTCGGCTGTCGACGAAGATCGAAGCCGCAAAATAAGATTGGCGGTCGACGATGATCGACGCCAAGGAAGGTGGGCTGTCGACGATGCTCGAAGCCGGATCGCCTTGTATCAAGCTCAAGCAAAGGATTCACTGGATCGGATTGACAAGAACCTTCGAGCAATAAGAAAGATGTGAATGTCGTCGGCAACCATATCGAGGTATTCTTCTTCTTCTTCTTCTTCGATCTCCTCGTCCGCTTCACGCAAACACCATCAGTCCCGCCATACTCCTGCCGTCATTGATGACTACACTACGCTCGAACTCCCTCTCTGATGGCGAGATCCGCCGCTGGAGTATTAGCTGCTCGAGCTTCTGTTGTGATGGCGCGATCCCCCTCTGTTCCAACATCTTCCGTCTCTCAACTCCTCCAGTCCACGCGAGATGGATGCTGATCGCGACCAGACCAGATCTGCAATACGCGAGATGCAACAGATCGCTGATCACAACCAGAGCAATGAGCTGAAGTCGTTCCAACAAATCTCTTCTGTCGTTGATTTCGACTCCGTCGATGTAGCCGCATCCTCCCTCTCCACACCTCCCATAACTCCTTCCACTCCTCAAAATCCCACGACCATTGCGGAACCCACCGGGATGGATAAGCTGCTGGAGGTCGTCAAGGTCCCCAATGATGCCCCATCGGCCAAGCCGTCATCTCCACCGCAGGCAGCGTCAGAGACATCCCCTTCCCGGAAGAAGCCCACGTACGTAAGGCGGGTATCTAGCGCCGGTCTCATGGCTGATTCTGTTCTCCCAGCTTCCCTACTCCACTCTTCGATCCAGGCTTGTGACCAAGCCAAACCCGCCAGTCTCCAAAACTCCCAACCCCGACGACCTGCCGCCAATCCATCGTCGCCGACAGCAGCCGACCAGATCCCCACCGACCAGACTCCCACAACCCCAGCCACCGATTCACCGACCCGCGCGCGCGTGGCTTCGTCCGTCTCTTGCCCGATCTGGATCTGGTAGCCGAAGAAGCAACCGGAATTGGGACTGTTGCTCTGAATTTATCATATGGAAATGATGAATTAACACCAACATCAGAAAACAAGGATGCTGCTAACCATCCTAGCTCAGGTGAAGCTGTTTCGTTTCAACCTTCTCAGCTCACCACTCAAACCAATATCTCAGAAGCTAAAAAATCTAGTGAGCATGCTCATGCATTGGCATCTTTGGCACCGCATTCCTTACCTGTTCAAACAAGTCGCTCTGCAAATGATTTTATCCAAGCCTTAACTGGTCAGATGAATGTGGGTAAAAATATTGCAACGGAGGCAACAACAAACCAAAATAATACCACTACCACTCCTCCATTGCCACCCGCTCAGACAGCGCACCCACTCTGCTCTCGCAATTTTGCTCCAGGTGTTGAGCGCGATCTCTCACGACCAGATTCCAGTCTTGCCGCCTATTCCGACTCCAGTGTTGAGGATATCTGCATAAATGATCCATACCCGCCTCAATGTGTTAATGATGAAGATGAACACAATGATATTTTCATATCAGAGACTTCCTTTCTCACGGTATGTCATGATCTTCTTGCCTTTAGCATTCCTGAAATAAATATAAATGATGTGGAAGTGTATGGCAATGCTGCTGGATGTGGTACTCGGAGTATTTTTACTACTGGTGTGAAAATTTCTGGTCAAAATTCTACTGTCAAAGTCAATCCAGCGCAATGTTGTCAAACTGTTCGACAATATGTCACTACAGGATCTGAACCCCACTTGAAGAGGCTAGAGGAGTACAAATTGGATGGTGTGACATCAATGATGTATACTCATCGTGGCTTGCAGGTAGCGTTTACTGGGAACTATAGTGACTATTTTGGTTTGGCGACTGATGCAGATGCGATAGTTTATTTGATGCTTGTGAATGATGTTAGTCATGGATTGTACCCCGAGGCTATTAGCATGGGTGAAGATGCCAGTGGAATGCCAATTGTGCTTCAAAGAATTCGTGAATGTCTTGAGATTAGTGATTGGACCACTCGTAAGTTTGCTGCAGATGCTTTGGTTATGCTTGCCTCTTATTTAGGTCATTTGATTACCAATGGGACTTCTCAAACAATTGAGTCTCTTGAGGCTTGCTGTTTTGATAAGGTGAAACCCGTGAGAGATAGCATGATGGAGGCATTGCAAGTTTGGGAAAAAGTTTCAGGCAAGGGTGATACTACTGCACCAGAGGATTCAATGGAGAGAAAAGTTGCTAAATTTGGAAATATTGAGAACAAAATCTTCGATCCAGGAATCTGTCTTCTGCAACAACCTCTCTTTCAATAACGCGTCTCGACAGAGTCGAGCCCTTTTAACGCAAGTGGAGAATGATGCGGAGCATTTTAAGCTTGAAGTATTCCTTATGATATCTTACCTAGTTTGTTATGAGCTTTTCTAGAATCTTCTATAACTAGTTTATATAGGGATGTTTTGGAGGAGGATGGCTCATTGAATGAAATATTTTACACTTTGAAGCCTTAGAGCTTGTGTTCTTCTTCTTCCCTGGATTGAGATCGAAATCCTTCTTGCAGGTCGAGTCTTCCGACGATCCACTACATCATTATTTGTCCTTAATGACATTTGGGGTGAGGAGGAATGGCATAATAATAAATAGGAAAATATGCTCTCCCCTCCATCTTTTGGAAGTTTGGGAAGTAAAATTTTGTTTACAACTAGAACGGACTTAGTTGTATTGATGTTTGCAAAGGTAATTAAAAAAGGAGGATGAAATAGTTAGATTAGTGGGCCCAGAGGAAGATGAGTATTTACAGCTCCTCAAATCTCATGCATTTGCTGGTGTAAAGAACCCCCGCTTGATGATCATAAAAATTTTTAAGCCATTGTTGGAGAGAGAGTTTAAAAAAAAAAGCTCTTAGAATCTCCATTGGCAGCTAAAGTCATTGGTGTTCTGAAGAACAAACTGGATGAAAGGCATTGGAGGGGCAATTCTAGAAAGCAATTTATTGGATCAGAATTCTATCTTAAGGCTGAGCTATAAAATTTTGCCAAATCATCTACAAGATTATTTCACATATTTGTTGTACGTTCCCGTAAGATCATACGTTTGATAAAGATGATTTAGTCCAAATGTGTATGGCATTGGGTTTCATTCAGCCGTCTCAAGGAATGACTAGGGAGGATATCGAAGAAAATAATGTAGTAAACTTGTGGATGATAAAAAGTCATCTCTCCAAATTTCTGAGAATATTTAACACTTGTCTGTTCAAACTCCAAATTCCAAACGTTTTAAAAAAAAAAGAGAGAAAGGATTGGAAAGTTTAAATATTTGCAATCCCTTATCTTGTTCAATTGGGGAGTTGGAGCATATGAATGATTTTTGCAAGTTAAGAATCAAACTTCTTCAAAATATGAAGGATGCCGAGGCGGCTTGCAGTGCCAAAATAAATCAAAAGAGGAACCTCATGGATGTCTTTAGAACGGAATCACCTTTATAACGATAATCGGCGGGATTCTTTAACAACTGATCATCGTAAAAATATTTTATTCATGGGTGTCAGGTCTGCAATATGGATGAACAATGTAAATTTGACCTCAAATCTAGAGTGCATTAGACTGGAAGGGTGCTTGGAGTGGCAAACTCTCCCGTCTTTTGCGCAACTTCCCTTCCCTTAGTCTCCAAACTTTTTGGGTGCCGAAAATGAGAGGGCTCGAAAGAAAATTAGATGGGAATGACAAGTGATGCTCCTTTCCATTGCTAAAGGTGTTACATATTTTCGAACTAGAAGCATCAAAGGTCTCTGACTATCAAAGCATTTTCTTCTTAAATCAACGCATGATGGCCATATTAAATTTGTCATAATGTTAATAATAATAAAATACCATTAGTATTACCTCAAGCGAATACCTCCCCGTGCCGATTTCTGCTAGCTTGGGTCTTCGATTTATACCCAGCAAAACAACTGAATCAAGTTGAATGAGCTTCCTTCCACATGAAGTATAAGTCCCCAGTTCCCCTCTTATTCGTCTCCTACAGAAAAAAAGGCCAAAATAACCTCTGTTCCTCCTTACTTTCGTCTCCAATACGTTATAACTTTGCCCTCACTACAGCAGCGTTTTGTCCTTTATTATTATCTATTGTTTTATTTAGCCTTTTACCTGTGTGAGCTAACAGTTACATTTCAACACTATGAATGCATTTCTGCAGCCCACTAAAAAAATAATTCCATTGCATAAATTTATTCTGAATCTCATTCAAAATTCATTATTTCAAATCATATCCTTCCTCTTTTATATAACAGCAGGTTCGCACTTATTATAATGCTTTAGTGTATTAACTGACGCTAATCTTACTGTTAGTCTAAATATGTGGTTGTTGTTATACTTGTGCTACTATTGTTGTTATTTCCAAATGTATGCATGCATGTATGTACAACAACAACAACATCAAGCCTTTATCCCACTACGTGGGGTCGGCTACATGAATCCTTTTTCTCCATTGTGAGTTAAAAAAAAAAGAAAGGAAGAAGAAAAAGAAAGAGTGTGTTTCGTGCATTTTTGTAAAATCTTCGTCGCCACCTGAACGCAAATGATGGAATGTTTTAAAAATTTAGATTTAGCGAAATGTGGCATGGTGAGTCGTTTTATCTAATACATATTTTGTTTCATGCTTTTAGGATCTGGGAGGGGAAAGGATCTGGTTGAGTAGCAGTTTCAGAAATCTAATCTAAGTCTATAAGGATGGTGATGGTGGCCGATAGAGATAATTATTAGGCCTGTCAAAATCGGGTAATGGGTCGGGTTCGGGTTCAACCCGAAATTGACCCGCCGGGTTCATACGGGTCAACCCGAACCCGACCCGTTTTTGGAAACGGGTCCGTTTGCTGGACCCGAACTCGACCCGCTTCGGGTCCGGGTCAACCCGACCCGACCCGTTTGACCCGATAAAAATTAAAATTAGTATTTTGTATTTAATTACAAATAAAAATATGTACCCTTCAATTAATTGTTAAACAAATTTTTAAAATGTACAACAAAACATATCATTTAAAAATTACAAAAAATTACATATCTTTAACAAAAAAAATTACATAAAATAATTATCATTTACAAATTAGAAATCAACAAAATGACCGCGTCGTCACTTTTCCAATGAGCTTATGAGAAAGTAGATAACCGAAAGAAAGTTAACCAAAAAATCAAACCAATGAGCTTATGAGCCGATAAGTCGATGACGATTGACGAAGAACGGAAGAATCAAAGAGCCGCAGAGGCGCAGAGGAGGAGATCTCGAGCGAAATTGACCGCAGAGGCGCAAATAGCTTAGGGTTTTCTCGCTCGAAGAGAGACGAAGTCACGACTCACAAACTGAACGCTCGCAGTCTCGCTCTAGGATAATGGGATGGCTAGTTAAAATGTTAAATGAATAAATGCGAAAACAGGTCGAACGGGTCATTTTTGGGTTACCGGGTTGACCCGAACCCAACCCGAAATGCCATACAGGTCAAAAACCAAAACCCGAACCCGACACGTTTCGGGTTCGGGTTGACCCTAACCCGAATTTCTCGGGTCGGATTCGGGTCGGGTTTTCGGGTCCTGTCAAATGTTGACAGGCCTAATAATTATTGCTTGGGCTGAGTTTACTTTGCCTCTAAAATTAACTAAAACATTTTATACTATATTCATTTTATTTTACTTATCATTCATTTTTCATCCAACAAAATACCAATACTTTTGAAAACATAGATAAAATGTTTACTTTACAACTACACTCGCTTTACTTCAACCAAACAACCCTTAATATATATATATATATATATATATATATATATATATATTACTTGAGGATATTTTGTTATGATTTTTTTTTTCAAAATTTATATTATTCTCAATAATTACATTATGTTGAATTTGTTAGATTATTTTGTTAAATAGGATGTTAGAAAGTAAATAATTAACATTTGAGTGGCATAACTATTATTTTTCCCTATAAAATTTGTTTTGTTGAAATTTGAATAAGTATTAAAAAATTTATATAACTACATCACTGAAGTCCTAAAAATGTCTTTCTTTAGCTCTAAATTAGATAATCCTTTTATTTCATGCCTCTCTCTCTCTCTCTCTTTATATATATATATATATATATATATATATATATATATACTTTGTTTTTTTTTTAATGTTCATTTTGCTGAGTAATGTTTTTCGTTGCGTATCTTTAAGAGTTTGTTTGTAAATTTTCAAATGTACTTGTTTATGCATCAAAATTAGGACTGTTCCGTAAGTTCCTATCATCGTTGGCTATCATACCATCATCATCATTTTACTTTACATTATTTTTATTTTACTTAAAAATCTCTTTCATTCTTTTTATATTTTTCGGAACAACTTCAAATATTTCAAATTACTTCTTTTACATTACATTTCTTATTTTTTTAGCAAATCAAGAGCCCTATATTGATTTCTAGTGTCAATTTTGGTTTAATTCACATCTTAGAATTTCGATTTTTTTTTTTTTTTGAAAAGTTAAAGTACAATATTCACTTACAAAGATTAATTTTATTTATTTATTGATAATTTTGATCTCATAAATTTAATATTTTTATATTAATTTTCGTCATAATTTCACGAATTTTAATCAAATTTAGTAATTTCTTTTGTATTTCAAAATTTCCCATCAAAATCATTGAAAAAACGATCGACCCGAAAAAAAAACCGAAAATTTTGGTCAATTTTATGTAAATTTCTACTACTATCAAATGAATTTTGACCGAACTTTACAATTACAGTTCAACCTACTTCGTTTCACGCCATAGCACACGCCACCGACACGAATAAGCAACATTATAAAAAAAAAAAGTACACGTGCATAATTTAATTCCATATTTCTTTAAGGTAAGGTGAAGCTATACTGCAGGACAATATATGGGAACTTTGCTAAAGAGGATTGCGACCGGGGCATGATGATATGATAATGAGAAAGTCAATCAGTCCTACTTTATTTAATATTGGAATATGAAATTATAAATGGTATAGTCTTATGTTTGTGGGTGTTTATTAGGTAGGTGAGAAATTATTCTATTGTTGTTGAACGTCGTCCACAGATTAATTAGAATGAGCCATGTCAGTACCGTAATGTGATACTGTTTGATACCATTGCCAATGATTGCGGCGGTGCGGGACCCACATGCTTTTCACTTAATCTAGTCAGCAAGTCCCATATCCATCGGATCTTCCACCATCTGAGATGAACGACCACGATCGAGTTGGACGGGAACCCATCCTACACAGCGGGATCTGCTATTTGGATCAACCACATTATAGCGAGATCACAGCCGTTGATCTCAAAATCAAATGCTGTGATTTCGTGCAGTTCAATAGGACCGAACCGAAACCCTAGAATAATTTTTCGCTTCGTTCTCACAAACAACTCAACGAAATTTCATGAAATTTTAAACATAAGCTTTACACATGAACATAAATCATGGGGCGGTGTTTGTTTGGCTTAAAAGCATCTTTTCATAAAGCTATTTTATCATATGTATAGTGACATATTCTAAGAATTTTTGAGAGATCTAACCGTTGGATTTTCACGTTCTTGGGCCTGTTGCACTCGTAGATTGTCCACGCACAATTTCCTAGTTGAACAAAAGCTTCGAAACCCCTTGGATCGAACGGGAGAAGCTTTGGAAGCTTTTGATGCTCGGTTGGCCAGAGATCTCGCCGCCAGCGAGGTCTTAGTGGCGGGTTTAACTTTTAAAAGATGAGGGAAGGTGGGGAGAACTCTCACACCAATTTTCTCGGCCAGAGAACGATTAGGGTGAGAGCAATTGCAAAATGTCCTATCTAAAGCCCTAATTTTCTCTATTTAAAACTTCCTTACTCCTGATCAACGACATAGATTCATCCCATGGCTCATTAGGAGAGAAAAAGGAGTTACTTGGTCGTGGTTTTGAATTCAAATCCCTTAGGGAAGGTTTAATTGCATTAAAAGGCCTTTAATTTCATTCAAAAAGGGTCAAATTGACCTATTAAAGACTTGGGTTGACCAAGTCAATGGTTGACCTGGTCAACCCAATCAAATAGGTCCAAGGGGTGGGTTGGATCTAAGAATAGAGTTTGATTTGGATTTAAAATCAATTTAGACCCATTAAGGCTCAATGGGTCAACTCGGGTTGACTCGGTCAACCCGGTTGACCTAAAAATGGGTCTGAGCTCAATGACCATGGACTGACCCTTAGAACCCAAGGGTTTGACAAATTCGAGGTCAACAGCCCCAAGCAGAGCATCATAAATAGGCCTTCTTCCTATGGAGTAGCCAACGAGGCAAAGACTCCAATCCTGCGCAGCTTTGGAGATTTTGTCCCCAGCAAAAGCAATGATCTTAAGTTCTGAAGGAAAAAAGGAGAGTGTGATGTCGCTAGCAAGGGCTTAGAAGAATCCATGATGTTCTTCCAGTTACGAGGCGAAGGCAAGCTAGCACCTGCTTCCAGAGAGTTGAGGGGAGGAAAATCATGAGAAAAGGTGGAAGAATCCATGGAGAAGCACGAGAATCCCTCCGACTGAGCCAGAGGAGGGAGGAGAAAGAGGCGGGAACCCAGCAACAGGAGGGAAGAAAACCTTAGCAGAGCTTCTCTCCCCTCCGCTAAGAGAATGATATCCACCTTATATTTGTAAAGCAAAAGTACTTCTCTGAACACATAGTACAACACCTTTTTATTAGTCTCTATATACATCCTTTTACACGGCAAATACAAGTGAATCTTTTTTTTTCTCAAGTCTATACTTAGTGTGTTCTTTAATTTTACTTTTCAGCTTGCAGTGTAAATAAATGTAGCAACCATTTCTTCGGTTAGGAACGTGATTATCCAATATCTACTGCTAAATTCATATTTAAAAGGTTAATATTGAGTTAGTAAATCAAATCTTTGTTTAAAATATAGTTGATCATTTATCAATAATTAATGCTAAAAAACAATTTCTTCACCCTTGCTCTCTTTTTTTTTTTGAAACATAAGAGATATTTGATCTTGGTATACAGTTTAATCATAGAAATATTGCTTTATTTAAATAGAAGTATGGTGGGTCTGAGTATTCGTGGAGGTAGAGAGATATAAAATTTAACATCATAGCTTTGTACTAAAATTCCCCATACCTATAGATAAAAAAGAAGAGTTTAGTAAACATACGAAACACCAGAACTTTTACACATAAAAAAAAAACCCTGAATAGTGAAAACCCCATGGGGCCTTGCCCATAAAATGAATCAACTAGTATTTGTTATTGGCGACTAGCCTTAATCGAAAGTTCTCACTCATTACCGGGATGAGTGGAATGAGTAATTAACTAAAGGGGCTTGCACTTATAGGAAACCTAAACTCAGATCATAAAGTCCTCAAAAAATTAGGGCAAAGTCTCTAGTTAATGTTTTATTCAAAATCCAATATGTATTCTAAAAATTTGCCTCGGAACTTAAATGTTAAAACTCTCTTCGACGACCCATAAAAGGAAGAAAGAGGCTGGGGCACAAATTTTCGCCGCCCACGATATTTTTATTTATTTTAATATGCTAATCTCTGCTAATGATTTACTTGGGGGGGGGGGGGGGGGGGGGGGGGGGGGGTAAAAAACAGATTTATTTCTTGGCTTTAAGTTATATAAGAGATTAAAATAATTTTTTTATAAGAAAATTAAGAGTTTGAGGAACAAATTATAATCATTACGTCACGATTTTTATTGTATGTAATATATTCATAAAAAAATAGTTACATAATTTATTGATCAATTTTTTTTGTCAAAATGGATCTTAAAAGTATTATATTTATTTTAAGATATGTGTAAAATACATTTTAATTGAATTTTTTTATAAAAAGTGAAACTATTTTAATGTATTATAACATTCCAAATGAGATGATGAACTGACGAAAAATTGACTATTGGAAAACCGCCAGAAAATTAACCTCCTGAAAACCACCGGGAAATTGCGTCGGTAATAGATGATTTTTCTGTAGTGTTTAATTTAGGCCCCCCTTAATAAAATTTCTGGCTCCGTCACTGTTGACACATATAAATTACTGAATGAATCTGCTTTCGTGTCATGAATATTACTTGCCAGTAAATGAGATGTAATGAATTATACATTTATTTGAATGTTACAACCAAGGTTTTGAAAACCGGACCGGACAACGAACCGGAAGAAAGAGAGGTTCATGGTTCGACCGGTTCGACCAGTCGAACCGGGGTCGAACCGGATGACGTAATAAATAATAATATTATTAAACAATTAATAAGATTGACAAAATAATGAAATATAAAAATCATATAATTTCCTATAAATTATTATTAATTTATATTACATAATATAAGTTATTTAAAAACTTAAAATTCTCAATATAAAATTATAAATATAATTAAATATTTTACTATAAAAATATTTTTTTTTTGTAAGATAAAAATTTTTTAGAGTTGAAAAATTAAAATTTTACAAATTTTTTAACATAAGAGTAATTCATTTGATAAAAAATAATTGTTATTAACTAAAAAAATAAAATAAATATTTTACAAAAAGATTTAAAAAATAAATATTATTCAAATCATGAAAATTAATTTTTATATTATAATTTTTTACTTGAGCCGCTTAACGAACAAAAATAAATTCACATAAACTTCATAATATATATAATAAAATATATTTAAAAATATAAAAATTTAAACATAAATAAATAAAAAATAAATATTATCTACTTAAAAAAATAAATATCATTCATATTATAAAAATTAATTAAAAAATTTGTTAAAAAAAAACTATATTGTATAGTGTATATAAGTATATAACTATACATGAAACTAAAAATGAGTTTTGGCTTTGAGGTTTAGTCCCACATCCCTTGGAAGTGACACTTTGTATTGTTTATATACCTCTTTGCTTTCACACAAGCCATCAGCTAATTTGGGTAATGAAGGCATACGGTTAAAATAAACTGTTGAAACATGCCTTAAACACATATTTAAAGTTTTATATTAACATTTATATATATTTAACACTAAATAATTTATTAATATTAAAAAAAATTGAACCGGCCGGTTTTAAAAAACCCGGACCGGTTTGCCGGTTCACTGGTTGAACCGGCGGTTTTTGCCAAAACCGGCCGGTTCGAAGCAGAGCTGGTTTTCAGGTTGAACCGAATCGGCCGTCAGACCGGTTCACGGTTAAACCGGTCGAACCGGCCGGTCCGGTCCGGTTTTTAAAGCAATGGTTACAACACACCAATCTGTAAAATCATGAACATGATGCAGCTTGCTGTTAGGAGGGGTAAATTTAACAGTTTATACACGAATAAAAAGAGAAGCTAAGCAGGCTAAAATAAATCCTTCTCGATCTCCAAGTAATATCACACCAATTCAAGACTTCTTCATGATATCACAAGAAACAATAAAAGCGAAGAATAGGTAGCTCCAGACAGAGACGGTAATTTTGCGCCCCAAGCTGTAGAAAGACTAAAATCTACAGTCTAATCATGACCTGGATCAAAAAGTTACCCGGAGCTCACTTCAGCCATATCCTTCAATTTCTGAACTGGATCAAAAACTTTTTCCGCCGCTAGAATTTCAGTCTGATTTTTCGCCATCAAGAGAAAGACTATAGAAAACAAAATCGACATCCTGACAAATTCGCTCATCCTCCTTATCGTCTGCTGAACTTGAGACGTCTTCCCCTGAAGTGAAGCTGCGGGGCGTTTTAGTGTAGGTGAAACATTCGATCTCGTCCCAGACAGTGATGTTATCAAAGTGTTGGATTTGAGAACACTCATGAACTCCATTTTCTTTGTTAAAGCCTATCTTCCTCACCAATTCCTCTTTGCAACTTATTCGCAGGTAAGTTGCTTTTATGTTGTCGTCAAACCACATCGGAAGTGAGTCGGCACTGAAGTCTTTCCAATCAATATTTTCCAATGTATGTGTAAGCTCCACCAAGTTAATTCCCGGACAGTCCTCTATCTTTAGTCGTTGAAGCGCCGGAAGTCCCGAGATCTTTTCCAGGTAAGGGATGTTTCCAATTTCAATGATTTCTAGAAAACGGAGGTTGTGCAGCTTTTTTAGGAGGAGTTGGGTTGCCTTACATATTCTTATTCTCTTCAATGAGTTAGCTGCATGAAACAGTACTTCTTCAGGAAATGACTTGAGCTTTGAGCAAGCATAAATTTGCAAAACCTCCAATTGAGACATCACAGGTATATCTTTTCCCAAACTACTCCACTCCTCCCAGTTATCCATATTTTCAAAGCTCAATAGTTTCATTTTTGGAAAGAAGACAGAATTTTGATATGAACCATTTTCTATGTTGTTTGTGTAGAATTCTGAGCCTATGCTTTTTATTGATGCTGCACCTTCAATATAAAGTGCTTCCAAGTTAGGCAGCAATCCTAATCCTTTAAGTTTCTTGCAATTGCTACAACGAGTTATTTTCAAGTATCGTATATTTATTGGAGATCCCAGCCAAGTTGGTAACTTGCATCCCAAATAGTTGGTAATTTTAAGAATTTTTAGTTCGACTGGAGGGCGGAGATCCTCAAAGACCTCCTCAATTCTTTCGGAATCTTCTATAGAAACTTCATTAGAATCACTCTCTGAGCAACTTAGTCCAAGCTATTTGAGGTATTTTTTGTCTTTTAGAGCAGCACTTTTTGCTTCTGGCCTGTTTGACACCCTTTCCAGCTTGAACAAATCTAATCGTCTGTAAGCCAGTTAACATGATTGGTTAGTTCTTGAATTCAATTGAAGAAGATATTATTAGAAACACAACAATATAATACGGGCTTATTATACTACCATATATGTAGCGGCCATGTACCGCAACTATACTTATTTATATGGTGTAACCTGTAACAAGAAAGATAATAATAATAATTTCCTTATTCTGCTTTCGAGTTCTGTGCTCAAGCTTTCTTCCACTCTCTGTTTCTTGTGTTCTTTAAACTTCAACAGATATCATCATAATATAGATTGTAATTTGTAAGTTTGGAATGCAAGCGTTTTATATATGTTCAACATAATATGCTTCATCATTGGAATGTGTTGGTGCATCACAGATAACATTGATAAATTTTTTTTCTAATTAAATAGGTTATTATATATATGAGATAATAAGCACACAAAACAAGAGTAAAATTTGATTAATAAGCAATACAAACCTTAGCTCCGAGAGTGTCTCCAACTCCTTAACAATAGATAAGTCCCGTGCAATATCCTGATCCGGAGGCACGGTGAATTCAAGAACTTGTAGTTCGTTCAAAGTTCCCACTCCCGGCAGTAGATGATCCAATGCAGAACCTTTAGTAGAAAGAGAACATAGATGATGCAACTTCATTATGCATGAAGGCAAATTATAGAGTTTTACACACTCAGAGACATCAAGAATCCTCAGAGCATTGAGGTTTTTGATTGTTATGGGCAACTCCTTTATAGGAGTTTGCGATAGGTTTAGGTACCTTAGCAGCTTGAGGGAACCTAGGGATGCAGGCAACTCTGTAGCTTTAGTTCCTCGGAGCCATAGTATTCGAAGATAACGAAGATGATTGAAGAGGTTATTATCAATATCACAATAGGTTTTATCAAAGATAAAGAGAGTCCTCAACGACAACTGTTTTTGCTGAGATCTTCGGTGGATGTTAGTTGTTTTGTCGGGGTCACCTATAGAAGAAAGACGCCGCAGCTTCTCCATCTTACCAACCAATCCAGAATCTAAAATATCTTCTTCTTTTGCAGCGACCAGATTCTCGTTTCGAGTCAGAAACTGAGAGAGCGAGTAGAAAAGGTCATGCGTCTTAAAATAAATTGCTTCTATGTATATTCGATCAAGTATCACGAGGTTCCTCTGTACTAGAATCGTGAAATAACTGTCTGCAACATCGTGCGATGATATACCCCTTTCATGTTTGATGAGCCCCTCCTGGATCCAAAGGTTTTTTGCATTCATAATCTTAAAATATCTGCCTGTGGGCTCCGAAAATTCGACCGCGGCCTTCCCACCGCGCGATTTCTTTTTTATTATTCGAGCGAGAGAGTTTTAATTGAATAAGTTCCGAGGTAAATTTTGGAAGGCAGATGGGTTTGTAGATAAGACACTACCCAGAGATTTCACCCTCATTTTGCGAGGACTTTATGATCTGAGTTCTGGTTTCCTATAGGCGCAAGCCCCTATAGTTAATTACCCCTCCCGATCACTAGAGAGAACTTTCGATTAAGGCTAGTCGTCAATCAGATACGTAGAATATACGTGTTATCTGGCATATAGTAGCAGCATAGGGTTTTAGGATTTGGAATTTGAAAATTGGTTTGGATTTGGGTATTTGGAAAGTTTGGAAATAGTTGGGAATTTGAAGATTTTGATATTCAAAATAGAAATTGCACCATCTTGCACTTAAAGCGGATGGTGGGGGAATGGATGATAGACCCGATCAAGATTCCATGGTTTCGTCGTCCCGGGCCATCGTGGTCCCTGGTCTACTTAGTCAGAGGAGGTAGTCGACCCAACCTGACAGAAGGATCCTTGTCGACAGCCATGGGTTGCTTCGTCCAATGGTACCTTGTAGACCTGGGGTGAATGTTTGTCTAAGGGGACAAATTTAAATCCACCTTAGCTAACAGAGGGCTTTGTGCCCTATCGATTATATCCTATTGATTCATATCTCAAGGATTTGATGCCAATAAGGAGCGTATCGGCGCTGGCCATAACCGGTATTTGTGGTGCCATTTGGCGGCAAAACCACTCGGTTCAGAGGGCACCGGGTCATAACCGTTTACCTGCAGTGCCATTTGGCGGCGAAACTGTCGGTTAGAGGACACGTAACACGTCGTTACTAGCAGGAGACTGTTTGAGAATGTATCCTAGTGATATTTTCGACTAGGCATTTAGCTTTTTTGTGAGCTGAAGTAAATTTTAATTTGTCCACCTCGGCAAACTGTTGCGGAGGGCGGATGATTTTTGCTTTATGTGTTTGATGGATTTATTTCAATTTTAAATATCTTGGAATTTTGGGATTCTGGAATTTTGGACTTTATGGAGCTTTAGATTTTCGTAGGCATATGAGTGGAATATGAAATATTTAGAATGGACCCCTCCGGTTGATATTAGCATTCAACACGACCATCATCGGGGTGTTTGGGGTCATTTCCATTTGTTGACTGAACCTTGTTGACTCGGCCGAGCTGTTGGCCGAGGATTGGGTTTCGTAGGCTTTGTGCCATTGTTAGTAAATTCTTAGTGTTATAGAACTTGAAGGCCTAATATGAATGTATTAATACAAATATACCGGTCGCCGCAACCGTATATTTGCTCAATGGTTCGAACCCTGTCGACTCCTATTGATCCGTATAGAAGGATCGGGTCCGAACATGATTTACTTGTTGACCCGCGAAGCATCCCTGGACGTCACGTGTGTACCAATGGCACGCTCGCCGGGGCCCTTGCGGGTGTTTGATCGTACTTTCCCCTTTAGTGTACCTATGTGTATACAATTTATAGTGCACGTGTAGGGGTATTTTGGAATTGTTCGTAGACGCCTTCTGTCCGCTTGCATAAAAGTTGCGGATCCGATGGCGTGGCGTAGCAGCTTCTGAATAGAGTTGTTCGCTGCTTTGTACAGGTAGACTGTCGTACACTACTCGTTGCATTCTGCTGGTGGATCGTAGTGTACCAACTAATCTCCTGCTTTATGTTGTAGAAGCTCATAGGAACTTATAGTCTTTATGTATTTTGCTGTGATTTTGATCTTTACGATACATCCACTATTGCTGGAGGTAGATGTATTCATCGTTAGACTGATGTTGACTACATGATACTGCATTTACTGTAGTCTTTATGCATCTACCCATGGGTGGATGTTGTGGCACATACATCTATGTCAGTAGAGAGATCGTATGTGTTGCAGATCTTCCATTGTATATAAGGGATTTTGCATTTATCACAGTTCTTGTATATTTGTCATCCATTTCTTCGTATGTGCTGGTTGTTGTCATTTGAGGGAGTCTAGTGTATTTGTTTACACTTGAGTGACATCAGCTGTGTATGGCCTTAGTGTTCTATCCATGAGCACACTAATACACCATTGCAATCAAGTTGTTTCCCCTCAATGTTTACAAGCATGCTGCATTTATCGTGTATAATAAATTGCAAATCACTATGCCCACCATAGTTCTTGAAGGCTAATGACATGAATAACAACATTATCATTATTTCCAGTTAAAATCAGCATCTGGGTTGGCATAATCATTGTGGACAGATTGTATCATTCTTTGGGGGATTCTTTCGTTAAATACTATTCAACTTCTTTAAACGAACTTGTGGATCCACTGGCAAGGACATTAAACCACACATTGAACATCCCTTCAAGAATAGTACATGATAATTTGTTCATTGATAGTTGCTTGCAATCGTTTGAATGCTTCAATTTGATTGAGATCAATTCATATACACACTGGATATTTATCACCCTTGAGTCATATGGCCTTTTGATTCAAGTCAAGTTCAAATCAACTTTGATTTGAGACTTTTGATCTTTTGAATTTTGAATTCAATCACATTAACTATAATTCATTATGATTTATTGCCTTGGATTTTAGACAATATATCATAAGCATCCAATATATATCAAGCTAGCATATTTATTATACATTGGTCCTTGCTTGCATGATTAATGATATTGATTGGCAAAATTATAATCCTTATCATATTTCATGCTATTCATTCGATGTTCAATGTCTTGTTCAAGTTCAAATACAAGTTCGAGTGTAGTCCTTGTTGTCTTGTAGATACCAAGTCCGATTTCAAATAGTAAGCTTAAGTTTCAATTTCATTTGCACATCTCTTTTTTTATTTGGATTGAAGTTTATTTAAGTAGATTGAATCAAGTCCACAAGTCCCATTTTGCTCCAAGTCATTGTCTGATTTCAGACAAAATTTCGGCAGCCTCCCGGCGTCTCCCCCGTTTAGGGGAAAAATCAAGAGGCCGCCTACCCGCCACGTCAATAAAGACGTGCACGATTGGTGTTGGTGAGACACCGCGGCAGTATTTTTTATTATTTTCTCCCACCACGGCCAATAAAGGCGTGCATGGGGTTTTTTTAAAAAGTATTTTATGAAAGATACAATTTTGCTTTCCCCCCGCTCGGGGGTACTTATGAGTGATCCCGCTTCGCCGTACGTGCCGCACCGGGGTCCCATCCTACCACGACCAATAAAGGCGTGTATAGGACAGTTCTTCGATTTTCCACGAATATTGAAGTAGTATTTTGAGTTTAGAAACATTCGTACCTTCGCGGGTTGTAGTGGTTGACACATGGATCGAGGGGTCACTCGCCTACCTCGTCGTAGGTGTCGCAACGGGTTCCCTCCTACCACTGCCAATAAAGGCGTGCTTAGGTGGTTTGCCGGTCCGACACGAACGTCGAGGAGGGAGAGTGAAGGGGTGCAAGTATATATTTTTTTAAATTAATTATAATTAATTATAATTAATATTATTTAATCATAATTAAAAAATTTAATTTAAAATTAACTTAATTAATTATGATAAATATTAATTAATTAAAATTAAAGTAATTAATTATAATTTAATTTAATTAACTATAATTAAATTTACTTAAATTATAATCAATTAAAATCATTATTAATTAATTATAATAAAAAATAATTAATTAAATTATGATTAATTTAATTAATTATAATTAATTATAATTAATTAAAAGTTAACATAATTAATTATAATTAAACTAATTTAATTATAATTACTTATATTAACTGATAATTATAATAAATAATAATAATAATAATAAATAAAAAAAATATCCCTCCACATTCTCTGTTTCACGGGATCGGGCCGGAGAAGCGCGCGTATGGGAGAATGTTACCTTCACAGCTCAAGAGCTCCTGCTATTACTCCCGATCAAAATTTTATAACCTCCGATCCAAACAGGAAGGGGCGACGTCGGAGGGAGGCGGAGGAGCTGAAGGATGCGGCTAGGGCTTGAGGAGCTCGGTTTTGGGAGGAGTTCGGTCGAGTCTAGGGCGTCGGGTAGGGAGGAGAACGACCGGTTGATCGGAGGCTTTGGAAGAGGAGGTTAGCTTCTCTCTCTCTCTCTCTCTGTTGGAAGCGAAGACGGCGGGATCTGTGGGTCGGGAAAGAGATCTCGTCGGGTTGAGCTTCGGTACAATGGAGCTAGGTCGGAGCTGTGGTCGGACAGAGAGCTCGATCGTGTGGGATAGAGGTATCGGCAGAGGAGGTCGGGAGTTGAATGTCGTGGAGAGAAATGGAGGTCGTGGGATTTGCGAATGGGAGAGAGCCGAGCAGCGTCGTGTGTGATCTGCGAATGGAAGGAGTTCGGGCTCTATTTAACGACGCTGAGGGAGGCTTGATCGAAGCGAGTCGCAGGATATCCGGGCAGGAATCGCGGGAAGCGACGCGAGCGGCGCCGAGTGCACAGCAATTCGACGGGATTCCTGGATCTATAGGGCAAGGTAGGATTTTGAGCTTCTTTCCCTTTTTTTGTTCTTTTGGGTATAACATGGAGGTCAACACTGCCTTTAGGAAACAAGGAACAATACAAGAAACATCGCTTGATATCCGTAGGCAGGTCTTGGTAACTAATGTATAAAGCAGAGCTGATGTAGTGGATCGTCGGAAGATGCGACCTGCAAGAAGGATTTGGGTTTTCCCAATCCAGGGAAGAAGAAGAAGAGAGCTTTTCAAAAGCTTCAAAGACTAAAATATATCATTCAATGCATTTCTCCTCTTACACATTCCCTATATATAATGCCAAAGCAAGGAAAACCTAGAGAATCCTAGAAGATTCTAGAAAACTTATAGCAAACTACATAAGCTATTCTAAGGGACACTTTAGACTTAAAATGCTCCGCATCATTCTCCCCTTGCATCAAAAGAGCTCGACTCCGTCGAGGCTCGTCATTGTTTTGATTAAAAAAATATATTTAAGTATATATAGTTTTTAAAAATATTTAATTTTCTTTAGGAATATTAAATTTTAAATTTTGAAATATAACACGTTGTTGTGAACAATATATCGCCTCAAAAGACGAACCAATCGTTCCCTAACGGGTTCAAATTTCAGAATTGTAATCATATCCGAATTATCGTAGTCAAACTCAAAGGGAGAATCACATTTGACCCCGGAGAATCAAAATGGAATCTAATCAATTGTTTGACTATTCTAATTCGGATAAAGGATCATCAATTTCATAATCGAAACCACGATAATAATTGATATATCTCTCCGAAGAAAGAAGAGATCAATTATTATGGATCGTTCGAAAATGACGATAATGATCGTCGGGTTTGATTTTCCCAAAGAAAATTAATTAGAGATTTTGAAAAATTGTTTTTGAAAATTAATTCTGGGTTTCTAAATCTCCTACGAGCGCAAGCCCTCGTAGTTAATTACATCGTAGGAAATAGATTTTTCCTATAAAAACTCTCGATTAAAATAGCGATATAAATTTTATTTAAGATTTTCAACGATTAATATCAAAGGAGATTAAGGTTTGGAATTTTTAATCGGGAATGATTCAAGTTTGAGCAGTTATTTCTGGAGTCAAAGGAAGAGGTGTAGGGGGTGTTTTGAGATTCTGAATTACTTCAGAAACACCCCAGTCTATCCTAATTGTTAGGCTCGAATTAGATTGAAAGTGATTTAAGGTTTAAGTGATCAATTTTATTAGAAAATTGGGATTAGATTCCCGGAGGTTGAGGTCTTATAGCCCGAGCTAGCCTCAGAACCTAAGTCTAAATTGGGTACTAAAAAGTGACCCGGACCTAGCTAATGCAGTGCAAATCTGGACTTACCCCGGCCTGGATTGGGGAGCCACCTAAACCACCTAAATGATTTTAAAATCATGTGTCTGGTCTTTTAATGTTGAGTGGTAGGGACGTCGTTTAAGAAAAGTTTTAAGAATGAGGCCGACATCTAGAGCAGATCCTAATTGGCCCCTTTGACTTATGTTAGGTTTGATGCTTAAGCAAATGCAATTAAAGGTTCAAAGGTTTTTAAATTAGTTGCTAATATGATGCATGCTAATCGACTCGATTAAAAGTTTGAATTTGAATGAATGCTATGAAATGAGGACTCCCGGCGGTCCCGGGCTTACTTCCTAAAACGTTAGAGTTTCTATATGAGCTTAAATATTTTTTATTTGATTTAAGTAGAAAAGTTTTAATGAGTCCTTAAGAGCCTACGATCGGGTTCCAGGCTAAATCAAAATCGACATGCAAGAATCGCCAAAAACTACAAAAAGCAGGAAATCCTATATCGCAATCAACATCAAACATTAATCAAATCAATTAAATTAATATTCAAATTGAAAGTCTATAGGCAAAGTTTCCTTGCTTATTACAAACCAGGGTCTGCTGAAAGTAAAGTGGCTGGGCACCACTGACAACAACCCGGGTTCTAAACCTAGGACTCAAGTGACTTTGAGATTTGGGTTTCTTCTCGTCGTCCATTTCTTCGTCTTCTCACGAATATCTTGATTCGTCGGTTCTGGATATCCAAATTAAAAGAAACTCCCCCTTGAATGGGGTGTTTTCTTTCCTCTTTGGATATTTGAATAGCATCCAAACTTGATCTTCCAAATGGACGAAAACTCTCCCCTTTAGGGTAGGGATGTCTTCTCCTCTTTGGAATTCAAGTTGGATCTAAACATCCCAACTCAAGTCACTTTAAATACAACTCAAATTATATCAAATTACATTAAGCAAAATTGAAAAGTCTAGACTCGATCCTGCAGGGTTATCCTAATAATCAGCAGTTATATAAATAATCCCAAGCAGTTAATATTCAATCTCAAGCAGTTGATATTCATTCTCAAGCAGTTGATATATTTGAAATTTAAATGCTCAACAGAGTGCAGTAAATAAATAAACAGACATTCAATCAATTCTAAGCTAACAACCAGCATGCAGTGAAAGCTCGAAAACCCGGCACACAGCGGAAAAGTAAACACCGGCCTAGCCTAAAACTAGAGTTGGTTGTCCTAGCAAACCATCTAAAGTGTGTGAGGTAGGCCGTGTGGTTTGGATATGTCCTATGTAGGACAAATTGTTAAAGTTGTTTGACGTTCTGATTGGTTGAAAGGCTTAAGGGAAGATTTAAATTTGAGTTTAAGTATTAATGATTTGATATTGATTTTAAGGTTGATTAATGATTTCTGGAGTTTTAAGACTATTTTCAAATTTTAAGAATTTTCTGGATTATTCTAATCATTTAATCAAGGGGTCAAAAATTGACTTTTTAATTATGAGTGTTTTCTAGAAAGTTAATATTTTATTAAAATACTAGACCTTAATACGATCAATTAAAAGGTAAGTACGCTAAAATCAGATTTTTCTACGTTTAGTTACGAAGGTTTGAAGTTTTGAACTGATTTTGACCTATGTTTGACCAAAAAGTTGACTTTTTGACTTTAACTGATTTTTTGAAGGTTTGAAATTTTTAATAAATACTAGACTTGATTGTGAGTTGAATGCAAGTGAGTTTGGTCAATTTGGAGTTTTCTAGAGTTAGTTATGATTTTTCAAAGTTTAATGTATTTATTGAATTTATTTAATTGTTTAATTAGAAGGGTTTTCTTGATTTTGCTCCAAATGAATTCCAAACTCCTTGAAATCAACTCCAAAGGTCAGGAATGACCCAAGAAGAGATTATAAAGTGTTTGGAAATTTTTTGGAATTTTTAATTATTATTAATTATTTATTTTGATTAAATATTAGTTTTCAATTAAAATTAAATTAAGATTTGATTTGATGTCTGATCAAAGGGATTTTAATTTTCATTGATTAAGGACTTAAGGCTGGTCAGTTAGAGGTTTTGTTTGTATTTTTTAGATTTAAACTTGATTTATTGCATTTTTTAGAAGGTTTAATCGCTTAATTAAGGGTTAATATTGACATGTATAAGTTTCTGACCTAATGAGCTCCAAATTGAGTGAAATTTAAACCTAAGGTGTAAAATGTCACTAAGTTTAATGTTCTCAAGTTTCACCCCTATTGGGTATGTGTAGAATTTCTTAGAAGTTTTCTAAGTTGTCTAGACCTTGTCCTTAATTATTGTTCTTAGGTGTCAATAAAGTTTAATTTGGCTTGAAATTTTGTCCAACTAACCCTGAAACTATATTACACATACCACAGAAAAATATAATCTTAACTCTAAGTGGTGTGTGAGTTATGAATTTTTAAAGTTTTGGGTCAAAATCTGACCAACAACTTTGAAAATTTAATTCACCAAAATTCAGCCATCAAAATTGGTTAAAGTTTTTATGGCATATAGTTAGAACAACGTAGTATACCCTGTCCAAATTTGAGAAAAATCCGATTATTGGATTGAGAGTTATCAAAGAAATTCAATTTTCATTAAATCCTTAATAACTCTGTATATAGTAATCAAATTTAGTCAAACTAAATTTTAAAATAATCTTGGGCTCAAGACAATTCCAACGAGCCCAAGAACATGAAATTTGGACATAAAATGAAGTTTTGGTGAATTTGTGAAGTTTTGAGCATTTAAAATGAATTTAAAATTCATTTTTAATTAATTAAACCGCCGGCCAATCATTGAAATGACGGCAGCGGCGGCTTTTAGCACACATGACACGTGGCTCAATGTGATTGAGCCACTTGCCACGTCATGAGGAGAATCGGGCCGTCCGATCCGCTCCAGATCGGATGGACGAACTAGATTTTGCCACATCGGCGCGTTGTTTGGCCAAATGACCCAGGTTCGAATCCCTCTGGCTACAGGGCGCGGTCTGGCTTGAGCTGGACCGTCCGATCGAAATACACAGCCGATCGAACGGTCTAGATTGCTCCCGAAATCATAGTTCAAAATAAACTTAGATTTCAAATGCTCATAACTTTCGATCCAACCGTTCAAATTTCATGAAATTTGAAACATAGGATTTAGACATCATAATCTTGCAATCCATGGATTTTCAAGGCTCCATGCATTGTGATTATGAAGATATCAAGGTTTGATCATAGAATTTAAAACTCAAATAACTTTCTAACCTGTGGTCTGATTTTGACGTTCTTGGGCTTGTTGGAAATCTGCTACAATCCTCTACAACATTGTAGAAGACATCAAGAGCTGATTCTTTCCGGATTAGAAGTTATTCTTGAAAAGCTTCTTTCTCTCTCTACCTTCTTCTCTCTTCACCAATGGGGCTTTGGAGGCTTGGATTTGGTGGAGAATGGTTTGAGAAAGCTATGAAATCATATGGAGAAGCTCTAAGAGGAGGATTAGAGGCTGTGAGAGCTTTGGAGATGAGGAATTAAGTGAGAGAAGCTCTAGGTTAGAATTCTCCTTCATGAGGGCATTTTCCCTCTATTCAAGTGTACTTGAAGAGTTTGGACGGTTGAGATCAACTGGAAGGGTTGCTGGGATGCTTCCATGTGTCCCATGAGTGGTTGAGAGCAGAGGATCAAAGGACAAGAGGACACATGAGGTGGAAAGGCCTCTTGGTCCTCATTTGGCCACATGGAGTGATCTAAGCCATTTGATATTGATCAAATGGCTTATAATCAACTCAAGAATGTTCCAAAAAAGCCTTGGCAGATGGAATTAAATGGGATTTGGGTTTAAGGGATTTATTCAAGGGTTTAAGTCATTTTGAGAGTTATTTGGATCCTCTTTGACTTATATAATGACTTGTGTTGATTATTTGACTAGTCAAACAGTCAAATAGGTGCTGAGGTGGCAACCAAAGAAGCTTGAGGAGCTGGTTGGGTTGATTTGGAAAAAAGGCTTGAAGTTAAAGGGTTTGAACTTGAATAAAAGTGAGGAATTTAAGTAAATTGACTAAGTCTTGTTGGATTGACCAAGTCAAACTCAATGTGATTTGGCCTCACATGAGTTTGGGTGGGTTTGGAGTATCTTTTGGAATAGGTTTGAGAGCTCAAAGGGTTAGATTTGACTAAGTGGGATGAAATGACCCATTTGGACTCTTAAGGGCTCATTAGGTCAATCCTTGTTGACTTGGTCAACCAGGTGGGTCCAGGGTCTGGAAATGGGTTCAATCAATTTGAAATAATATTTGGAGACCATCGGAGGTGGTCCCAAACTCTGGGGAGGTCAATTTGGTCAAAATGCCCGTTTTGACCCTTAAAGGCCTATTTGGTCAACCTAGGTTGACTTGGTCAACTAGGTTGACCCAGGGTTTGGGTTTGGGTCCGATAAGTTTGGTTTGATATTTGAAATTTTCTGGAAGTGGTTTCAAGCGATTTGGAGGTCGTTTGGTTTGAAATCGATGTTTGAACCCCTAAAGGGTATTTTGGTAAAAAAAGGTTGATCTGGTCAAAAAGGCTTGACCAGGGTCAGGGCTTGAGTTCAGTGCACTCCTAATTGTGATTAGGATACATTGGAAAAGGTTCTAGGATTTGATTTGAAAAGAGCATGTTGAAGTCTTTGAAAAACTCCAAAATTGTCTTTAAAGGGCATTTTGGTCATTTTGACCCCTGGTCAACTGGGGGTCAGGTTGGGTCCACCAAAGTGCAGTTTAATGTTCAATAGGTCCTAATCAAGGGTCTAGAGGTGATTAGATGGTTTGATTTGAATTGAGATCTAGGTTAGCTTAAGGCCATGATTGATTTGACGTTTGAATTGATAGAACCTAAAGGGATTCTAGGGTCTAGGAAAATCCTAGAGTCTAGAAGTTCCGGGATCTAGAGTAGATCCTGAGATCTAAAGTTTAGAAGAAGTTTAGGATCTAGATGGATCATAAGGCTTAGAGTCTAGAAGAATCCTAGGGTTTAGATTGATTTGGGAGAATCCTAGGGTCAAGGTAGATCCTAGGGTCCGGGGTCTAGATTGATCCTAGGATCTAGAATAAATCCTAAGGTAGGGATTCTAGGAGGATCCTAGAGTTTAGATTGGTCTAGAGATTAAATTGATCTAGGGTCAGGACTGGTCCAGGTGACCTCATACAAAAATGAGGTCAACAGTCATCGGGAGAAAGATTATGATCAATCCTCCTGGGTCGAAGATCTTAATTCTTTTGTACATGTTCTCAAGCTGAAATCCTCCGAATGATGAAACATTAATGTTAGCAATCGCCATTTTTGTTCTCGTCAATTCAGGTATAAGATAATCCAAAGTCCAAATCATATGAGTGGTCTGCGGATCGTAGAAGCTCACAACTTCAAACATCTTTTTCTCTTGCCGTGGGATCCTTATATCATGAACAAGATCATCATTAGTAAGCGTGCTTTTAGCTGAGGAAATAAGATAAGTCTGATGAGAATTAGAAGCTCCGTAGTCACTTCTTTCACTCCAGAATAACATGTACTTTGGAGCATCTGATAATATTCCTTTGATCACATGTAGTTTCTGTTTCCAATCAAGCATTGATTCTAGTTTGTCAAAGAGTAGTCGTTCATGACTATTGCTGGGCACTATATCATAGATAAGAAGAAGCTCTCCAAACAAATCGTTTATCAAAGCCATAATGCCAAAAATAGGATCCCAAGTTCTGCAACCACACACAAACGGATAGTTCACTTCTATATAAGATAAATTGTCAATAGGAAGAGTCATCCTATTTATTGTACACATCAGTTCTCTACTATGCATTTCACCGAACAATTTATGTGCATCTTGAATTAGTTGGCCAATAACTTTCATCCGCTTAATCACATTTACATCTTCACGAGACCAGACTTTACAACTCATTACCTTGATCAATTTGAAAGCGGTGTCATGATAACCAACACCACAAATATCTGTATGATATTGTAGTTCAAAACCAGGATTCCTCATGAAGTTAACAAGTTCAGATATGTCCATAACCCCAACCTTTCAGGATTTGTTCTCAGATGAATCAGATGATGATGAAAGGCTCCATGCACCAAACGTAAGGAGAGTACGCTTATTCAGCCCAACGAACGATGGAGGGGTCTCAGCCATGAATGCATTATTTGAAAGGTCCTTCGACTTAAGGCTCCGTAGCTGACGGAGCTCCAGTGGAGGCTCTCCGGCAAGACCATTCACCTGCAGTAAGATTGTGTCATGGTTTTCAAGCTTACCAATCCCATATGAGATATCGTCGGTGCAGCCACAACAGGCCTTTTCTAGCCGAACTAACTTTCTAGGGCTCACGATCTCCAGCTGGATCCAGCCCTTGTAGTTTTTAAAGTACCTGATGTGCGGTTTCAGGATCTTGGTAAGGAGAAGCTGAACTCGATCTTCATCGTTGCTTTTGTCGCCGGAGGCAGTGGCAACTGCTGTGATGATGCTGTTACCATGGGAATGGTTATCACCGAAGCTCAGGGACGTGTGGTTAGGGGAGCCGAGCCAACAAATAGCGTAATTGGTACTCTGTCGATGTGCATTATGCTGTAGGATTCCTTCAGCGGTAGTAGGATGTGCCTGGACCGGGGTTATCGGAGTAGAGCCGTCATCCATGTTCACAACATTAGACGCTGCCAGGTCAGGAGGTGGAAGCTGGATCGGATGGTGGAAGCTGTCGGTCACAAGCGCATAGAACGGAGTGGGCAGGTTTGATCTTGTTGCTTGGAGCGCGGAAAGGTCCGCCGGTCGGTCGAGAGATAAAGCAGAGGCAGAGCTGGAATTGGATTGTGTGAGATCAGGCTCCACGCCAAGAGCGAGATTGCGAGAGCATAGTGGGTGTGGGGGTGGGAGCTCTGTCTGTGCGGGTGGCAATGGCGGAGTGGCAGCGGTGGGATCGGGTTGAATGTCGGTTATGGGAATGCCGTCATGCGGGTTTGAGAGTTCTGGCGGTCGGAAGACTCCGGTGACAAAAGGATTTGGGGAGTATCCCACTCCCGGAGATGCGTCTATTAGAGCGGAATCGAGCTGGATCGGATCAAGATCGGAGTTCCGTTTGCGCGACGTAATCTGTGGAGGCGGAGGATTTCGCCATTGCAATGGAAGTTCGAGCGGTGGGTATTCCGGCGGTGGATCACACCATTTGAGCGGGAGTTCGAGCGGAGCGTAATCATCAACGACTGGGGGAGTATGGCGGGATGGATAGCATCTGCGTGAAACGGACGAGGAGATCGAAGAAGAAGAAGAATACCTCGGTATGGTTGCCGACGACATTCTCATCTTCCTTATTGCCCGAAGGTTTTCACGAATCCGATCAAGATTTCTGTCTACCTGATCGAGCGATTTCTTCGATTGAGCTTGATAGAAGGCGATCCGGCTTCGAGCATCGTCGACAGCCCACCTTCCTTGGCGTCGATCGTCGTCGACCGCCAATCTTGTTTTGCGGCTTCGATCGTCGTCGACAGCCGACCTTCTTCCGCAGTCCATCGATCTTCACAAGCTCCAGGCTCTGATACCAACTGATGTAGTGGATTGTCGGAAGATGCGACCTGCAAGAAGGATTTGGGTTTTCCCAATCCAGGGAAGAAGAAGAAGAGAGCTTTTCAAAAGCTTCAAAGACTAAAATATATCATTCAATGCATTTCTCCTACACATTCCCTATATATAATGCCAAAGCAAGGAAAACCTAGAGAATCCTAGAAGATTCTAGAAAACTTAAAGCAAACTACATAAGCTATTCTAAGGGACACTTTAGACTTAAAATGCTCCGCATCAAGAGCTGATTTCCTCAGGAAGCCCTTTCACCTCCCACATGATGTTCTTGAGAACAAACTTCCATGATTCTCTTGTTTTGCTCCGGGCAGACAACATCCCCCCTATGGCATTGATCGCTAGTGGTAGTCCATCACATTTTTTGACAAGTTCTATGCCGATATCTTTGAGGTTCCATTTGTCATCCTTCGCTTCCTGCTGCTCCCAAGCAGGAAAAGCTGACTTGTAGAGCAGTGACCACCCATCTTCTAGAGACAATGGCTGCACGCGTTGGGAGTGGACTGCCATCATCTGAGCTGCAACCTCTTCGTTTCTTGTGGTGACGAGCACCCTGCTTCCTTCTGCAACTCCCCTCTTTAGCAAGATTCTCAACAAGTCATTCCATACTCTCTTAGTCTCCCACACATCATCCAACACCATAAATACCCTTTTGTCTTTCACCATATCGATAACCTTCTTACTGAGCGAGTCAAAATTGTGACAACGCTCACCGTCTCCGCCAGCAGATGTTATGATGTTTCTCAATATATCATTTTCATTGTAATTCTGGGATACAGAGACCCACACATTTACCTGAAAGCGGCTTGCGATTATGTGATCATCAAATACTAATTTGGCCAGAGTGGTTTTGCCAATCCCTCCCATTCCAACGATGGCATATACAAGAGGGTTGTCGCGGTCATCCTCTTTGGTAAACAACTCGATCAAGCGCCGAGCATCATCTTGTATTTTATTGCCCACTATATCTGAACGGACCACTACAGAAGTAGTCCTGTCATTCGATCTTATTTGGCTCTCCACCGGACCAGTAGGTGCGAACTTAGGCAAAAGCGATAATTTGGGTATTTGCCCTTTGATATCGTCATTTAACTGTTTATTAAGCCGTTGAAGCTCGACACCAATCCGATGATTGGATGCAACCTTCTTGATGCTGGAAGACTTGCCATGGAAAGAGTAGCGTACCTTTTTAGACGAAGGAGTCGACTTGTCCTCCTCGTTGCTTCTGCTTTCACTATTATTGTCTTTGAGGGCAACGTATTCGTCGAGCAGGTCCTCGATGTCGTAGATGTCCTGGTTGATTTGGTTAAGCCATTGTTTCATGGAAACTTCCTTGATGTTTTTCTTCTCAAAGTCTTGGAGATAGCTCTGGATGCGTCCAAGGGTGACCTGAAGCCTCTTCACATCGTCTTCCAACCTTAACTGCATCGCTAGCTCCTCCTTTGCCATGTTGATCAAAGTTCCAAGCACCTTGGAAACAAGCGACTCGACCGCCGATTCCATCTCGATCGTTTGCCCTATCTAATTGCTTGAATGAGCTCAATTCGATCCAAGTTGACACTTGCACAGGGAGAGCTTCAGCTTCAGCTTCTCTTGTAATGCAGAGACCACAGATCTAACGCGTGAAAAATGCTTTTGAGACCATTTATTGAATCTAAGATTAATCATAAAAATATCTGCCTTATAATTGACATTGTTTGACGATTTTCAATGCACCAAATATAAAAATAATTAAAAACTGAGTAATCACATATATAATTAGGGGTGGATGCAGGCTGGGGGCCTCATGAAAGAAAAACTTGTTCTATTCATGAGAGAGAGAGAGAGAGAGAGAGAGAACAAACCGCTTGAGGAATTTTTCCCTGCGAATGAAGAGTTGCATGCTTTTCTTCTTTAAGGGTTGGAATTTGAATATTGATTAAAAAGTTTTAATTTATAAATTGATTTTGTTTGTATCTCTTTTTCTTTTTTTCAAGTATTCTATTTCTTCTTAAGCAGATTAAAAAAGAAAATCTAAGTAGTAAAATTTATTTGAGTTTAAATAGTTTTAAGATTTGCAATTAAAATTTTTCATGCACTTTAGAGTTCTGTTAAATAAATTGTATTTTTTTTCAATTTAAAAATAAAATTTATAATTTGTCTAATAATTATTCATTATTTTTTAAAAAATTTTAGAAGTAATTATTATAATTCATTGTCTATTAAATTCTCCATCAAACTCTAGACTTATATTGAAAAAATATATTTTTAATAATATTAATAATAAAGTAATTATACAATATTTTTTTTAAAAATGAAGACTTCGTCATAAAAATAGCGTGTGTACCCTTTAATTATTGGAAGTTTTTTTATTATATAATTTAACTTTTTTTTTATAACAAGTCTAACACATTTTTTCATGCACTATGTAGAAAGGTAAATATAAATAAGTAAATTCATGACATCTAAAGGAGAAATTATTCTTTGCGGAGCCAGCTCTATCTTGCAATGTATCCTTAAACTTCTTACTGAGCGATTGTCTTAGATATTTGGGCATACACACCACCAGACGACGGCATTGTATCAGCTAGCTCGTCAGAGTCGAGCTTTTTTGAACACGGGGAGGACTGATACATATCACGTTAATAAGTGAGCCTATGCAGGGCATTTTATCTTCCTTAACAAACTCATGCATTCGCCACTTACTTATTTTACCATTTCTGCTTACCGTACTGCCATTTTCTTTTATGATTGCTATAGTCAGTTTTAGTATTACGGAGAAAAGAAAGAAATACATACAGGAGGAAACAGAATGTATTCGCAGTTTTTGCTTATTATCAATATTACAAACACCAGAAGTACATCGGTTCTGTAGTTTATCCATTGTTCCTTTGATGTAGGTCCCTGCACAAATGGTTTACTAGCAACAAGAAGTAAAAACAATGGAACAGTAAACTGTTTGTATAAACTCAGAAAAAACTAAAAGACTCTGCTTCTCCTCCTTCCCTTCCCTTAAGTATCCTGCTCACTCCTCCAATACTATACTAAAATTAACTACTGAAATAAAAAGGAGCACATGTGCTATAACGGCCTAAAGCAGAAAGTAATGGAGTATATTCTAACTAACTATTCAGGTGTTTGATAAAATGATCCTCCGGCACAGCAAATAAAGATACTCCGCGTCATTCTTCTGACGATTTTTCAAGACTCGTGTCCGATGCACACATGAATTCACCCATAAGGGGCTCCTCCACTTCGCCACGTCGTATTTTAAGTATAATTAGCTCCTCCTCATCTACTTGACCTGAGACGTCTGCCCATTTAACTTGCCTTTCATACTTAGCGAAGCTATTGGGCATTTCGGGGTGGATGAGCCTTAAACGTTCGTTCTCGTCCAAGACAGAGATGTTGTCAAATTGTTGGATTTTAGACCACTCATGAACATCATTGACGCATATCTTCCTCACCAATTCCTCTTTGCAACTTATTTGTAGGTAAGTGGCTTTTATGTTGTTGTCATCCTCATGGCCATGAGTGGAAAACCACATTGGAAGTGAGTCAGCATTGAAGTCTTTCCAATCGATATTCTGCAATGTATGTGTAAGCTCCACCAAGTTAATCCCCGGACAGTCCTCTATCTTTAGTCGTTCAAGCGCCGGAACTTCCGAGATCTTCTCCAGGTAAGGGATGTTTCCAATTTCAATGATTTTTAGAAAAATAAGGTTGTGCAGCTTTTTTAGGAGGAGTTGGGGAGCCTTGCATATTCTTATTTTCTTCAAATATCTATCTGACAGGACTTCTTCGGGAATACACTTGAGCTTTGGGCATGCATAAATTTGCAAAACCTCCAAACAAGGCATCACACGTATATCTTTCCCCCAAACTACTCCACTCCTCCCAGCTATCCATTTTTTCAAAGCTCAATAGCTTCAAACTTCGAAATAAGACAGAATTTTGATTTGCACCATTTTCTATGTTTTTGTTTGTGTAGAATTCGGGGCCAATGCTTTTTATTGATGATGCACCTTCAATATAAAATGCTTCCAAGAAAGGCAGCAATCCTAATCCATCAAGTTTCTTGCAATTGCCACAACCAGTTATTTTCAAAAATCGAATGTTAAATAGTCGAGATCCCAGCCAACTTGGTAGCTTGCATCCAAAATAGTTGGTAATTTTAAGAATTTTTAGTTCGACTGGAGGGAGGAGATCCTCAAAGACCTCCTCAATTCTGCCGGAATCATCTGTAGAAACATCATTAGAATCTCTCTCGGAGCAACTCAGTTCGAGTTCTTTGAGGTGTGGTTTGTCTTTGAGAGAAGCACTTTTTGCTTGAGAGCTGTCCAACAGCCTCTCCAGCTTGTACAAATTTAATTGCCTGGTGGCCAATCAACAAGATCTGTTAGTTCTTAAATTCAATTAAATAAGAGATTATCATAATATAGATTGGAAGTTTGAAGTGTAAGTATTTTGTATATTTCCAACATAATATGCTGAATCATTATAAAATGTTGGTGCATCATAGATAAGATTGTTAGTTTTTTGTTTTCTAATTAATTAGGTTTTTTTTAATGTAAACGTAGATAATTAGCACACAAAACAAGAGTAAAATTTTATTAAAACGCAATACAAACCTTAGCTCCGTGAGTCTCTCCAACTCCTTAACAGTAGAGGATTCCCGTGCAATATCCTGGTCTAGAGGCACAATGAATTCAAGAAGTTGTAGTTTGTTCAAATTTCCCACTCCCGGAGGTAGATGATCCAATGCGGAACCTTTAGTTGTAAGAGAACATAGATGATGCAACTTCATAATGCATGAAGGAAGATTACGGAGGTTTTCACACTCAGAAACATCAAGAATCCTCAAAGCATTGAGGTTTTGGATTGTTATGGGCAACTCCTTTATTGGAGTCTGCGATAGGTTTAGGTACCTTAGCAGCTTGAGGGAACCTATCAAGGATTAGTTAGGATTAATTTTACTTAACTTGTACCTGCAGTACACTACTTCCTGATTTCCCTATTTAAGCATTGTACCTATTACAAAGATTTGAATAATATTCTTCCCTCCTTAATTTTCCTTCTCTCGCTCGGTCTTCTTCTTCGCCCGCTCCTCTTTCATGGTATCAGTGAGCCAAGCATGGGGGATCAAGAATCGTCATCTACCCTCCCACCCGCTTCCTCCACACTCGCTGCCGCACAACGCCAAGAGCTTGTTCTTCCGGCGACCTTGAAATTTATCATCTCGAACATCAAGAATTTGATCCCGAATCCTCTCACCGCCGACAACTACGCCATTTGGCGTACTCAGATCTTTCAGCACCTGTCTGCCAATGGCTATGCCGACCATCTAACTGGCAAAGCGCTTCCGCCCACCGACACGAACTCAGTTGATCACGCCAACTGGCGGCTTATTGACAACAATCTGATTTCTGCTCTTTTTTCATCGATCTCTCCGGCCATCCTCCCTTACGTCATTACTTCTGCCACGGCTCAGCGATCTACACACTCAATTTGCTCTCAAACAGCTCGGTGAAATTAATCTGTTTTTAGGCATTCAAATTAATCGAACTAACTCTGGATTTTTTCTTTCTCAGGCACACTATGCTTCTAAACTACTACAAGAAACTGGTTTCGTGGATTGCAAACCATGTTCCACTCCAGCAACTCCGGCAGGACGACATCCGCAGCAGCTCGATGAGCCCTTCCACGATCCGACGCAATACAGACGAATTGCCGGCTCTCTTCAGTATCTCACAATTACCCGACCTGATATAGCATATGCAACCAATCAAGTATGCCAACACATGCAGAATCCGACCAACGCCGATTTCTCCCAACTCAAACGCATTTTGCGCTACATCAAAGGAACACAGTCGCACGGTCTTCCAGTCTTTCCCGGAGACACCACTCTTCAAACCTATGCAGATGCAGATTGGGCGGCAGACACTTCCGACCGCAAATCAATATCCGGTCACTGCACTTTCATGGGCTCGAATCTTATCTCCTGGTCGGTTAAGAAACAGGTGACTGTCGCAAAATCTTCAACTGAAGCAGAATATAGAGCATTGTCGGCTGCTACTTCGGAAGTCATTTGGCTCCGGCGTCTTGCTTCAGAACTTCAGCTATCTCAGTCCTCTCCTACCGTTCTTCACTGTGATAACATTTCTGCAATCGCTATCGCCAAGAATCCGGTATTCCATGCTCGCACGAAACACATCGAGATAGATTACCAATTCATCCGACAGCACATTGCGGATCGCAGCATTCAAATTCAACACATTCCCTCTCAGGCTCAGATCGCAGACATCCTTACAAAGCCATTTGGTCAAACACGCTTCGAGCTATTACGTTCCAAATTAACTGTTCATTCGCCGAACACTTAATTTGCGGGACGATATCAAGGATTAGTTAGGATTAATTTTACTTAACTTGTACCTGCAGTACACTACTTCCTGATTTCCCTATTTAAGCATTGTACCTATTACAAAGATTTGAATAATATTCTTCCCTCCTTAATTTTCCTTCTCTCGCTCGGTCTTCTTCTTCGCCCGCTCCTCTTTCAGAACCTAGAGATTCAGGCAACTCTGTAACTTTAGTTCCTTGGAGCCATAGTGTCCGAAGATAACGAAGATGATTGAAGAGGGCATTGTCAATATTACCAATGGTTCTATTGAAGATCAAAAGGGTCCTCAACGACACATGTTCTTGCAGACATTTTTTTGTGATTTTAGTCGTTTCATGGGGGCCGCCTACAAAAGAAAAACGTCGTAGCTTCTTTATCTTTCCATCGAATTCAGAATTTAAAATCTCTTTTTCTTCTGTAGCGACAAGATTCTCGTTTCTAGTTAGAAACTGTGAGAGTGAGTAGACAAGGTCATGCATCTTAAAATAGGCTGCTTCTATGTATACTCGATCTAGTATCACGAGGTTCCTCTGTACTAGTATTCTGAAGTACCTTTGTGCAACATCATGCGATGATTTATTCTTTTCATCATGGATGAGCCCCTCCTGGATCCAAAGGTTTTTTGCATTCATAATCTTAAAATATCTTCCTTTAGGAAACAATGAACAATACAAGAAACATCGCTTGATATCCCTAGGCAGGTCTTGGTAACTCATGTATAAAGCAGAGTTGATTTCATCAGGAAGCCCTTCCACCTCCCACGAGCTGCTCTTGAGAATAAAGTCCCATGATTCTCTTGTTTTGCTCTGGCTGGACAACATCCCTCCTATTGCATTGATCGCTAGTGGTAGTCCATCACATTTTTTGACAAGTTCTATGCCGATATCTTTGAGGTTCCATTTGTCATTCTTCGCTTTCTGCTGCACCCAAGCAGGAAAAGCTGACTTGCAGAGCAGTGACCACCCATCTTCCAGAGGCAATGGCTGCACGCGTTGGGAGTGGACTGCCATCATCTGAGCTGCAACCTCTTCGTTTCTTGTTGTGACGAGCACCCTGCTTCCTTCTGCAACGCCCCTCTTTAGCAAGATTCTCAACATGTCATTCCATACTCTCTTAGTCTCCCACACATCATCCAACACCATAAATACCCTTTTGTCTTTCACGATATCGATAACCTTCTTACTGAGCGAGTCAAAATTGTGACAACGCTCACCATCTCCGCCAGCAGATGTTATGATGTTTCTCAGCATATCATTTTCATTGTAATTCTGGGATACAGAGACCCACAAATTTACCTGAAAGCGGCTTGCGATTATGTGATCATCAAATACTAATTTGGCCAGGGTGGTTTTGCCAATCCCTCCCATTCCAACGATGGCATATACAAGAGGGTTGTCACGGTCATCCTCTTTGGTCAACAACTCGATCAAGCGCCGAGCATCATCGTGTATTTTATTGCCCACTATATCTGAACGGACCACTACAGAAGTAGTACTGTCATTCGATCTTATTCGCCGGCTCTCCACCGGACCAGTAGGTGCAAAGTTAGGCAAAAGCGATAATTCGGGTATTTGCCCTTTGATATCGTCATTTAACTGTTTATTAAGCCGTTGAAGCTCGACACCAATCCGGTGATTGGATGCAACCTTCTTGATGCTGGAAGACTTGCCATGGAAAGAGAAGCGTACCTTTGTAGACAAAGAAGAACTCGACTTGTCCACTTTGCTGCTCGTGCTTTCACTATTATTGTCTCTGAGGGCAGCGTATTCGTCGAGCAGGTCCTCGATGTCGTAGATGTCCTGGTTGATTTGGTAAAGCCATTGTTTCATGGAAACTTCCTTGATGTTTTTCTTCTCAAAGTCTTGGAGATAGTTCTGGATACGTACAAGGGTGACCTGAAGCGTCTTCACATCGTCTTCCAACCTTAACTGCATTGCTAGCTCCTCCTTTGCCATGTTGTACAAAGTCCCAAGCACCTTGGAAACAAGCGAATTGACTACCGATTCCATCTCGATCGTTTGCCCTATCTAATTGCTTGGATAAGCTCAGTTCGATCCAAGTTGAAACTTGTTGCAGGGAGAGCTTCAGCTTCAGCTCCAGCTTCTCATAAAGAGGAATGGATGAACTTCTTGTGGAGTGGACAGATCACAGATCTAAGACGTGCAAAAAGCTTTTGAGAACAATTATTGAAACTAAAATTCATAATACAAATATCGTCACCATCAGCTTCTCTTCACCACAACCATCAACCACTACGGCTCACCTGTGTTGACCTGTAAGTTTTTGATCTCACCTACTCCGACCAACCGCTGCTTCTGGCTGCCGACTCCTCTGCACAGTGAAGCTGATTCGTGCCTTAGCCAGCCTCCAAGCTTCCCGTCGACTCGCCGGACCCGCCTACCTCCGGCCAAACCGGCCTCCGTCGACGCCAAACCCGTGCGTGAACCTCCGTCTCTGATCCTACCCTAGCCCGATCGGGCCTTCTGCACGTTTCCGTCTCTCCCTCTTTCTATTCTATTATACATAATAATATATAGTATATTATAATAAGTATATTATATTATTGTATACATATCATATTATGATATATTTTATTATATATTATATTATATGATGTTATGTAAAAATATATGTATTTATTATAATATACATTATATTATTATTATTATTATTATTATTATTATTATTATTATATAATATTGTATTATATATATGATAAACTAAATTTTTATAAAGAGAGAGAGAGAGAGAGAAAGAGTGGAATGAGAGGATTTTTCAAACAGGGAACTTGTAACAAATCTCCGACAATCAGCAATCAATAATCGTCGCCAATCAAAAGCTTTTGAAGACTAATTCCGGGGAGGTGACGCCGGAAGGCTGCCGAAATTTACTGAAAAATTTGGGACTTAGTCAAATTTTTGAAATGATTGGAAAATGCTCAAATGATCATTCAATTTGAAAATAATTATAATATTAATTATTTGATAAATTAAAACAATAAAAAAAGGGATCTCTAACCGAGCATCGACAATGTATCACAATCTACATCCAATCTATGTCAACCACTCGATCTACAACCAATCATTGCCAATCGAAGCTTCTGAAGACAAAATCTCCTCGCCGTTGATATGCTCCGGTCGAGTCGAGCCCCTTCTTACCTCTCGGCGCCAGGGAGGGGACGTCGGAAGGCTACCAAAATTTTTATTGAACAACAGGGGACTTAGACATAAAATTACAAATTGATTCAATCATAATTTAAACATAAAATCAATTTTGAATCAAATTTAATCACATAATATTAGACTTAAACTCAAAATGACTAAGTTCTAATTTGATTTGAAATTGACTTGACATGTGATATTTCTTTCCAGTGTTCTTTAGCAATAATTATCCTTCATTTTGCTAAAAGAAAGCATATCACTAAAGCACAAGAAGAAGAAACAATGAATTTATAACATATTTAATTGATCTATAGGATATAATAGAAAATTCGTGGCAACCAATGCAGTTGATTTACAAGTACGAACAAGATCTTCTAATGGCTATTGGATAAATTTCCCTTACAAGCTATAGTAGATGATACGATAAGCTTGAATAAATTAAACAACACATCTTCTACGTATCACAACTCAAATCTGACTTAGATTAACACCACTAAATCCGCAACATGTGTGCAAGCGGACAGAAGGCGTTCGTAGGCCCCTTAAATGAAATATCGGGTATTTTTCTAAGTAAAATTTTGATTAAATGGATCATATTTAAATATTTTAAAATACCTTTATGTATTAAATGTGATCCATTAAATTAAATATACCCCTGCATGTACTCCGGTCAACATGTTACAAATATAAACACTAATGATTGAGAATGCTGCGCAGGGTCAAATGTTATAACCCGCATGTGCTCCAATCATCACATCTAAATTATAAATCTAATGATTCGAGAATGCTGCGCGGGTCTAATTTCAAGTTTCATCCTCCTCAAAAGGATTGGAGTCGACACGACTTGAATTGCAAAATGCCTCTTAAAATCCTACAAAAAAATACAAGTGACTTTAATGTCACCCCGATGATAGCCGTGTTGATCGGAAATCTCAACCGGAAGGGTCAAATCTCAAATCAAACAACAACTCAAATTCTTGAAATGAAATATATCACCTCAAAATTAAAATTAAAAATCATCCATCTCCCGCAATCATTTGTCGGGGGCGATAAATTTAAAATTAACCTTAGCTCACAAAGAGCGAATGTGTATCGGTGTATCACTTTGATTCATCCTCAAATAGTCTCTTGCCAACATGGACGTGGCATGTGTCCTCTGATCGGGTGGTTTTGCAGCAAAATGACACCATTAATTATATTACGATCACGGCCAAAGCCCGCATGTTTCCTAAAGGCGTCAAACCCTTGAACGATGAATCATAGGGTATATTTGATAGTCATAAAGTCCTCTGTAAACTAAGGTGGATTCAGATATATCCCCTTTGACAAACATCAACCCAGGTCTACAAGGTATTCTTGGACAAAGCAACCCACGACTGCCGACAAGATGTCTTCTGTCAGGTTGGGTCGACTACCTCCTCTGACTAAGTAGACCAGGGATAATGACAGCTCGGGACGACGGAACCATGAGATCATGATCGGTCTCGTCTTCATTCCCCCCACCATCAATTTTAAGTTTATAATAATAAATTTCAAATCATAAAAATCTAAATTCAAAATTTAAACCCTAAAACTATTGTTATTATATGGTAGGTTTATAACCTATTCGACCCCTTTAATGACTAGCCTTAATCGAAAGTTCTCTTCTCTTATCAGGAGGGGTAATTAACTATAGGGGCTTGTGCCTATAGGAAACCAGAACTCAGATAAAAAAGTCCTCACAAAATGAGGGCGAAAACTCTGGGTAGTGCCTTATTTAAAACCCAATCTGCCTTCTGAAAATTCCCCCGGAATCTAATTTAGTTAAAACTCTCTACTGTTATCATCACACAAACACTTGAAAATAAAAAAATGATTGATAGCGTATAGAGGCCAGGATCACAATCCAAAATTAAAAATTTTTTGAGCCCACAACCTGCCACCACTAGTGACCACTTTCTTTCAACTTTAGTCTCCGAGCCATCAGCTCTCATCACAACTTCATATATGAATATTCCTTTCATTATTTTTACAATTTTTATAGTATCATTTCTAAAAAATATATCATTTATAATATATATTAATATAAATATATATAAATAAATTTTAAAAGAGAAAAATAAATAGTTAAATAAAAATTTATTTGACATATTTTTATTTTTTATAATATCATTTATTAAGACACAAAGAAATATTATTTATTAAAAACAAAAAAAAAACGAAATAAAAAATCAAGTCATTAACTGGGCTAACGACTGCTTCTTTGCTTATTATTATATATATATATATATATATATATATATATATATATATATATATATATATATATATATATATATATATATATATATATATATATATAAACTAAATGATATATTTATAAATAAAAATTTGTCAAATAAATTTTTATTTAACTATTTATTTTTTTATTTTTTTAAAAAGGATATTATAAACAAGATTGTAAACTTAAACATTCTTTGATAAATAATTATCTTGATTGGGCATGAATCTCGAAACAAAATCAAGTTGGAAATTTCCAAAATTAATTCGGAGACCATCTCAACTCCGTTTTCAGCAAACTTATAGTCGAACTGAGCATCTCGGAAATACAAATCAACGACACCAAATTCAACTCAATCTGAGCCCAAACGAGTCCAAATCAAGGACCCAAAGCGCTATTGGAAGGTTTGAACCACAATTTGGATTACCAAATGATCTCCGAAATTGACGAGCTTATAGTCGAATCGAGCGGCTCGAGAAGACAAATCCAACGAGCCTAAGATCGTTGAATTCCAAAGTCATTAAACCTCCAAATGTCTGACGAACGGTCTATGATCAAGGGCAAATGTGGAGTGTCACCTATTTACGGGTCATGCCACTCTAGAAAACTATAAATAGACCCCTCATTTCTCTTGAGAGAGGAAAGCAAGAAGAGAAGAAAAGAAGGAAGAAGCTCCTCCTCGACCACCGCCGGACCACTGCCGGAGTTTCACCGGACCACCCGCCGGTCCACCATCAGAGTTTCACCGGACCGACTCTTGAGCTTTGCCAGACCACCACTTGAGGTCCTCACCTCCGCCAAACCACCACCTGACGTCGTTGCTCCGCCGGACCACCACTTGAGGCCCTCACATCCGCCGGACCACCGCCTGACGTCGTTGCTCGGCCGGACCACCACTTGAGGCCCTCACATCCGCCTGACCACCGCCTAACGTCGTTGCTCCGCCGGACCACCACCACTGAGGCCCTCACCTCTGCCGGACCACCGCCTGATACCGTTGCTCTGGCGAACCACCACTTGAGGCACTCACCTCCGCCGGACCACCGCCTGACGTCGTTTCTCCGTCGGACCACCACTTGAGGTCCTTACCTCCGCCGGACCACCGCCAGATATCGTTGCTACGCCGAACCACCACTTTAAGCCCTCACCTCCGCCGGATCATCGCCTGACGTCGTTGCTCCGCCAGACCACTACTTGAGGCCCTCACCTCCGCAGGACCATTGCCTAACGTCGTTGCTCCGCCGGACCACCACTTGAGGCCCTCACCTCCGTCGGACCACTGCCTGGCGTCGTTGCTCCGCCGGACCATCACTTGACGTCGTTGCTCTGCCAGACCACCGCATGACGTTGTTGCTCCGACGGACCACCACTTGAGGCCCTCACATCCGCCGGATCACCGCATGACGCTGTTGCTCCGCCAGACCACCACTAAAGGCCCTCACCTCTACCGGACCACCGTCTGACTCCATTGCTCCGCTGGACTACCACTTTAGGCCCTCACCACCGCAAAACGCCGTTGCTCCGCTGGACCACCACTTGAGGCCCTTGCCTCCACCGGACCACCACCTAACGTCATTGCTCCACCGGACCACCACTTGAGGCCCTCATCTCCGCCGGACCACCGCCTAACGCCGTTGCTTCGTCAGACCACCACTTGAGGTCCTCACCTCCGCCGGACCATCACTAGAGGCCCTTGTCACGACCCGACCCGATCCGGGACGGATCCCGCTCGCACCGGGCCGCGACACGGAAAGCGAAACGGATGAACTGACCAGGATCTGGTTTTGGAATTTGGTTCTGAACTGAATCTTCCAAATTATTTAATTCAAACAAACACAAAACACAGAAACACATAGCTACTATAAATCATCAAACACAGCGGAACAAAACATCTATCTTTTCTTTTCCTCAAAACAATCATCTACAGATACAGTACATGGCTTTTGAACAGAAAGAGAGACAGAACGGAAAAGCCATGACTGTACAAAAATCAAAAGGGTACAAACAATACCTATACTGATCAAACTCTAAATCTAATCCTGGACTTCCTTCCCTTTCCCAGAACCTGAAAACCACCAGAAAACAAGAGTGAGTTCAATAGCTCAGCAAAGCAACAAACCTCCAATCAAAACTCTCAGAATCCAAAATCCAACTCATCAGACAGAAATCCGTACAGAAATCGGAACAGAATCAGACAAATATCCAAATCGGAACTTATCAGAATGAAACAGAATAAATCAGAACAGATAAGGACAGATATCACATCAGAATCAGAATCGTACAGATCAGATCACATCAGAATACAAACCAGAAGGGATTAAATCAACAGAATCAGAATCGTACAAAAATCAGAACTTCAAATCATATCAGAATAAAACTGAACGGAACAGATATACAGAAGCCGTATCAAATCAGAAACAGAACAGATCAGACATATCACATTAACAGAATCAGAAATCAGAATTTCAGATCATATCGTATCAGAATCATGATTGCTTACAGAACATATACGGAAAGCAGAATCAGATTGAATCAGATATCAGATAATATTTCATAGCTAAATTCCCTGACACTGATTGAATCTCTTGGATTCAGGCCCCTTATAACTCCCTTCGTGCTCACGGCACCAGAACAGATATGCTTATGTGCTCACAGCACCAGAACAGATATGCTTATAGCATCAGAACAGATTTCATCGGATCCGGAACAGAACTGATTTCAGAATTTCAGATTTGAGCTCATTTCAGATTTCCCAGACACTGACTGAATCGCTTAGGATACAGGCCCCTTATAACTCCCTTTTTATAGCACATACAGATATCATATCAATTCAAAAGAAATCCAGGCAAATCAAAAATCAGACAAAAATCGGGCAGCACAACGGCAGTATACGGAATTTACACAATTTTTCCTGAAAATTAAAATTCACCAAATTCGCACATAATGTAGATAATCACATTTAAGAACATTTATTCTACTGCACAGATAATTTTCAATTTCACAGAAAAATGCAGTCGACTAAAAATACCGCCGAATCAAAAATACCCTGACAAAAATCTTCGGAAAAATAACCAAAATGTGCACACCCGGCACGTCAACAATATACAGAAAGTTACGCGGTAAAAACTGAACCAATCAAAAGATACGGACGAAAATCATTAACGAAAATGAAATCCGGACAGAAAATACCGTCAAACACGACGGTTCTGAAAATTGAGAAAGGCGGAATGTGCCTTACCTTGCGTACAGCAATTTCTCGAACAGTCTCTTCGAACGAAAACAGCTCCGCGTCGTCCGAAAATCAACTTTTCCAAATTTGCCCTCGACTTTCTCTCTCCTCGGCTGATATTTTCGTTTTATTTGATTTTCTCTCTCTTCAAAATGAGCTGAAATCAGCTTTATAAAACTCAGATCGGCCTGGCCGATCGCCAGATCGTCCCAGGACGATCAGACCGATTTGGATCGTCCTGGACGGTTCCCAGAACTAGTCTCAGGCCGATATTTTCTACAGTGCCAATCGACCTGGACGATGTCCTCAATCGGCCTAGACGATGTGTACAGAAAATCACCTGGAGCAAATCTGGTCACATTCTGGAGCAGAATTTCCACTGATCGTCCCAGGACGATCCAGATCGTCCTGGACGATCCTGGAGCAGGTTTTTGATATTACAGCCCTCACCTCCGCCAAACCGCCACTTGAGGCTTTGTTCTCCACCAGGACATCACCTGAGGCCCGAACTTTTACTGGGCCACCACCTGACGCCCAGAATTCTACCAGAGTACCGCCCTACTACAACGGTCTTTCTGACCCCAGTCTCCTTTCGACTACGATCCTTCTGACCTCTATAGCCTACTATGGTCCTTCCGACATCCATCAACATACAAGGGTCTTTCTGAACCCGGTCTCCTGCCGACTACGGTCCTTCTGACCTCCGTCGCCTATTATGGTCCTTCCGACCTCCATCAAAATATAACAGTCTATCTGACCCCGGTCTCCTGCCGACTACGGTCCTTCTGACCTCTGTCGCATATTATGGTCCTTTCGACCTCCATCAACAGACAACAGTCTTTTTGACCCCAATCTCTTGCCGACTATGGTCCTTCTGACCTCCGTCGCCTACTATGATCATTCTGACCTCCATCACCAGACAACGATAATTCCGACCTCCATCCTATCGATTATGGTCGTGCTGACAAAACAAACACATATATTGTAACTCCCACCATGTAATGCACTATATATAATGTACATTCGTGACATCAAGCCAAGGCCTTCTCCCAAGAAAGGGCCTCATTTGTAATCGACTTCAAATACTAGTGAATTCATTCAAACTAGGCCATGCCCCGTGGTTTTTCCCCCTTTTCAGGGGTTTCCACATAAAAATTCTGGTCACTTATGATGCTACACCCTCTCACTTATCTCATTGTGTGCTAGATCTTCGTACAATGCTAAGACGTTAAACTATATATTTCTTTACCGCCGCGAATATTCTAGGACACAACATTTATAGTATTTATAAAAGGACAAATTTTAAAAGTAAGTATTGTTAATAAATAAATTGGTGATTAAGTATGTTTAAAAAAATTTAAAATGGACATAATTGCTCATTAAATGGGCAACTTACTTATCTGCATTTAAAAAATAAAAATATAAATATAAAAAAATTAAAATGTGTTGTTGCAAATTGACACATTTTTGAAAGGACAATGATGAATGCTGATCCTTCAGCTACCCCTTGAATGGTCTTCTTGGCAACCAGGGGTTCTACGTTCTGGCCAGACTCGCTCGAGAAACAGACCAATTCGTGATTCCAGAACGTTCTGAGTCCTTTGGCTTTTGCCATGTTTCCCATTTTATCTTGTATTTTGCTTCATTTAGAACTCCTAATCTCTGTTTTTAAGATTAGGAGTTATAGTTTCTGTCTTTTACTTTACTTGTAATCTTTTTCATTTATGAATGGGCTTTACCCCAAAATTTCCCACATAAAAAAAATATATATATACCGTACATTATACTATTATTTTTTTTTATATTTTATTTACTTTTAAATTAAATAATATGATTTTCAAAGAAAATCTAAATTTCAATTACGTTTTTCATAAAAAGCTTTAAAATAGATACGTTTTTTTTAAATTAAATTAATTTTACTTTTCTCATTTTTTATTTTGTTCGTTTTGTTTCTTTTTTAATTATAACTTTTTAGCATATTTTTAAAATTAGTTTTCAATTTTTAATTAAATATTTAAGAAATCTAATATTGCAAAAAAAATTATTAGAACATTGGAATAATAAAATGTAATTATATTATCTAATAGGAGTCCAAATGAGCACAAATTAAGAATTTAAAGCAAAATAAAATTCTCGTTATACTAAATAGAGTGGTCTCAAAACTCTCGAGCTACTATTCTGTGCGGACAACGGATGGGAGGACCGGTTAAGCGCTAGATATTCAGTGGTATCGAGGGGTATCGAGCTCGGTACCCAACAACGAAATGACATGATGTATTTTTATTGGTCTCCTGACGTCCTCCGGTCTAGGCACAGAATAATAAATCCAAAATTTGGCTCAAAAGGAACGGTTGGCCTGCGAAGGGTACATCAATGGCTGCCGTCCATCATTAAATAAGTTTGCTCGATTCATCTTGCCAAGCCGCTAGATTTAAGTAGTAAATAAGTTAAATTTTTTATTCATAATATAAAATGAATTTCAACTAAAATTAATAAATAATAGTTTCATATCTTCATTAAAACAGTTGCTTGATTAAATTTATTTTTCATACATTAATCTTTAATAAAATTTTAATTATCAAAATATATTTAATAAATAAGCAAAATTAAATTTATCTAAATATATTAAATATTAATAATTATATCTTTATTTTATTCTTACAACATTCTAATTTTTTTTAAATATTAAATTTCTTAAATATTTAATAAAAATATAAAACTAATTTAAAAAACGTACTAGTCGGTTATACCTAAAAAAAAAACAAAGCTATAAAAATTTAAAAAATGAGAAACTTTTTAATCTAATTATTATTTTTAAGTTCGTAATCTGTTTTTAATTTTTTAAAGATTTTAATTAAAAATTTTTATTTAAAAACGTAATCAAATTTCTTTGAAAATGATAAATTTAATTTAATAAATAAAATATAAATATAAAAAATAATAGTACGGATGACTTTGCCAATTTTTAATTTTTCAAAACATTCGTAATGATCCTTTTTTTTAATTAACAATACTTACTTTTAAAATTTTCCCATTTATAAATATATAATTTAATTAAATTTAAATATTTAAAAAAAAACAACAGCTAATGACTTTATTTTTTCCCTTTTTTATTTTTTTATAAATAATATTTTAGTTTTTTGTTTTTTAATAAATGATACTATAAAATTTTAAAAATTGTCAAATAAAAATTAATTTAACTATTTGTTTTTCTCTTTTTTTTTCATTATATATATATATATATATATATATATATATATATATATATATATATATATATATATATATATATATATATATATATATTAATTAATTAATGATTTTTTTTTAAATGATACTATAAAAATTTTAAAAACTCTACGGCTGGCCTGGCGTCTAGAAAGGTAACGACTGGGCTAATTTAGGTAACGACTTACTCATTATCGGGTTGACCCAACCCGCAGTCCCGCCGACCCGACCTAAGTGATATACCCTTCTAAAGGCCAATTGTTACTTATGCTAAGGAACAATTATTACGTCCTTTGACCGGACGTAGAGCTACGTTCGGCCGCCAATAACATGTCGCCACATGCTTTTATTCTTTACCGCGCGGCCCGACGACTTGACCTGTAGCGGAACCCGGGAATGCTATGTTTGCGATTTTCTCGGTATTGATCGGTATTGCTTTGCAAAAACGAGAAATACCGCTCTTTGAAGACCAAAACCATGCAAATACCGAGTTGTACCGAGTTTTTCTACAACTCGGTACAACTTGGTATTCGCTCAGGATTTGCTCGGTATTGCTAGGGATTTGCTCGGTATTGCTAGGTATTTGCTCGGTATTGCTAGAAAAAACTCGGTACAACTCAGTATTTGCTCAAGATTTGCTCGGTATTGCTAGGGATTTGCCTCGGTATTTGCTCGGTATTGCTAGAAAAAATTAGGTACAACTCGGTATTTGCTCGGTATTGCTAGGTATTTGAAATATATCCAAAAGGTGATGGGATGTTGTTCGGCTCGTCAAGTATTTAAAAAAACGCACGTGCGAGAACCCAAAAAATAGCTGGTCGGGTCGGCGACTTTTCTTCATGCTACGTGGCGCTAAAACATTGGTGGCCGAACGTAGAGGAGCGTACGTTCACCGGACAGAATAAAAGTTCTATGCTAAGGGCTGGCTTTACTCATATTTTTTTCATTTTGATTTTGTTTTTGTTTAATTAGCTATCAAACAATTTCCTTTTAAAATCAAGATGGGGAAGGAAGAGAAGGTCGTAGCAGCTCCTCTCTCCGTTCCAGTAGAGGGCACTCGACTCCTGTAGGAGCTTTGTCTCTTTTCTCACTTTACGATCGGTAAGGAAGAGAATCACACACTGCTTGCTGAGAGAACAAGAGCTCCCTTGCTTCAGCCAAAGATGATCTCGCAGCCCTCAACATTTACCGTTTCTAGAGAAGGAAAAAACCGAAAAGCCTGTTCGTTCCTGACTATTTAGGGTATTGGAATGAGTGAAAATGACAGAGGACGATCCAGCCCCTTCAACGAACTTAAAGCCCTACAAAGTGTCTCAATGAGACAAACTCAACGATATCAAAACTAGTATGATCCAAATTCAAATGAGCTTAAATCAAACACTTAAAGTACAATAGTAAACCTGGTGAACTAATTCAAAAATCAAATGATTTCAAAATATTACATTGTTATAGTCAAATGCGCATTTTATCAATGCACATAGATGCTCTAAATGGCGTACCAGCGATCTACATAAGATTTTAATGAACCTGAACTGGTCGAACCAAGTCTGCCTGACCTGGCTATATATTCTTTGAGATGTCATGATCCACAGTAAATAAGGAAAAAGACACCCGACATGGGGAGTGGATGTGGGTGGATGATGATTTAAATGGCTGTCAAAAGCATAATCAATATCAAACATCTCTACAACAAACACAAAACATGATGCATTCATATAATTACACAATCATTTCACCACTGGTCAATCACAAAGGCCTAACCATCCACCAAATTTACAGTCCATTACACAATTTGTCTTAATAAGTAAGATGGATCAGAATGAACATGATCATGTAATGGAGAAAACTCCATTACATGAAATCAATTACTAGAAGAACATCAATATGATATAAACCCATATGTTCTTCATGTTGATTAATCATACATACAAAGGACTTCCACTAGCAAATTAAGCTTAAAAAAGTAGGTAGGTAGTTAGTCACCCTTGGTATTGAGCCTCATGCAAGCACAAAAACGTCGCTTCTTTTGCCTTGAATCATTTCTTTTCCAATATATGAAGCTCTTCAAGGGGAATCTTGATTTCCTCTGCAAGGCTTTGAGTGCCTTGCTTTCTTGTTCTTCCAGGAGTTTTGACAAGAGGAACTGTGTGCTCTCGAGTTCCAGCTCAACCACATCAATCTTTTCTGAAGCTATTTGAACTCGATCTGAGATTTGTCTTCTTCCTTCATTGTCATCCAAAGATACAGAGAAGTCGCCAGCCATTTTAGTAAGTTTGAAGTTGATATCAATCAACTGCTTTATGACTCCTTCGGAAATCTTTAACTGTTCAGTAATGCTGTTTGATGCAGAACTTGGAGATTGACTGCTCATTTCAGAAACTTCGATTTTCTTTTTCAGCTCCTCTAAATTTTCCTGTAGGATAGATAATCTCAGAGCATCAGAAGAAAGAGTTTCAGTTACCCTTCTACTCCATTCCTGATGGGATCTGGTATCGTTTATCGGCATCTGTAACTTGTCAACACTAAACTCTTTCTCCAGAACTAGTTCAGAAGAAGGATTTTCACTTCTTTCTCCCTCCATTATGTCAATCTTTTGATGTTCTTCAACATTATCAGTTGCAGGATCCAACATTTCAAATGCTTGCTGATCAGTCTCAGAATTGGGATCATCTTCACTTCTAAAGCTGCTTAAAATATGATCAAGTTCTATGTCTTTTGTCATCTGTTTATGCTTCACTTTGGATACTTCCTGGTCAATTTTTATCAGTCTAACACCTTTGTCAGCTGCAGTACTCTTTCTTGTATCCAAGATAACATCTTTCTTCTTTTCTGTTTCCTTTTCACGTGCGCTTCTGCTTCCCTTTGATCTTCTCGCTTTGGATTTTCTTGTTTCACTTACAAAGTTAGTATCAGTGACAATTTCTTCTTGTGCGAGAATCCTCGTTGTATCTGTTACTGCCATCTGAAGTTGCTTAACCTTTGCATGCATTTTCTTCAGCTCCACGATTCCTGCTGAGGCTTTGGAAATATGATCTTTACCTCTTACTTGGCTAAATCTCTTCCGCTGAAGTGTTGCCAATAAATTATTACCCTGACAAAAGATTTCAGTTGAGTGTCATTAGTTCATTTCAGTAAAATAATAAAAAAAAAGTTTTATTATATATGCTTTTAGAGTCATACAAAATATGATGCTCTTGTGCGCTGTGTCAATAAATACAGTGTTGTTTTGAAAAATGCTTCTTGGAGATTCAATTTTTATACAATTTTACTAATAATCATAAATTTGAAGCATCCATGAAGAAAATTTACCTGTTTTCTCTTACTGCTGAGGATGTGATCATTTGCCAGTGAAAGACTGTCCTCTTCCAAAGAGGCAATATCGTTATCCAAAGATACGAGATGAGGAAGATAAGCAGTCAACTCTGCCTTCAGTCCAATATTTTCTTTTTCAAGGTCATTAACTTTTTTCACTAAATCATCCCTTTCAACATTTCTGGGAGAAATTTCCCCTAATGCTATCTTAGGTTGCACATATTCACTGGCCTCAAGGCTCTTAATTTTGACCATCAGCTCAACAAACTTCTGTTTAAATACCAATTCATTGATTGATGCAACATTAATATCAAGTAAATATGCTGCAGATTCTTCTTCAATGCACCTACTTACATCTTTTGCTCTCAGGAGTTCAGAAGTCAAGTTCTTTTCTCTCCTTCTTAGTGCTTCAGTTTCTGTACGCAATCTGGAGATCTCTCCAACAAGTTTCTCATTAGATTGGCGAAGGAATTCCTTCTCATCAACTATGCATACATTTTCTTTAGATAAAAGTAGATTTTTTTCCTCCAACTCTTCCCGTGCAACATTAGCCTTGTCCAGCTCCTCTATAAGACCTTCTAAATTAATACACAAATTTTTGTTATTGAGTTGCATGTTTTGGATCCTCGGATGTGTATCCGACCACTCCATGATTGTCTGCTCTAACAGATTCTTCCTAGCGTCACTCTGTGGGTTCAGTTTCCCAAAAACTTCACTCATTCTGTGGATATCATCCTCTAGCAATATAGAATTTCTGGTCTCAAAATTAACAGCTAAGTCCCTAAGATGCATATTCTCATTTTGTAGAGCTCTCAAATTTTCATTTATTACTCTGATATCCTGACCAAGGTCATTTGTGATCCCATGAAGATTGTACACATCATCAATTAACTGATCAAGTAATGAAGATTTCTCAGCATCAGAACTTCCGAAATTACAAAAGAGGTTCTCATGGATCATAAATTCTTCAAAGATGGCTTCATGCTCCTCTTCCTGTGAATCGGTCTGCTCCCTTAACTCAAAAGATTTACTTGATACACACTCACTTTCTGCAAACAACTTGGGGATTTCGCCATGAAAATTGCTCGGCATCTCTGATAACTTTTGATGAGTTTTTCTCCAATTCAGCTTTTAGATCTTCTTTTTGTTGATTGCTAGTATTCAAATCCTTCCTCAGTTGCTCATTTACCTCCATGAGTTCACAACACTTGTTGTGGAGAACAGAAATTTCTTCATTTTTCTTTTCAGATTCTTTCTCAAGAACATTTTTATGCGCTCTCAATTCTACAAAACTCAGGCCAAGCTCCTCTAAAAGAACAGTAAAAGGGGATTTCTCAAGATGAACGTGATGGGATTCTTCATTGGATTCTGTAACTGAAGCCTTCAGATCTATCATTTTATGGGAAATAAACTGCATCATATTCTTATAACCAGCATTAGAAGCCTCACTGTCCTCTTTTGCATCGAATGCCCTTACCATCACATGAACCCACTCAAAAAGCTCCCTATTATGCTCCACTAGTGAACCTAGTTTTTTCTCTTGTGTTGACTGATCCTGTCTGAGTTCCGAAGTAAGTTTCTCCACACACCTTAATTTATCTATGTGTTTCTGACATTCATCTGAAAGAGTAAGATTTTTTTCGTATATGTCATACAAAATTTGCTGCGTTATAAAGCAATCAAAATCACCGTTCACTGTTTTATGCAGCCCATACTCGAGCTCCTCATTTATAAGCTGATTTTTTTCTTTCAATATGTGAATCTGATTATTCAAAGCGCTAGTTTGGTTCTTGAAGAAAAGGAAACGGTTTTCATGATCTTCTTTTGCTAACTTCAACAGACCCTTCAATTCCTCCACCTGATAAAGTGTCAGATCCTTCTCATTATCCACATTCACATGTTTGCCTTCAAAGGTTGAAAAACGATTCTCCAAGCTCTCCAGATGTTCTTCGTTCTTTTCCACCTGTCACAAATACAAGAAACAGCTTGATTTAGAATTATTTAAAAAGAGCAAATGAGACAAAAATAGCCACCAGTGCACATACAAATATGAAGAAAATAGGGCTCAAGCTAAGTCGAACCCCGTTCAACCCAAGCTAATTTGTATTACTCGACATCAGTTCAAAGAGACTTGCCAGTCTACAAGAGAACTTGTCTCAAGCAGGCAAATACGATCTAAGAACTCACCCCAATCAAACAAATATGGCCTATCTATCGGCCATAGCAAGTATAGCCTATAAAGTCAACCCTTGCGATTACTTTAGGTGGGCGGCCACTTGAAAAGTTATTAATCGAATATTTGGCTATTTAGAAGCTTGACAAGTGCCTTCATCAAGTTGAACATTATAATTAGGTTGCATGATTATTGAATTATGTATTACTCAAGCCCTAACCCAAATCTATAAATAGAGAGTGAGGTGAGTTCAATTTACATAATTTTCAATAATTAAGCATACTTTACAAAGCCTCAAAGCTTCTCATTCTAGAATTATTTTTTCTCTCTATTTCTCTATTCCCTTTTCACTCAGTATTCTCAATATAGTTGGGTGTGATTCATAGACAATTATGGATTCAAAATCATAAAAGTTGCAATGAGCATGCATGGTTTTGAAAACCAATCCAGACCGACAAGTTAAATCGTGAATTGGTCATATGGTCGATTCGATTTTTAAGTAAAAATCGGTCCAACATCGAATCGGCATGAATCGGTCAGAACCGTCAGTTTGACCGGTGAACAGGTACTGATTCCTTAGAAACCAACCAGTTCAATGTTATATGATTTAAATAATTAAATAGATTAATTTAATAAATTTAGTATAAATTTAACATAAATAGATTAATTTAATAAATTTAGTATAAATTTAACATATTTAAATTTATAATGAGTATTAAATTTATATAATAATTATTTTCCAACCAACTACCAAAAAAACTCACATGATCCCACCACTCAATATGAGCTTTTACCATATGCAAATTAAAAAATCTATATAAATAAGACAAAAGAAATAGAGCTGCAACGAACCGAGCCGAGTCAAATATGTGCGTGTTCATGTTTAAGATCGCTTATTATCAGTTTGTTCAAGTTCGGTTCAAGTTTGATTCAAGCTTTTTTGTTTGTGTTCAAACTTGGTTCATTTAAATTAATGGGTGTTCATGTTCGGTTCATGTTCGATTCATTTCGTGCATTAACTTAAAACGAGCCTTATCGAGCCTTCTAACAAACAATTACATCGAGCATGTTCGTGAACATATCTAGCAAAATTTTTTAAACTATCAATCATGCTCGTCTACGAACATATCTACTGAGTATTCTTAAGCTATCAAATGAACTCGAATGTTTTCGAGTTACCAAATGAGCTCGTTGACGAGTAAAAGATCTTTAATTCATTTTGTATTTGTTCATAGAGCGGGTTGTTTGCGATTTTAGGCAGATGCGACAAGTAAAAAAGAAATTATTAAATGATTTTAGACAAGATTAGTAAAAATAAATTATTAAATGTAACAATATATATTTTTTAAAACTCTAATATAGTTATAATCAAGCTTCTTAATGAGCTGGTTCACGAGCATTAAACGATATTGTTCATGAACATAAATGATCCGAACGTCAAGTTGTTTAAGCTCATTTATTTAAGTATCGAGTATTTATCAAAAGTGTTCAAGCTCGTTCACTTACTTATCAAACAAACATGAACAAGCTCTTATCGTGTTGAGCCACGAGTAGCTCGTCGAATGCTCGGTTCATTTGAAGCCCTAAAAAGAAACCTCTGAGGTGAGGTGGGACTAAATAACTTAGTTAAAGTTTTTAAAATTAAAAACATAAATTACATTTTTAAATAGATTTTTAATTAAATTTTAATAATATAAATAATATTTATTTTTTTTATTAATCATATTGCATTATTTATCTATTATTTTTTCATACATTATTAAAAATTAATTTTTATCTGCTTATTAATTGTAAATAATATAATATTAAAAATTTATAATGTAAATTTTATCTAAATATATAACATAAATTAGCAATAATTAATATTAAATTATAAGTTTATATGTAAACTAAATTTATTTTTTAATCATAAAATCATATTATTGTATAATTATTACATTCTTATTATATTATTTATTTTTATTTAAATGATATAAATATTTATTACGTTATTTGGGTCAACCCCAATCGAACTATTAAACATTGAACATCTCCTTTTTCTGGTTCAATGCCCCCATCTAATTTTCATAATATTGTGAGCACAGAGCATGTCATTAACTAGAATAAGAGCATTAATTGAAATAGAATAATAAGAAAGAGGCAAAGAAAAATATGTAAATATGGAAAACCAAGAGTTTGTAAATGCCAAACAGCGTGCTAAATTTGATGAGAGGATAACCATAATGATATAGTGTATGTTAGAGAGAATTTTGAGAACAATCTACAGATTGGAGATGGCAGAAGAATCATCTGATTATGTTGTGAGAACAACGAGACTCTTTGGAGCTAAAGCCTTGACCTTTACTCTAAGCACTAATGATACATATGACCCAGATATTGAGGAATCAACTTCAATTATTTGTCGAGAAGAAACTAAAATTGAGAAAATAAAGCATGCAAATGGAAAGAAAGATAATTGCCTTCGCTGCGAGTTCTTTTGTGCCTTCGATTTGATAGGAATGTCATTGACGAAGGAGGCGAAGAAGCTTTCTTTGAGCTACTCGTTCAAAACTCTACTTCATATGAAGCAGGCAAAGCACGCGAAACCAAAGCAACAACAAAGAAACCTTGAGCGTGTGTTGGGATAGTTTTAATGCTAGGTGAAGCTCGTGTGTTGGAGATGGGCTCGACGCCAACATGCTACTTGCGTGCCAAAAACGGGCTTGACGTTGAGGTGGTACACTGCTGCTTATGTGTAGGAGGCCATATTTGGGTGCAGATTTGGGAGGAAAATAATTAAGAAAATATGAGGGAATTGGGGGAGGGTTATTTAGGTATTTGTTGTTTATTGTTTGCTTTAAATATGTAATTTTCCTAGGGTTAGGGGCAAGCGTTGGTTGCTGAAATTAAATTGTTCTTAGGATGTTTGGGCTCTAGCCAGCGGCTAGAGATTTGGGAGAGCCGGATCTTGCTCTCCAATTGAAGATCCACTTGTATCTTGTCTTTTCTTTCATAAAACTTTCAATAAAAAAATGTTTTTGTATGTTTTATTCCTGATTTTCTTGTCGTTGATTTTTTTTTTAAATTGATGAAATCATATTTCAGCCAAAGTTTTTCCTAAATTTATGTAAGTATTTCCTATCAAATTTGTATTAGAGCACTTTTTTTTTGACCTATGACTGCAAGGAAAGTTGATGCCCTGAAAGAACGTCTTAAAGGAAAAATTGGCCAACTCAAATTGGCATTTTAGGACAAAATATCAACAATGGAGAAAAAGATTTCCAACCTATAGGGAATGATAATGAAGTTTTTGGATCTTCAGGTCAAATGCATTATAAGAATCAACGACATCATGTTAAGCAGAACTATCAACAAAGCATAAACAAATTTGCTAGAGTAACTGAATCTGATGTAAAGTTTTATTTAATAAATCATGCTTATATCGGATAATATAATAAAGCCTATGTAGTTTCTCAATCTCAAGTGAACAAGAATTCAATGACCTCACCTATGAAGAATCTGGCTCCTGCCAGCTCAACATTATCGGTTATATTGATAAATGACATAGAGGTGATTTTGGAGACACTTCCAAAGGGAGAAACGATGAATGAATGAGATTTTTGGTGGAGCTGCAGAGTTTGGAATGTCAAGATGATGAAGAGAAGATAGAAGCACCAAATATAGTTCAACCAATCCTACAACAGTATCGAGAGGTATTCCAGCCAGTTCAGGTGTTGCTTCCTCCGCGGGAACATGAGAGTGCTATCATCTTGAAGGAAGTAGTCTCACCTTTTTTCTTCTTCTTTTTTTTGGGCAAACTTATTGGCCTTGGAAGTAGTCTCACCTTTTTTCTTCTTCTTTTTTTTGGGCAAACTTATTGGCCTTGGAAGTAGTCTCACCTATCAGTGTTCATCTGTATTGTTATCCCCAAATCCAAAAGGAAGAGATCAAGAGATTGATTAGGGAGATGCTAGAGGCAAGGATCATTCGACCTAGTGTCAGTCCAGTTTTCAGTCCAGTCCTATTAGTCGAGTGCTTCAGTAGCAGTTTCCTTCGTTCCACCATGAGGAATAGATGACACTTTGGAAGGGAAGTATTGATGGACTGGCCAATTTGATTGGAAGGGAATAGGAAATTTTCTAACCAAGAGGGAGTTATTTAGGAATGTTCTTAATCAAAAGGAATTAATTAAAAAAATATTTCCTAATTGAAGAAAGCATCCTTGGGGGCTAATTTAAAGGGGATTAATTAGAAAATATTTCATAATTGAAGAGGGAAGATTTGGGGGTTGATTTGGGAGGAAAATAATTAAGGAAATAGGAGGGAATTGGGAGAGGCTATTTGGGTATTTTTTGTTTATTGTTTGCTTTAAATATGTGATTTTCCTAGGGTTAGGGATATGCGTTGGTTGCTGAAATTAAATTGTTCTTCGGATGTTTGGGCTCTAGCCAGCAACAATAGATTTGGGAGAGCCTAGTTCCTCTCCAATTGAAGATCCACTTATATCTTGTCTTTTCTTTCATAAAACTTTTAATAAAAAAATATTCTTGCGTGTTTTATTTTCTGATTTTCTTGTCGTTGATTTCTGAAATTGTTGAAATCAAATTTCAGCCAAGATTTTTCCTAGATTTCTGCAAGCATTTCCTATCACATATTATCACTTATAGGAATGGACAAAGTAAAACTTAGATTAATTATTTTTTATAAGAAAAATAAATCATGTGAATTGCAAAAATTACAGTTATTTCAAGTGAAAATTTATTACAAACATCACTTATTAGTTTTGAAATTTAAGATAAAAATGTGAAAAATTAAAGATGAAGTAAAATATTGTCCTAGGATTAATTAGATATTTTAAAAATACTAATAATTTAGAGTAGAATTTTAAATCTTATGATTTTAGTTGTTCATAAGAAAGATAATATTATGCAAAAAAAAGTAATTAGTGGTATTAAGACTATTGCAAAGTATGCACTTGAAAAATTAAAAGTAAAAGCTCTTCATAATAAAGAAAATTGATGTGGAATCAAATTATATTAAAAAAAAAATCGAAATAAGAAATTTTATTATAAAAATTGGCTTAAATATAAAAACTTAAAATTTTGAAAATTCTAAGACAACAATATATAATGTGAAGAACTTAACTTTTAGTCATTATTAAGATAGATTAGATACTAAGAATAATGAAAGATATATATTTAAGTTAACCAAACAAAGAGATAAGAGAAATAAATATTTATTTCAAGTGAAGTACATCAAGGATGAAAATAAAAAAAATTGTTTTTCTTTGATGAGGATATTTAATACAAGTGTGTATTAGATATTTCGATAAATTTTTTCAATGAAGGCTATATGAGAATACTATCAATTTTACTAACCTTAGCATCCTAAATGAAAAATAGAGATTTTTATTTTCATTGTTATATTAGTAAAATCAAAGTTTGAGAGGCTTTAAAGAAAATGAAGTATGAAAAAAATAATATGACCTAATAATATTCCAATATAAGTGTGGAAATGCTTAGGTGATTAAAGAATTTCTTAGCTTACTATTTTTTAACACTATTTTGATGACTAAAAGGATGTCAGATGAGTGTGTCGGATCCTATTTTTAAGAATAAAAGTGATACATGAAAGTAAGAAGGAATTAAGTAAATATGTCGTACATTAAAATCATGGGGGAGAGCAATTGAGCATAGACTATGACAAGATACTAATATTTCCCAAAATAAGTTTGGATTCATGATGGGTATATTTACTATGGAAGCTATGCACTTGTAGAGTGGTTTGATGGAGAAGTATAGAGATAGTAAGGAGGATCTTCATATGACATTTATTAATTTATAGAAAACATATAATAAATTTTTGATAAGTGCTCTAGAGAGTTCTAGAGCATATATTAGTTAATAATACTTAAATTCAAGTCATTAAGAATATGTTTATATGAGTTGTTACTTATGTTTTCAAACATAAGGTGATTTGAACAAGTATTATTCTATTTCAATTGGATTACATCAAGGATCAGCTTTAAGCCCAAATCTTTTTTACTTTAATTGTGGACGCTCTTACTAGACATTTGTAAGAGGATCTCCCTTAGCGTATACTTTTTGCTGATGATATTCTTCTTGTTGCTAAGATTAAAAAGGAAGTGATAAAAAATACAGTCTAAAAATTTTCATTTGAGTGGATCTAAAATCAAATACATTAAGTGTAATTTTAGTAATAATAAATATACTGGGATTATGAATTGAGTGATCAAGTCATTAAAAAGACTGCACATTTTAGATATATTGGATCTATTGTTCAAACTAATGGCAAGACCTACAATGTTTTATGGTGCATAATGTTGGACATTGAAAGATAAGTATAAAATTAAGTGTTGCAAAGATAGGGATGCTCAAGTGGATAAATAGCTTTACACTAAGAGACATAATACGAAATGAGTATATACAAAAAAATGTTAAGGGTAAATCCAATGGAAAATAAGATTAGAAAGCCATTTTAGATGATTTGGTCATATAAAACATCATAATTCTGTATTAACCTGTTAGAAGAGTAGATGTATTAGAATAAGCATTTGTTAAGAAAGATAGAGGTAGACCTAAAAATACTTCATTAGGTAGTATTAAAAATGACATTTTCATTAGATTTAAATGAGAATTTGATTCTTAATAAGACAAAATATAGAAAAAGGATTCATGCAACCAACCCCACATAGTGGATAAAGGCTTGTTGTTGTTATGGTTTGAAGTGACCCCTCAAATGTTTTGGGCTATCAAAAGACAACTTTTCAACAACAACAACAATATCAAACCTTTATTTCACTACGTGAGGTTGACTATATGAACAATTTTTTCTCCATTATATCCAATAGAGAGTCAAATTCTCATTTTAATCTAATAAAAAAAAAATGTCATTTTTAATATTTTTGTTAAGTCTTTTTTGGTCTACCTCTACCTTTCTTAACATAGGCCAAATCTAATACATCTACTATCTTAACTGGGTTGTCAAAAGGCCAACATTATATGTGACCAAACCATCTAAGACGACTCTCTCTAATCTTATATATCAAAAGACAAGTTTTCATTGGAGAAAAAAAGGAAGGAACTAAGATCAAAAGTTTGAAATGTTAGGAAACTAATGATAATATTTCTATAAATTTTAGATCAATTGTTAAGAAGTTATATTTCTAATTTGGTTATTCAGTGTCATTGTCAGGTCCCAAGTTCTGATGAGAAAAGTAGAGGGTTACATTAGGTAGTCGACAGACAGCGTAAAACTTGTCGAATAATCATGACATAAATCCTTTAATGCATTGTGTTAATGCTAGGATATTCCTTGGAAGCGACGCACCGTATGGTCTGAATACAATGAGAAGTGTGCAAGGGTAGCTGCATCGGCACCCCGATGTAATGTTAAATAGACAAGGGTTCTCACATCATGTACTGATGTGAGCAAAGAAGCTAGTCCATGAAACTAAAATTAGGTTAGGATCGTAGAATGTAGGTTCCCTTACATATAAATTAATGAAATTAATTAATATTGTGATTCATAGAAAGATAAATATTCCATGAATTTAGAAAACTAAATGGATGAGAAAGAATGTTAAGGAGATTGATAGTTTAGGGTTTAAACTTTGATATTTTGGTAGGAGTCATACTAAAAACAGTATATGTGTGATTATATATAAGAGTTTGAAAGATAATGTTGTAAAAATTGATAAAAATTGGAGATTGAATTATAGTTTTTTTTAAAAAATTATATGATGATAAGATTATTAATATTATAAGTGCTTATATTCCTTAAGCAGGTTTGAATATGTGCCAAAATTAAAATTTTAGAATGACTTAGAAGAATTAATACAAAAGATACCCCTTAAAAATAGAGTTTTTATAGGGGGAAATTTAAATGGGCATGTTGTTAGAGAGGTAGAGGATTTTAAAAGCATTTATGGTGGTTATAGATTTGGAGCGATTAATAAAGGTGATAAGACTATATTAGATTTTGCTCTAACTTATGATTTTATTATTGCTAATATATTATTTAAGAAAAGATATGAGCATCTCATCACTTATAAGAATGGATATAGTAAAATTCAGATTGATTATTTTCTTGTATGAAAAATAAATTGTTTATATTGCAAAAACTGTAAAGTTATTTCGAGTGAAAGTCTATGTACCCAACACTACTTAATAGTTTTAGACTTTAAGATGAAAAGGTAGAGTATGAAAAATATAGTATATTGTTGTTCTAGGATTAGCTAGTGGTATTTAAAGAACTCTAACAAAAATATCTTTAAGAGTAAGATTTATGATCTTAAGATTTTTTCGATGCATGAGGAAGTTAATGTTATGTAAGAAATAGTTGCTTGTAATATTAAGAATGTTGCAAAAGATGTGTTTGGAGTACCAAAAGAAAAAAAATTCTAATAATAAAAATAGTTGATGGTGAATCAAAATAATCTAGAAAAGATCAAAATTAAGAAGTTCTATTATAAAAATTGATTCAGATGTAAAAATTCTAAAAATTGATAAATATATTAAGTTGCCTGTAAGGAGTCTAAGAAAACATTCTGCAATGCAAAAACTTTAGCTTTTAATGATTTATATAATAAATTAGATACAAAAGAAGGCGAAGGATATATGTATAAGCTAGCCAAACAAGATAAAGGAGTAACAAGAATTTAGTTCAAGTGAAGTGCATTAAGGATGAAGATTAAAAAATACTTTTTAGAAGAGAATATTCAACAAAGGTGGATGAGATATTTTGTAAAGTTTTTTAATGAAGATTGTGAAAACACGATTAACTTTAATGACCTTAACACTCTAAATGAAAATAGAGATTTTTGTTTTTATCGGCATACTACTAAAATTGAAGTTAGAGGGCTTTAAAGAAAATGAAGTGTAGGAAAGCTGTTGGACTTGATGATATTCAAATAGTGTTTTGAAAATGCTTAGGAGATGAAAGAATTTCTTAACTTATTAAACTTTTTTAATATTATTTTGAAGACTAAAAAGATGTGAGATGTGTGGAGAATGAGTGTGTTGAATCTTATTTTTAAGAATAAAGGTGATGCACAAGATTATGCGAATTATAGAGGAATTAAGTTAATGTGTCATACTTTAAAAGTATAGAAGAGAGTTATAGAGCATAGGTTGCGGCATGAAACTCATGTTTCTCAAAATCAATTTGGATTCATGTTGGGTAGGTTCATTATGGAAGCCATACATTAATTGAGAAGTTAGATGGAGAAGTATAGATAGAAAAAGAAAGATCATCATATGATATTTATTGATTTAGAGAAAGCATATGATAAAGTTCCAAGAGAAATGCTATAGAGTACTAAAAAAAGAAAGGAATTAATAATGCTTATAATCAAGTCATTAGGGACATGTATGCTGGAGTTGTTACTTGTGTTCAAATACAAGATGGTTTGACCATGTATTTTTTCCAATTTTAGTTGAATTACATCAAGGATCAGCCTTGAGCCCATACCGTTTTGCTTTAGTCATGAATGTTCTTACTAGAGATTTGCAAGAGGATGTTCGTAGTGTATGCTTTTTGCTGACAATATTCTTCTCGTTGATAAGACTAAAGAGGGAGTTGAAGGTAAGCTTTAATTATGGAAGTCAAATTTAGAATCTAAAGGTTTTCGTTTGAGTAGTTCTAAAACCAAATACATTGAGCGTAATTTTAATAGTAATAAATCTAATGGGGGTTTGTGACTTTGAGCGATAAAGTCATTAATAAGAGTACACATTTTAGATATCTTGAGTCTATAGTTCAGAGTGATGATGAAATAGATGGGGATATTATTATTATAATTCAAATTGGATGGATGAAGTGGAGGAATGCATTGGGCTTGTTTTGTGATAGAAAAGTACCACTCAAACTTAAGGGAAAATTATATAGGATTGTGGTTAGACTTACAATGCTTTATGGTGTAAAATGTTGGCCATTAAAAGATAAGCATAATATTTAAGTATTGCAGAGATGAGGATGCTCAGGTGGATGAGTGACTTTACTCTTAGAGATAGGATACGAAATGAGTATATACGTGAAAAGGTTAGAGTAGCTTAAATGGCAGATAAGATTAGAGAGAGTCGTCTTAGATGGTTTGGTCACATAAAACGGTGACCTTCTGATGACCTGATTAGGAGAGTAGATGTATTAAATTTAACCTATATTAAGAAAGGAAGAGATATACCTAAAAAAAACTTGGTTATAAAATATTAGAAATGACCTTTCTTTATTAGATCTAAATGAGAATTTAACTCTTAACCGGACACAATGGAGAAAAAGGATTCATGTAGTCAACCCCACGTAGTAGGATAAAAGTTTGATGTTGTTGTTTTTGTCGAAGGCTTGCCTTTGTAGGAGATTTAAAACCAAAGACAAATTAAATCACATCTCATTTAGCTCCTAAATAGGATGGGGGAAAATTATTTTTTGAGAAATTAAAATCAAAATGATAATTATCATCATATTCAAATGGTTAATAATAAATGACATTATCTTTCCTTGGAAAAATATATCATTTATTATTAATATTGCGTCGTGAAACATTGGAGGCGATAGAGAGATAAGTAGCTTAGCATCTTAGCTTTGAACCAAGATCCAACACATGTAAATAAAAAGATAGGGATGTAGCATTCATAAAAGACACTAAAGTTTTTATGTTGAAACATATCAAAAGGGGGAAACCATGAGGTATGGCCTAGTTAAAATGATTATGCTAATGTTTATAGTTGATTACAAATGATGCCCTTTCGTAGGGGGGAGGCATTAACTCAATGTATCATATAGAGAACATTACATAGTTGGGATTGAAAGAATCCAATGATAAAAGAGCAATTCTCAAGAGAATATTGGTCAGCTCATTTGGTTGGCAGAATTATATTTAGGCAATGGAGATCAGAGGGACTGTAGTTGGTGGGTGACGGTGGTTGGAAGAACCATAGTAGATGGGGGATGATGGTTGGAGGAACCATAGTCGACGAGCGATGGTGGTTGGTGTAATAACTCAAATATGTGAAATAATTTTTCTTGAAAAATACGAAAACTTTGAATTTGAGCTTTTTGGCACTGATCTGGTGAGCGATGCAGCACCAGGCCATGAACATTATATACATATAGTTATAAATATCCCTGTCTTGCTTAACCGACTCTTTCAATTGGTTGTTTGGCCAAGAAGATTAAAAAAGGGAAAGAAGAGAGAGGAGAGAGAAAAATCATTGGATCATATTTGTTAATCATTTCTATCATAGAGTTTATTATATTCATTCATTGCAAGTAACAATATTCCTACTTTTGTTTTCACTAACTTTGATTTATATGGATTTCTCTCTTAAATCTGTCAAAAAATGTATTATCTCTTAATTTCATAAACTTTCACCATGTAATTTTAAATATATTATAATTTGATCATTCTGAATGATTTGATATAATTTTATTGCATTTTAAATAAAATACTGAATGATATTAAATACATGATATGATAACTCCATGTGATACCCTACTGATCCACGTGATTCACTGATTGGAAGTTATAAGGAGCTAGAGATTGATTGAAAATTATAAGGAGTCGGAACGACTGATTCATGTGATTCAAAGAGAGTTATAAGGAGTACATTGATTAGGAGTTATAAGGGACGACTGATTGGCAGTGATAAGTGCAAAAGCAAAATACCTTTAAGATACACTCATTGAACATCTGAATACTTATACTGACACTGCTACAAATATTATACTGATATTATTACTAACACTAATATTGTTTACTGACATTAATACTATATAACATTATTGGTCATAACACTAATATTATTACTAGCATTAATATTATTGATTGTTACTGATATTGTGATTGATTATGCAATGAATTGAGATGTGATGAACTATATAACAAATTGATACAAATAATCAAGATAGAAATTGATTCATCTATTTCTTTATATGATTTATAACATATTATTCTCTTTTAATCTAGCATTGATTTTAGTTGTAAGATTTTAGTAATTTGTTGGGTTATGTACTCATTATGTAGTTTTATATATTTTAGGAAATGATAAGGATCCTATAATATGAGACTCTGTACAAAATAAAAAAAAACAATCATGTTTTTTTCCACTGATCATTGATAAACTCTAGTTAAATGATTAAAATGAAAGATCGATGTAATTCTTCTAATATAGATCATGGAATGACAGTTAGAGAGACTATAGTCAGCGGACGATGATGGTTTGAGGGACTGTAGTCAACAAGCAACGGCGACCGGAGGAACTGTAGTCGATGAGCGACAGTGGTCGAAGGTACCGTAGCCACCGGGTAAAGGAGGTCGGAGGAACCGTAGCAGGAGGGCGATAGCAGTTGGAGGGGATCGTAGTCAGCGAGTGATGGAAGTTCGAGAGACTATAGTCGGAAGGTGACGAAGGTCGAAGGGATTAAAGTCGACAACTGATGGTGATTAGAGGGATAATAATCGACGGGCGACGATGGCCGGAGGAATCATAATCGGTAAGCGACAAGATAAAAGGGACTATAGTCAGCCTGCGACGGTGATATGGTGGTCGAGGGACCATAGTCGATGGGTGACAGAAGTCAAAGGGATCATATTCGGCAAACAACAGTGGTTAGAGGGACTGTAGTCAATGGGCGATGAAGGACGAAGGGATCGTAGTCAATGGGCGATGGTAATCGAATGGACCATAGTCGGTGGGTGATGGTAGTCGGAGAGAACAACGGTAGTCAGCAGACAATGGTGGTCGGAGGGACCGTAGTCGGCGGGCGACGATGGTCGGACAGACCGACGAAAGTCGGCAGGTGACAAAGGTCTGAGGGACCGTAGTCGACGAGTGACGGTGGTTGGAGGGGCCGTAGTTGGCAAGCGACAGAGGTCTGAGGTACCATAGTCGATGGGCGACGGTGGTCGGAGGGACTATAGTCAGCGGGAGATGGTGGTAGGAGGAACCGAATCGGTGAGTGACAATGGTCGGAGTGGTGTATCGATGGTAGCCTGGAGGAGTTCTGGCAATGGTTGGTCACAAGAGAATGTCCGGCGATGGTCGATGGCATGGTGGAAGTATGGCGGCAGTCAATGGTCAGGTGCTAGTTCGACGATGGTCAGACGAAAGTCCGGCAGTGGAAGTTTGGTGGCTATTAGCGGCTGGGCGGTGGTCTGGCGAAAGTCGGTGACCTAGCGGTGGTCCGACGACGGTTGATAGAGGTTCGCCAATGGTGGTGCCTGGGTGGAGCTCTAGATCCTTGAAGCCTCAAAACTCTGTCTAATCTCCAGCAAAAAGTTCAAGCCCAACCCCCCCCCCCCCCCCCCTTCACGTGGATAGATTTTTGAGAATGACATACCCTATAAATATGGACAAATTTTGGGGCAAATTCGGAGTGCTCCATTGGACAACCCATATTGATTACCTCGAGATTCGTCCTCGATCAAAATGATTTTTGGAGATATATCAATTACAGCTTTAATTAAGAAATTAATGATATACAACAAGATTGTCGTAGCTAAATACACGATCGAACAATATTTTGACCCTTCAGGGTGATATGTAGCTCCTTGAATTTAACTCTCATAGTTGTGACGAATTTTATAATTCTGTAATCTAAACCGATTAGAGAATATTATTTTCACCTCTCGATGTGATATATTATTCATAATGATGTGTACGAACTCAAAATTAAAATCCTAAAGTCTACATCTAAATTTTCTCAAAAAAATAATCCAATTGATTTGCTCTTTCCCACTAAGTTTGCAAACAGTAACTTCCATACTTAAGAGGAATAAAGAGTTGCAAAGCTCAAGAGAAATAAGAAGTTAAAGTAGTAAAACTGGAATTGTTAATCCTCAATGTATAGGCTAAGTATTTCCTAACATGAACAAAAGAATAATATCATAAGTCAAAATCAATTTGATTGACAAATATCTAACATTAAAATAAATATTTATGAAAGCTTTATGATTAATAAATGAAGGTTTTTTTATATTATGTTATTCCTTGCATACAACAACAACAACAACATCATCAAGCTTTTGTCCCACTACATGGGGTCGGCTACATGAATCCCTTTTCGCCATTGTGTCCGGTTAAAAGTCAAATTCTTATTTAAATCTAATAAAGAAATATCATTTCTAATATTTTCTAACCAAGTCTTTTTAGGTCTACCTCTACCTTTCTTAACATCTAAGGCGACTCTCTCTAATCTTATCTTCCACTGGAGCTACTCCAACCTTTTCACGTATATGCTCATTTCATATCCTATCTCTAAGGGTCAAGCCACTCATCCACCTAAGCATCCCCATCTCTGCAACACTTAACTTAGTATAATGCTTCTCTTTTAATGGCCAACATTCGGCACCATAAAGCATTGAAATAGATTAATGTTATTCCTTGCATAGTAAACATTAAAAAATATAAGAGAATCAAGGAACTAAATGTACATTCAAATATCCAAAAAATTGGTTTCAAGCCAAGTTCCTCAATTCAAGCCAAGCTAACTCGGATCACTCGGTTTCAACATAAAAGAGACTTGCTTGTTTACAAGAAAACTTGACTCAATAAGGCGACTATAATTTAAGAACTTGTCCCAATCAAGTAAATATGACTTATCAATCCACCGAAGTAATCACAACCTATAAAGTCGACCCTTATGATTACTTAGGTGAGCAACCTCATGGAAAGCTACTGATTTGATATTCAGCTATTCGACCTTCAATACATGTCAAGCCATTGACTTCTTAAGAGTTAAAACAACCTTATCAAGTCAAACATTATGATTAGGCTGCACAACAATTATATTTTTCTTTTATTATTTGTATAGTCATGTATGTAGTCAATTATGTAACGCTCAAGACCCAACCCAAATTTATAAATAGGAGATGAGGGTCACTTTATGCAATTTCTATAATCCTTTTTCTCTCTCTTTGTTTTTCTATTTTCTTTTCACTTAGTGTTCACAATATAGTTTGATGTGATTCATGGATAATTCTAGATTCAACAGCTGCTACTATGTAGTGGTCTAAAGACTATCTTGATAAAAGATAGTCTATAAATAAGCATGCAGTCATTCAAGCTTAGCAGCCTTTAGGGCTCTACCTCAACTATTTTAGCAAGGTAGGAAAGATTTACCTGAGCAACAAGGTTATTATTTTCAGCAATAAGATAGCAATTCTGGTCATATAGAGACTTGAAGGACTCTTCCAAGGCTATTACCTTCTCCCTCAAGCCTTCAAACTCAAAAATATTTTCGGACAATGAGTTTTCAAAAAGTGTACTTTTATCTGAAAGCTTCTTGATATTTTTTATAACAGCCTCAGCATGAGATACCATCACATTGTTGTCAGATGCATGGCTTAAAACATTTCCATGTAGAGATTTACAGCACTCCTGTAATCCCTTGATCTTCTCTCTCAACCATTCCAACCCAGCAGTTACATCAGACAAAGAATGCTCCAAAAGAAGATATTTCTTTACTGATAGGCTCTCCATAGGTCTCAAATCCTCCAAATTAAAGGGTTTTTCACCCTCATGTTTCTTGCATGCATCTTTCAGTTCTGTTTTTCCCTCAACCAATTCCTGAACCAATGCCTGAAGAGAAACCACATTGAAGTTGACTTCGACTATTTGCTCCATTAGTTCATGATGCCTTTCCTCTAAATTATTGCTCTCAATTTTGAGAAAAGAAAGCTCCTGCTGAAGACTTTTATTTTCATCCAGATGGAATCTTAGTTCATCTGCAATTTTTAGCTTTGACCTCCTTAGAGAATGTATCTGATCTTGTAGGGCAACGATCTTTGAGATAGAAGAGAAGCTTTTCTCATTCAAATCATTGTTTTCATCATGTAGTCTCTTAATTTCCTCTTCCAATCTAGTTTTATTCAGTTCCATTCTTGTCAGAAGTTCAGATCCGCTTCCAATCTCGAAGCCCAAAAGCCTTATTTTTTCCTCAGATTGAGAACACATTCTCTTCAGTGACTGATTAGCTATTTCAGCAATCATGCGCCGTTGCTGTTCATCCCCCAAGGATTGCTTGAGCTGATCCAACTCCTTTTCCCTCGCAGCAATCACTTCCTCATGCCCGTAAATCTTTCTTTCTCTGAGTTTATTTAGCTCCGTCTGTAAAGACAATCTTTCCTGGATTCCAGCATATTTAAATCTCTGATGTTCGTCTTCAATGAATTGCTTCAGTTTGCAAAATTCATCCTCTCTTGAGGTGACTTCTTCCACTTGTTTTGCCACTATCATTTCAAGTCTATCAACAGTAGATTGCAAAGATTTGTTTTCTTCCTGAAGAACAATATATTGCTCTTCAGCCGTGTTGAGTTTAAAGGATCTTTTAGACATCTCAACATTAAAATCCTGAAACTGGTTTCTAGTGCGACAGATTTCAGCTTCCAGATCAGATATCCTCTCCTGGGAAACCTTGTATTGAAGAAGTGAAGTTCCCAACTCAGAATTTAATTTTAAAACAGAATCTCTCAATCTACATGACTCAGCTTCTGCTTTTTCTGCACGCAAAGACTCCAATTTGACTGTGTTATGGAGATTCTGATTCTCCTTAAACAAATCTGAAACCTCCTCCATTTGCTTTGACACAGCCTCATTGAACTTACTCACCTCCAATCTTAAAGAGCTATTTTCTTTTTCAAGATCAAGACATCGATCCTCTGCAATATTAAGTTTTGTTACTTTTATGCTCATCTCATCATTAAGATGATGAGCTTCATCTCTCCGTCGAGAAATTTCAGTCTCAAGGTAAGACATCCTTTCCTGGGAAACCTTGTATTGAAGAAAAGCAGCCTCCAACTGAGATTTTAATTTGGAGACAGCATCTTTAAAAACCTTGTGACTCGGTTTCAGATTTATCTGCACGCATGGATTCTGAAATCATCTCGTTCTTGAGACTCACGTTCTCTATTGACAGATTGGCAACTTCTTCTTGTAGCTTTTTTATTTCAGAGTTTTTTTCTGCATCTTCTTTAAAGTTCAAACCTGTCACTAACAATCCCTCAGTAAGCTTTTTATGGGCTTCCTCATCAGTAAGCAGGCAATTCAAATGTTTCCATTCTTCTTTGCTCATAAATGGATCAATTTCATCAGAAGATTCAGCATTCCCAAAAGAATAAGATTGCATAGAAAACGTTTCCTTCTCTTCTTCAACAGAATCGGGCAATCCAGAGGGAGGTTCATCTGGTAATATTAGTTGAATTTGATTAGGAAATGCAACAGATATTGTCCGATGAGCTTGGCGAAGTGCCCCGGTAACATGATCATATCTTTCCCGCTAATGCACGATAAGCTCGGTAAAATTCTTCCACCAATTTCATGAGCTCGGGGCGTTTCTTATAATACATTTCTGCTCTTCTAGCAAAGGAATCGGCATCTTCTTCTATAAGCTTTATCATTGACTTGATTTTGTCGTCCATATCTGTTAAATTTAAGTTTTTAGTGAAACAAATAAAGATCATTACACAGTAACTAAGTAATGATGATGATGATTATGATGATCCACAACATATGAATTAATCAATGGAAATCCTAAAGATATTCACAAAGAGGAAAGGCCTGATATTCAACGAAATCAGGTAATGAAATTATCTAATCTCTCTAAGGAACAACATTACGTTCTCTTCCATTTCCTGGCCAGGAATGGATCTTCTCCATTCCTTTATTCTAATTTCCAAAGTGTAAAGCATATAAGTAGAACTTAAATAACCAAAATACAAAAAGAATTTGAACAAACATGCATTAAGCAAAATGTTGAAGATTAGACATTACTAAAGAATGAAAATATAGGTTCTTGGGCAGGCTTTACCCAATTCTAACAAAATTGCATGCTCAAATCATGGTGGCTGGAAAATAAAACTTGAACAGAAAATACATCTGAGAAAGTTTGTATGCCATTTGTTTAAATAAGCTTAGAGGACATCTTTATCGATGAAAAATGTCGATAGTTCATTAAGCAAGTGTTCACAGTGTTTACCAGAGAACTAATTTATAGTATGAGACTAATATATCTCCTTATTTTTGTTTGAGGAAATTTAATGAAAGATACTGTATAATATGGCATGAATGGAGAAAAAATAGTATTATAAATTACTTGTTAGGTTCTCCTGAAGCCATTTAGAATTCTTTGGAGTAGTATGACTGTCCCACCACCATGAATATGAGCGATTGGATTCAGAACAAGTAGCAGACTCCATGGTTTCAGCCATCAACAGTTTCACAAATAAACTAGACTGTTGAAACAGAATAAAAATATAGCTGGCTGATTTTAGCAAGAAGCAGCAAATGAAACTAGAAGCAGATAGGAGGAACAACAAGCTTTCCACTTCTACTGATTAGTATTATATAACATCTGCAAAAAGAAAATAAGAAATATTAGTTGAAACAAAAAACAGCAATAGAGAAAATTATAGATGGAAGTTGCGAGAAATTCTACCTTAATTTACAATGACCTATAAACAATGAAAATAAAGTAATCCAACGTTGTTCAGTACAAGTTAAATCACCTGGACAAAAACAAACATACAAAAAGTAGATGATTTGTCGAGATAAGATTCTCAAAGTAGCAAAAAAATAGAATCGATAGATAAATAAATTAAAATCAAAAGAAGAAAGAAATAACAAGCAAAGATGAAAATTATTTCTTCTGCATTGGCCAATAAATTTTGATCTTTCAGTGTCTCCACAAGATTAGAAGACAACAATGGTGCTATCTCATACACTTGAATGATTTTGTGAGGGAATATCATAATATTCCTAAGTAAACAAAAGCTCAGTAGCATGAAATTGCTATTCCTCAATGCAATTCAATGTAAACGCGGAAATCAAAACATTGCAAAAGAAGTAAGAAATCCAATAGAAGGTCTCCAGAGAAAAAGGAATCAGGACTTACCAAAGAAATATTGCAAGCACGTTGCATAGCAACTTCACTAGCAGATGAAAACCAGAAGCTAAGTAACCAAAATCCAAAAATTCTACAACAAAAAATAATAAGTAAATCAGCTGTAGCCTCGCAGCAAATAGAACATGAACTAAAGATCCACTACTAGGAACATAATCTCAGCTAACCAGCTGAGGGTCAATCTAAATTTTGCAAACATTAATAACAATTATAGAATGGCAGGAAAGAGCGGAAAAAAAACTCTCAACCATAAAACTAGATCTTCTCTAAAACACAGCCGGCAGAGCAGAGCACCATTCAGCCTCGACAAAAAAAAAATTAAAAAAAAAAATCTCCATTTTGAAAGTGGGGTTGTATGAAAGTGATAGGATATCATACCTTGAAAAAAGAAAAAAGGAAGAAGGCACCGACAAGCAGCTGTGCAAAAGATCCCAGCTGCTCTCCGCCACTCCCTCAACCCATTTCTACTGCAAATGAAAGCTTTCAGTTGCTCTCTCTATCTCTCCGCTTTGTTTCCTTTCCTCTGAGGGGATATTCGCCTTTTTTATTTCTTTCTAGTTTTCTCCTATGGCAGGAGGCAAAATAGGCCAGAAGAACAGAGAGCAACGGAAAGGAGAGAAGGCAAAAGACAAAGAAATCAATGCAGTGGAAATACAGCAATGAGAGCCCACAACTAGAAAACCAATAAAGGAGGTGAAAGGGAGGAAGCGAAGGCGATTCCATACCTTCCAACGTTGTGCTGGGTGATGCACCCAAGCGGTGTCATTAGCTTCGTTATGAAGGCACAAAGACAAAAAAGTACAGGCCTCAATCCCGCATGGGATAGTCCGGAGATCAATTAAAACGTGTCACTTCATCCGATACACAGTGATACTGAGTATGGGTACCGAGCAAAAAGTGATTTGGCGTGTTTTGGTTAAACTTCAGACGATGTCCGAAGTCTGCATAGAATAATTTTTCGTGTGAGTCACAATTTCCAATGGAGAGAAACAAAAGCCTGCTAAATTACTACCATCAAATGTTGAAATTATTTGGTGTATAAGTTCGACTGCAAATGAATCGGGCTTTTCATAAGCTATTCATGGTTTAGTTAAATAAGAACTCATTTATGTTCGTTTAATAAGGTAAATGAATAAGTTTAAACATTTTTTTATAAATATTCGATAGCTAAATAAACGATCTTGAATAACTTGGCGTTAGATTCATTTATGTTCATGAACAGTATCGTTTAACACTTGTGAACAAGCTCGTTAAGAAGTTTGATTAGAACTCGATTAAAAATATATTGGAGTTTCAAAAAACATATATTGTTAAATTTAAAATTTTAATAATTTATTTTTATAATTTTCGTCTAAAATCTTTTAGTAATTTATTTTTACTTTCCGAATTCGCCTAAAATTGTTAACAACCCGCTCTCTGAACAAGTATAAGATGAATCATAGATCATTTGTTCGAGACCAAGTTCATTTGGTAGCTTAAAATACTAATTAGATGTGTTCATGAATGGGCACATTTGATATGTTCGTGAACGAGCTTGTTTGATAGTTTGAAAAACTTTGCTAGATATGTTCATAAACAGACTCGATGTAATTGTTTGTTAGAATTTTTTGATCGGACTCATTTGTTAAGTTAATGTACATCTTGAAGTAGAGCTTGTTTATAGCTCGATAAAGCTCGTTTATTTAAAGCTCCATAAGCATGAAATTAATCAAACATGAACCAAACATGAACACTCATTAATTTAAATGAATCGAACTTAAACACAAACAAAAAAGCTAGAATCAAACTCAAACCAAAATTGAATAAGTTGATAATAAACGAACTCAAACATGAACACGCACATACTCGACTCGGCTACGTTCGTTTGTAGTCCTAGTCCGAAGGTAGTTTGTCATACCTCATTTTGATCCCGTATAATTTGTATGGAATATAACATAAAAGGAAAATCTATCTTACTAAAATTCATTCGGAACTACTTATATCAAAATTAGGTTCAGGGAATAGCCTATCCAAACTATCCTAACACATCATTTTTTTTTTTAAATATTAATTAACATCAATATTTCATAATTGAAAGCATATTCAAAACACACAAAGACATACAAAACTTACTAAAGTTCAATAATATGACAACATTTATGTATTCAAAAGTTTGTCTATACAGCTTCTCCTTTGACCTCTATGTACATCCTTAACATATATACACAAAAAGTATAGTCAACCTTCTTGTCTAGTGCTTCACTGGCTCCTTCCATTTTTTTTTTTTTTTTTGCAGTACAGCCACAAATAATGAGTTAGAGCTCAATAAAATACACAAGCATAGCATAAGAAATAAATGGAGATTCATATAATAAGCATAAGCTATACAAAACATCATTGTATATTTAACTAGTCACTTTTGCTATTTAAAGTTCCATATTTTGCGCAAGTCATGTGATAATTATAAGCTTTATAGCTTTCTAATTCAATGTTAGGTTTGCATTCCCTATTTTTAAATTTAGAAAACAACTCTCTCATTCAAGCAAGGATCTGAATTCCCAACTTGTAGAAGTGAGAGGACATAGGGTACCTTCTGTACAACTTTCCTCGTCAGATATTTCATCCTTTACTTATGCGGGTCTATCTCCTATATATATACCGGCGACGCAGACTCCATATGTAATAATTTTTCCATGGGCTGAGCAAGCTGAAGCTCAAGGGATTTATGATGTCGTTAATGGTGTGGGTTTCTTCTAAGTTGTTTCTTTAAGATTATCGACACAAGTCATATACCTTACAAGGAATTTAACACTCATCATTATTTAAAAAAAAAAAATTGCTTCTTCCTAATTATCATTGGGGTGATGTTACAACCTTGGGCTTCGTTTGGGACGGTTTTCTTACTGCTTCATAAAGCAAATTTTTAGTGCAAAAATTAAAAAATTTATACTAGAAAGCTGCTTTAAGAAGCAGTAAGAAAGCCGCCCCAAACGAAGCCTTGATCTCTATCTGGAAGAATCAAACTTTATGAACGGGAAGGGATTGGGGTTGTTTATTATCCTGTCTAAGGGGTTGTTTGACAAGAAATAGGATTTAATTTGAATAGGATTTAGTACATCAAGTAAATTTGAATTTAGTAAATCCTATTAAAATAATATCCTGAAAATTGTTTACAATATAAATATTAAATATAATTAAATTCTGTAGAGCTGTTTGACAAAATAATTCAGGCAAGATTTAAGTTAAAACCAACAAAATATTAATTTGAGATTCCTGATCTCTTTTTTTTTTTTTATCAAGTATAGCTGTATTTATATAAGCTTGGCCTGTCTTAATTATCAATTAAGCTCATGAGATGGTACTATTGACCTTTTTCAACCTAACCTTGCCTCCTGAATTTTTTATTAAACCTCTTACTTATTATAAAAGAATTAATGGGGTAATCTTAATAAGTAAATCGTTGAAAACGATTCATTAACAGATAATTATCTTAAATAATACATATATAAAGTTTTATTTTAAATTTTTTTAATTTCTTGTTGTCTATTCAATATTAAATTGCACGTTGGCAGAAATTCAGCCACTGAAGGGAAACTTTTTTTTTTTTTTTTGAGTTGGAACAATGAAAGAGAACATAGCTTATTTTGATTTGTTGGTTGAGAGTTTTGACTATTAATTAAGAGGCGTTGGATTTGAGTCTTGTATATGTGATGTGTGTGAATTTACCTTAATTGATCTTGTTGTGTCTTGGAATATTCGCAGCAGTAGATAATGATATAGTTTAACGTATTAGCTTTCTATGAAGATCCAACACACAAATAGATAAGATAGTGATATAATTTAAGGTCTTAGCTTTGTACAAAAATCCAGCACACAAATAGATAAGAGAGTATGATTATAGCATTCATAAGAGACACCATATTTTTCACGTGGCAGCCCTTGCAAATAAGAAAACCACGGGGCCCAGATCAGTTTGAATGAATCCACTAGTGTTTGCAATTGATTACAAATGTAGCCCTTCCTTGAGGGAAGACCTTGGTTTGATGTAGCAATTATACATCATATAGAATGGATTACATGGTTGGAATTGTAAGAATCAGTATTGACATATTCATTTAGTTGGCAGGATTGTAGTTGGCCAGCAATGTAAATCAAAAGGACCGTTATTGGATGACGATGGTTTGAAGGACCGTAGACCGCCAACGAAGGTTGAAAAGATCGGACTCAGGCGATGGTGGTGAGAAGGACCGTAGTTGGGCGATGGTGGTCAAAAGGACCATAGTCGACGAGCGATGTAGATCGAAAGGATCGTAGTTGGATGACAATGGTCGGAAGGACCGTAGTCGGTGGGTGATGGAGGTCGGGAGGACCGTAGTTGGGCGACAGTGGTCTAAAAGACCATAGTCGGCGAACAATGTAGATCGGAAAGAACGTAGCTAGCGGACGACGGAGGTTGAGAGGACTTTAGTTGGGCGACGGTGGTCGGAAGGTCTATAGTCGGCGGACGACGGTTGTCGAAAGAACCATAGCAGGCAGGTGATGGAGGTCGAGCAAAATTCTGGTGTGGGTCGACAGTTGGGTAAAAGTCCAACTGCAGTTGTTAAAAGTCTGTCGGCAGTGGTGCTGGGGTGGAGCTTCAGCCTTAGAGCTCTCCTTTTCTTCCTCTCCTTCCTCCCCTTTATAAGAAGAATGTAGGGCTATTTATAATTTTTTTAGAGCGGCATGGTTGGTAAATATAAGGAGGATTAAGATCAAGATGGGAGTGGTTTGAATGGGCATTTGATATTGACCCCATTGATCATGGACCATTTATTGGTCATTTGAATGTCTGAATGATATCAGAATCAGGCAATCCTGGGCTCGTTGGATTCGTCTCGTCGAGCCTCTCGATTCAACTATAAGTATGTCAAATTCTATAAGTATGTCAAATTTGACGGATTCATCTGGGTAGTGCAAAATGGCTTAGAAGAAATTAAAGGTGGCTGAATAGGTCCTCTACTGAAGATGGTGATTAAGCAACTTAAAAGCAATGATAGAGACAACACGATTTGAAAGCATCACTACAAAAGAACAAGAAGGTCAAGAAAGTAGTGGAGATGGCAATGATGGTGCTAGAGCCAGCCATTTATTCCACCATCAAAATGCTACAACTTAAATAAATTAAAGAATGTGACATGCTGATCACCAATGTACACTTGACTAAGAATGTAAAATAAACTTAGGCTTCATTTGGGATGACTTCTTTACTGTTTTTTAAAGGAGCCTTTTAGTACGAAAATTAAAATTTTTATACTAAAAAGCTGCTTTAAGAAGCAATAAGAAAGTTGTTCCAAACTAAACCTAAAAGAACAAAGCAAGTTGATGGTTTCAGGATTGAAATAGAGAAAAAAGCCTCAATCAATTAGATTGAGATGAAAAAAAGATAGAGGAATCGAAGGGCATGAAGGAATGCAAAGCCAAACTCATTTGTAAAAATTGGAATGATTTGCATTAGTGGAAGTTTGACATACACATATGTAGCATCGGCATATTAGAACCCACTGTAGCAATAATGACTTATGACATTATGACATTATGACATTATGACATTATGACATTATGACATTGTGACATTAATATGTTGATTTTTGGTTGCTACTCATATCTTTAGTTGTTCTGTTTATTCTTTACTAGATAGGAATTATTTATTGGGTTTGATTTATCAAATACACTTGACGCCTCCTTTTATAATAGGTCTTGACGAAGTACTAACGAATCATCCCACAATATTAGATTTATGATTTGCAGAATATATTAGATATGTTTGGATGTGTTGTAGGTCATTGATGTGTTATCTTTTGAGGGCCGAATAGTTTTCTTTCTATCATTTATTTATTAAGATCTATTTTGCTTGTAGTGTTTTTATTTGGATGATGTATGGGTATCTAAATTTATGATTATAAAATGAAGTTCAAATTATCTTTTGTTATTTACTCGGATATATACTTTTACTATATTATTTGTATATGCATTTCTCTTTTTGTGAGTACGAAATAGGTCATCATATTCCTTCATCACGTCCGTGTTGTCAGGATTTACCACCCTTCGAACTTGGGTACGGAGTGATAGGTTAATTATGCAAAGAAAGGCATAACTCATAGAGGCATAATATTTTTATATGCCAAGTAATATCATTTCCTATAACTAAAGAAGGCACTAATAAAATATATTAAACATGAATTGTGAAATTTAATTTCCATGATAGAAGTAGGAGTCAAATATATAAGTTCTAATCAAATGATGGTAGTCGATCATCCTAGTTGTGATGCCTAAAAATCTAATTTGAAATAATTAATTTTCTTATCGTTTAATTTACCCAACCAAAGTTATCTAATTTTTTTTATCAATCTAAATAGCAACAAAAATGAAATTACTGATCAAAACATCAATATATACATTTATATTCATTACCCAAAAATTATATACACTATTCATGATCTATATAATCATATCATAACTATTATATCTGGGATACAAAAGAACAACTAAAACAAAAAAGAACAGATCTAAAGAATCCTGACTAATCTCATACTCATTTTTCCTTGCACTGACCTAAAATCATTTAATCACATATAATGATCTCAAAAGCTCAACAAGTAACCAAATCTTATAACTGATCTCAATGCAAAACAAACGAGTAATATGCATATCAATAGTTAGTCATAACAGTATCATTCATATGATCAATGAACCAGTGTAGAAATAATAAAACTCATATGCAGTAGTAGTAAAGTTTAAAAAGCAGTATAATATAATAGTACCAATATGGTTGTCGAATCGCTAAAACAGTCGTCATATCAGTCAATCAATTAGTAAAAAAATCATATAAAGTGGTAAAACCAAAGCATCGGTAAAAGATATAAAATTCATGATAATGCAAGAGTGTATATATACTATCAGGATTTTCTATACAGTAGCAGTAACAATCTAGTGGTATAAGCAATAAAATAATACATTAACTGTAAATTTGTGCGGTAATAATAAATCCGTACAGTAATATAAATAGCTTCTTAATAACATGCATTTAGTAGTCAAACTAAACAAAAAAAAAAGTTCTCATTATTGAGGTATTTTTTAGTAATCAGTAATCGATAGTCGTTAATCATTGGCTCAGTAAATAGAGTCATTACTCTTTATCCGTTGGCACAGTAATAACTCATTATAACTATCAATCAATATCACTCAAATCAGTAGAGGATAACACCAAATACAGTATTTAAAGGAAAGCCCCCACTATCCTATTCAAGTCACTCAGTCTTCAACTGACGGGTCAGCCAGTCTTTATTTATCGTTTACACACACTTTATTATCATAGTACTATAACAATAATCTCAATTATATATCCATAATCATTTTCAATACATTGTAGCAAAAATATATATAATTGAACTTAATTAGAAAGTGTCAAAATGTTTTAATGGTAGTCAACAATAAATACTATCAAGCAAAAATTCACATTTTTAGAAATATACTAAACTATCAAAGACTGTATAAAACAACATTCTAAAGCTATAATTAAACTAAAGAATTATTTTTAGGTGTTAAAATAAGTTTTTGAATAGACAAAAATCATTGTTTTTTTTCAAAATCACCCCACAAAAAAAAATCTCAAATAAATACTCAAAATGTTCATAATCTCGATCTCTATAACATATTAAAAAATACATGATGAAAATTTTACTAATACAAAATTATCCTTACTTTTCGATCACAAAAATGTAAATTTTATTAAAAAAAAAATAATAATAATACAAAATTATTCAAATCGAAAAATAAGATAATGATTCATTATAGCGAGACGTACTAGCGAAATTTCCATCAGACTTGGCTGACAAAAATTACTCTGCGATTTCCAAATCTAACTTTTATTTTTCTCTCTACTCTCTTTTCTCTCGATTTTTCTCTTGCACATCTCTGTTAGACGAAATGATAAGGAAAACGGCTTTTAGTTAATGACTTGAGATATTTATAATATTATATTATTATTAATTAATTATATAAATTTGTTAGTTTTAAATATAAGAAATCATATAAATTACTTTATATCTTTAAATATATAACTTCAAAAATTATTAAAAAATATTCATAAAGTAGCTCATTTTATTTAAAAATTTTTGGTGAAATTGGTTTGCAAAACGGGAATTTTTATTGTGTCCTCCCACCTGACGTAGAGATACGTCCTCCCACCGCCAAAAAACTCGGTTTTTGCTCGGTATTGCTACGTATTATTTGATAATAACGAGGAATATCATCATGTGAAGACCAATACCGAGTTATACCGAGCTATACCGAGCAATACAAAAAAATACCGAGTTTTTTCTAGGAAAAACTATGTATTTTTTTCTATTGCTCGGTATTGCTCGGTATAACCCGGTATTGGTCTTCACATGATGATATTCCTCGTTATTGTTTGGTATTGCTCGGTATTTGCTTGGTATTTCTCGTTTTTTAGCGCGATTTTAGCTCTGGGAGGACGTATCTCTACGTCAGGTGGGAGGACGAAATAAAAATTCGCAAAACGGACACCTAACTGTCTCAAAATTCTCACTTGTACCCACAAGTGTGATTAATTTCGTAAAGATTTGCACCAGTGCTCAAAAATTACGAAAAAATTATCGTAAGTAAATCATTATAATATCTAGCTTATGGCTAAAATGGTTTTCAAATTTGACTCATAACAACTCCAAAAAAATATTTGGCAGAATTAAAATACAGGCTATTACACTAATCACTTCTTATTCGAGGGGACATGAAGATAAACAACAAATGTCATAAATTGATGGATATCATGTGCCAAATATTGGAAGGCATTGAGCAACGATCAATTAAAAACTTCAAAAGTTGGGCAAAGTTAGTGGTCTAATTAACCACTTTCCTTGTAGGAGGGGAAGTTTCATGCATCGGTGGCTGACATGCATTCGTGTTGGGTGATGATAGGAATTAGATGCATGTCGATCATATACATTAGCCGATTATGAGCATCAAATGTTAGTTGTTAACACATGTATATTCAACATTTATGTCAATTATTAACACATGCTAGATTCAACATTTGATAATGGTGGGCATCAATGTTGGTCGACGAAGCATAACAAATTATGGCCAATGATAAGTGTTAATAAAACTATAAAATTATAAAAATACTTTCAATGATAGACATTGGACTATGGTCGACAACAGATGTCAAGAGCATTAGCATTTAAAAGCTAATGTTTGGTGACAACAAGATCTAAAATTAGCAATGATAGGCATCATCATTAGACAACTATGAGCACCAAATGTTGATGGTGAGCCTTTGGAATTCTCCAAGTCTATGGATTATGTCAAATAAAGCCATCTCTTAGGTACTCCTCCAGTCTACTTTCAAAGCATAGAAGCATGGCATGCATGTCTATATATTTTTGTAGAGGACATTATATATAGACATTTTTGTTAGAAGTCAAAGCAATCTATCATACACTCAAGATTAATCCCCTTGAAGATTTGGTATTTTTTTAGTATTTTAGTGCCTCAATGAACTTGGAATTAAGCGACTTTGAGCTTGATGGATTTAATTAATTGATACAATCAACAATTAGCATACAAAAATTTATGGTCGTATGATCCGCCAAATATATAGTCTTGTAAAGTTTTTAAATACATCTTTAATGCCTAATTTAGAGACATTCGGACTAGAAATAAAGACATTTTCGTATTGTTTGATTTGTCTTATCAAAACGTTCATTTTCATTTTAAGTTTTTTAAAAATACCCTCCATATGTTCTCTAACTTAATTCTAGATGCTCTGATATGAAATAGTTTAAGTGTTTTGCATTAAGATTCATATTTGATCAAATGAATCATCTAAGAATGTATCATGAGGTCAAATTTATTTAAGTTCATAATTTTAAATTATATCAAAACAAAAAATATATAATATTATATATAGTTTCATATAATTTTAATAATTTTTATATTTTAATCTCCAATAACTTTATGATAAGGAGTATATTATATTAAAATATTAAACAAAGACAAATATCTAATTTTTTATTAAAGTGTGTCATGATAGGATTTTTTTTTCCTATATTTAAACTATGTAATAGGCACGATAAGTAGGAAATAATGGTGTATGTGTAAGTTTATCTTTTAACTTTGGTAATTCCAAAAATGATTTTCATAAAGGCAAAGGGGGCTTGAGAATAGAATGTATTGAAACCCTACATTTTATGGGCTATTTTCAATTATTTCATTAATTGAAGCATTGTATTAAAAAAAATATCTTATTTTTATTTGAATTACATGCCATTGGTTTAATAGAACATAAGATATAAGATTTGATCGATGCTCCATGCAGCCAATGAAGTTCATTATTCCCAATCTTGAGACAAGGGTTGACAATTATGCAGGTGCTTCCTTATCTTCTTTAAGTTTTATAAAGACAAAAATGCTATTTAAAGGAAAAGCAAACCATTTAAATCTCCATCTTTCCTTACATACCCCTCTTATCGATTAGAAAATTATTTGGTGTGGACAATGGACGTAGCTCTACATCTGGACGTCAATGAAATGATGCAACGTAGCGCCCCGACGATCCGAAGATCCGATTCAATGAAAACTAGAAATTTAGCAAATGCTTTTCCAAATAATCAAGCAGCCCGTCCGCACCAAATAATTTTTCCGGCGACTAGGATTCTTTGAGGTTTTGGGAGACATGATTGCTCTATGTGAGAAGAAAGCTTCTCCTTATGCGAGATAATCTTTCTTTAATATTATTCAAGAAATTTCTTGTTTATGGTGCGTTGGTGCATTTGATATTTGGATAAAATTTTGCAAATACTTTTTGATTTGCTCATTATGATCATAGTAGCAGCTTCTTTGTTAGTAGATCTTTTCCACTTTCATCTGAAATTAATAACTTTTGGTATATCTTAGAGGTCTTATTTTTTCGTATATGTATATTTCAAATATATCATTCTCAATCCTAACATCATACGCATCCAGAAATTTATGCCGTGTGGTGCTTTTCATTACAATATATCATGATGTTACAGCCAGCTTTTAAATAATCTTATTAATTTTATTGAAGAAAATGTTGTGCACTAAGGTCTATCTCCACCCCAAAAACTCAATTTTGACTTCAAAATATAATAATACTTCAAAATACAGTAACTTATCTCCAACCGAACTCTATTTTCTAACACAAAAAAAAAATGTGTATACTTTTTCCCAACTTTATTTAACCTATCGGGTTAAAAAAAATAGAGTGTGACCCATGCGATGTCAATATTGATGTCTCACTGTTCAACCTCACACAATTTGTTTTTTTTTTTTTTTTGCAATCAGCTAGAGCAAATGGCGGACGCCATAAGAATGTTAGGCGTTCGGTTCGAGATGGTCTAAGGGAGGAGGCTGCATTGAGTTATATGTTGCTTCACAGCATTAGGAGGAGAATTGGATTTAGTTTGGGATGATATTTTTACTATTTCTTAAAATAATTTTCTAATAAAAGATTTTCTAATAAAATTACTAAAAATTTATTTTTTAAAAAAAAATATAAGAAAACAATAGTTTGAAAAGATGAGGATCCGAAGCAGTGTAGTAGGTGGGACAACAGCAGAAAAATAAAGTATTACACGTACAGTTCTTTTATTTTAACATTATTGCAACAGGCGATGAACCTAGACCATTAATAAGAAAATCAATAAATCAAATCACACAGAAATCTCCATAATAACAAATTATAATTATACTTCACACGTCAACCTCTTCCATGTATTATATCGAATACTTCCATTTATCCTTATTTATTTTATATATTTATAGATGCCCATCAAAATTGCCTGAGAACATTAGTCATGCAAAATGACAAGATACTCATCATTCCGGCTAACTGCAGGATTAGCCAACTAGATGGACCAAAATCATTGCATTGGGAGGGAAATAAGTAGGCGAGGTGATTACCGAATCCAAGGACAATGCTGCACCTATTAAAACTGCAATCCATTCGCTAAGCCCACAAACCAAAAAAAAAACATAGCAAGCCCACAAACCAAACAAATAATTCTTAAAGAGTGTTTAGAATAATTTTATTATTATTATTTTTAAATATGTTAGTTATTTACACGTGATTTTAAAATTATTTTTAATTTTTAAAAACAAAGAAAAGCAAGAAAAGCATTTTTTCTTTACGTTTTAAAAATTTCAAAACAAAATATGAGATTTGCAAACTTCAGATTGAACTTGAACTAGCATATAACCACCAGAACAACTATCAGGTCATAATAATTTTGCTATAAGTACATATAAAGATATTATATTTTTCAACAACTTTTTAATTTTAAGATTAAAAAAACATATAAATAGAACTTTTACGATGTAGAATTCAGCACCCAAAAACCCATTTTTGACCCTATTGACTCATCTTTTACCCGAAAAATAGAAATTGGCCCATTTTTTGACCAAAAAACCAGCAATTTTTTTATCACACCGGGTCATTCAGGCAGTGTTTAGTTGACCCGAACCCAAAGCGGGTCGGGTTCAGGTTCGGAAAACCGACCCATTTACAAAAGCAGATCGGATTTGGGTTGACCCAAATAGTGTTAGATCAATTTCAGGTTTGACCCGAATTCGACACGTGACCCAAAATTGACACAGATAATATTTTTGCTGAATTCTAAATCATATTATCATTGATTTTCCATGTAAATATGCAAAACTGTCTGTATTATAAAGATGCATAGGCTCATCTAATAGAAAGATTGCCAGTAAAGCAATATAACAATCAGAAATAGCCACACAGAAATAGTGCTCAGATATACAAAAACAGCTCAAGAAGGAAACAAAACGCCTTGGGAAAGAGGGAGACTGAGATTCAAATGAAAAAAAAACCAACGCAACAACGCCTGCAATTAAAAACTATGAAAATAACTTCAACCTGACATCATCTTAATGGATGAAAATAAATTTTACAAAGATGTAGAAAAGTCTTTAGAGTCCCTTAAACCCGTCAAGAAAACCATAAAGTTACAGTTCAAAATTAAATTATAAATAGTAGAAATCTGCGATGATATGCATGCCATAAAGCATCCTCATCATTGCTTTCTTAAACCACATTCATGGTTAACCATAACATGAGGAATCATATCAGGCTCACCTTACAGTATTACAATAGCAACACATGTAGAAAGGATTAAAAAGCGTCAGATTACAAAGTACATAGCTCAGTAATTAACAAATTCTAACAACAGACCGATTCGTGCTATTCCAGCCTAAGAGAATTCAATTAAAACATAGCCTCCATATTCAAGCTGCCTGAACAAAAACGGTAAGAAAATGGTTATAGGTTGACGATAAGCAAAAAGAATTGGAAGCAATAAAGCTAAAGAGTACCTCAACTGAATACAGAAGAATTGATTTGAGTGCTACTGGGTGCATCGGTAGTGAGAGATGGAAATGAAGGAATAGATTTCAGGATCAGTTTCCGGCCACCCTTAAGGTTGGGAGACAGCCCAAATCCATTGAGTGGTAAAGAAACTCTCTTTTCCCATTGGGAGAAGCAGTCTTCACAGCAGTACAAGGTGAAGAGTTAACTCTTAAATCTTCAGAAGTATCATCATCATGAAAAATCTGGTCAGACTTGCATTCTGCTTGTTGATTTTCAGATCTGTTCATTAATGAAAGAGTAGAAGACCGAGGAGGTTTTCCACTTGAGAGAAATGGCAATTTAACAGAAGACCTATTTAAGGAAATCTTTTATAATCAGATATGAGGACGAAAACAGAAAATAACTAAAAAAATATACATATGGATGTCAACCTGCAAGAAGGGAAAGGAGTGACGGGTAAAATGCTTTCTGATAAATGATTATGCTCAAGTTTTGGAACATTTGCATTAGCTTTGCCATCATCTGACTTTACACCTTCCTTCTCACAAGCATCAAGGTCTTCTTCAAATTCAATTTCCTCAAATCCTATTTGCACGGAAGAATGAATAAAAAAAATGAACTTACTAAGAAAAACAGAAATGCTTATAGTTAATGTGAAGAAACAAAACAAGTCAAGCTGCCAACACAAACCACATATAGCAACGAGCACATAAGACACGAGTTCTCAGAAGAAAGATTGGAAATTTATCAAGAAAAAAATGGCTACAAATACAATTTAGACGAATTGAAATATAATAAAAATTTCAAGTTTCCGCTTATTTTAGACCAAAGATGTTGTAAATAACTGTAAAAAGTTTCATTCTAACACATTAAAAATAATAAAAAAAAAATACAAACAGAAAAAATACAACCAAATTAAATGTATAGAACAGCCAAATTAAATGTATAGAAAATAAAAGATTGAGCAGGCCAAATAGAAAAACCACTGACCCAACAAAGAGAAATACGCCCATAGTCAAAAAGTGCGGCGTATATAGCCTCGTAGATCCCTGCCTCCTGAAAGGTATGCCTATGGGCCTGTAGGACTGTTGGCTCAAGAAAAAATGTCACGAATGCATGAATCTCGCTTTGCAGCTGTAGGATTCCATTTCTCTTAAGTAAGATTGTAATTAATCATATTTTCCCTGAGGGTGGTGTTAGGATTTAAAGATCTGGGGTTCTTACTTCCCATGAGCGCAAGCACTCATAGTTAATTAGTCATCTTAACACATAAGAGAGAACTATCGATTAACGATGAAATAATTTTTAGGTAATTTAGTCTCAATTATGAAGAAATTGGAGGTAAACCCAATCAAGATCCCAGGGTTCCATCGTCCCGTGTATACCGCAGTTTCAATCTACAAACACTAACAATCATTGACCGTAGTATCCAGGGAATCTGATTAGCAGGCATAGGTTGCCTCATCTCAGGGATCCCGAATAGACTAAAGCGGTTAGATGTGGATTTTAGTTTTAGTGAGTGTTTGGGTCTTGGGGTTTACATCTATTAGAATACCCAAAAATTGATTTAGTTTGGGATTTATGACTTCCTTTAGAAGTAACCCAGGAGTTTGGATTGGAGCGGAACTTATGACTTCTTTAGGAAGTAGCCCAAGTATTTAGATTTAGATTGGGACTTACAGCTTTCGTAGAAAGCAACCCAAGGATTTGATTTGGAATGAGGCTTATTGCTCTATTTATGAGTTGCCCATGGATGGGTATTACAACCTAACTCTATAGCAAGGCTGCCCGAAAGTTTTAATTATTTGGGTAGGACTTATTCCTTCCCTTAGGAAATAGCTTGAAAAAGCAAGTCTTACAACTTAATCCTTTTAGACTAAGATGCCATAGGTTTAAATTTGATTGTTTGGATTTTAGGGTCATTGCAATTTATTTAGGAATTTTCATAAAATGTGGATCTTACGACTTAACTTAGAAGTTGTCTGATAGCGAGTCTTACAACTTAATCATATAGACTAGGGATCATGAGTCTGATAGGAAACATATGATGAATTCAAATAAACACAAAGCATCTTACAATGAATGTTATGACACTACCTCAATCAACAACATTCAATGTAAAAAAAACGCTAATCTTCTTCCAAGCAAATACGGATGACGTGTAGCAAATGTAAGCACCTATAAACACCACTAGGAAACTCGTCATACACCCAGCATTCTATCTACAAACAAGATGCAGAGGAAATATAGTAAATGCAAACATCTATAGGTGGCGCTAGAAGATTTGTGTTCAACGCAGCTCGCCCACACATAACAGTGGAAGGTTTGCAATGCACACAACGTTCTACCTACAAGTTGAGCTGGTGATTTCTAAATGTTCGCTGATAATATACCATCAACAAACAAATCAATAAAGCTTATAATGCATAATAGCTCACTCGCAAGAGACAACGAGCGACCCATAATGCTACGCTACAATTCAACTGTAAGAAGCAGGGAATCCGTAGTAAACATTGCATGCACTAATAAAACAAGGCAGTAAATTTATGATGTCGGACTATCACATCAGGTAAATCAGTTCACCTGTAAGTGATAAGTGAAAGACTCCTAAAACATCGTACAATGTATTCATCAACATAAATACTTTACTGCAAGATGAATGCTGAGATGACTAACAACTGGCAAAAGACAAGATGAATTAAAAGTGTTGTCGATGTGCAATATACAAAGTACAACGCCACGCCACCGAATCTGCAACACTTGTATAAGCAACATAAGGTGTTTTGCGCAAACTTTAGCGACAATCACTTAGTGCAAACAATTATTTTTAAATATTGAAATGCTCCATCCTCATGCCCCGACGAGCATGATGATGCACATATGTGATGTCTGAAGATGCTGTGCGGGTTAAAAAATGAACTTAATATATAGGAATCAACTCGGCTCTAACTGTTAAAGGAATATATGATCGCAGCATCAGTCAGGATATTTATTTTATACTTTCATATTAGGCCCTCAAGGTCTAATACAAAAAAAAAATTCACCAACAAAAGCATAAAGACAATGACGAACCCGATCCTTTGTCAACAAGTAGATAGAGTCGACAAAATTTAACCAATAAGATAAAATTGCCAATAGAAACTCCAATGATGGCCATGTTGGCAGAAGATCTCAACAAGAGGGGACCTCAAATATCCAGAAATGCCTCTCAAATTCCAAAGTGCCTATAAAAATTCAAAATTTTAAGAAATATCATAATTTAAATATTTAAACTTAAAATAAATCATCAAATATTTAAAGCATAAAAGAGGGTGTAATTAACTATAGGGGCCAGCACCAATTAAAAACCTGGACTCATATCATAATGTTCTCACAAAATGAGGGCAAAATCTCTGGGTAATGTCTTATCTAAAATTAAATCTGCCTTCTAAAAATTTGCCTCGAAACTTAAGTGTTAAAACTCTACTCGACGACCCAAAGAGAAGGAAAATGGGTCAGCGTAGAGGATGGGACGCGAATTTTTGGAACCCGCATCCAACTTTTATCTTTTTTCTCATCCTTCACTCTCATAGCAAGTCATCACTTGCCATTTTTGATCTTTTATCACTCACAATTGTCTCTATATTTCTTTACAAATATCCCCCTCTTGTTATTTTCCATCTTTCAACATACCTCATTGGCCCATCAATTCAAATCTAAATCTCTGCCTGTTGATGATATAAATAACATGCCAAGTTTGTAATTTACAATCATTGTTAATACTATGTTCCCCTATTGGTTTCCTAATTTTAGATATTAAAATAACTCATTTGATTTACTACAATTCGTAATATCAATTACTATCATTACCAATAATAGATTGCCATATTTAATTCCCTGATCTTAATGATTTGCAAAAACACATTTGATTTGTAATTATCATGATAGATTGTATATCATGTGTATATATACACTTGAATTCATACACCAAGAAAGACATCAAAAGCTATTCACAAATTCATCTCTTTATTATTACTCTATAACGAAACCAGAGCATCCAATAGTCAATGACCTAGCCTTCCCACACCAGCTCCTCTACTTCCGTAACCACCACCAACTATATAATCCTAAATCCCCATGAATCCAACAACATTATGATCACAATTAATACCACCACTGAAAAAATTAAATATAATGCTTCAAAAAGAACATGTATAAGAATAGGCTGATAATGTGAAAACCTGCGCAGGTATGTCGACAAAGTAAAATCCATTTGGAGGCAAAAAAGGTCCTTTATTTAAGATGTATATGATGATTTGTAAAGTTAAGACAACAAAGCTGGGCTCATATGTATGCAAAAGGATCCTCCACAAATAGCTTTTGAGCTTATGATAGCAATAAACCACTTCCACAAACATGATACATCCTAAAGCTGAACGAAGAACGGTATATGATATATGTAGCCAATAAAAAAATTCCACAAATAGTTACCAAAATGATATTTGTATACACTTTTTATGAAACATTATTAATGTTTGAAGCTCCAATATTTTACCTAAAGTTCTATTTCTAATTAAATATTTTACAGACGAGAAAATCAGATGTTAATTCAGATATTTCATATGTGAGGATTTCAAGTAATATAGTAGACTAGTATATGAGTATTAATAAACTTTTTATGATAATTACATATTGTTTTTAAATTGTTTATCTTGTTTAGTTTTAGCTTATATCATATTACGATGAACGCGAATTCAATTAAAGGAAAGGACAAGGTAGAACCCGAATAAAGGTAGCAAAATTCATCCACTTTCAGCAACAATTTATCAAGGTGGACAAGTTTGAAAATTGCTTCAGCTCACAAACGGCGAATGTCTAGTTGAGAATATCATTAATATTCATTCTCAAATCATCACTTGTCAGTAAGGATGTGGCATATGTTCTTTAACCGGTGATTTCACTGCCAAATGACACCACTGGTAAATGATTATGATTGAGACCCTTTGAATGGTGGTTTTGCCGTCAGATAGTACCACTAAATTATAGTCATGGTCAGAGCCCATATGTTCCCCAACGGCTTTAAATCCTTGAGTAATGAATCAATAGGATAAAATTGATAAGACACAAAGCTCTTTGTTAGCTAAGGTGAACTCAAATTTGTCCCATTTGGCAAACATTCACCCCAAGTCTATAAGGTACCATTGGACAAAGCAACCCATAGCTATCGACAAGGATCCTTCGGTTAGGTTAGGTCGACTACCTGCTCTATCTAAGTAGACTAGGGATCATGATTCCAGGACGATGAAACTATAGGATATTAATCGGGTTCATCATCATTCCAGCCATCATCCGATTTAGGTGTGTGGTTATAAAATTTCAATTTTCAATATCAAATGATACTGCTACTATGGATACTACATATATGTTCGACGACTAGCCTTAATTGAAAGTTCACTCTCGTTACTGGGAGAGGTAATTAATTATAGGGGCTTTCACCTATAGGAAACTTAAACTCAGCTAATAAAGTCCTCATAAAATGAGGGTGAAATCCATGTATAGTATCTTACCGTGAAACCTAAAACTCGTTAAAACTTTCCTCGACCCGACACAAACAAAAAGAAATGGATCACGGAGAGGCCAAGGCGCGAATTTTCGGAGTTCACCCTTCCAAGGAGTCAAGTTTTCTAAAAATTAAAATGATCATGCATGACCAATGTGTTTTATATAAAAAGCTTTCACTTAAGAACCAAATAACAAAAATCAACATTTTAGCGAGTCAGCATTTTACATACCCACAAGTCAGGCATCTTGGCCTCAAAGCTAAGCTGTAAGTCTAATCCTCTAAGTAAAAAACAATCTTCCCTACTCTTCATATGCATTGAGACCAGACTGCATGATTTTAAAAGCGATTAGTTGGGCTTAGCTAGTAACCATTTCTGGGCAAGGCAATAAATCTAGAGGTCCAGCTGATTATGTCTCATGTGAGGTATAGTTTGTAAGTCTCTTGCACTCCGTTAGACTTAGGTTCGAAGCACAACCCCTTAGCAGTCCTTACCTTAGTTCTAGGATTCAAGATTGTAGATTTCAGTCACTTCATAAGCCCTCACCTTCCGGGCATTTCTTTCAACATATGTTATTAGAATATAAGCTCCCAAATTCTAAATTAAAATGATTAACTTAAACAAAAAACCAGATTCTAAAATGTAAGTCCAACAAATGATAGTTTGAGTACCTCTAAATTTTCTCATAATCAAGTGCTCATACGTTCTCATTTTCTTCCCTTGGCTCTCATTCAAAATTTTGATTAAAGTTGAATTCACCTCTGTGAGAATTTCCAAAGACCCCAAATCTTTGAAAAAGAATTTCATAAATTTTAAAATGAAAATATTAGCCAATGATTTTATGACTAAAAAAGTAAATCACTAGTTTAATAAAAAATATTCTCAAGTGATAAATGGCAAACCCCAATGGGTATATATACCCTAGAAAAAAATAAATCATATTCAATCAAATATTAAATAGGGGAAATCTTTGTTAAAACTAAAATTATGAGTTTTGTTATTGAGTCCATAACAAAATAACATTTTTTAACCTTCGGAATAATATATTACTTTCTATGTCGTACTCGATCACAAAATATCTTAATCCGTTGAGGATCACAAAATTTCTCCAACAGGTATTGGCTGGGGACACGACATACATGCTATTGGCTCAAGAAAAATGATATGAATGCATGAATCCCACTTTGCAGCCGTAGGATTCCATTTCCCTTAAGTCAGATTGTGGTTAACCAGATTTCCTCTGAGGGTAGTGTCAGCGTTTAAAGATCTGGGTCCTTACTTCCCATGAGCGCAAGCACTCATAGTTAATTACCCCTCTTAACACGTAAGAAAGAACTCTCAATTAATGATGAAATAATTTTTAGGTAATTTAGTCTCAATTGTGTAAAAAAATGGATGTAAACCCGATCAAAATCTCATGATTCCGTCGTCCCGGCTATAACATAGATTTCAGCATACCAACACTAACAATTATTGACTGTAATATCAAGAGAATCTAATTAGCTTCCATGGGTAACCTCCTCTAAGGGATCCCAAGTAGACTGAAGTGGTTAGATGTGAATTTTAATTTTATTGCGTGTTTTGGGGTTTACATCTATTAGAATATCCAGAAATTAATTTAGTTTGGGATTTATGACTTCGTTTAGAAGTAACCCAGGATTTTGGATTGGAGCGGGTCTTATGGCTCCTTTAGAAAGTAGCCCAGATACTTAGATTTAGGTTGAGATATATGGTTTTCGTAGAAAGTAAATCAGATATTTGATTTGTAATGGGGCTTACTGCTCTATTTATGAGTTGCCCAAAGATGGGTCTTACAACCTAACTCTACAGCAAGGCTGCCCAAGAATTTTTGTTTGAATTTGGGCTAGGTCTTATTATTTCCCTTAGAAAGTTGCCTGAAAATGGATCTTATAACTTAATTCTTTAGACTAAGATGCCCATGAATTTGTATATTTTGTATAAAATCTTTCGATAGAAATTCTACATGCTTTTAACATGAGATTAGTACCATAATTACTGTATTTTAAAGCATTATTTAAAGATGAAATTTTCTTGAGGCTTTTGCCTTGATTTTTTTACAAGGGATATCCGTGTGATTAGATTCGAGGAAGGGACTTATGGCTTTCATTAGAAAGTAGCCCAGTTAGTGGGACTTACGGCCTCTACTAAGGGTAGCCCGAATATTTCAATTGGATAGGTCTTAGTGCTTCCTTAGAAGTTGTCTAATAATGGGTCTTATGACCTAGCCCGGTAAGATAAGTGGCCATAGTTTTGGGTATTACAACCAAGCCCTATAGACTAGGCTGTCTGGTCTAGGGTTATGTTATCACCTAAATATTTTTCTTAGAAGTCGGACTTACGACTTCTATTTGAAGTGGTCGGAGTTATAATTGAGGGTTAAGAGTTAGGTCAATTTCATCTAAAACTTTCCCCTAAGGTCGGGCTTATTGCTTTCCTTTGAAAGTTGTTGGGTAGTGGGTCTTACAATCAAGTTCTTATAAATAAAGCTGCTCAAAGATTTTGAGTTTGATTGTGTGTTTGTTGAGAAGATGTCAGTTGTTTAGGATTTGTTACTTAGAGAATTTGAAAGGTTTGTGAGTTGGTTTGAGTTTAAAACTTTCTTGTGAGCATTTTGTTTAGCTTTTAGTAGTGTGTTGTTATTTTTATTTTATGCTGATAGATTTTTCATACTCCAGTAGTAGTCACTATATTTTAGCACTGTCGTTTGTTTGTTTCTACCTGCTTTCAGCATTGCTGCTTTACTAGCTTTTATAGTACTTTGCTTTACCAGTAGTAGCTAGATTTATTTTTTTCAGCATTTAACTCCATTTATAATTGTGCTGACTTTTAGTTGCTTGTTTACAGGTACGTGGTACTTACAGTAGTTTAGGGAGCTCGCAGATAGTTGCAGGAGCTCGTATAAGAAAGACCTTGGAATGCTGGCAGAATGTTGTTCTATACTTATTTGAGTTGGTAGAGTTATTTGTTTGGAGAGCAGTGTGTACATGTGTTTAGAGAGTTTTGTACAGGATTTTAGAGAATTTGAGAGTTATATATGTCAATAAGTGGAAAATAATATTTCTTTTTTCTTGCATTTTCTTTCACGCTTAAACTAATTAGTCTATTAAGTAAAAATCAAATTTTCTAGTTAATTGTATTAATTTCAATTCGTAAAAACTCTCATACTTTAAAACTCTCAAAATTTAAAGCTCTCGTATTTTAAAAATTTCATTTAAAATGCTCTCGTACTTTGAAACTTTCAAATTCCAAATGCTCTCAAATTTGAAATGCTCTTGTATTTTAAATAGCTCCTGAATTTTATATAATTAACTATCAATTAATTTCAATTAGTTTTGATTAATTAATTTTAATAAATTAATTTTTTTCAATTAATTAATTGATTAATTAAATCCAAATTTAACTGCTCTATAATTGCTCCAAAAAGGTCCTGTAATTTTCCATGAATTTTAGGCAACCTCCCGGCATCGCACTCCACCGAGGGAGAAATCGGGACGGCATTTAGCGAAATTTCTTCCCACCCGGACCTAAGGTCAACGGCGTAGGATCTTCAAATTGGAACCATCCCGACAAGATCTAAGATACAAATATGATGGCTTGGGATCTTCAAACTTAAAACCATCCGCCCAGATCTAAGATCAATGGCACGGGTCTTCAAATTTTAAATCATCTCAGCTGGATTTAAAGTAGACGGCGCGAGGTCTTCGACACCTTTTTAAAAATCCCATCATCCATTCTTTCTTCTCTTTTTTTTCTTTTTTTATAATATACTTAATATTATATTATTTTTAATATAACATATATAATATATTATGATATAATATATAACTTTATATTATCATATTATAATATATAATATACAATATAATAAAGGGAGAGAGGGAGCCTGATCGGGTCGGCTAGGGCATGCACTATGGAATGGAGAAGCGACTCGTGCAATCTCTGTGCCTCCTGTGAACCGAAGTACAACAAGGAGCCGAAGAAGTGATGGTGCAATCTATGCACCTCCTACAAAGTAACGAAGACAAACAACAACGAGGGAGCCAAAGAAGTGACGATGCAATCTCTGCACTTCTTGCGAATCAACGAAGATGAACAGCAACGAAGGAGTCAGAGGAGCGATGTGTGCAATCTCTGCACTCCTGCGAAGCAATGAAGACGAACAACAATGGGGGAGCCGAAAAAGCGAAGTCGAATAGTGACAAGGAGCCGAAGAAGCGAGGCATGTTATCTGTCCATCTCCTGCAAAGCAATGAAGATGGACAGTAACAAAGAAGCCACGTGATCCTTTCTCTTTTGTTTTATTCCTCTTGTTGGTCGTTATAAGTGATGAACATATGGTTATTTAGCGAACAGTTGCTTCAATTCGTGGTGTGGGGCCGACTAGAAGATATGTCGGTTACTTCAAAATTTCTTTGTTCTATTTTAGGTAAGAATTAATTCTTTCAGACCGGAAAATTATTGTAGTGGCTCTTCATTGATGTTTTGGGTATTATTCTATTAAGTAATTACTGTTATTGAAAAAATAGTAATAAGCGTCCGACCGTCAGTTCCCGCCTCATTAACTTGAGCTTTCGGGTTAGATCGAGGCATTAGATATGCTGATAAGTAATGGGTAAGCCTTAAGCAAGCTTGGAGAACAACCAAATACAACTTAATGTTTGTACTACAAAATTCACTAACACTTACTATTTATGGTGAATTTTAATAATATCAATTTTTGTTCATTAGCTTCAATTAAGTCTTTGGTCCCTGCTTAAGGTTTACAAAACTTTCCTGCATTACCTGCCTTGCTGATGGTAGAACATAACACTCTCTAAAGATTTACTCAAATTCTTCCCACATAATTTGTTCCTCTGATCTACCTCTGAACTTCTCCAGTTGTTGTCCTCTCCACCACCTTTCTGCTTCACCTTCTAGCATAAAGAAGGCCAGGGATGCACGTCTATTTTCACGACATCTCATTCCATTTAAAACTTTCTATATCTTGATGATCCAGTCTTTAGCAGTTCTGGCATTCACTCCTCCCTTAAACAATGGAGGTTTTAAACTCTGAAATAACTTTAAATGTTTATCCACTTCTGCTCTCACAAGGTCACCTGCCTCAACATTTACACTACTTCCATGAGTGGTAAGAGTGACAGGTGTTGCAATAGATGAAACAGCAGGTGTTGCAGATCCCATCATAGACTTCATCTTTTCTATCATCTGCATCATCATATTCCCTGACATTATATTGGTAGAATCAGTCATTACTGTGCACTGTCTAATCTGGGTATATTGCCTTCCACTGGCATTTCATTTTAAAGATCTTCAGATGACTGACCCTCATCCCTTTCACGAATTCTTTTAGCCATTATATCTGCAATGCATTACATCAATAATTATGCATTTTTGTAATCATGTCCTCCTATTTAGATATAAATTATATATAAGCTAGACTGAAATTAAATAAGTTTACATATAAATCAAATGAACTTAGACGTATTACTAACACTACACTCTCCTAGGCTCTGTAATAAATTCATCAAATTCAATTTAGACAATTCACTTATGCTTCCGTAATTAAATCCTCAGAACCTTAAACATATGCTCTAATACCACTTTTATAATACCCCATAATCCCATTTAACAGTATTGTAGAGTATAACATGTATCACATAACCTTTCCTTGATTTAACATCTGATATAATTCATTTATTCGAAGATTCATATAAAATATTCAAAAAATATTTCATTGGATACATAAAGGGAAGCAGTTAATAATTTAAAATTTCCATAAAGACATTCTTATAGAGCCACTAAGGAAATCCTGATAAAATCCACTTCTGAAATGTTTTCATACCTCACAATTGGACTCACTAATAAATATAACCTTAACATAAAAGAAGAAATAACTTGCATAAATTAATCTGCAACAATCTTCTAATTTCCCTTTCCAGTAATAATAGTTAGTAAGAAAATACTTGTGAGCTATGAGGCTCAATAAATTATGTAAATTAATTAACAGTTAAAATACAATAAAAGGAATAAATCAAAACATTGAAATTATCACTAAAAACATTTTTAAAACATAATTAGCCGAAGGCCTCGCTGAACACTTTGGTCGTGATAAAACTATTGAGGCTGTAGAGTACCGTTTCTTTTAGCCCAGCCTCAAGAAAGATGTGGGTAAAATGGTCAGTATGTGTCACACTTGTCAACTGGCCAAACAACCAAAACAGAACACATGTCTTTACACCCCTTTACAAATTCCCAGCTGTCCATGGCAATATGTCAGCATAGAATTCATCCTAGGTTTACCCAAGACGTTTTATAGGAATGATGGCATATGTGTCATAGTTGACTTTTTCTCGAAGATAGCACATTTTCTACCATGTTCTAAAACTTCTGATGCCTCCCATATTGCCAAATCGTACTTTAATGAGGTTGTCAGATTACATGATTTATCCAAGATCATTGTATCTGATAGGGATGTCAAGCTCATTAATTACTTCTAGAAAACTATCTAGATGAAAATGAGCACCAAACTACAATTCTCCACAGCCTTTCATCCTCAGACTAATGATCAAACTAAAGTGGTCAATAAGAGTTTAGATAATTTGTTGAGATCCTTATTGGGTGAACACATTAAAGATTGGGATTTCAAACTCCCCACGGTTGAATTTGCTTAAAACAATTCTGTAAACCGCTCCACTGATCTAAGTCCTGTTGAAGTTGTATATGTATATGGGTACAAGCCTAGAAAGCCTTTAGATCGCATACCCATGTGTCCAAGTATAGAATTTCTGAGTATGCATCTTCATTTGCATTGCATCTACATGAATTACATAATGAAATTATACACCGAATTGAACATAGCAATGTCAATTATAATCTTCACGCTGATCTTAAACGTAGATTCAAAACATTCGAAGTTGGTGATTCAATGATGGTCTGGATTCGTCCAAAACGGTTTCCGAAATAGACCGTAAAGAAATTACATGTCAAAAGTGCGGAACCATTCAAAATAATCAAGAAAATCACTGATAATGCTTATGTGGTGGGTCTACCTACAGACTTCGATATTAATTCCCTCTGTTAACATTGAAGATTTAATAGCCTATACAGATCCAGAGTTTAACCCACATAATTCACTACAAATTGAGCCTTGTGTGACCCCACCCTGTAAGAGCCCAAACCTTCCTCCACCCCTAAATATTTCAAAAATACCTATCATGGAGACAATTGACATGATTTTTAATGATGAAATTATTTCCACAAAAGAGGGCGGACAAAGAAGGTATTTGATAAGGTGGAGAGGTAAGACAGAGTCAAAGGACACTTGGCTAGAGCGCGAGGAGCTACAATGGATTGATCCAATAGCACTAGAGATTTATGAGAGCACTCGGGATGCGTACTTGACAGAGTCAAGCTCTTTTCCACCCCGGGAGAGAATGATGAGGACATCTAACCATGGAGAGTCTACCAGAGAAGGGGCTGACGATCTACGGCCATGATCGCACCACTTTATTTTTGAGCTATCATTTGTATTCGGTTTATTATTATATGCATATTTTATTTATTATAGGAATTTTTCTATTTTTACCCTCACTTGAGAGAGTAGTTGTTTGTGACCCTTACAGGAACTTTTGTCTTTTATCTTACCATTGTAATTTGGTTATTTATAACCCCTCCTCTTCTTTGGAGAGGGTAATGATGATTATGAAAATATTTTCCTGCACTTGTGTTTTTGTGAGTTGAGAGCTCTTGTGAGAGTTCAAAGTCCCTAGGTGAGGGCAGCGTATTACCTACCAGCCATAGGAAGCGTTCGGGCTCATGGTCCACCTCTTCCACCGACGTCCTCCCCTCTCTTCTCCCTAAACCGTCGGCCACCACCTCCCATCTCCCTCTCTTGGTCGAACCCCCAAACCACCAAACTCTCGGCCGACCCCTCCCTCCACCTCCTTCCCTCTCTCCCTTGGCCGAACTCCACCTAAGCCCTAGGCTAAAACCTCCTCTTCCCTTCCCAACCGCCGACCCCAAACGCTACCCCCTCCAAGCCGTCGGCCACAATACCCCCTCCCATGCCTCCAAATTTCAAATCTCTAAATTGATGTCTTCTATTAATAACGCATTTTAAATTAATAATGTTTTTAAATTTAGATTCCAATCTATCGGAATTTAAATTTTCTTTCCTAAAATAGGATGAGTTATATTAATAAAGTCCCTCCAATCAAGGCCCTTTAAATTTGAATTTAAATTGAAAAGATAATTTATATTAAATTCTCTTTTTTAATTTAAGTTAGCTTAGATGGAAAATTTAATTAAATCCCCTCCAATATTCTTTAATGCATGTGGGCCCCTCCCCTTTCCCTCTTGGCCCCCACTCCTCTCTCTCTCTCTCATCTAATTAGTAGGCCATTAAAGCTCCCTAATTAAGTCTTCAATTTCCCAATCACCTCCACCCTGTTGGCTAAAATTAATTTCGAAAATATTGAACTTACTTCCCTCCCAATTCAAATTCAAAATCTAAAATTAAATCCCCTCCTTCCCCTCCAAATCTTACCTTTATTTCTCTATTTTTTTCCTCCCAAATTAATCCCGCTAAACCTGAAGTTGCTGTTCAGAAATTTCAACAACATTATCCTGTTGTCCCGCCTCCCTTAATCACCGAATTTGTTGTCCAAGAGTAGATCAAATTGCTGTCCAACAATTTCAAAAATTCTTCTTGATTGTCCTGTTGTCCAGAAGGTTACAGTTTGTTTTCCATAAATTTCAGCAAGTTCCCCCTGCTGTCCTGCTATCCGCAAGTCCCTCGTTTGTTGTCAAGAAGTTCCAGCACCTTGTAAGTTGTTGTCTCCTGATGTATGGTTGATCCAAAACACAATCACGACTTTGTTTCGACGATCAAGGGCTGATTGACATTCTCTGATCGCCGTTCCTCAACATTGATCTTGAGAACAACCAATCTGTTGAAGACTACTTGGAGAGAATCCTCTTCTCCCTCCCCACCGGTATCGACCAACAACACCCTCCAGTTCAGTGGCGACTTTATTCCAATTCCTGACAAACGTGAACTCTCGTCCAAGTCTTATCTCTTTTAAGTTTTCCTTCAATTGTGACATCATAAAGATTATGTAAGTTTTCTCCATTTCCACCAATCATCAATGAGTTGAGTGACAAATTTTATATAGTGACTATTTTGAATGTTAATTTAGAGATTTCTATCAAAAGCCTCACATTAAGCAAAATTGGATTTGATTGGCTATTTTTATATTCTAAATCTTTGTTGTGTAATTTATTGCTTGATCTAAATCATTATTTTATTATTTTCAATCACCGTTTAAATCAAAGAAGTTGACTAATTGCTCTTGCTCTTTCTAAAGGCATATAATTTCAAAAGCAAAACATCAACATACGCATTTAGTCCTACATCATCTGGTATCAGAGCATGTTTGCATTTAGGTGCCTATTAGAAAATTTTTTGTACATGATTAGCATCTAAATCACATCCTGCGCGCATTAAAATTTACTTGCATATTATCATATTATTTTTCTTTCACATCTGTATAGTTCTGAATCACTCTTAGACATAGGATGGACCCAAAACAAATTCACGAGACTTTAGATCTGTTGGTAGGTCAAATGAACACGATCAGTCAACAACTTAGAAAAAATCAAGCTGACCTACCCAAGCTCTGTCGCCAAACAACGTAATGATTTGACACACTAGATCGAGTTAGGAATCACCATACACCTTACACACCTTCTAAGCCTCCTTCCATGTATGGGGAAGACATCTTACTGAATGAGGGACACCCCCCATGCCCCTTATCAAGCTCCCCAGTATGATCATGACCTTAATAACGATCCTGATACACCCCTGTTGAAAAAAATTAAGCTCGATGCCCCAACCTTTGACGATACTCTCGATCCCCAGCTCTTTCTGGACTGGATCAAGGGTATGGATAGTTGTTACTTTCTTTAAACATATCTGAGGCTAGAAATGTTAGATTTGCTGAAATGAAACTCACGGGTAGGGCTAGTCAATATTGGGCCAACCTAGAAAGTCTTAAGGAATCCTGCAACAAGTATCCCATCACTAATTGGCCTTCAATGAAACGTGAGCTAAAACAAAAGTATTTGCCTCCCTCGTATTTCCCTAAACTCCTAGATATGTGGAATAGGTTGACCCAAGGCAATAAACCGGTAAAGTAATATATTGTAACCTTTGACGATTACCTAATTCGCTGCAAGGGTGAGACCTCTACTACACCCGTGCAAATTATGTCCATGTTTCGTATCGGGTTGCGCGAGGACCTGCGCAACAAACTGTTTACCAGTAGTGTCACTACTCTTGAAAATACGTACAGCTTAGTCTTAGACCAAGAGAAGACCCGTCCCCAACACCCTAGTCGACACCAAGATTCTAGACCCTTCTACAAACCTTGCAGTGGATCGGCCACTCATCACTCCATTTCCCAGTCGACTCCAAGTAACACTAACCAACCATCTTTTGGTCCTTCTACACCCCGTCCTGACTTTAGGGGCAAGCCTCCAACCCCTAATACTCCTACATCACACCCAGGGACCAAGTGTTTTTGATGCCAGGGGTATGGGTGAATCTCTTCCCAGTGTTCTAGCCCTTATAAAATCACCATTATTGAGGAGATCACTAAAGATGAGCTTGAACCCGAGGCTGACCAAATTCACCAAGTTAAAGATAATGGTGAATTTTTGAGGAGGATGATTACAATGCTGTCATCCACAGTATACAAAAAGTAGACACTTCTCTCATATGCGAGGTGAGATATGCAATGTCACACAACTTATTGCCATTGATGATTGGCGTAAGACTTCACTCTTTCACACCTACACCAAAATTAAAGATAAAAACTGTAAAGTCATAGTGGATAATGTCAATTGCATCAATGATATCTCCTCCGACATGATGTCTAAACTTAGTATATATGTCGTTCCTCACCCTAAACCCAACAAGGTAGCTTGAGTCAACGCCACTGCCTTAGAGGTGAAAGAACGAAGTCTCATACCCATCTCATTCGCTGACTATAAGGAGAATGTGTGGTGTGATGTTCTGGTGATGGATGTTGGACAAATCATCCTAGTGCGTCCTTAGCTCTTTCATAATGATGTTCACATTTATGGGCGTTCAAACACCTGTAAGTGTCACACTTATCATTTGACCAAACAACGAAAATAAAACACAGGTCATTACACCCCTTTACCAGTTCTCAGTTGTCCATGACAAGATGTCAGCATGGACTTCGTCCTAGGTTTACCCAAGATGTTTCGTATGAATGATGTCATATGTGTCGTAGCTGACCGCTACTCCAAGATGGCACATTTCCTACCCTGTTCTCCAAGAAGGCACATTTCCTACCATCTTCTCCAAGGTCGTCAGATTACACGGTTTACCCAAGACCATTATATCTGATAGAGATGTCAAGTTCACTAGTTACTTCTAGAAAATTCTCTGGATGAAAATGGGCATCAAACTATAATTCTCCACAGCCTTTCATCCAAACTGATGGCAAAACTGAAGTGGTCAATAGGAGTTTAGATAACTTGTTTAGATCCTTAGTGGGTGAGCACATTAAAGATTGGGATTCCAAACTCCCCACGGCTGAATTTGCTTATAACAATTCTGTAAACCGCTCCACTGGTCTGGGTCCTGTTGAAGTTGTATATGGGTACAAGCCTAGACAGTATTTAGATCTCATACCCATGTGTCCTAAGTATAGAATTTCTGAGTTTGCATCTTTATTTCCATCACATTTGTATGAATTACATAAAGAAATTATACGCCGAATTGAACAGAGAAGTGAAAATTATAAGCTTCATGTTGATCTTAAACGTAGATTCAAAACATTCGAAGTTAGTGATTCAGTGATGGTCCGGATTCGTTCATAATGGTTTTCGAAAGGTATCGTTAAGAAATTACATGCCAAAAGTGAGAAACCATTCAAAATAATCAAGAAAATCAATGATAATGCCTATGTGGTGGGTCTGCCTACAGACTTCGATATTATTTTCCTCTTTTAACATTAAAGATTTAGTAGTCTATGAAGTTCCAAAGTTTAACCCACCTAATCCACTACAAACTGAGTCTTGTGTGACCCCACCCTGTGAGAACACAAACCTTCCACTCCCAAATATTTACAAAATACCTATCACGAAGATAGTTGATATGATTCTGAGTGAAGAAATCATTTCCACAAAAGAGGGTGGACGAATAAGATATTTGATAAGGTGGAGAGGTAAGTCAGAGTCAGAGGACACTTGACTAGAGCACGAGGAGCTACAACGGATTGATCCAGATGCACTAGAGATTTATGAGAGCACTAGGGATGCATATTTGATGGAGTCGAGCTCTTTTCCACCCCGGGAGAATGATGAGACAATCCGAGCATGGAGAGTCTACCAGAAAAAGGGTCAACGATCTACAGCCACGATCACGCCACTTTATTTTTTAGCTAACATTTGTATTCAGTTTATTATTATATGCATATTTTATTTATTATCGCAATTTTTCTATTTTTACCCTCACTTGAGAGAGTAGTTGTTTGTGGCCCTTAGGGGCACTTTTGTCTTTTATCCTATCATTATAATTTGGCTATTTATAATCCCTCCTCTTCTTTGGAGAGGGTAATGAAGATTATGAAAATATTTTCCTGCACTTGTGTTTTGGCGAGTTGAGAGCTCTTGTGAGAGTTCAAAGTCCCTAGGTGATGGCAGTGTATTACCCACCAGCCGCAGGAAGCGTCCGAGCTCGTGGTCCACCTCTTCCACCGACCTCCTACCATCTCTTCTCCCTAAACCTCCGACCACCACCTCCCATCTCCCTCTCTCGATCGAACCCCCCCACACAACCAAAATCTAGATCGACCCCTCCCCTCCACCTCCTTCCCTCTCTCCCTTTGGCTGAACTCAACCCAAGCCTTAGGCCGAAACCTCCTCTTCCCATCCTAACCGTCGACCCCAAACCCTACCCCCTCCTCCAAGCCGCCAGCCACAATACCCCCTCCCTTGCCTCCAAATTTCAAATCCTTAAATTGATGTTTTCTATTAATAACACATTTTAAATTAAGAAAGTTTTTAAATTTAGATTCAAATCTGTTGGAATTTAAATTTTATTTCCTAAAATAGGATGAGTTATAAAGTGGCTCGTAAATTAAAAATAAAAAGCTTTGTTATAAAACCTGGTTTAATTTTAAAAATTCTGATAATTGGGAAATATATAAAGTGGCTCGTAAGGATGCTAAGAAAGCAATATGCGATGCAAAGGCATTAGCTTTTAGTGATTTATATAATAAATTAGATACTAAAGAGGGAGAAAGATATATGTATAAGTTAGCCAAACAAAGAGATAGGAGTAGTAAGGATTTAGTTCAAGTGAAGTGTATTAAAGATGAAGATCAAAAAATACTTTTCTTAGAAGATGATATTCAACAAAGATGGATGAGATATTTTGCTAAACTTTTTAATGAAGATTGTGAAAATAAGATTGACTATAGTGACCTTAGCACCCTAGATGAAAATAAAGATTTATATTTTTATCGGCATATTAGTAAAACTGAAATTAGAGAGGCTTTAAAGAAAATGAAGGGTGGAAAAGCTGTTGGACATGATGATATTCCAATAGAGGTGTGGAAATGCTTAGGAGATGAAGGAATTTCATGGCTTACTAAACTTTTTAATACTATTTTGAAGACTAAGAAGATGCCAGATGAGTGGAGAATGAGTGTGTTTATTCCTATTTTTAAGAATAAAGGTGATGTACAAGATTGTGCGAATTATAGAGGTATTAAGTTAATGTGTCATACTTTAAAACTATGGGAGCGAGTTTTGGAGCTTAGGTTGCGGCGTGATACTAATGTTTCTCAAAATCAATTTGGATTCATGCCGGGTAGGTCGACTATGGAAGCCATACATTTATTAAGAGGTTTGATGGAGAAATATAGAGAAAATAAGGAGGATCTACATATGATATTTATTGATTTAGAAAAAGCATATGATAAAGTTCCAAGAGAAGTGCTATGGAGAGTTCTTGAAAAGAAAGGAGTCAATAATGCTTATATTCAAATCATTAAAGATATGTATGCAGGAGCTATTACTTGTGTTCAAACACAAGGTGGATTGACCAAGTATTTCCCTATTTCGGTTGGGTTACATCAAGGATCAGCCTTAAGCCCATATCTTTTTGCTTTAGTCATGGATGTTCTCACTAGACATTTGCAAGAGGATGTACCTTGGTGTATGCTTTTTGCTGATGATATTCTTCTTGTTGACAAGACTAGAGAGGGAGTTGAAGGTAAAACTTGAATTATGGAGGTCAACCTTAGAGTCTAAAGGTTTTCGCTTGAGTAGATCTAAAACAGAATATATGGAGTGTAAATTTTAGTAGTGATAGACCTAGTGAGGGGATTGTGACTTTGGGCGATCAAGTCATTAATAAGAGTACACGTTTTAGATATCTTGGATCTATTGTTCAGAGTGATGGTGAAATAGATGGGGATATTATCAGCAGAATTCAAGTTGGATGGTTGAAGTGGAGGAATGCATCGGGCTTGTTATGTGATAGAAATGTACCCCTCAAACTTAAGGGAAAATTCTATAAGATGGTAGTGAGGCCTGCAATGCTTTATGGTGCTGAATGTTGGCCTTTAAAAGAGAAGCATAATACTAAGCTAAGTGTGGCAGAGATGAGGATGCTCAGGTGGATGAGTGGCTTTACCCTTAGAGATAGGATACGAAATGAGCATATACGTGAAAAGGTTGGAGTAGCTCCAGTAGAAGATAAGATTAGAGAAAGTCGCCTTAGATGGTTTTGGTCACATAAAACGGCGGCCTTGCGATGACCCGGTTAGGAGAGTAGAGGTATTAGATTTGACTTATGTTAAGAAAGGTAGGGGTAGACCTAAAAAGACTTGGTTAGAAAATATTAGGAATGACCTTTCTTTATTAGATTTAAACGAGAATTTGACTTTTAATAGGACACAATGGAGAAAAAGGATTCATGTAGCCGACCCCACGTAGTGGGATAAAGGCTTGATGTTATTGTTGTTGTTGTAAAATAGGATGAGTTATATTAAGAAAGTCCCTCCAATCAAGGCCCTTTAAATTTGAATTTAAATTAAAAAGATAATTTATATTAAATTCTCTTTTTTAATTTAAGTTGGCTTAGATGAGAATTTTAATTAAATCCCCTCCATTCTTATTTAATGCATGTGGGCCCCTCCCCTTTCCCTCTTGGCCGCCCCCTCCTCTCTCATCTAATTAATAGGCCATTAAAGCTCCCCAATTAAGCCTTCAATTTCCCAATCACCTCCACCCTGCTAGCTGAAATTAATTTCGAAAATATTGAATTTACTTCCCTCCCAAATTCAAATTCAAAATCTAAAATTAAATCCCCTCCTCCTTCCCCTCCAAATCTTACCTTTATTTCTCTAATTTTTTCCTCCCAAATTAATCCTGCTAAACCTGAAAGTTGTTGTCCATAAATTTCAGCAACATAATCCTGTTGTCCCGCCTCCCTTAATCACCGAATTGCTATCCGAGAGTATATCAAATTGATGTCCAACAATTTCAAAAATTCCTCTTCCTATCCTGTTGTTCGGAAGGTTACAATTTGTTGTCCAGAAATTTCAGCAAGTTCCCTGATGTCCTGCTATCTGCAAGGCCCCCGTTAGCTGTCCAGAAGTTCCAGCACCGTGTAAGTTGTTGTCCCCTCATGCATGGTTGATCCAGAACACGATCACGACTTTGTTTTTGACGATCAAGGGCTGATTGACATCCTCTGATCACTGTTCTTCGACATTGATCTTGAGAACGACCAATCCGTTGAAGACTACGTGGAGAGAATCCTCTTCTCCCTCCCCATCGCTATCGACCAACAACACCCTCCCCTTCAGTGGCGACTTTATTTCAAATCCTGACAAAGCTGAACTCTCGTCCAAGTCTTATCTCTTTTAAGTTTTCCCTCAATTGTGCATCATAAAGATTATGTAAGTTTTCTCCGTTTCCACCAATCATCAATGAGTTGAGTGAGAGATTTTACATAGTGACATTTCTGAATGTTAATTTAAAGATTTCTATCGAAAGCCTCACATTAAGCAAAAGCTGATTTGATTGGCTATTTTTATGTTCTAAATCTTTGTTGTGTAATATATTGTTTGATCTAAATCATTGTTTTATTGTTTTCAATCACTGTTTAAATCAAGGAAGTTGACTAATTGTTCTTGCTCTTTCAAAAGGCATATCGTTTCAAAAGCAAAACATCAACATACGCATTTAGTCCTATATCACACCTTTTCAATATTATTAATTACTAATACTAATGTTATCTTAACAAAAATTAAAAAGAAGTATTTAAACTGATTATTACCTAAATTTCTTGGCGTTACACTTTCATTATGATATAAGCTGTATCTTCTAAAAAAATTATTAAATTATACAAACTAATAGCCACGTGCAATTTGAGCGTACCACAGGCATCTAGCATAAAAGTACTGTGTTTGACTATCTCAAAGTATATAGCATAAAAATAATGTCAGTTTAAGAGCATTACCAGAAGATATTGAGAAGGTAATCATATCTGAGATAGCATAAGAAGTGACAGGCATGAAGCTTACCGTCTTTCCTTCCAAATGCATTTTTGCAGCCTTCACATCGACAGCTAAAAGAGCATCCGACTCCACCCTTCGATGGAAAACATACATACAAATCAAACAATAGATAGCATTAATAGTTCTGTGATAGTTAAAAGTAGATGCAAAACCTGATAGCATTCACAGTATTTCTTCAGGCAATTTGACTTCTTGCAATTACACCCTCTTTTATGCCTTGCAGAAGCTGGTGTCTTGTTGCTTTCTTCCTATTGGGCATCATAAAGAAGCTTATAGAATTACAAACCTAGCAAACATTTAAGAAAGGAGGAAATTAAAAAAATAAGCTTGAAATTTTTTATTCGTACCCCCATTTCCTGATCATGCTCAGATGTTCTAATAACTTTAGGGGCAAATGCAAGAGGATTACGAGATTCAATCTGCTTGCGGGTAGTAAGAACAGTCTCTTCATGGACGGGTTTATTTAAGCATCCTTGACATGAACATGGCTCAACACAATATACTCCAGCAGCAAAGCACTCACAGTATCTGCTCAAGATATATAAATGAGATATGAAGTAAATAGTCTCATTAAAAAAATAATTACCTTCAGCTAATAAACAATAAAACTTAGCTGTGAAGCAAAGATCAAAATTCCGCCAAAGAAAAGAAATCATACAAAACTTGAACTGAATCCACAAAGGAAACCAAATCAACAGGCATAAATTGACGATATTCACATAGCAGAGCTTGTAGGAGGCAAATGTGAAAAGGTTCTAAAATAGGTAAATCTAAAACGGATGATATTCACATAGAAGAGCTTCTAGAAGTGTAAAGAGGTGAAGGTTCTAAAAGAGGAAAATGACTAGTTCTTGTAAGCTACGCACATGCAATGAAAATTAACAAACTAATGGTCGACTTATTTGAACCCATTGAAGCCACGAGTAACTTAGAAACCATTCATTAAAAAAATTGCAGCCTGATTATTTTTTGTCCACTTGATTCAGAGGCAGAATAAGATACAGTTATTCTTGATAATGCATTATTGAGAATATAGTATGCCTCATGAAAAGAGGTGGTGGAGAAATCTGAGAGTTACAATTAAAAGACTTGGTTTAAAGGTTTTTTTAATCAGAAACCACAACAAGAGCTTGTGGGAAAAATCATCAAGTATTGATAGTTAGCTCAGCAAATATCAGCACTATTAAGTCAATATTTAAGCCGCGAAGTGGAACCATACAACAACAACAAACATTTTTCCCACTACATGTGGTCGGTTGCATGAATCCTTTTTTTGTATTGTGCCCTATTAAGAATCAAATTATCATTGAAATCTAATAAAAAAAAGTCATTCTAATATTTTCTAACCAAGCATTTTTAGGTATACCTAAACCTTTCTTAATATACACCATATGTAATACATCTACTCTCCTAACAAGATCATAAAAAGATCGATATTTTATGTGATCAAACTATCCAAGATAACTCTCTAATCTTATCTGCCACTGGAGTTACTCTAAATTGTGGAACCATGAAATAGGAAATTAATCTTATTATTATATCGGTAAGAAAGTAATTTTATGTAATTCTGAATTTAAGAGAATGAAAAGAAATGAAAAAACTTACAGCTTCAAGCATTTGGACTTCTTGCAGTTGCATCGCCTGCAGCCTTCATTTTCACCACTATTTTCTGTCTTACGCCTGTTTATCAAGGTTCAGGAGTTTCAACAGTATCCCCTTAGCTCACAAAGAAGAAAGTGAAAGTGAAGGGAAAAGGTGCCAGGTGGTATCCCATAGGACCCATACCTTTTCTTTTTAGGGCTAGTTGATTCTTCAATCCCAAGTGCAGGTATCAATGAAACATCAGAATGCACAGCCTGACTGTCATGAAGTTCACTGCCATTAGGATCAGGACTTTGGTGAGGATCTGAGAGCTTAAATGACTGGTTTTCTCCAGCTATTGCCGGGGAAAAAGGGCGCATAGAACAAGGCCTACTGATAAATTCTCTCCCAGGAGTCTTAGTTTTCTGTGAAATTGGCCTATCCTTCGAAGTTCTTGCAAGAGCATTCAAATGTAACCCAATACCAGGTAAAACATATGGGACTGGAGTTTTAGAGGTCTTTGAAGACACTAGCTGTCGATTTTCTGAATTAGGTTTTGCATTGATTGGCAAACTAATAGATGGAGGAGCATTAGAGTTGTTATGAATATTCTTTTTAGAAACTCCAGCCGCCTCAAAAACAAGGCAACGCCTTCTCACTCCCCGATGTTGCTGAGAGTCAACCTAAACAAAAGAGATGAGCTTTTAAACTTTCTATCCGACATAATTCAAAGAGAATGAAAAATGAAACAATAACCCATCAAAAAAATTATACAAACTTAAAATCCAACAAAAATAGGAAGAGACTAAGGGTACTGCAGCTGCTTAACTGTATATTGTTGCACTTAAGTAATTCTTTTGAAAGAAGTTGCGACTATTATATATATTTTTCCTTTTGAACAAGTCTATCAACAAGTTCGTATAACTATCACACTCTAGTCGATCTAGCAGTAAAAAATTGTTTCTCATTATAACTCAAAAACAGCATGAAAGTTGCAGCTAAATATAAATGCAGCTTCGATTTGAAAAACAAAAGAAAAGAAAAAGCACACCGAAATGAATTCTAAACTTCAAATGTCAAGTATTATAAGGGTATTTCATAATGTATTTATAAATCAAATGGAGTTGAAGGTTCTGAGTTATGAGGTATTAAACGGACTATAGTGACTATTCAAAAAACATCTTAAAAAGCATCAAAAGAAGAAATATTTAGTATTTTCTTTTTCAAACTTTTTTTTTTCTTTTTCCTTCAAAGATTTGCTATCAAATTGAAATATTTACAATTTACTTATTATTTGCATCAAGTGGAAAACTAAATGCCATAAATCATCAAACTTAAGCAGTGACGACACAAGTTAAACCAGAAGATAGAAACATTAAGATTTTTGCACCGTATCTATTTTGTATGAAAAGGATATTTTATGGTATCACATAAACCTTCCCCAATGTGTTGCTAAAAATATACTGCAGAAATTGTGGGACATAAAACCTCAATAAATCACTTCTAATATGGAACAGAGCAATGTGAAGCATTCCACATTTGCAATTCTTTCACTAAATACATTTGGGCACCGGATAGCGGAGTGATTTGGCAATTAGTTATTTTATCAAGTACTTCATGTTTATCATGTCATATCAGCAGGATGAATGAAATAGGTCAAATACTATGGTGCACCGACACTCCGCTTAAAGAGGGTATGCAGTGTCGGACAAGGACACGCTTTGGACACGGCATGGACACGTGTCCGACACGGCATTGGAGTGTCGCAATTTAAAAAATTAAAATCGGACACGCGTGTCCGGTTACTAAATGAGGTATCGCTAGGTACATGCTCGGTATCACTAGGTACATGCTCGGTACCGCTCAGTACATGCTCGATACTGCTCAATATATTCTCGGTACCGCTAGGTACATGTTCGGTACTGCTAGGTACATGCTCGGTACCGCTTAGTACATGCTCGTTACTGCTCAATATATGCTCGGTACTGTTAGGTACATGCTCGATACCGCTCAGTACCGCTAGATACATGCTCGGTACCACTCGGTATCTTCTCATACAAACAAACAACTTACGAACTTTAAAAACAAGCAGAACTTCAAAATTACTCTTACAATAAAATTTTGTTATGGGGGCGCTGCCCCCGGAAACCCCCGCAGGGGCGCTGCCCCTTGACCCTGCGACCTGACCGGGCAGGTCGAACCCCGCCAGGGGGCAGCGCCCCCTTGGACCCCTGGCAGACTGATATATTGTTGTATTCATGTTGTCTTATTATTGGAATATTTTGATTTCACTTCATATCAATTTAATTTGATGTATTCATATGTATGATTGGTTTGTTAGCAAAATGAGCTATGCTGCTAGCGGGAGTGGATTAGGTGAAGGTTTAAAAGAGTCATCTGTCTGTGTCGTGTCCGTGTCCTATATTTTTAAAAATTATTATATATTATATTAAAAAATTATTATGCCGTGTCCACGCCGCACCCATGTCCTATATTTTTAAAAATTGTCGTGTCTGCGTCGTGTCGTGTCCGTGTCGCCGTGTCCGTGTCGGTGCATCATAGGTCAAATACCAGCTGAGAAATATCCAAATATGATCACTATCAATATAACGACCCAAGATCCGTGTAGTGAAAGGATTCATCTGATCGATCATTCAATTTCTTTTTTTTTTCATCCGTTATTCGTATCAATACACACATCCAGAGCCAGAGATAATTACATTACAGAAAGAAACAACAACGGATACTATAATTCACATATAGTACAACAGAGCACAGACAAAAAGCGTCCAAGAGGTCATATACAATAGCCGCACCGGCTACAAAAGAAAGCCTACCAAGGCTACAAAACAAAGAGCTACAGAACTCGACGGAAAGATCATCAGACTGGAGGCCCTGCACCTGAAATATTAACCACATATAATGAGCTTACAAAGCCCAGCAGGTCACCAAAGCCTACAACTGAAATCAAAGCACGATCGAAACAATATGCAGGTCAATCGAGTCAAGTCAGCTATGATCAATGAATCTATGCAGGTACGGAAATCAAATCAAAGCGAATCAATTAATACTCAATAGTCAATACGGCGGCAAAAGAAACGTCACAGCTATCAAATCAATAAGTGCTTTCAGTCAATATCAATTCATCGTAGCCCTTTTCTGTCAATCAATATTATCAGTTCAATCAGTCATGTCGTCTAGTCAATCTATTGTATCAATTGAATATCTATTTCAGTCAATAGCAATCTATATTATCAAATCAATCAATAACTGACTCGTGTCAGAGTACACAACAGTCAATCCAATTATGTTCAATGACACTACGACGGATTCAATAATGACGACGTACGATGCTACAGTAGGGAAACCATCTCAATCAATAAAGCACTTTCCAGTCAATTATATCAATCAGCTCAAGTCCCAATAAACAATCGAATCCAGTACGGTGAAAGATCAATTGGAAATCAAATCACAATGAAATCATCAGGCCAATAGAAATCAAGAAATCAATTCTACGATAAATCAAATCCATACGGCATTCAATCAATCCATCGATAAACGGCACGACGAGTCAATATACGGCACGACGAATCAATGTATCAGTATATCAATAACCTATCAGGATCTGTCGTATCAATAATATTCATATGTCAATATCATATCTATATCAATGTCGATACAATCTATATTCATGTCGCTGTCGATATCTATCAATACACAAAATCCATATCAATATCGATGTCGGTGAATCAATACAATCTATATCAATATCAGTGTCAATCTCTATGACTCAATACGCATGATCCATATCAATATTAGTGCCGGTATCTATGAATCAATCAAGTCGAGAAAATCAATCGGAAAAGCAATACGATAAATCAATAAATCCGTCAAATCGATCAATCAATCAAATCCAGTCTATACTATCAAGTCGATCAAATCAATCGGAAAGACAATACGATAATCTACAGTAGCAAGTCGAATCAATGCATAAATCAATGGTATCAATGAATCTATGAATCTATGTCGTCCATGTCCATATCAATATCAATATCAATAATCAATAATCAATAGTAGTATCAATGCTCGATGATTAATCAATGAAATCAATCAATCCGGACGTTAAGCAATCAATTCGAATCAATAAATCAATGCATAACAGGAAATCCATACGATGCACATGCAATTCCATACAATGGTCTTACTCGACAAGCACAAACACTAGCTATGATCAACCAGGTAAACTGGCTATTATCAATAGTGCTGTTGTAGAATCCGTATTGCTGTTGTAGATATCCGCACGTTGGTTCTATCAAGAAGAGTCGTCACTCTTTTGCCCGTCGGCCGCCCGTCGGCCGCCCGTCGGCCGCCCGTCGGCATATAAAACTCCTTATAACTCCCAATCGTTATATCGATGATCTATGGTCTATGATTTAAAGGAAAGCCCGTCGGCCCACCATCCTGTACAGGTCAATATCTATCTTCAACCAACGTTCAACCAGGTTCCCACTTGTCTTTCAGTATCAATCAGTCAATGCAATAATCGATGCAATAATCGACAATAAAGAAATCTAAAACGATCATATCAATAGTCATGCACATATCAATTCAATCTAGCAATTTCAACCAAATCAGAAATCGTACGAAAATCGAGCAGAGTAACGGCAGTCGGTCAAATTTACACAAAAATCTCCAAAAATTACAATTCACCAAATTAATACAGAACGTGCACAGCAACATTCTAAGACTATTCTTCTACTGCTCAAACCAATTCGGACATCATAATAAATTGCAGTCAAAATAAAACCCCGCAGAATCAAAACGGACCGGACGAAATCTACCAGAAACTAATCAAATCGTGCAGAATAATCACGTCTACAACATACCAAAAGTTACGCGGTGAAATCTTTGCCAGTACCAAACCGGGTACGAAAATCGCTTACAAAAACACAAATCTGAGCACCATTTCGCAAAATCTCAAAATCTCTGAAAACAGAAGTAGAGTTCGGAATCCTTACAGCGAGACAAACAAAATATCCAACAGCAACGAACGACGAAAATCGCTCCGCGGACCCCGATCGGACTTCTTCCTTTGCTTTTCCGCCCTTTCTCTCTCCTCAAAATATCTGATTTATAAAAATGTTTTCTCTCTCCTCAAAACGAGCTCATTTTCTTATATCATTAGTGGGATCGGCCCGGCCAATCGCCACATCGTCCCGGGACGATCAGACCAAAATTGATCGTCCTGGACGACTCCCAGAACTATGCTCAGGACGATATTTTCTACAGTGCAGATCGGCCTGGACGATCTCCAATCGGCCCGGACGATCCTGGGAAAATGTCACTTTTCCCAGCAGCTACAGCAACAGCAAAGGAACGAGGTCTCACAATCTCCCCACCTTAGAAAAATGTCGTCCCGACATTTCCCTAACGTGTCCGGAACAGAGCGGAACAAAATAAATCCAAGCGATCGAAAAAATCGTACAAATCACAACGAAACTGACGATAAACAAAACTCATACCAGTCACATTAGCAGGCATTCCTGGAGCATCTTCCATCATGGCTTGTACATTTCCAGTCTGAACAATCGGAACAGGTCCTTGCCTAACTTCAGAACTCGAGCAATCAGTCATTCTATGTCCGTATGCACCACATCGGAAGCATTGCCCTGTCCTCCGATAACACTGTCCCAAGTGTCTCTTTCCACAAAACGTACAAACATTAATTCTTGCTTTGCTACCTTCCCCACCTTTCTTGCTACGCCCAGAGCGTTTCGCTAGCTTGTCACTCACCATCTGAGCAACCATATCAGCAAACTTATTCATATTTTCAGATGTGAGAGGGAGGTTAGCAGCAGGCTCAGACTCAATCTTTTTGCCTTTCGGATCCATTTGCCTGATCAATTCAAATCATTCAAACCAAATCAAATCACGGAATCAAACACGGAAAACAAAATAAATCGAATAATGCAATTATCAATTCTGGATATAATCAAATCCTTTTCACTACACTCGCTCTGATACCAATTATAACGACCCAAGATCCGTGTAGTGAAAGGATTCATCTGATCGATCATTCAATTTCTTTTTTTTTTTTTCATCCGTTATTCGTATCAATACACACATCCAGAGCCAGAGATAATTACATTACAGAAAGAAACAACAGCGGATACTATAATTCACATATAGTACAACAGAGCACAGACAAAAAGCGTCCAAGAGGTCATATACAATAGCCGCACCGGCTACAAAAGAAAGCCTACCAAGGCTACAAAACAAAGAGCTACAGAACTCGACGGAAAGATCATCAGACTGGAGGCCCTGCACCTGAAATATTAACCACATATAATGAGCTTACAAAGCCCAGCAGGTCACCAAAGCCTACAACTGAAATCAAAGCACGATCGAAACAATATGCAGGTCAATCGAGTCAAGTCAGCTATGATCAATGAATCTATGCAGGTACGAAAATCAAATCAAAGCGAATCAATTAATACTCAATAGTCAATACGGCGGCAAAAGAAACGTCACAGCTATCAAATCAATAAGTGCTTTCAGTCAATATCTATTCATCGTAGCCCTTTTCTGTCAATCAATATTATCAGTTCAATCAGTCATGTCGTCTAGTCAATCTATTGTATCAATTGAATATCTATTTCAGTCAATAGCAATCTATATTATCAAATCAATCGGAAGGACAATACGATAATCTACAGTAGCAAGTCGAATCAATGCATAAATCAATGGTATCAATGAATCTATGAATCTATGCCGTCCATGTCCATATCAATATCAATATCAATAATCAATAATCAATAGTAGTATCAATGCTCGATGATTAATCAATGAAATCAATCAATCCGGACGTTAAGCAATCAATTCGAATCAATAAATCAATGCATAACAGGAAATCCATACGATGCACATGCAATTCCATACAATGGTCTTACTCGACAAGCACAAACACTAGCTATGATCAACCAGGTAAACTGGCTATTATCAATAGTGCTGTTGTAGAATCCGTATTGCTGTTGTAGATATTCGCACGTTGGTTCTATCAAGAAGAGTCGTCACTCTTTTGCCCGTCGGCCGCCCGTCGGCCGCCCGTCGGCATATAAAACTCCTTATAACTCCCAATCGTTATATCGATGATCTATGGTCTATGATTTAAAGGAAAGCCCGTCGGCCCACCATCCTGTACAGGTCAATATCTATCTTCAACCAACGTTCAACCAGGTTCCCACTTGTCTTTCAGTATCAATCAGTCAATGCAATAATCGATGCAATAATCGACAATAAAGAAATCTAAAACGATCATATCAATAGTCATGCACATATCAATTCAATCTAGCAATTTCAACCAAATCAGAAATCGTACGAAAATCGGGCAGAGTAACGGCAGTCGGTAAAATTTACACAAAAATCTCCAAAAATTACAATTCACCAAATTAATACAGAACGTGCACAGCAACATTCTAAGACTATTCTTCTACTGCTCAAACCAATTCGGACATCATAATAAATTGCAGTCAAAATAAAACCCCGCAGAATCAAAACGGACCGGACGAAATCTACCAGAAACTAATCAAATCGTGCAGAATAATCACGTCTACAACATACCAAAAGTTACGCGGTGAAATCTTTGCCAGTACCAAACCGGGTACGAAAATCGCTTACAAAAACACAAATCTGAGCACCATTTCGCAAAATCTCAAAATCTCTGAAAACAGAAGTAGGGTTCGGAATCCTTACAGCGAGACAAACAAAATATCCAACAGCAACGAACGACGAAAATCGCTCCGCGGACCCCGATCGGACTTCTTCCTTTGCTTTTCCGCCCTTTCTCTCTCCTCAAAATATCTGATTTATAAAAATGTTTTCTCTCTCCTCAAAACGAGCTCATTTTCTTATATCATTAGTGGGATCGGCCCGGGACGATCAGACCAAAATTGATCGTCCTGGACGACTCCCAGAACTATGCTCAGGACGATATTTTCTACAGTGCAGATCGGCCTGGACGATCTCCAATCGGCCCGGACGATCCTGGGAAAATGTCACTTTTCCCAGCAGCTACAGCAACAGCAAAGGAACGAGGTCTCACAATCAACGAGTCAATATAATTGGTATCCATTTAAGACCTTTGAAATATCAGGCTGCTTCACTCATGAATAGATGAGGGATGCTCTGCATGAGTCAATTATACAAAAAACCGGCAATACATCAGAGGTAGATTCTATTAAAATGATGAGCAGTCGAGGAATGAGGGCGATTTGAATTATTATTTTCTAAACAAGAAACAAATGTTTCCTTAACAGAAAAAACTGTGCAATTACAAACAAATAAGACAGTTTCCTTAAATCTCCTCTCTAACTCTCATATGCCTTGAGACTTCCCCTTAGAATTCTCCTAAAACAAATTTCTCCCTACTTATCTACAACTCTATTGCACCAATCTAGCCATGTTTGCTCTTATATGGCATTCCTTTATATAGACAGTGAATGTTAGTTACAAACACAAATACAAAATTCATAAGAATAAGATGTAAACTCTATTACAAAAGTTCATAAGCTAAAGCTTCCAAATGTTACAAGGAGGTCAACTTCAGACAGTTGGGGTGAAGCTAACATTGTAACTGTTTGACAACATTATTCTTGACCACAAAGCTACTCTACTCATGAGTTCCTCCCAAATCTTCTCAGTTTCAACCAATTTCTCTCTGTTAAATACCAGTCCTCTCGACATTCCACTGCAGCTTCCCAATCCTTTGTTGGCCATCTACTTGACTTCTCAACAAGTCAATAGATTGCTATATCACCCCCACTTTAGTTGGTTATCCTACAAAAAATCAAAGAAAAAGAAACTCGAATCAAAAGCCCCCAAAATCGCTAAAACTCCAGGACACCCTTTGCCCTTCATGTCTCGTGCAAATTGAAATTAGACCCAACTAACTGAATCCTCCCAACAACTTTGTCCTAACATGTGAAGTCCCTTGCACACCGCTTTTAATCACATTTTAAGGAGATGGTAACAAGGACATCAAATAGTCACCTCCCCTTTTTCCATCTCCAAAAACTAGTCACCTGCAAGCTTTCCTCTCCATCACAATCATAACCAAGTACAACCATGGTTGCGAGTCCACTGCTTCACCTACTTCAACCAAGAGCCACCACAACCATAAGCTGTCACAATCCAACCCAATATAACCCACAGACATGATAGGTCATATCGTGTTAGATGATGACAGATCAAGCCCAACATCTAATTTGAAGAACCTTTCAGATTTTTTAATTATTAAAAGATGGCAGAGCTACTAATTAATTGCCAAAAAATAGAAATTGCTCATCCACAAGTTTCCTTTTCATTCATCTTAAATATATACATAACAAAATCTCTACAATACAATACATGGCTACAAACAGAAACAAAAAAAACAGAAAATAGCCATGGCTATACAAAATTAGAAACCATTCAAATACTTATACAGACTCGGACTATCAGAACCTGCAATCCCAGCTGTTGAACTAGCTTCATAGCCTTGCACTGACCTGAAAAGAATGCATAATAGGTGAGCCAACCCAACTTAGCAGGTCACACCCACCAATCTAGTTTTTCAATATTTAACCCAAATTTATCTAACTGAAATTAGAGAAACTTTGTATAAGATATAAATAAACAAGCACTAATATATCAAAATAGAAATTAACAAATTCCTCCCATACTCTTCTAACTCTCAGTGCTAGCATATCAAAAAATAGACCCCTGTAAATTCCAAATACTTCTTAGCACATCAAATATTCAAAAATTTAAGCCATTGTAACTCCCGGTGTTTTCAACACAATAGATATTCATCCCAACATCAGAATCAAAGCCATACATGGGGTCCTGGTTGGGTACCCATTGGGTACACATGCTTTACTCGGATGGGATTTTCCCACCCACGCCCACCCATGGTGACTTTCGGGATGTTATACTCACCCACTTTTCATACTTTTTAAACTCAATCTGCCACGAACTGATGGCCTTGAAGCTTATTTCCCTTTGCTCTGATTGCAAACTTTCAAGCCGCATATTAGAATTTATCGTAGTCGCAGTGTGGTTAAGTGTTGCACACTACGTAGTGAGGATTGCAGTAATATAAGATATACGGTGATTAACATTATAAATCGATTTATCCCCCGTTGTTGAGTACCCACCCATACCCACCCACAAGGTCATGGGCGTACCCATACCCGGTTCTGAATTCAGAACTCCTCAAAAATCATGCACTAAAGCAAATAAACACATGTATAGTTGCATTTCAATTAAAAAAAATCATCATAACAGAATATTATAGAGTGCGAAATAAGTATATTTAAGTATTGACATAAGTTATTCGTTGTTTAGGGTTTCAAATAAGTGCTCCTTGGTGTTATTTCATTGTATCACGAAGAAGCATAGTTTTGATTGTCATGCCTCAAGATAGATAATTTTTATTCATTAGAGGATAAGCATAAACACTGTCGTTGACAGGTCCCAAGTCCTGGATGAGAAAAGTGGAGAGTTACGTTAGGTAGTCGACAACCAACGTAAAACTTGTCGAATAATCATAACATTAATCTTTTAAAAAATTGTGTTACTGCTAGGGCGTCCCCTGGAAGCGACGTGATGTATGGCTTGAATATAGAGACAAATGTGCAAGGACTGCTACACCGGCGCTCAAGTGCAATAATAAATAGGTAAGGGTTCCCACATCAAGGATGGATGTAGGCAAAGAAGCTAGTCCATGAAACTAAAATTAGGATAGGAACTTGGAATATAGACTCTCTTACAGGAAAATTAATGGAATTAATAAATATTATGATTCATAGGAAGATAAATATTTTGTGCATTCAGGAATCTAAATGGGTTGAAAAGAAAGCTAAGAAGATTAATAGTTTATGATATAAATTATGTATTCATGTAGAAGTCGTACTAGAAATGGTGTAGGTGTGGTTATAGATAAAAATTTGAAGGATAATGTTATAAAAATAAACAGAATTGGAGTAGAATTATAGCTTTAAAAATTATTGTTTATGCTAAGATTATTAATATTATAAATGTTTATGCTCCTCAATAGGTTTGGATATGAGTCAAAATTAAAATTTTGGAATGACTTAGAAGAATTAATACAAAATATACCTCTTGAAAAAAGAGTTTTTATTGAAATATATTTAAATGGACATGTAAGTAGAGAGGTAGATGATTTTAAAATCATTCATAGTGACTATGGGTTTGGAACGACAACTGAAAGTGGTAAGACTATATTAGATTTTCTTTAGCTTATGATTTCTTAATAGCTAATACCTTACTTAAGAAAATAGATTAGCATTTTATCACTTATAAAAATGGATATAATAAAACTCAGATTAATTATTTTCCTATAAGAAAATTAGATCGTTTAGATTGCAAAGATTATAAAGTTATTCCGAGTGAAAATTTATGTACGGATGTACCCAACATCGATTATTAGTTTTGGACTTTAAGATAAATAGAAAAAAAAATAAAAGATAAAGTAAAATAATTTTCTAGAATTAGATGGGGCATTTAAAGAATATTAATAAAAGTATTTTTTAGATTAAGATTTTAGATCTTAAGATTCTGTCTGTGCATGAGGATGTCAATATTATGTGGAAAAAAATGTCTTGTAATATTAAGAATATTGCAAAAGATGTGCTTGGAGTTTCAAAGGGAAAAGCTCCTAATAATAAAAATAATTGGTGGTGGAATCCAAATGTGCAATAAAAAATAAAAAAATAAGAAGATTTGTTATAAAAATTAGTTTAGAAGTAAAAATTCTGATAATTGGGAAAGTTATAAAGAGACTCATAAGGAATCTAAGAAAGGCATTTGTGATGCAAAGAGCTTAGCTTTTAATGATTTATATAATAGATTAAATACTAAGGAGGGAGAAAGATATATGTATAAGTTAGCCAAAAAAAAGAGATTGGAGCAGTAAGGATCTAGTTCAAAGTAAAGTATATTAATGATGAAGTTCAAAAAATACTTTTCTTCGAAGATGATATTTAACAAAGGTGGATGAGGTATTTTGCTTAATGAAAAATATGAAAATACGATTGACTTTAGTGACTTTATCACCCTAAATGAAAATAAAGATTTTTGTTTTATATCGGCGTATAAGTAAAACCGAAGTTAGAGAGGCTTTCAAGAAAATGAAGTGTGGAAAAGCTGTTGGACCTGATGATATTCCAATAGAGATGTGAAAATGCTTAGGAGATGAAGAAATTTCTTGGCTTACTACTTTTTAATACTGTTTTGAAGACTAAAAAGATGTCAGATCAATGAAGAATGAGTGTGTTAACTCTTATTTTTAAGAACAAAGGTGATGCACAAGAATGTGCGAATTATAGAGGAATTATGTTAATGTGTCATATTTTAAAACTATGGGAGCGAGTTATAGAGCGTAGGTTGCGGCGTGATACTAATGTTTAATCAATTTGGATTCATGTCGGGCAGGTCTATTATGGAAGCCATACATTTATTGAGATGTTTGATGGAGAAATAAAGAGAGAATAAGAAGGATCTACATATGATATTTATTTATTTAGAGAAACCATATGATAAAATTTCAAAAGAAGAGCCATGGAGAGTTCTTGAAAAGAAATGAGTTAATAATACATATATTCAAGTCATTAAAGATGTGTATGCATGAGCTATTACTTGTGTGACACCTCGTTCCCTTACTGTTCCTCTCTGGCTTTGGATTTTCCTCCCAGAATTGTCCGGGACGATAGTGAGATCGGCCAGGCCGATTTGCACTGTTCAAAATATCGTCCTAAAACAAGTTCTGGGAACCGTCCAGGACGATCGATTTTGGTCTGATCGTCCTGGGACGATTTGGCGATCGGCCGGGCCGATCAGCTTAAGGATATATGAAAATCAGCTCGTTTTGATGAGAGAGAAAATCATTTTTAAATCAAAATATCTGATTTTAGAGAGATAAAGAGAAAGAGAAAAAGAGGAAAGCTGGATTTTGGAGGCCGCGGAGCGCTTTTCGTCCGACGCAGCTGTTGGGAAAAGTGTAGATCTCGTGGTAAGGACTCCGAATCCTATTTCTGTTTTCAAAGATATTGTGTTTTGACCGAGTTGTGCACTGTTTTGTATTTTCGTAGTCGAACTTTTGAGATGATTTCGATTTGGCACAACTTTCACCGCACAACTTTTAGTATGTTATAGATATGACTATTGTACACGATTTGAGTATTTTCTGCGACGATTTTACCGGTCGGAATTGATTCTACGCGATTTTAATTGAATAGAAAATAATCAGGACGTGATTTGATTTGGTTTCTATAGAATAATAGTCTTGTATTGATGTCGTGAATGTTTTACTGTAATTTGGAAGAATTTGGAAATTGTGCCTTTTTGCAGGATTTTTGTGTAAATTCTGTAGACTGCCGTTACTCTGCCCGATTTTCGTACGATTTCTGATTTTCCCCGAAATTGATAGATTGATTGATATGTGTATGACTATTGATATGATTGTTCTAGATTTCTTTATTATTGCTTATTGCATCGATTATTGCATTGATTGATTGTTACTGAAAGACAAGTGGGAACCTGGTTGAACGTTGGTTGGAGATAGAACTTGACCTGTACAGGATGGTGGGCCGACGGGCTTTCCTTTAAATATCGATTATGGATTTCTACAACAGCACTATAGATGGGAGTCATAAGGAGTTTTATATGCCGACGGGCGGCCGACGGGCAAAAGAGTGACGACTCTTCTTGATAGAAACCAACGTGCGGATATCTACAACAGCAATATGGATTCTACAACAGCACTATGGATTTCTACAACAGCACTATTGATAATAGCTAGTGTTTGTCCTTGTCGAGTAAGACCATTGTATGGAATTGCATGTATACGATATTGCATCGTATGGATTTCCTGATATGCATCGATTTATTGATTTCCGATTGATTTATTGATCTTGATTGGATTTATCGAATTGATTTATTATCGTACGGATTCATTGATTGATCATTGAGCATTGATACTATTGACTATTGATTATTGACATTGATATGGACATGGACGGCATAGATTATAGACTCATGGATACTATTGATTCTGCATTGATTTAACTTGCTACTATTGATTTATCGTATTGCTTTTCCGATTGGATTTCTTATATTGCTTTTTCGATTGATTTTATCGACTTGATTTAAGGATATAGATTGTAGATATCGACACCGACATTGATATGGATTCTGTGTATTGATTCATAAATATTGACACACCGACATTGATATAGATTGTAGCGATTGATAGATACCGACATCGACATTGATATGGATATGATATTGACATATGGATATTATTGATACGACAGATCCTGACATGTTACTGATACATTGATACATTGATTCATCGTACCGATTATCGATTGATTGATTAAATGGATTGTTGCCGTATGGATTTGATTTATCGTAGAATAGATTTCTTTATGGAGCTGATTGTATTGATTTTTACTGACCTGATGATTTCATTGTATGGATTTGTTTTAATTGCTTATTGAGTTGATTCGATTGTTCGATGGATATCCCTGATGATAGATATAATTGACTGAAAAGTGCTTTATTGATTGAGATGATTTCCCTACTGTAGCATCGTACGTCGTCATTATTGAAGCTGTCGTAGTGTCATTGAATATTGTATATTGATATCGAGTAAATCGTATTGAATAATTGGATTGACTGATTTGCAAGAGTACGTTCTGACACGAGTCCCTTATTGAATTAATTGATGTTATTGATTGATATTAATTGACACAGACATCTTATTGATTTGATAGATGATATAGATACAATGAATTGACTAGACGACATGATTGATTGAACTGATAGTATTGATTGATAGACACTGCTACGATGGATAGATATTGACTTCCAGTCACTTATTGATTTGATTGCTGAGACGTATTGATTTACCGATGTTTTTACCGCTGTATTGATAATTGATTATTGATTTCCGTACTGCATTGAATATTGATTTGATTTCCGCTGTTCAGACTTGATTTCATTGACGATGGATTTCCGTATTGCATAGACTCATTGACCATTGATTGACTTGATTTTATTGACCTGCATATTGATAGCATCGTCGCGCTTTGATTTCAGTTGTAGGCTTTGGTGACCTGCTGGGCTTTGTAAGCTCATTATATGTGGTTTAAAATTTTCAGGTCCGAGCAAGGCAACTGGAATGGAGTTCGATCAGAATGTTAGACGAATCCTTTCACTATTGATTCTGGGGCATCACAACTTGTGTTCAAGCACAAGGTGGTTTGACCAAGTATTTTCCTATTTCGGTTGGATTACATCAAGGATCAGCCTTAAGTCTATGTCTTTTTGCTTTAGTTATGGATATTCTCACTAGACATTTGCAAGAGGATGTATCTTGGTGTATGCTTTTTGATGATGATATTCTTCTTGTTGATAAGATTAGAGAGAGTTGAAGATAAACTTGAATTATGAAGGTCAACTTTTGAGTCAGAAGGTTTTCGCTTGAGTAGATTTAAAATTGAATATAGGGAGTGTAATTTTAATAGCAGCAATAGACCTAGTGAGGGGATTGTGACTTTGGGCGATCAAGTCATTAATACGAGTACATGTTTTAGATATCTTGGATCTATTGTTCAGAGTGATGGTGAAATTGATGGGGATATTACAACAGAATTCAAGTTGGATAGTTGAAGTGGAGGAATGCATCGGGGTTATTGTGCAATAGAAAAGTCCACCACAACTAAGGGAAAATTCTATAAGATGGTGGTGAGACCTGCAATGCTTTATGGTGTCGAATGTTGGCCATTAAAAGAGAAACATAATACTAAGTTAAGTGTTGCATAGATGAGGATGCTTAGGTGGATGAGTGGCTTGACCCTTAGAGATAGGATAAGAAATGAGCATATATGTGAAAAGGTTGAGTAGCTCCAGTGGAAGATAAGATTAGAGAGAGGCGACTTAGATGGTTTGGTCACATTAAACGGAGGCCTTCTGATGACAAGTTAGGAAAGTTGAGGTATTAGATTTGACTTATGTTAAGAAAGGTAGAGGTAGACCTAAAAAGACTTGGTTAGAAAAAATTAGAAATAATATTTTTATTAGATTTAAATGAGAATTTAACTTTTAACCAGACACAATGGCGAAATAGGATTCATGTAGCCGACCCCACGTAGTGGGAAAAAGGCTTGATGTTGTTGTTGTTGTAGAGGATAAACATGGCCTTCTTTGTTATGAGCATTATTCTTGATGTTTGGGATAGGTTCTTCTGATATTTATTAGCTTGTTAGTTTTATCATTCAAATCCAACTTTGACTTACATTTTCATAGAATTTGTAATGCTCATATTGAAATATCATATGATGGGGCTCGGTCGCGAGTTGCAGGGATTCGGGGTTGCTCGGGGTCGGAGTTCGACAGGAGGTCGATGGGGCTCGGTCGCTAGTTGCAGGGATTCAACAGGAGAAGGCGATGGTCGTGGAGTGGAAGAAGAGCAAAGAAGGCTATGGCGGGTCTCGTTTTAACAACAAGAATGGAGGCTCTATCGAGGTGAGTGTGGGATATGCGGGAAGTGATGCAAACGGTGCCGAATCGGCGTGATTTCAATAGGATTCGTGGATCCGACGAACAAGGTTTGATTTTGAGTCTCTCTCTTTTTTTCATTGGGTATAACATGGAGGTCAACATCTATTGTCATCTATTGTTAAAGGAGAACAACCTGGGTTACCAAGTCATCATATTTTTCTCCTTGCATTGTGATAGGAAACAACCACTATAAATCCAAAAAACTGTTGGATTTCAGAAAAAAAAACGACTGTTATAGTGCAGGTTTTGCGAAAACTATAGGAAAATGAGAAAATCATTTGAAATTCACTAGAGGACGAAGAAAAACAGCAAGATATAATTGATCCTCTATTCGAGAAGAGAATCGATCTCTCCCAAATTTCTAGATGCCGCTAGAGCCCAAAGAAAACCTAGATCTGAGTGATCTCAAATTTCAGCCAAATTCAAGATGCCCGAACCCTAGGAAAACAAATTATTTAATGCATACAAATCAAAAGGAAATCCCTAAACAATCCCTACAATCAAATTTCACTCTTAATTCCCATAAAAATCTTTCCTATTCATCTCCCGAAAACTTGCAGCCTCCGCGGCACGCGCAAGAGCCGGAGAAGTTACACCTCTATTGCGCTGGGCCAGGCCCATGTGGACCAGCTGGACCGGTCTAACACAATGTTGACATCACAATTTCCTGCCATCTTTTGAAAGATCTAAGGCAAAGAATAGTTCTTCGATCTTCTTCTAGTCATTTTTCATTAATATCATGCACCAAGGTTCTTTTGAATCTAGCACTCTGATACCAAAACTTGTTTTGAACACATACAATGTAAAACCCGAAAATGTCAATTTTAAACATCGCACGCTTATCAATGCGCCACGATGAAATTTAAGTGGATTTTCAAAGTCGTCGGTTTTGACGAAATTAATTTTATAAAATTGCACTTAAAATTTCGAGCAAAACGATATAAAGGACTCATAGTGAATTTCGCTTGATTTGAAAGTTAAAAATTATAGAAGTTTCTTTATACATAAAATACCCTTATTAATATTAAAACAAAATAAGTCATGAGGAAGTAATTAAGACTTTATGCACCTAACCCTATCCTCCCAATCTTAATAGGGGACCGAAATTCATTCGGTCCTTATTATTTCGTTCGGCCGAAACAGAACGTAAGAAGGGACGCGGAAGGGAGAGGAAGGCGACGGGCAAGACTACAGGGGACGGGCAGGGCTACAGGGGACGAGCTGGGCTTCGAGCGATGGTGGGAGGGCAGTTTCCGACGGAGCTTCTTGGGAGAAATCAAATAGGGAAGTCAAGAGAAGTCTAAGGTATGTTCCTAACGTATAATCTTCATTTCCCTATAGATTTTTGCAAGAGAAATTTTTAGAGTTTCTCCAAAACTTGATATTTTTCAAAATAAATGTTATGGAAGATTTAAAAACATGCTCTAATAATGAAATTTGTACTTTCCTCCATAAATCTTCAAGTTCAAAATTTAGGATTTTTGTCGAATGTTAATTTTATGGAAAGTTCTTAACATGTATTATCACAAATGATCGTATGGGGGTTTTTATTGATAGAAATTAGGGTCTTTCATGAAAAAATTGTTTTTCTAATTTTATTTTAAGAAAAATCCGAAAATAGAAATTATTTTAGGTTACAGTAAATGGATTATTTTGATAAAATATGAATTTAGACCAAAATACAAATTTAAAAAAAAAGAGTTATTTAAATCCGCAAATATTAACATTAAAATTACAAATGCAATGAAAATAGAATTTTGGCAAATGTTTGGATAATAACAAAAATATTTCCATGCTTTATGTGTTAAATTAGAGAGAGGGACAGAGAGAAAGAGAACCTAAGAAAATTTTATAAGAATAGAATAATTAGTTTGAGATGATTAGCTTTAGTCTATGGATATTAAATTATTTCTTATAGATGCTAATTGTTGTGACCTCGAAGGAAGGAGATCAAGTGTGAAAATCAATTTCTCAATTTCAAGGTGAATAAAATGTTTCTATATTATGGTAATTTTATCTTTTTTTTATTTTTATTTAATTGTTATCGCAATTTGTTCATTTTGTCGCTTTTCAAATGATTCTTTGTTTCATATCTCGCATATTATGTGATTCAATATATTACTGTATAAGGCATATGATAGAGCTTAGTATTATAATATATGAATATGTTATGATTGATATATTAAGTGATTGTATGTGCATGTTGAAATGATAGAGCTCACATCCTTATGGTACTAAATGGGGTCATTGTACTCGTGCACGTCAAAATCGTAAAGGTTATGGAAAAGAAAATGGTAAAGGAATACCTTCATTGGTACTAGACGGTGGCTCATGTGACGTTTGTATTATATATGAAATGAAAAAGTTATGAATATTGATATGATAAATATAAATTGGATATGAAATGATATGGATTTATGATTTATGTGTATGCTTAATAATATGTTTATAAGAAATAAAATTTAAGATATGTTTAAATGAAAAGTGACATTTAGCATTTACTCATTCTGTCTTGAATTGTTGTAGTTTATAAGCATGTTTTACTTATTAAGTTTTGGTTTACTGTTAGTTTTTCAAAAACAATTCAGTTATAATTATTTTAATCATAATAAGTAGAAGGGTGGAAACGTGTACCACAGGAGAGGCGCGCCGAAAGAAAGGTAACTATATGAGTCTTAATGATTTTATATTTACGTGTTTTCGAATTTAATGTTTTAGTGACTCTTTCAAATGTTATGGTGATAAATTTAGATATTAGATATTTTAGTCTACCGTCCAACCTCGTTCCCGCCTCACCTATGCGAGCTTACCGGGCCATGTCATGACATACAAGACATTAAAAGAAGGTCCTACCAACACATCGAACAAGTTGAACGATAGGAGAATCATGAATCTTATTTCTAGGAGCAATAAAATTAAAGTTTCCTTAACTAAAAAACAAGACAATTACAAAGTTGAATGACAAAAATTTCTTAAACCCTCTCCCTTGGAAACTCTTACTAAGTTTATCCTTGTAAATTTTCCTAGAACATGATTTCTTCCATCTCTCTCAAGAGCTATGTTGCTCCAGTTCATCCTTTTTTCCATTCTAAGTCATCGTATTTTATGGACAGAGACTATTGATTACAAAAAAAAATTGCATCCATTTCTAAAGTGGTTAGTAGGGTTTTGAGTAAGGACCATGTATTGGATATCCTGGCAAGTAATGGCTCTTGTTTCTTAATCAAGTTGAATACTATCGAATCATCTAACAACTAGGTTCTTCAACTCTTTCGAAGTAGACTATACTTCTTCAAAATGTAGTGCGGTATACGGAACCAAAATGTACAAGATCGTGACCATGAATATCTCCATTTCAGCACTAATCTGAAAAAAGAGTTTTAGGATGATATTCTCTTTGTCGAGTTATATTATAGGTGCTAAGATACCCATGATAATTTTCAAATGAAGAGACCAACCCACGGTTCAACATTTATCTTCCAAAACCACACAAACTGGTCAATCTGTTGGTACATGTTGCTCAATAAGCCCCCATATGACTCGTGTGCTTGGCATGTCACATCAAGAGATGTTCCAAGAATTGTAAATTATGTCTCTACTTTAAGTAAAAGAAAAGGAATTGGCCAAAAAATTCATTTCAAAAGCTGAATATATTATCTTAAAACAAAGCCACAGATTAAAAATATTTGTAGAAGATTTCTCCTCATGTTGAAAGCTAGAGCACAGAAATCAGATATAAGACTTATAAGGTACATGTATATATTCTTAAAAATAAAAGATGCACAGCAAAAAAGCATTTCCTCTAGAATGTTGTATTAAAATTACCAATGAAAATTGGGCGGTAAACCACAACATCTTGCTAGCTAGTGTACATTATCAATCCTCTTTCTTACAAACAAGTAACCCTCAAGCATGGTTTCATTCCACTCGCCAAGTGGTAGTACCACTGATTTGCATAAAGAAATATAAGCATATAAAAACAATTATTATGCAAAAAAAAGTTATAGAAAATGGATAACGTCTTGCATCATAAACATGATGACATACGAGCAGTAACATGTATTCAAGGGTGAAGTCAAACAATTTAAGAAAATGCACATAATTGGCCATAACTCTAGGGTAGCCATACATCTCATAACAAATAATTTTCAAGGTTTGTGAGATTTGAGCCCAAAACTACAAAATTCATGTCATTGATTGTAAAAGTTAATTGATAATTACAGCTCCCTATATAGCTCATTTAATACAGACAATATAGTGCAGAAATGAGAAGGCAAAGGGCCAGAGACATTTCTAGTTGGTGGAAGAGAGAGAGAGAGAGAGAGAGAGATGCACCAACACATTGACTATGAAGTAAAGCTAAAAACAATACCATACAACTAGGGGTGTAAACGAGTCGAGTTTTAGCACTAACGAGCTCAGCTTGTTAGTCGGAAAGCGAGCGCAAACTCGAGCTCGTCCCATTAAAATCGAGTTTGAGCCGGCTCGCGAGCCGCTCAATTCAATTTTGCATTTTCCCGCCTGTACCCCTAGCTATTAATGAGCAGTCGTTTAACATATATTATAATATATTATATATATTATTTTAATTAAAACAATGCTCATTTTCTCAAAAAAAAAAAACAAAGCAATATTGTCGTCCCAACTCCCAAGCAACTCTGTGTCCCAACTCCCAACATATATTATAATACATTTTATATATTATTTTAATTAACATATGTATTCATTAACATATATTTTAATATAATATAATACATATTATATATTATTTTAATTAATAAATAATTAACGAGCCGGCTCGCGAGCTCACGAGCCAAGCCAACTCAAGCTCAAGTTTGAGCTAGAGCTCAACTCGAGAGCTCGAAAAGCTCAGCTCGCGAGCTCATAAACGAGTCGAGCTCGAGCCAACTCACGAGCCGGCTCGGCTCACTTACACCCCTACATACAACAACAACAACATCAAGCCTTTATCCCACTACGTGGGGTCGGTTACATGAATCATTTTTCTCCATTGTACCCTGTTAATAGTCAAATTCTCATTTAAATCTAATAAAATTTTCTAAAATTCCTAACCAAGTCTTTTAGGCATACCGCTGCCCCTCTTAACATAGGTCAAATGTAATACATTTACTCTCCTAACTGAGCATCAAAAGGTTAACGTTTTATGTGACCAAATCATCTAAGGCGACTCTCTCTAATTTTATCTGCCACTAGAGCTACACCAACCTTTTCACATATATGCTCATTTCGTATTCTATCCCTAAGGGTAAAGCCACTCATCCATCTGAGCATCCACATCTCTGCAACACTTAACTTAATTGTATGTTTCTCTTTTATGGCCAACATTATGCGCCATAAAGAACTGCATGCTAAAAACAAGACTTTGCGCTAATTAAAAAATAACATTAAACTTGTAAATATATCACTTCATAAACAATGCTTAGTTAATAAAAGGTTGCCACAACTTTCTTCCATAATTCCATAACAAGTCTCTAAATTACACAAAATTAAGATAATCTGTTTTCGGCTCTCATAATATATGGCATTGTCTGTCAAGTAATGATAACTAGCAACACATGTTCATTGAAGCCCATTGCATTCGTCAAGTTTATTGTCACAAGAGAAATCTTGATGATGACAACTCACAAAAGGATCTCTAAGAAGAAAGAATCTTTTAAATCTAACAAAAAGATTAAAAGAGTTGGAGAGTTTTTGTAAAACCCGAAATTCGTCATTTGAGTGCGTCGCACGCATATTGATGCGCCGCGACGAACTTAAGTGAAATTTCGACGTCGTCGGAATTCGACGAAATAAATTTCGTTAGATTCGTCTCGAAATTTCGAGCGAAATGGTATAAAGAACTTATATTAAATTTCGCGTGGATTTGGAGTTAAAATTCGCCGAAGTACTTTAAGTAACTTTTGGCTAGATTTTCCATTTTTACCCCTAAGCCCTCTTAAGGGATATGAGTTTGGCAAGGGTACATGCATAAAATGACATTTTTTTTTATTTCTCTAAAACCCTCATAAGCCTAAGGGACCGAAACATTCGGTCCCTTGCGTGTTTGTTCGGCCGACCGAGAGAGAGGGCGACGGGAGAAGGGAAAACCGGCGGGAGCTCCTTCCAAGCCGGCGATTCCGGCGAGAATCCTTAGGAAAAACGTGGGGAAAGCTTTGGGGTAAGTGTTTCTTCAAAGTTATGAAAGTTTCCTTGAGATTTTTGGTGTAGAAAATTCTAGGGCTTGTTAATTTTTGTGATTTCTTTAGGAAAGCTTTAGGAATGCTCATGATCTTTGTTATTCTACCCTTCATGTCAATTTTTTTCGAGAAAAAGAATGAAATCCGAATTTTAAGGTTTCTCTTTTTGATAAAATTATTATGGGAATGAGTAGAGGAGCTTAAGGGAAGACTTTTGATATGGAAAATGTAATTTTTCATTTAACAAATTTGATTGGAGAAATTAGGGAAAGTCTAGGGTTTTTCAAAACCTAGTTTTTATAAGACGCATGCTTCCTAATTGGGTTCCTAAGAGCTTCAAGAGGCCTCTAATGTCAAAATTGGAGAGAAAACTATTTTTTTCAAAATTTATTTAATATAAATCCGAAAATAAATGAATATTATTTATCCATTAGATGAAGGGGAGGATTTTACATGCTTAAGGAAAGAAATTGGCAAAATATGAAAGTCATAATTTTGGAAATTTTATTAAATCCGAAAATCATAACTAAATTAAATAAAAAATTGAACATTTTGTTGAGTTAATTAAGGTCATAGAGATTTAAATATCTTGTTTTCCTTTAGGTTGAAATTAAGGAGGCGAGGACTTGTGCGGGAAACTTTCTAAGCACAAATTCTTTGAGGTGAGTGACTTTATTGGCTATGGAAAGTGAGCCTGTTTATTAAAGCTTTTATATCAAACCACGAACTAATTATGTTCTTATGTCAATTCTTATGTCAAAGCATGTTTCTTATGTCAAAGCATGAAAGGGTTCTTTTAGTATCTTATGAAATTATTTTATCATGGTTGAAATCATTTATCATAGTCATGCAATGGTTATAGATTGTCACATGAAAATTTCTATCATAATCATGCTATATTACTTGTATGTTGATGACGGAGTACCAAGAAGTGGCTCTTTGAGCAAAGACGGCCTTTGAGGCAATACATAATGAAATGAAAATGAATGGCCATAAACGATGTGTACCTGATCAGTACAATTCGGTACTCCGGGACGGATGTATACATTGTGAAATAACACATATACGAGTATTTCATGTTCTCTAATGTCAAGCATATCATGGTTCACATACATTAAGATATCTACTAGTTCATGAGTCGTTTTGTAGTTTTAAATTTCACATGTTCACCAACTTTAGTCATATTGTCATTTACTGAGCGTAGCTCATTCCCTAGTTTTGGGAAATTTTCAGGAGAACCTACGCTGAGGTGATGGCTGATCACCCAAGGTTCACTTACAGCCGTCGTATACCGGGTGACAGGTTCCACTTGTCTATTTTGTTGTTTTGTTATAGTTTAGATTATTTTGGGTGGCTGAATCTTGTTGGTTATATTTTTGCTTTGCCACCATTGTACATGTATGTTATATGAATTGCTAGAATTGCTTATATGAAGATTAGTGGCGCTTGTTTCCTACGTGTTTGAAGTTCTTACAGTTATACTTTATGTCTTTAAAAAGTTTTAGAATTTATGGTTTATTTGCCTGTCCGATTTCCGTTCCCGTCTCGTCTATACGAGCTAACCGGGCCGGGTCGTGACAGTTTTTGTATTATAACAAAGATTGAATGAGTTACAATAAATTTTTATTTTTTTATATATTTACATATCTATCACCAAAATCTTTATATTTTCTTTTATAAAAATGTAATATGAAAACTACATCAAAAGTTATACATGAAAAGATGTATTTCATTCTACATAAGTTGCAATTAGTGGTATTTTTAATGTGACTAAGAGATTAAAATGTTATGAAGGTAAATATAAAGATTTTGTTTGACCGGTCCACGCTGGACCAGCTCAAGCACGACGAGGCGGACTGCATCCGCCCCATTTTTGCGATCGATCGCACCGCCAACATCCACATACCGTTTTAGGAAGGATTTTTTAGAGATTTGGGAGGGGAATTGAATGTAGGAGCTGTTTAGGGATTTCCTTTTGATTTGTATGCATTAAATGCTTTGTTTACTAGGATTTGGGTATCTTGAATTTGGCTGAAATTTGAGATCTCTTAGATTTAGGTTTTCTTTTGGGCTCTAGCGGCGTCTAGAGAATTGGGAGAGATCGATCCTCCACTCGAATTGAGGATCAATTGTATCTTGCTATTTTTTGTGTTCCTTTCATCAAATAATACAAGTTATCTACTGTTTTTGTGGTTTTGTGCAAATTATTGTGAAGAAAGCTCGCTGTTTTCCGAAGATTGATAGGAAATACTTGATCTACAAGTGCTTCCTATCAGATTCATGTGTTAAATATATAAATAGAGAAGAATTCAGCAGCATATGCTTAAATCCACCAATTTAATCATAAAAACCTCAAAAAACAGTACGAAAGAGTATCATTCATCGCACAAATATATCACTTCATGAATAAGGAGAAGAAAATATAAGGTTGCCAAAAGTTTCTTCTTAAATTCTATAACCACCCTCAACACTGACGCATGCATAAATATAAAAGTATGTTGTAGAGACTCCCGTAATATAGGACGTATTCAAGAATGTCTTCATACCTAACAACTCAAGTTCATTAAAAATTGTTATATTTACTAAATTAACTTACATAAGAGGAACACATCCTGATGAAGGCTGCTCTGACAAGAATCGCTGCAAAATTAAAGCACGTGTTTTTTATATAAAAGATTAACTGAATTGGAAACTTGGATTGAAATTCAATCCTTTAATCTCTTAAAACATTACAAAAATTACAAGATCTAGTTCATTATCCCACAATAAATCTAAATCAAAACAATCAGATCTGAAAGTCTAGTGATCATGTTTTCAATTGTCAAATTGCAAATATAATTTAGAGAGAGAGATCATGCATGAAGAAACCAAAAAGCTAACCTAAGAAGGCCATGCAGAAAATAAGGTTACCTTACAGCCTAATGGTACACCATTATTAAGTTCAGCTTCGGTTTTCAGATTTAGATCAACAAAATTTTCGTGTTCTTGGCAAGCGCTAGACCGTGTGGGGCTCATTCCATCATGCTCGCCAGTCTCTCCATCATCATCCATAAAAGAATCTTGAGAAACATTGTGAAGGCCAGAAGCATTGGGATGTGAATTCAGTGAAATTCCATAGTCCTTTTCTTCGGACTTGCTAGTTTCTGAACCAGTAGCTGTCTCAAAAATCAACAAATCATCAGTATTATCAGATATTAAGTTGTCCCAATCACTTTCAGAAGCATCCTCCTTCATTTGATCTGCTGGAAACTGCACCTCAATGCCAATCTTAGTGGTGTGAGGATTTTTTGTGTTTTCTGACATATTTTGAACTAACTTAACCCGTTCTGATGGAGTGCAGCTGATGTCTAGTTTAAAATCCAACTTAACACCATAGAAAGGTGAAGTATTATGGTTTGGACTACCATTATCAACTTGCACGGACTGGGAAAAATCAGGTTGGGTTGAGCTATCATCCGCAAGGTCAACAGAAGCCTCATTCAAAGAGCAGGTAATATTGCAATTTTCTTGGGAAAGCACAATGGAAGCGGAAAGTACAGCACCATTTGAAACCCCAGAATGTACGTTGCTTTCATCCAAGCCATCAGAAGAGGCATCCTGTTTTACTGAATCCGGAAAAGGGTGCCTGGTAGTGGACAGATGGGATGGAAAGAAGCTTCAGTATAACAAAACAAACATGCTTTAGAGAACGCAGAACACTATAATTATTACCTTATGAAGAATCTAGATTCCTTATGGAAGCTGACATGTGGTGAAGAAAAGACTGAAGAAATTGCTGCAGAACCAGGTGAATGAAATGTATGTATGCTGTGCACTGATTTAACAGGTTGAATTGGAGACAAACTATTGATGAAGTTGAACACCGGAGAATCCTGAGAAACAAAAAAATAACTAATAAAATCACAGCATATGCAATTACCAGAAGAAATACATAAAGAGAAAAAACAAAGAGCAGGTAACCCGTCTATGTGCCTAAGAATTATAGGGTGTATTTGTGTTGTCTAGAAAACTTAATGTGACACCAAAAGCAAGAAAATTGTGCCACACCAAGCATAAATATGCATTTATTATAATTGCAATGCCACAATTTGTTATGTTACCACTGCACAACCGGAATGGAAACAATAAGTATTTAAATGCATAGACAAAGAACAAAACTTGGAAACCCAACAAAATAAATTTAAGTTATGCCAAAGGAGGAAAACTCAAGTGACAACAAAGCAGAAGAAGACATTACACAATCCAAAGTAGCTCAGATTGTGTGATAAACACAGCCCAAAAAAAAACTAAAAATATATATACCAGCCTTTATTTTTAATAAATATAAGGCAACATGTTATTATCTTCAGTTTTAGAGTGATTAGGAAAACAAACCAGAGAGAAAAAATAAAATTTAAAAAATATATTAAAAAAACCAGACAGAGAAAATAAAAATGCTCAAAACTATAAGATAATTTCATAATATACCATTGGAAACGGAACATTTAGAAACAAAGCTGAGACCTGTACAACCCAAACTCGTTACATCCTTGAAAAGCACTAATAAACAGGTATGTAAACTCCTAATAGACCAATAATTGGATAAAACATTGTCACCTGCCCAAACCAATTACAAACGCCTACCAAAATCACTAGGAGTTGGTCCAGAGCAAGATATCTATCGATTCAAACATAGTCTATGGCTTGGTTCAATCTGCAAATAACACTCGCTTAATTGAATGTCAAGTCTTAGGTTAAAGGAAAAATTAATGGCACACATGATGCAGATCTAATTTTCAAATGCCTCACCCAATGAATAAAATACTTCAAATAACTTGAACTAATTAATCAAGTTAATCGCATTGCAGTGAAAGAATCTGTGACTCAATGGTTAAATGAGAATGTTATTTCTCTAAAGTCATGAGAGAGTTGTATAATCCCAGATTTACAACCGAGCATTCTCCGAAAAAAAAAGTTAATAGCATTATAGTACCAAAAGCCTCAAATAACTACACATCTTGCAATTAAGCTAAACAACTATCATCTGCTCATTTTGCTTATTTGACCCACCATAATCAGGAGTTTTTTATTCTTGACAGAGAGCATTATTTTTGAAGATCTTCCTTCGGCAGCGTCAGTATTTTTTTCTATTTGTATCAAATAAGCTCAATAAATATTTTTTCTCAAATATATCTTCTTTAGATTGAGTTCTTAGTCAGTCTTTTTGAATCTCCTCCTAGCACTGCCCACAATTCACATGACAATTTTGTCACCAAGATCTCCCTCTCAAAAATAAAAATGGTACTAATGGTTGACGTTATTGTTGAAAACAATTAATTAAAGGAAAATCGTTGATGAAAATAGTTTCCAGCCATGGAATTCATTTTCACATCTTCCATGAGATCCTAATAGTCTCAACCATGACGATTGTAATGAAGAGATATACTCTGAAGATATCCAAGATAAGATCTTCAATCAGATGTAAAAGCTTCCTTAATGGAAGATAGTTAAACTAAATTATCAGTCATTATTTTTCTTATTTCTACCATACAAGAGGATCATGGATCAAAATGCTGGATTTTTTCTACCTATCTAAGGTTATGTACTATTACATAAGAAGTAAGATAATTAAATTTGCATGCTATGATTGAATGGAAGAACCCAGAAAAAACAGAAATATTGATACAGAATCCGAGAAGAAATGATCTCCCTATAAACAACGTTAAGGAGTACAAATAGAGCAAACTGAATGGATTAGCAAAGCAAGCCAAGAAAAATAGTCAAACCATGGCGAACATACCAACATATAACCCATTCTCCATATAATTTTATGAATATTCATTGTCAAATAATGGTAATAAAACTCTAGCCTCCTAGATTAAACTTTTGATCAGATTGAGAAGGTCAGTATGTAAGTTAAAAAGTTAGCTCACCCAATGGTGAATCAAGAGTTCAAATTCTATATACCAAAATAAAAAAGGTTCCAAACCAATAATTATTTAAAAACAACATGGCATAGCAAGGTTCTCAAAAAAAAATTATCAAGCCTCAAATTGTGGCAAGGTTTGAATCTAAAAATTATAAACACCAAAAATCGTGGCAGGATTCAGACCAAAAACTTCAAATAACATAGATGAAGCTAGAGTTACTCCAAAATATTTCAAACAAAAGTAAAAAATGTTGAAATTATTCTAAAATCTAATCTTAAACTTCTGACGAAGTTGAGATGGCTACAATCATTAATCTTAATATTCTAAATATTATGAGTTGATTTCAATTGTTATCCTCAAAATTCCAAATAAATTTGGAATTATTCTAGCCATAATACTTAAAACTCATAAAGTTCCAACCTAAAAGACCAAGTATGAATACTTAAAGATTGAGTTCCATTGACATAGTACTCCCTAATAAAAAATTAAATTTTAAAAAGCCACGAACAATGTCAATTTTTTCTACGCCAAGAAAATTTGATCAAAACATTCCGCATAGCATTAACAGAGCCTTCCATAAAGAATGCATCAAAATTATTCAAGCTTAAGTCAATGTCAGTGTTGGAAAAAAGCTCGAATTAATGGATTCTTCTAACTTTTCATCCCTACAAAAAGCTAGCCAAAACATTGTTTAGACAAACTTTAAAACCATCGAAGAACAAAACATTATACAGCCAAAGTAGCCATTAGCCAATCCTCGATATATGGGAAGATGAATTATGAGTTGAACATAAAAAAGTTAAATCTCCCTAGAAATTGAGCAACCAAGGAAAAAAACATGACAGTAAGAAGTGTTCCAAGTTGAGCAATAAAAAGATTAAGCAAGTGTTTCAATAGAAATTAAGGATTACATTATTGCACCTTCAAAAGGGAAACAAATAATCTGGAAATAAAATCATAGTAAGGGAACATCCTCAATCAAACCACCAAAATGCATATATTCTAAAATAACGGGGTAATAATGAATATTTCCAACTTTTCAAACTTAAATAGATACAAGCTTATAGAGAAACGATGTAGACCCCAAATTTGACACTCTTTTAAAAGGCGGTAATAAAATGATTGGCATACTCACAATAACAACAACAAACATTTATCCCACTATGTGGGGCCGGCTACATGAATCAACAAAAAATTTTCACAGTGATTCTACTGATAGGCATGCTAAAATATCAATCCTACATAAAACTAAACCAGAGATGTGAATTTAACCATATAGAAGTAACTAGTAAGTGACGGCTTTAATAAGAATCATAATAGGCGCAACAATTGAAAACGCAATTGATCTTTTCAGATAAGAAAGAGGTCCCATTAAGAAGGAAAATAATTAATCTTACTACTAGGTGAGCACCTTGTTAGCAAATTTTGCCCCAAAAACAAACATCCATTAAGATATTCCTCATCTTTAAGACTTAAACATAAGACTGAAAAATGGCCTTAATTCTTCGCAGTTAAAAAAAGGGGTTAAATTGTCAGCAATACTACCGCCAAGCAGCATGCAATATATCGGTAGACCAAGAAAACGCGACTCGCCCTATGCCCTATGATGCCACCGAAAAACAAAATCGACGACAACCAACAGTGCCCACTCCTGAGACTGCAGAGTAGCAACCTACTTCTAACACCATCAATTTCCCGAAAACTCAAACAAAAACACACCCCATGTACAACCCTGCCTCCAAAACATGCAAAACCCAAGCAACATAGCATGCACACCATCCCAAGCAACATAGCATACACACTATCCACTTCGACGCCGAATAGTCAACTTTCCACAAACATCGCTAAGAATACTAATCAAACCACACAATCCCTAATCAATGCCGACACCCCATCAATCTCCGCCCAAAACCTAAGCAAAGCCGCCCAGATCCGCCAATCCAGATCACCAAAAAAAAACAAATACCGCATTAAACCCCCGACTAAGAAATGACTCCCCAGAAAAACACGGATGCAGCATGGAAGCACTGGATCAGGCTCCGCAGATTAATGAATAACCTCAAACTTCGAGATCGGCGTGCCGCCGACCTTGCTCCGCTCCGGCGTGTCCATTTCATCCGATCTCGATAGAGCTCTCCCACATCCCTTGATTCCTCCTCCGCTTCCTCTCTCACTCTCTCTCTCTCTCTCTTCCTCGCTGCTTTATATATCTCCTGTCTTTTGCTGCTCTTGGCCACTCTACTATGCCTGATTTGAAGAGATGCCAGGAGCGGGAAGCCTATTTTTTCGCCTCTCGATCGGGTCGCGGACCCCACCGCCCTACTGAATATTATCATGAAAGGATATATTTATAAATAAAGAAAAGAAGCAAATTGTTTATTGAGTTTTATTAAATATCAAAATAGTCTCTCATTATGTTAAAGATTAGTTTAGCCCTCAATCTCTTAAGAAAGAATCAAAATAGTCTGATTATTTTGATTTTAAAAAAATTTTGAGAGATAAAAATATTTTTAATATAAGTAAAAATTATGTTGATCTTTGATAAAAAATTAAAGGTATAAATATTAAAGTTAAAGAGGCTAGAAGTTCAAAGGTGAGACAATTTCTCAATAGCTATGCGGATATCATAGATAATTATTTTTTATCACCAAATTTTATTAATTGTTCTAGTCACAAATTGACAAATATTTGGTGGGAGACTACGAACAGAATTGGGGTTTATCTTACATTTTTTTTGTGTTTATGTCAATTAATTCAAACTCACATACACATTGTATATTTGTATAGTCAAAGCTCTCAATCAACAGGTGAAGATAAGTTGCATCCTATAGTTTTTCAAAATAAATAGCCAAGTAGCTAAACACCAATTAAAGTATTCATGAGTTTACTCAATTTAGGCTTCATTTCGGACGGCTTTTTTACTGGTTTTTTGAAGCAGCTTTTTACTTGAAATATAATTTTTTTGTAGTGAAATGTTGATTTAAGAAGCAGTAAGAAAGTCTTTCCAAACAAAAACTTAAGCTTCGTTTGGGACGGCTTTCTAGTATATTTTTTAAAATTTTTGTACTAAAAATTTGATTTAAGAAGCAATTAAAAGTCGTCCAAAACGAAGTCTTAGGATTCGTTTGGGACAACTTTTTTATTGCTTCTTAAAGCAGCTTCCTGGTATAAAATTTTTAACTTTTGTTTTAAGAAGCTATTTTAAGAAGTATTAAGAAAGCTGTCCCAAACGAAACCATAATCATGCTCTAATTTGCTTTTATGTATTTGTCCATTTGAGCTTTATTTATTTTTATTTATATTGTTATTAGCCCACCCGCAGTAGTTACTGAGTTAGCGGCCTCGCAGGTGCATTGATGATAATCTTAAATGCTCCAACATTTAGGGTAATCTTTCATTTCTCCTTGTTTGGCAGCTTTCATACAGCTAAGGTCCATAATGTATTACAAAAATAAACACTTTCTTATTTGAAGGTTGGAGTTATTAAATATTTTGATTTATACACTTTCAACTCAAAAAAAAAAATGAAGCAGTAATTTCAATTCTATATAAATGTTTTTAATGAAAGAAAATATTTGGGGCATCATATTCACTAAAATTATTTAAAAAAATAAATTGTAGATGAGTACATTATAAGTTTTGATTAATTAATTCTGTTTTATATAAATTTTAGAGCAAACTTAATTTTTAACGATTATAACTTATATTTTCAAGTTTTTAACTTTTTTTATTAATGTATGAAATATAATCGCCTTCTCTGGAACCTTTCGCGAACAATATTAATAAAAGTACCACTAGTATGAAACGTTATATAATAGTTTGAGCACTAACAACAATAATAATATTATTCCTTGTTAAGAAATTGGCAGGAATCTTGAGAGTATCTTGAGCTCTTCTTGCAAGAGAGAGAGGGAGAAGAGAAGGAATGACAAATTTTAAAAGGAAAACTAACATAAAGTTTTATTCAATTTTCTTCAACCTTTACATCAGACTATAATGTTTATATATAAATATTTTATATTATTGTGATAAAAGGACAACATGGCTAAAATTGTACCAACACCTCACAATTTTCATCTTGATCTGATTTTGCAATCAAAAAATCGTATGTGTGCCTGATATGATCTAACCAACTTTATGCACATAACTCCACGAGAAAACACCCCCAAACTGAGCCCAATCTTTGCTTGCGAACGACCTCCACATTGTGTTCTAATACATGGCTCCAACTGGAGCTAGCTTCCGCGAGCTCCAAACCATGCACGCCTGCTTTCCTCGTCGTTCTTCCTATGATCTGCAACCTCATGTCTATGTGCATAACTTACTCCTACGTGCTTCCGGCCCATGAGCCAACGTGACACTTCCACATTCATCATCGCCTTGTAGTTTTCCCCAAATACTCGTGTGTGCTTCAACATGTGGCTTCGCACAGCACCTATCAGATTTCGTATCTGCATGCAACCAACATGTCGCCAAGGTTATTGATATTTATTGTTTTTGATCCACTGCTCTAACACACAAAGTAACTAGCCAAATGACTATGAAGTCCACCTGAATGCGAAGCTCCACCTCAAAAGATCTAACCATATATTTAATAAAGAAAAAAAAGTGCCTCCAACATCCACTAGTGCGACATCTACTCACTTGCACCACCCAAGAATCTCCTCCGACCCTTAAAAACCGCAACCAACCTACTATAGGCCACAACTCCCAAATCACGATCAACACAACCTCTCTGACCCATAACCATGGTCAGGAAAAACCCATCAAATAGCAAACCTTGCTCCGGTCTACATTCACTCTGGAATGAGTTAGCATGCTCGGGCAGTTTCTGCCCTCACCCTTGGCCTCAATTCCTCTCAACTCTTACGCGTGCTCTTCCTCAGCCCAGGCCAAATGCTCTTGAACAACTCTCGTGCGCACAATCCCTACATGCATGCATGAAAGCCAACGACCACGTATAATCCACAAGCAAGCGTGCAACACATGGCTCCTATCACGCCTTTGCTTTGTGCCCACCGCACTCGTCGATCGCATCTGAGAACTAGGCAACATGAATTGCACCTCCTACCGTCGTGTCGACACAACGCTCCCCCCGCCCGTGACAACCACCCTCCAATAAAAAGACGTTTCCATTTTGCTTTATATATGATATATGCTATGAAGATTCCTCCTCTGCCTTCAAGCCCTCTGTCACCAATGCCAATGGTACAAGAAAGGCTTCTATGACAACAAGCATTGACACTGCAATATGGTCGTTGTCATGACCATCAACGAGCTCATTCACATCACCCTTCAAGGCAATCGTGAGCTCACGCCCAAGATGGAGACTCGGATCGACTACAACTCTCAATTGCGAGCCCTGGTCTTGGCGTGACCTCGACCTGTCTTCTCCCTTCTTGGACAAGAACCTTCCACCTCGTCAGTCAAACGTCTCCACCAGGCTTTGATACCATTTGTTAAGAAATTGAGAGGAATCTTGAGAGCTTCTTGAGCTCTTGTTGTGTGTGTGTGTGTGTGCGCGCTGTGTGAGAGAGAGAGAGATAGAGAGAAGAAGAAGAAGAAGAAAGAAAATAGATGACAATTTTCACGAGGAAAACTAAACTAAAACTTTATTCAATTATCCCCAACATTTACAACAGTCTAAAATGCCTATATATAGGCATATACATTGTTGTGATAACATGCAAGAACAATCTAATTAAAATTGAACCAACACCTCACATACCCCTTAAAAACAGTAATAATAAAATTTATTATGCATGCATCTCAAGAGAAATTTTATATTTTTGAGATCCAGTACCCACACAATATCCTAGTCTTTTTTTATTATTATTAATAAAATTTGAATGGCTCCGAGCCTATGCTATTTAAGCTGGATTGGATAAATGGGACCCAGATATCTCGTGACTCATTCAATAGCTAAATTAATATAAAAAGAATAAAAAAAAGAGAAAATCCTGATAACCCACAACTCCCTGCTTGTTGGTAGAATCTTCTCCGAGCTCAGCCCAGCTCGGCTGCCAGATTTTTAATGTGGCGGCCATGCAGGCAGCAGGGTCGTACACCCCCGCTCCATTTTGTCCTCGTTCGCGTCAGCAAACAGAGCCCGACCCAGCGATAATAGACTCGATCCCTAAATCTCTTAATTAAAAACTTAAGCTCTTAACCAATAGGTCAAAGAGAAACGTGCGATAATTCTAGCTTAATACTAAGCTTGATTTGGGACGATTTTTTTTTACTATTTTTTTAAAGAGTTTTTTAATATTAAATTGTAAATTTTGTACTAAAAAATATTTTAATAAGAAATTAGAAAGTCATCTCAAATAAAATCTTAGTTTGGGAAGCCTTTCTTAATGCTTTTTAAAGCAACTTTTTAGAACAAATTTTTAATTTTTTTTTTATTTAAAAATTGCTCAAAAGAAGTCTAAATTTGATTATTTAATTATTCTAAGTTTTATTTTGAGTTTAATTTTATGCATAATCAAAAAATTAATTTAATTACGATCTCATGCATTCAAGTATGTCATTTTAGAAATTATTTGGACCTTTTAAATTATGTTTTCGGCTATTTTATAGTTGGAATAAATAGTTTTCATGTGTCCACTTAGACAAGAGTTTATTTATTGGAATGCAAATGAACTTAAATCCGACAATTAAGATATTGTTAAGAATTTCATAGCAGAAATTGCTGTTTGAGAGATCAAATGATCCGTAAATTTTGAGTTTTGTTGTTAAAACTTAAAACAAGATTCTTATCAGAGGAATCCAAATAGCTTGACATTACTTATTTTCGATGCGATCGTGATATTTAAATGTTTAAATAAATATTTATTATTGTTGAGTGAGAGCTAAAGAATTTAACATCTTAATTTTTTAAGATCGAACAAAAACACAGACAAAAACTGAGTGCAAGAATTTTAAGAGACGTTATAGTTTTTACTTAAAAATTCAGGAATGGGAAAAGTCATGTGTTGTAAACCAATTAAAATGATTCAATTATTATTTGTAATCTATTATAAATGATGTATTTCCTTCGGGAAAGATATTGATAGAATGTGAAAAAACATATTATCTGGTTGAACCTAGAACTACTCTATAATAAAAATTTACCATAAATCTCAGTGTTATAACTGAGAGTCATAATTAATGTGATGATGTACATTGATCATTTTAGCAATTGTGTGTGTTTGCATTATCGGTGATGTTAACTAACGAAAATAGTAGGTATTGGAGTAGTCGACAACATTAGTTAGGAGAATATACGTTGGAAGATCATAATAGGATGAATGTAGTTGAAGGGTTGTAGTCAAGTGGCGATGGTTGAGAATACCGTAGTTGAATGATAATTGTCCAAGTGATCGTGCTTGGACGACGGTGGCCAAAGGATCGTAATGAACGACAAAGATCTGAGGATAATAATTGGACGAATGTGATCGAAGAAATTGCAGTCGGGCAATTTTTGTTATCATTGGGTTCATCTTATACAGACATTTAATTTGATTATACATTTGTTGAAATCGAAGTTAAGATTCTCCTCAATTTAAATTCAACAATTTTAATACAATATATGTTAAATAAAATTAAAATAACAGGAGATAACTCATAGATTTAATGAATGTAGAGCTCTCCTAATGATTGAGGCCGTTGATAGTTGCCGCTTGACCGCAAATACTTTCCGACAATGAACACTGGTATTCGCTGTCAGCCAAATTCAAAAACCCTTATCACCAGGTGCCGTTGACCAACACCAACTCCTATCCAAAATTCACTGAAAGCTACTAAAACAATTAACAAACAGAGCAAACGGAAGCTATTTTAATTTCCCGGCGGTCGGAGCGCGGCTAGAAGAAGCCACCGGCGAGCACGTGACTCGTCGGGATTACGGATCACTCCCGCGGGATATAACGCGATTTACGGAGGTCCCACGCATGCGGGACGGCGTCACGTGAGAAGAGTGACAGGGGACGCGTGATAATGTTTCCCACGTGGCCTCCAAAGCACGCTCATTGAACCGAGAATGATTGCAGCGAAAGCAAAGCTCTTACCTTGGTACGAGCGCGTAAAGGATATGTATGACCAACGGTCCTTAGTAAGGCTGATAAAAGGATTCGTTTGGCTCTTTTATTGTGGCTTTATTAGCATATTATAACGGTAATGATGATTATAGCTTGTCTTAAAAGCTGATAATTATGCGTAATTTAGCAAGCTTTAAAAGTTTTATCAAACAAATTTAATATTTTGATCAGAATTACTATATAAAAATAGAACTCGGTTGCTTTTGTAAATTTTATGAGATAATTTATTACCAAGTGCACTTTTGATTATAGGGACCTTTCATATTGGGATGCTAAATTCCTCAATATAGAGTCCCTCCCCTCAAATAAAAAAACTCATATGGAATCAGTGGTCTAATCGGGATATTTTTTTCATGTGGGGTACAAATCATGAATATTAAAAGGTATGCTCAATTTTTTTCATGAGACCAACATAAGCAGTTTTATTTTATATTTTGTTAGAATTATTATAGAAAAATATAAATTATATAATAAAAAAACTTACAACCAAGAACACATACTATTAATATTATTCTTACATGAAACTTATAGTTTCTCCTTCCAAATCTTTGTATTTTAAAATAGTTATACAATTTCATCATTATTAATATAAAAGTAGTATTCTTAAAGAGAGAAAAAAAAAAAAAATCACTCAACTGAACTCAAAGTGCATGAAAAGTTTTACTTAAAAATCTTAGAACTTAAAACTATTTAAACTTGTTGCGGGCTAGAATATACATGGCGATAGAGTTAAAATATTGCGTCTTAGCGTTGTACGAATATCCAGCTCACACATAGAGACACAAGACGTTTTTACGTGGAAAATATTGGAAAGGGGAAAAACCACGATGACTGGCCCAGTCTGAAATGATTTCACTAGTGTTTGGGTATATTACAATAGGTTAACTTGTCTCTGAGGGCGATCAGATTACAAATGTCAACCGTTTGGTTGAAATCTACTGACAAACGATGATGAAAGTACAGCGTCACTTGGTGGACTAGCAGAAGTCTGGTGCTACTTGAAAATCCAGGCATTAGTTGGTGTTCCGGCGGAACTATGGGCCTTACTGTTAGAGTAATCGGAGAAGGAAAGGGATGCGGAGAAGAACGGGAACACAGAGTAACGGAAAGAGAATGAAATTGTATTATTGTATTAGAATCTAATTACATGTGTATTTATAAGCTTTGAGCTGTAATGAGTACATTTAGCTGATGTGGGATATGTCTTTATTGCTATACTTACATTCCCCCTCAAATTGATCATCTGGGGCCGGATGGTCTATTTGGAACAGAGGTAGTCGAATCGCGAACTTGAGAAAGGTTTGGTAAGTATGTCGGCTATCTATTCTTGAGAAGAAATGTGTTGAATGCTGATGTTGCCCGAGAGCAGATGCTGGCGAATGAATTGAAAATCGATCTCTATGTGTTTGGTACGGGCGTGAAAAACGGAATTTTTGGCAATGGCTATGGCTGATATGCTGTCGCAGTGAATGACTGTCGGTGTATGTTGTCGCAGTTGTAATTCATCTGCTAGTCTCCAGATCCATAGAATGTCCGATGTCGCGGCGGAGAGTGCGCGATACTCAGCTTTGGTAGACGACTTGGCAACGGTAATCTGCTTCTTTACCGACCAAGAGAGAAGGTTAGGTCCCATGAAAGTACAAAATCCGAAGATTGACTTGCGATCGGTGATGTCCGAGGCCCAGTCTGCGTCTGTAAATGTGTGAAGAGAGGTATCTCCAGGAATGATCGGAAGCCCGTGAGTGAGAGTCCCTTTTATGTAGCGTAGAATGCGTTTTAGATTCTGAAAGTCGTGGTCTGTCGGAGACTGCATGTGCTGGCACACTTGATTGGTGGCGAAGGCGATATCTGGGCGTGTAATAGATAAGTATTGTAGGGAGCCAGCCAGACGTCGGTAGAGGTAGGCGTCTGAAAATGGTTTGTGTTGGTTGTCGCATGCTTGGAAGCCGGAGTTATGGGAGTAGGTGCAGCTTTGCAGTTTGCCATGCCAGCTTCTTGAAGGAGTTTAGACGCGTAATGTCCCTGAGTGAGAAAGAACCCTGCGGTGTTGCGATTGATCTGTATCCCGAGGAATAATGAAATTTGATCGAACTGCTTGATGGCGAATTGAGATTTGAGATCCTGAAGCAGCTTTTGAGTTTGAATTGGATTATTCCCTGTTACAAGGATATCATCAACGTAAATCAGAAAGTAGATTTGAACGTTGTTTTTATTGTAAATTAAAAGAGATGGATCGGAACAACTAAACCCGAAGCCGCAATGTTGAAGGAAGGATGTAAGCTTGTGAAACCATTGACGGGGCGCCTGTTTGAGACCGTATAGCGACTTGTGGAGCTTGCAAACTGCATTGGGTTGAGTTGGATCTTCGTAGCCGGGGGTTTGTTTGATGTAGATTTCTTCAGAGATTTCTCCGTGAAGAAACGCGTTGGATACGTCGAGTTGTAGAACCTCCCAATTGCGGTTGACGGCCGGTGTTAGAAGAAGACGAATAGAAACCATCTTGGCGACAGGACTAAACGTTTATGTGTAGTGTTCGCCGAACTTTTGTGCACACCCGAGAGCTACAAGTCTTGCTTTGTAACGGTCAACTTGACCGTTTGGTAGAAACTTGATCTTGTAGGTCCACTTACTTCCAATGATTTGCTTGTTCGGTGGAGCTGGCACTAGTGACCAAGTTTTCTGTTGGAGAAGAGCTTGATATTCCTTGGTCATGGCCTCTCTCCAATGTGGGTATTGAAGGGCTTGTTTAAGTGTTGCATGTGTCTCGGTTGGACCTGGATGAGTGATGAGAGAAATAAATTTCTTAGGTTTGGTGATACCCGATTTTGAGTGAGTTTGCATAGGGTGTGACGTTGGGGCCGAGTCCGATGTAGGTGCTGGTTTGGTGGAAGACGTGGATGGCTGCGGGTGAGACTCATGTTCTGTGAGTTGCGGCTGTGCTATGTTGTTGACAGGAGAAACATCGTTTGGGTATTGGTTGTGATGTTGTAATGTAGAGGACGGAACGAGAAGTAGAGGAGGAATTGGATTGTCTGATTGCTGTATTTGTCCAGTGTCCGCGGCCGCAGAAGATCTGAGAGGAAAAACAGATTCGTGAAAGACTACATGTCTTGATATATATATTTTATTATTGGATAAATTTAGACACTTGTAGCCTTTGTGCTGAGGGGAATATCCGAGAAACACGCACGATTGAGATCTTGGTTCCAGTTTGTTTGAAGTATATGGTTGGAGCCAGGGGTAGCAAAGGCACCCGAAAGTTCTTAGATGGTCGTAATCTGGCGGGTTGGTGTAGAGTTTGTGATACGGGGACTGAAATTTGAGCGCCTTGGAAGGTAGGCGATTAATTAAGTAGTTAGCCGTTGAAATGGCATCAGTCCAAAAGTTATTCGAGAGACCAGCGGCATGAAGTAAGGTGCGGGTGAGGTCCAGTAGATGACGATGCTTGCGTTCGGCTAAGCCATTTTGTTCCGGCGTGTGAGGGCAGCTTAGCTGGTGGATAATGCCGAATTGTGTGAGGAAAGCTTTAAATTCTTTGCTTGTGAATTCGCCTCCACCATCGGAACGAAAAACCTTTGGAGTAACTGAGAACTGATTTTGGATCATAGCTATAAGGTTTTTAAAACAGTTAAAAGTGTCACTCTTGTTATGCAAGAAATAAATCCAACTAAAGCGAGTGAAGTCATCAATGAAGATAACATAAAACCGAAACATATTAGAAGTAGAAGACATAGGTCCCCAAACATCCGAGTGAATGAGCTCAAATGGATGCGAAGTTACATATTTGCTTTTAGAAAATTTTAGTTTGTGGCTTTTCGCTAGGGGTGTCAATATTTGACACGACACGAAAACCCGACCCGGAAAATTCGGGTTGGACCCGACCCGATTTCAAAATGGGTCGGGTTCGGGTTCCAAAAATTGACCCGTTTGAAAAACGGGTCGGGTTCGGGTTGACCCGGCGGGTTGCCGGGTCAACCCGCGAACCCGTTTAATTTAAAAATTTTCAAATCCCATTCCCTGCCCGAATCAGCGAATCCCGTTCCCGCGTGACCGGTCCGGCTGCCCCACTGCCCGCGGTCCGGCTTCCCTCCCGCGTGACCGCTGCCCGCGGTTCGGCTGCCCGCGGCGCTGTCGCTTGACTCGCATCGTGAATCCCGCAGCCGCGCAGCGTCTGTGACCCGTGACCGCATCGCATGACCGCTGCCCGCTTCGCATGACCGCTGCCCGGCCGCTGGACGCCGGACGTCGTGGCCGCCGGACGCTGCTGCTGCCGCACCGCTGCCCGCTCTGGCCGGACGCTGCTGCCGATGCCGTGAAGTTGCTCCCAGCCTTGTCGTGTCCGCGGGTCGGGTCGGGTTGACCCGAACCCGAAGCGGGTCGGGTTCGGGTCCGGTAAATCGACTCATTTGTAAAAACGGGTCGGGTTCGGGTTGACCCGAATGATGCCGGATCATTTCCGGGTTCGACCCGAACCCGACCCGTGAACCGAAATTGACACCCCTACTTTTAGCCATACTACAAGATTGACAATTAAAATCTGAAGAAATGTGAGGAATGCCAGTTGTGCTAGATCCAATACTATTAAGGATCTTGTTATTCGGATGACCGAGGCGAGCATGCCATATCACCGGAGATGTGAACCTCGTGTGGAAAGCTTGCTGTCCGGGGTCCAGTTCTACCTGAAGTTGGTAAATGCCGTAATGCAGGTGACCACGAAGAAGGAGCTGTTGATCCTGAACATACTTAATTTCAAAGCCGTTAGAGTCAAAAGTGATCGAGACGGAATTGTCTCGAGTTAACTTAGATACAGAAAGTAAGTTATGAGTTAAGGCAGGGACATGGAGAAGATGACAGAGACGAAGCTTACGAGGTGTGTTTGGTAGAGGGAGCAAACCTTGACCAAAATGTTGGATCGGAATGGTGGATCCACTAGCTGTCGAGACGGATTCTTGCCCGTTATAGATCGAGAGGTTTTGAATAGAAGTGTTATCTGCAGTCATATGATTGGTGGCGCCCGAGTCCAGTACCCAGGTTTGTGTCGAGTCCTGATTTGGTTGAGCAAGAAGGGCACGCGGGGCAGAGGAATTCGTCGGGGTGTAGTTGAGATTAGTTCGGTGCCAGCAGTTGAAGGCAGTGTGACCGATCTTGGCGCATATTTGGCAGATTGGTCGAGAGCCAGAGGAGTTCTGTTGAGCATTGGATTGATCGGAACCAGAAGAGTTTCTGTTCGAGTTTGTTCGGGGCTTATAGTTTCATTTCATGTTCTTGGAGCGATTTTGGTTGGAGTTAGCGGCGTAGAAGGCTGCGGATGCTTGATTTTGATCTTTCTTGGATTCTTGATTGACGTGAATTTCTTCACTGCATAGGAGCGAGTAAAGAGCGTCAAGATCGGCCGGAAGAGGAGATGATCGAATATAAGTCTTGATGGAATTGTAGCTGGCCGGTAGACCGTTTAAGGTATGAAGAATGATGTCTTCCGGATCGACTGAGCTACCGGATGCTGCGATTGTATCAACTATGTTCTTTACGTTGCCGAGGTATTGCTGCATCGTGGAGGTGTTCATTTGAACGTTATGCAATTCGTTCTTAAGTTGGATGATGCGCGAGCGACTTGAGGATTGAAGTCGTTTTCCAAGGCGGTCCAGACTTCATGAGCGGTTGAGTAGGTGATGACATACGGAAGAATTGCAGGCGAGATCGTCGAGAATAATGCTGAGACAATGTAGCTGTCGATGAGGCGCCATTGAGCGTACACGACTGAATTGTGATCTGGCGGAGGGGTGGCGGTGCCGGTGAGGTGAGCGGCGAACCCATTGGCCGAGATATGCTGAAAGATTTGCGATCGCCATAATGCGTAATTATCGGAAGTTAGAGTGTAAGGGAGCAGGTTCTTGATATTGGAGATAATGAATTTGAGCGTTGGCGGAAGAACGAGCTTTGCAGTAATGGTGGTGGTTGCCATTGTGGATGCGGGGGGAAGAGATGATGCAGATTCTTGATCCCCCATCTAGCTTCTTGATACCATGTGTAATATCAAAAATCTTCTCCAGGATCGTCCAGGACGATCTGGGATCGTCCTGGGACGATCAGTAGTGAAATTGCTCCAGAATTTACCCAGATTTGTTCCAGGTGATTTTCTGTAAGCATCGGCCAGGCCGATTTGCACTGTTCAAAATATCGGCCGAAAAATAGTTCTGGGAACCATCCAGGACGATCCAATTTGGTCTGATCGGCCGGGCCGATCTGAGTATTATAAAGCTGAAATCAGTCGTTTTGAAGAGAGAGAAAATCATAAAAAACGAAAATATCTTTTTGAGGAGAGAGAAAGTCGAGGTCATTTTTGGAAAAGTTGATTTTCGGACGATGCGGAGCCGTTTTCGTCCGACGAGACTGTTCAGGAAATTGTTGTACGCAAGGTAAGGCACATTCCGCCTTTCTCAATTTTCAGAACCGTCGTGTTTGGCGGTCTTTTATGTCCGGATTTTATTTCCGTTGGTGATTTTCGTACGTATCTTTCGATTGGTTCAGTTTTTACCGTGTAACTTTCTGTATATTGTTGACGTGCCGAGTGTGCACATTTTGGTTATTTTCTAAAGATTTTTGTCCGGGTATTTTTGATTCGACGATGTTTTTAGTCAACTGGATTTTTCTGTGTAATTGGAAATTATCTGTGCAGTAGAATAAATGTTCTGAAATATTAGTATCTACATTCTGTGCAAATTTGATAAATTGTTATTTTCAGAAAAAAATTGTGTAAATTCCGTATACTGCCGTTGTGCTGCCCAATTTTTGTCTGATTTCTGATTTATCCGGATTTCTTCTGAATTGATATGCTATCTGTATATGCTATAAAAAGGAAGTTATAAGGGGCCTGGATCCTAAGAGATTCAGTTAGTGTCTGGGAAATCTAAAATGAGCTCAAATCTGAAATCTGATATCTGTTCTGTTCCGGATCCGATGAATTATGTTCTGGTGCTATAAGCACATCTGTTCTGGTGCCGTGAGCACAAAGGGAGGCATAGGGGGCCTGGATCCTATGAGATTCAGTCAGTGTCTGGGAAGGGAGGCATAAGGGGCCGGAATCCGTAGAGATTCCGTCTGTGTCAGGGCATTTAGCTATTAATTAAATATATGATATCTAATTTGATATGATTCTGATTTCTGTATCTGTTCTGTAAGCAAATCTGATTCTGATTTCTGTACGATATGAATCTGATTCCGATCTGTATGATATTCTGATATGATTCTGGTACAATTATGCTCTGTTCCGATATAATCTGAACTTCTGATTTCTGTACGATTCCGTTTCTGATTTGATATGTCTGATCTGTTCTGTTCTGATTTGAGATGACTTCTGTTTCCGTACAGTTCTGTTTGCTTTGATATCTGTTTTGTTCAGTTCTGTCTAATCTGATCTGTTTCGTTCTGATCTGTCTGATTTGATATCTATCCGATTCTGTTCTGATTTCTGATCGGATTTGTCTGATGTGTTGGTTTTGAGATTCTGATAATTTTGATTGGAGGTTTGTTGCTTTGCTGAGCTGTTGAGCTCACTCTTGTTTTCTGGTGGTTTTCAGGTTCTGGGAAAGGGAAGGAAGTCCAGGAATAGATTTCAGAGTCTGATCAGTATAGGTATTTTGTACTTTTGATTTTTGTACAGTCATGGCTTTTCTGTTCTGTCTTTCCTTTCTGGTTAAAAGCCATGTACTGTATTTCTAGATGATTATTTTGAGGAAAAGAAAAGATAGATGTTTTGTTCCGCTGTATTTGATGATTCATAGTAGCTATGTGTCTGTGTGTTTGTTTGAGTAAATTATTTGGAAGATTCAGTTCCGAACCAAATTCCATAACCAGATCCTGGTCAGTTGGTCAGTCCGTTCGTTCCGTGTCGCGACCCGGTGCGAGCGGGATCCATCCCGGTCGGGTCGGGTCGTGACACCATGTTAGAGTAATCGGAGAAGAAAAGGGATGCAGAGAAGAACGGGAACACAGAGTAACGGAAAGAGAATGAAATTGTATTATTGTATTAGAATCTAATTACATGTGTATTTATAAGCTTTGAGCTGTAATGAGTACATTTAGCTGATGTGGGATATGTCTTTATTGCTATACTTACACTTACATGGTGGTCCAACAAAATTTCAGGCCTCAGGTGGCGGTCTGGCGAAAGTTCGTGCTTCAAGTAGTGGTCCGGCAGAACTCTAGGCCTTCAAGTGGTGGTCCGGCAGAGCAATGACGTCAGGTGGTAGTCCAGTTGAGGTGAGGGCCTCAAGTGGATGTCCAGCGGAGGTGAGGGCCTCAAGTGGTGGTCTGGCGGAGGTGAGGACCTCAAATGATGGTCCGACGAAGCAACGACGTGATCAGGAGGTGGTCCGGCGGTGGTTGAGGAGGACCAAGGAGGCAAGAGCGATCTTCGATCTCTCTCCCGAATCTTTTGGCTTGGAGTCTATTTTCAAGAGAAATTGGGGCTCTATTTCTAAATTTTTTAAGTGACATAAACCATAAATATGTGGGAGATCAAGGGCAAATGATAAGTGATTGGATGGACAGCCGATGTTAAATCCCTTGATCATGGGCCATTTGATGAACATTTGAATATCTTAGTGTTTTTGGAATTTGGTGATCATAGGCTCGTTGGATTTGTCTCGTCAAGCCGCTTGATTGGACTATAAGCATGTTATGTTTGGAAAACGTTTGGTAATCTAAATTGTGGTTCGAACCTTCCAACATTGCTTCTAACCCTTGATTTGGACCCATTTGGGCTCGTATTGAGTTGGATTTGGTGTCGTTGGGTTTGTATTCTCAAGACGTTTAGTTTTATTGTAAGTTTGTTGAAATCGAAGTTCGAATGGTTCCAATTTTAATTTTAGAACTTTCCAACTTGATTTTGAATTGCGATTCGTGCCCGATCAATATAATTTCATAATTTTTTGATGCCGTATCAAAACTCAAATAAAAATTTGTGATATAATATTTTTATTTAATCTCCTCAAGAAGAAATATTATATTAAATAAATAATATAAAAACAGGAACAAACAAAATCAATTTTTAAACTAAAATTTTTAATCAATTTTTAAACTTAAACCTACATATAGTGTTGGCAAGTGAGAGAGAGAAAACGAGAGAGGTGGGGGAAAGTGTTAGTGTTGCTTTACAAGCTCTTTACACAAAGTATTAGGGGTGTCAATTCGGGTGGATGGGTCTGGTTCGGGTTGAACCCGACTTGACTCAAGCATAAACGGGTCAACTCGAACTCGACTAGTTTAAATAAACTGATCAGAAAATTAAAACTGAACCCGACACGTAAGGGTTAACGGGTTGGCCTCACTCGACCCGCGTACCCGTATAATTAAAAAAATGGGTGACGTAAGGCTAGGCGCCACAGCCAGCACGACAGGAGTGGGGTCGACGTCGACCTACTACCCGCAGGCCGTGGAGGTCGCGTTAAAAACGAACGGAGCAGATTAAGGTCTACCATTTCCAGATTAAGGTCTCCTCAACCGTCATCACCCAACTACAATGTAATAACTCAAAATATGTGAAATAAAATTATATGAAAAATATGAAAATTCTAAATCAGAACGCTTTGGTGATGATCTGATGAGCACTGCGACACTAGGCCATGAATAATATATATATATATATATATATATATATATATATATATATATATATATATATATATATATATATATATATATATATATATATATATATATATATATATATATATATGGAAGACATATGTAATTGTTTCAATATAAATTCTAGAGTGTGACAAATTTTCATCCCGACCACCGTCACCCAACCACAATTTAAATCCTAGAGTGTGACATATTTTTATCCTGACCGCCGTCAGCCAACCACAATCTTTTTGAACTCCATCATCTGCCAACTATGATTCTTTCGACCACCATCACCTGACTAAAGCCCTTATAACTATTGTCACCCACTTCAATCATTTTAATCTCCATTACCATACTATGATCTTTTTGATCACTATCATTCATCTACAATCCTTATAACCTACATCGCTCACCGGCTATATTCCTGCCGACCAAATGAACATGTCAACACTGATTATTCCAACTACCTCCATGTACTATGTTTTATATGATTTATATTTGCTACATTGAGACAATGCCTTCCCCCAAGGAATGGCCTTATTTGTAATAAACTATAAACACTAGTGGATTCATTGAAGCTTGACAATAACCCATGATTTTTTCCTTTTTAGGGTTTCCATGCAAAAAACTATAGTGTCCCTTATGAATGTTACGCCTATATCTTTCATCTGTTTGTATGCTGGATTTTGTTTAAAGCTAAGAAGTTAAAATTTACATTTTCTTTACAGCCGTGACTACTCCAGGACGCAAGCACAATAATTCCCCTTTTAAGGGGTTTCCACGTAAAAACTCTAATGTCCCTTATGAATTCTAAACCCATATCTCTTCATTTTTGTGTGTGCTGTATTTTGTTTAAAGCTAAGAAGTTAAATTTTACATTTCTTTACATTCACGAATACTCCAGGACGCAAGAACAATTATTCAATATATAATGATATTTCTCCCCTCTTCATTCACAGACTAGCGATATTGTCCTACAAAGAGTAGAGTAGTCAGAGGAGTGGAGCAACTGCGAGTTTGCACGAGTGGGCTTGAGACTGCGAGGTAGGGCAAATAACACTATTTTTGGATTGGGGGGGGGGGGGGGGGGGGGGCGTGTACATTTGCCTTCTCGGGTAGGGGTATCAATTTTTGACACGACGCGAAAAAATTCGGGTTCGGGTTGACCCGGTTAGCAAACAAGCCGGGTTTGGGTTCAAATTTTTGAATCGTTTCAAAAAAGGGTTCGGTTCGGGTTGACCCGAAAACTCAAAATCAACCTGACAATGACCGAAATATCGGACATGGACTCCGCTGCCGCGCTCTCGCGAGTCGCGACTCTGGACTCCGCCTACATGCTGCAGCCGTGCACTCGCTAACTCGCGATCCCGCGGACCACAAACGACTATGCTAAACCCGCTGGCTCTGCCCGCTACCGCAGTTTGCATTATCCGGCTTGGACTTTGCCGGTTCGCCTGTGCTCGTGATCCCGCAAGTCGCACTCGCGGACTCATTCGCTGCTGCTCACAGGCCCACTCGGGACTTGGACTCTGCCGCTGGCGCTCGCAGCGCGCTCGCGATCCCACACAGCCGCACTCTCGGACTCACGCTGCTTTAACGGTTCAGCCAAATCTACGAAATACGGGTTGGGTCGGGTCAACCTGGCAACCCGAGCGGGTCAGGTCCAGGTTGAAATGTCCGACCCATCTGCAAAAAACGGGTCAAGTTCAGGTTGATCCATTTGGATCCGAGTCAGCTCGGGTTAGCCCGAACTCAACCCGTCAACCCGAATTGACACCCCTATCCCCGAGCTTAACTTGGTCTCACCCATGTTTATATCCTACCTCTGGAGTATATCATTTTTTTCTGCACAAGGCCTGGTAACCCTCTACTTTTTTTCACATTAAATTTTTGGTGTCCATTGCATTCTTTATTATTACATATTTATTACATCTTTGTGAAAAGTTAAGACATAAATATTTTATTTCTATGTTTATGAATTTTTTAGCACACAATAATTATGATAAATGAACATTCACAATATTTTAAAATTATAATCAAATTATATTATAAGACCAAGGCTTTGTTTGAGACAACTTTCCTACTTTTTTTTAAAAAAACAATTTTTTAGTATAAAATTTTTTAACTCTAATAATTTATTTTAATAAAAATTTTCTATATAAAATAGTAAAAAGATTATTCCCAATGAAACCTAAGAGACTATTTGATTTATTGATAAATAAATGCATAGACCAAGGAATGTATGAGATTTTGAAAATTGAATGATTGGCTTGATAAAAATGAATAGTGTGAATTTTTAGTGGATTCATTTTTTCACTCAATAGTTCATTTTTGATTTGTAGTAAACTAGTCAAGTTTTGGCCGAATTCCTTTTCACCACAAACTGACTCTATTTTCAGCTCCTGTCGCTAATCGATGCCTATAGCCACCAGTGTCAGCTGCCGTTGAACACCACCAATGCCAACCACAACTACTCATCACCACGGTCAGCCACAACTATCACTAGCCTCAATCTACCTCATCCATAATTTTTTTTAAAGTCACATTCAGTTTAATTCAAACTAAAAAATATCATACATTAATTTTACACGCCACCAAATAATTTCAAACATTTTAAATATATTAATTTTTTTTACACTTTATTGCTTTTACCAAGCATTGCTTTTTAGTTTTTAGCAAGCCAAATACTTCTTATGATTGAAAAAGTATATGCTTAACAATTGAAAATTTATTATTTTTTTTGAAAGCATGCATAAAATAAAAGTTTATATATAATAATAATAATAATAATAATTAGACGAGTACAGCGTAATCGGCCTTTCTATTTACCCCGCCTATATGTATAGTATTAGACGAGGACATCGTAAATCCGGCTTTCCTTCTTCGGTCATTCCCGCCCAATGGAGAACACCTTCGACAGCGTAAGCCTAAACCCTAAATCAGTTATCTATACTTTTGTCTTCTCTACCGCTCTCTCCCTCCCTCCCTCAGATACTTCCGAAATCTCTCAGCTTCGGTGCCTTTTTATGGTGTTAATTATTAGGACCTAATCTACTCCATATTCAAACTTGCTTGGAGTAGGAAAACGCCCGAGAAGAGCAAAGAGGCTGAAGCAATCGATACAGAGGTACGATTTTGATTAGGACCAGACAATTGATTTTACTTAGAATCAGTTTTCTTTTTGAAAGGATGAATCGATCCGGAGTGATTCATTATATCTGTTATGGTAACTGATCGGTGCAAATTTTTAGGGTGCGGCAACTTTGATAATGTTCCCGATTTCTGCATTTGGCGACTTAGTTTGCTCTGCACTTTGTCATAGGGGTTGCTGGAGAGTATTTACTACACCAAGAGGGAATAGAGATGCGCTGAGTTAATTGCTTAGCCAGGGTTATTGCAGAAGATGCATTAGATGCACATAGGAACATCAATTTAAAACGATACGTAATGTAGTATTGTTTTCTATATTGGTGCTCGAAATGCTGAAAGTTGTACTCCTAATTAAGAAGTTGCCCAATTGATGAAAATACTGAGGTCGAACCTAGTTTGGGAGAAGTTTTAGGTGAGCACAGCTCCCAAGGGTTTTTTAAAGTGTGCTATGTTGGTATTCTTGATTTTTATTGTTCCATGATAGTGCTGTTAGAATGGGTGGGATCATAAAAACACAATCTGATTTGGCACAAATTTTATGAAACAGAAATCTCAAGATTGCTTAAAAGGATGAATTAGTACTCAGTTTATTAAGAAGAATAATTTGGTGGCCAAGTGAGTTCGTAATGATGCAAAGACCTTGCTAAAAGGTCCGGCTTGATGCAACAAATTCTACGATACTAAAACAGTCATTTGAAGCATTGGAAGGCTTAAGAATCTATTGATTCATAGATCAAATTGGCTTAAACTTCACCTACTGCTCTTGAATGTCATGAGGATGCTAGGGTTGGGTTGGTCATTTGGCCATTTTCTTGCCTACTTCTCAGTGTGAGCATTGTGCCTTCGTTGTCTGATTGAGTTAGCTCACATTAATTACCATGTAGATTGTTAATGAAATTTTCAATTTTTCATTGTTGTGATTTCTATGTGTATTTGACTTGTAAGCTATTTGTGGCAAAAAGCTTTTCTTGAAAACACGATCATATCATATAAAAAAGTTGAGACTTTATCGTTGTTTTTTGGTAGGTCCAAATTCGAGTGACGAACCTTCTTGAAATTATTTTTGCCAATTTGGTCATTAAAACTTTGGAACAACACATAAGAAAATCTCCATGGCAGTGGCGGAGCTAGACAATTTATTGAGGGGGGGGGGGTAAACTATTTTAATTAAAAATTTTCCTTAACTTTTTTCATCCGAGTTTTGGACCGGCATAGGCAGTATTAAAAATATTGGTTCCATTATTATCTAAAAATGTATAACATTAAATATAAGATAGTAAACAACTTACAATTTATAACAATACCTTCATATTCTGAAAGAGTTGAATGATTACTTCATTATCGATAGAATTTAAAATTTCTTTCTCAATATTAACAATTAATAAGTTATTCATCCATTGATTAACAATCCTATTTTCCAGACAACTTTTTATAATATTCATGACAAAAAATGCTTTTTCGACGCCTGTTGTAACAACGAGTAATACCAATGACAGCTCCAATAGTCTAAAAACAACATGATATATAATATCTTTTATGCTTTGGATCATTTTCTCAACATGACTTCATATATCTTTTAATGAGGAGAACAGATCATCAGATCACATATCCGTAATATAAATATCCAATTTATTTTCAAGAAGACTAAAATCAGTTGGATAAAACTGTGTCATTCTAATCAACTTATCTCTGTTGAATGCATGAAATCCATTATTAGGATTCAAACATGCCATACATAAAAGCAGTTCAATACTTACTTCTGTAAAACGATTGTTCAACAACTGAAGTTGCATATCAAGCATTGTATAGAAAATTTCAACACGAAAATGATATAAATTTGTTATTTCTTAAGCTCTACGACGAGGTCGGCCACAAGCAACCCATTTATCATCCATATGTGAAATATTTATTTTCTGTTGCTCACAAAATGTTGTTACATTAACGATGAAGTTATTCCACTTATTATCTCTCATATCCCGCAATCTCAATGTACATATACACACCAAAGACATGACATTTACAATATATTGTTGTCCTCTTTACAAAGCTTGTGAAAGTTCATTAGTGATACCAAGTACATATTTTATCAGATATAAGCAAAAAGAAATTCAAAGGTCTGTAACGATTCTAATAACACATACTCCTCCCCTTTTTGTTTCGAGCTCGCACCATCTTCCAAAATGATTTCTAGCATCAATAATTTTAGAGAACATAATGATTAACCTTATAATTGATTCATAATGAGAACCCCGTCGCGTATCGCCTGGACGCCTAAGGGTTATTTCTTGATTTAAGCCTCGTCCAGGTAAAAATTTTCCACTTTGTAATTCATTTAATGCCTTCTCATGTTGTAGTTCTCTGAGCTGATCATGACACTTATAAAAAACACCAACAAGATTCATCACACTTGAAATTATAGTAAATAATAAAGCGATCTGAACATGACTTGTTACAACTGCCACTAATGCTAATTGCAAATGATGTGAGAAGCAATGAATGTAATGACTGATTTATTTTTATTCAGAAATAGAGTTTTTAGACCATTAAACTTTTCTTCCATATTGCTAGCGTCATCATATAGCCCCCCCCCATCCGCCCTTGGTTCATGTCTCATAAATGTGCAAATGAAGATGGATTGTGAAGAGAAGGGAAATCCCAACTATAGCCTTGAAAGTGAGTTCACGACAATATTCTAGTCACATTCTTACCATTACCATGCTTAAATAGATCAAGGTACGCATTGTTTTTCAACACGCACACCCCTTATAAGGTGTGGCTATTATTTGTCGAAGATCAAGTGATGTAAATGCTTTTTAATGTATCAGACAACATTAATTATACCATTAGGTCCACATCCATGGAATACTCCCACAAGCATTAAGTCACCTTCCTCATTGTCATCAACTCTCTTTCATGGACATTAAATCACATTTTTTCTGGCAAAAAAAAAAAATTGTTATTCAATCCATTTTAAGTAGCTCACATTTGTTTTCTCCATTCATCCATTGTTATAACATTTGGGTTTGCCATTGCCAATTTATCTTGTTGTCGCTACGATTCGTATGCTTGTCACAACCTAAGCTTTTAGGCACCCATTATTGCTAACTTTTGGCCTGCCATTGCTACATTGAGGTTTGTCACTATCACCACTTTTAGGTTTAATTTGTCGTCACCATTTTTTTTTAATTTTAGTTTACGTCGAGGATTACATTTAAACCCATATCTTTTTTGCTTTAATCATGGTTGTTTTTACTAGACATTTTGCATAGGATGTACCATGGTGTATGCTTTTTGCTGATGATATTCTTCTAGTTGATAAGTCTAGAAAGAGAGTTGAAGGAAAACTTGAATTATGGAAGTCAACTTTAGAGTCTAAGTGTTTTTGTTTAAGTAGATTTAAATAGAATACATGGAGTGTAATTTAAGTTGCAATAGATCTAGTGGGGGGATTATGATATTTTGGACGTTCAAGTCATTAAAAAGAGTACACATTTTAGATATCTTGAGTCTATTATTCAAAGCGATAGCGAAATAGATGAGGATATTTTTAGTAGAATATTTGTTGGATGGTTGAAGTGGAGGAATGCACCAGTTCTGTTGTGTGATAGAAAAGTACCTCTCAAACTTAAGAACAAATTCTATAAGGTGGTGGTGAGACCTACAATGTTTTATGGTGTAGATTCTGTAGAATGTTGGTCATTTAAAGAGAAACATAAAATTATGTTAGATGTTTCAGAGATGAGAATGCTCAGGTGGATGAGTGGCTTTACACTTAGAGACAGAATGCGAAATGAGTATGTACATGAAAAGGTTGGAGTAGCTCTAGTGGCCGATAAGATTAGACCTTTGCACTTGACCTCTCTCTTGAAGATTTTGTGTCAAATTCAGATCGTGTCCCTATTGCGTTAGTCACCTGAGAGGATTGCAGTTTGTGTGAACCATATGCTCTACCAAGCCCATTTATTAATCAAGAGAGATCTCTTATTCACCACATAATGACCTTGTTTTTTTAGTATGATTATTGTCATAATTTACAACCTCTCTTATTCCCCATTGATTTTTGAATTAATTTTTAAAACTTAGGGATATACACCCTAAAAATACTTTTCAACATTCTAAATTCATCTTTTGCAGTTTTAAGCCTTAATAGAGTCTTTATGTTGCATTTTGCATTCCAAAGTGGTTTTTTAGCTCAACTTTTTTCAGTAAAGTTTTGCCTAAAATGCAATTACAAGTTTCGTATAAGTTAAATTATGATCAAGGGGTGACAATTACTTCATGGCATTGAGGGGAGTTCATGTTGATATTTAGGCAGTGGTTGCCCCTTCCAGTTTCATTCATATCATAATTTCTTGGAGCTTTTGGACCTGCAAGATAGGGCATTCAAAAGTCAGTGAGCAACTGTTGAGATCCTAAAAATCTCTGGTACTCTTGCATAATTTTTGATGTAACACATAAATTTCAAGAATCAAAATGTTTCAAAAGGTCAAAATCAATGCTTAATTTATTTAGAATAGTTAATTCATAGTTAAAATGAGCTAAAAATGATAGAACATATGATAAAAGTTTCTGCTTGATGCAGTGCAACTATTGATACTTAAAACATTTGATGTTGAGCTTTAAACAACTTTGAGTCAATTGATTCAAGGGATTAGCTGGATTGATTTAGAGGATGAGCCATCTCAATCCAGGCAAGCCGGCTCCCCGCCCCCCTCCCCCTCCCCCTCCCCCCTCCCCCTCCCCCTCCCCCCCCCTCCCCCCGTAATAGTTTATGACAACCACATTTTATGAGGGTTGCCACCACTAGCAACCCCTCTGGTGGCTGAAGGGGCTATTAATCAGCCTTCTGTTGGCGCGAGTAGTTTATGAGCGATAACAATAATGATGTCCTGTTTCATTAATATGCACTTGTTATTGGGTAGATCAATTATGGACTTATTTAATTTTAGAAGTCATAATGAATATTCATTTCACGAGCCTTTTGGTAAATGAATCCTCTCTGAGACATACTTATTCATGTAAAAGTGGTGAGATATTCTCACCATTTTTGGTGGTTCCAAATTTGAGTGATAAAATTCTTGAAAGCATTTTTGTCAAGTTAAAAACCAAAATTCTAATTCGTAACCTTCAATGAGCTAGTAGTATCAAGATCTACAATGTGGTGTGTCTCTTAGTCTTCAATTAAAGATATCTTCATTGGGAACTGCCGTTGGACCACCGACAACACACATATTAGCCTTGGCTCGAGAATGTCAGTTGGGTTGGTGTATGAGAGACATTTTCCAATCATGGAAGGCTATGATCTGTGCCACATGGAAGGCTATGATAATTAAATATCGACACCATTTTGTTTGGATAACTACAAGGATTATTCTAGATATATTCTTAAAGATAAGAATGTCCTTAAATTCTATAAATATCACTTCATTTAGTTCATTTGGAGTATTAAAAACGGTAGCAATTATGGCATGATAACTATGAAATTCTAAAAGTTACCAAAATTTGTCTTGTAGATATACTCTAGAAAGATGAGTATGTTAATGGTCGCTGCAACATGATCCACACTTGAACCTTATTCACATTGTAACCATCTTTAGTATGACCTACATTGTGACTTGTGCCGCAATCGCTTCCATCAAGGCCTACATCATAGCTTTGCTTGAATGGTAGTTGTTTCCATTAATGCTTGTGTCACTATCTCTTTTGTGTTGCAGTTCTAATCACATCCAAATTTGTGTCACTGCAAACATGTATCCAAGACCTTAATGACAATATTGATTACACCTCAGTCGTATTCTGCAGGATTTGTGTCGTTACCTTGCTTGTGCTGTAGTCATTTTTCTCAAGGCCTACGTTGTAACTAAAGCTTAAGCCACACCCATCTTCATCAAGACTTTTGTCACAATCCCGCTTTTGTTGCAACTGTTGGCTCAGTAAGATTTGCATTGTAGCTTTATATGAACACCACTCATTGCCACTTTAATACTACAACCACAATCTTGCTTACACTGCATGTTTTCCATTCAAACTTGCATTTTTACCTTGCTTGAGCCATAACTAGCTCCTCAGGTTTACCTCACTAGTGTTGTAACCATCGCCTCATAAAGACTTGCGTTGTAGCTTTATTTGCATTACATGGTAACCCTACTTGTATCACAATTATCCCCACATCAAAGCCTGCGCTACAACCCCACTTGTGCCTTTGATTCTTCCCTAAATTCTTACACCATAGCCTCCCTTGCATATTAGCCGTGCAACTACCTTGCTTGTGGCATTATCACACTTGTGCCACAATTGCCTTGGGTACCTCTAGTTATGCCATCGCTCTAACCACGGCATGCTTCTACCATAAGGAAATCTTTCATGCAAATCCCCTTGACTTTTTGTATGCTTTTAGCTACACTAGCTGGACGTCCAAACAAGTCTAGGCACAAATTTTTTATTTTTTTTAAAGTTTAGGCACAAATTCTGATATCATGAAAATCACTTAAGGGAAGGGAATATTCCACTGTACTTTGATCCCACTTAATGCTTCTAGATTTGGTGCAAAGAGACATGTATAAAACATTATTATTCTGGAGTCAATATTCAACATGTTTTATTTTTTATTAGTTCCTTGGAGATGTTTCTTGATGATATATAGACCTTTCATCTGTTTAATAAAAGCCCAATCCATATGGGTCCAGAAAATTCATTATTCTTGTTCTAGCAGTTTACCACTTTAATTTGTTTGTCTTATATCAAGTTTTCTTGTATGTGATTAACCTGGAGAAACTGTCAGAAGTCACCATTTTCATTGATGACTATGCCTCAAACATCCTAGGATGGGAATTTTTTTTGAAATCCTCACCCAACTTTATGTTTGAAAATTATTTTAAACCAGTTCTAATTTTCTTTTTTTCTTCGTTAAAGTTTTTTTCCTTGTCTTCCATATCCATGGAAATACTTGCTTGGTTATTTTTATGCAATAACATAGTATTTTTATGCTCTGACCTGGCAGGTTGGAAGAGCATCAAAAAAGAATCGATCAACTACTGGTACATCTCATCATTACAAGACATTTAGAGCTGATTTTTTATTTCAATAATGTATCCTGGATAATTTATTTTAAAACAGAATTAACGGTTATGCTTTTCTCTTTGCTGACACAAATAAACTAAATCGATACGAATGCATATTATTACACGGTCATTTCTATTTTATCATCGATTATTGTTTCTACGCTTATTAGCTTTTTTCAAAGATATGGTGTGTCATTTATTGGCGAATATGGGATATATATATATATATATATATATATATATATATATATATATATATATATATATATATATATATATATATGCTGGGAGGATAAGCATCAATATATATTCTGAAACCTGATGGAGTCAAAGTCATGTCAAAATAGCACATAATCTTAAGTTATATATTGGACTTAGCCTTGCGTTTTAGCTTTTGGCGTCTTTTCACTAACCCTTTTTTCTCTTTATTTCTCCCATTTTGAGTTTTCCTTTTTGAAGAATTGCTTCGTGGAAGAACATTTTTGCTTGTTTTATTATCTACTTTTGAGCCTTGGAAATTATTTCATATTTATTGTGCAAATTTGCAATCGACTTGAGGCCCTAATCTAAGTGAGGCAGCACGCATTTGTAATTAGAAGTACTGTTTGCTATTGCAAATTTAAATTGCGGTAGCTCTTGTATGCCATGCAAGATCATTGAAGTAATTGTCAATTAATTATCAGGAACAATCATTTTAGCCCCACTTGCATTTTGCTGGATTTAATTGTCATGGGAATGCTTATACAGAACTCGTTTTATCCAAATGGAAAGTCTCAAAAGTCTCAATTGAAGAGGTTTCATGAAAGGAAAAAAAAAAAAAAAAAAAAACCTTTGCCTTTAGAAAGTTGGCGATTCTTTTGAAGAAAATCTAAGATATGTTATTGTGCTGCTAAATCCAGACAAAATAGTTTTCTTAGAGCAATCTATGACCACTTAAGGATGCACCACAAAAGGTATCGTGGTTTTCTTATGCTAGAGCATTGGAGTAACTTCGCATCTGGGTTGTCAGTTCACTTTGTTGGTCTGTAGGGCTGGTTCCAGTTTTTACAAGAATAACTAATAAGTCACTTTTGTTCCGAGATCTGAAATTTTGTCAGACCAAATCTTACTAGGTCTTTAGTACGTCTCAGCAATATTTAATTTCAACTGTAAAAGTTGAAGTCCAGGATGAATAGTTGAATACCAACATAAAATGTCATCATATTCTATTGCCATAACTTGTCACCAGTTTGATAGTGTTGATGTTTGTAGCGGTGGCGGCGACAAAGTTGGTGGGTGTTGGGCCTTATGTCGATGGCGTTTTTTTGGCCTTAGGAAATTGTGTGTGTTGACATTATTGGTGATGACAAGCAATGGAATCAGCCTGTGTCGGTGTTGATGTTGGTTACTTTGGCTTTATATACAATGGTGCACATGAATATTGTTGTCGACGGTGGGCGACGAACGCTAGTGTTGGTGTTCGAGGGATTGCTGTCGGATGATAGCCGTCAAAGAGATTATAGTTTGGTGAACGTGGTTAGGAGGTCGTAGTTGACCGACGATGGTTGAACGGTTGTAGTTGGGCGAAGGTGATCGGGAGATTGTAGTCTAGTGATTGTGATCATACGATTGTAGTCGGGAGATTTTAGTCGTACAATAGCGATTGGGTGATAGTAGTTGGACAATGATGGTTGGACAATTGTATTTGGGTGGCTTTGGTCGAAAAACTGTGGTCGGATGATGCTGGTTAGAGGATTGTAGTCAACAATGATGGTTATGATTTTGTAGTTGGGCCATGATTTTGTAGTTGGACGACGTTGATTGAAGGGCCATAATGGAGTGATGGTGGTTGGAAGATTGTAGTCAGACGATGGTGTCAGAGAACCATAGCCGGAGGTTGGTGTTCAGAGGATCATAATAGGGGGATGGTTTTCGGGAGAGGCCGTATTCGAGCAATGATGGTTGGGAAATAGTAGTTGGGCGAATTTGATCGGAGGATCGTTGTTAGGCGATAATATTTGGAGGACTATAACTAGGCGATGATGATCGAATGATTGTACTTGGGTAATTGTGGCGGAAGGACCGTATTCGGGCGATGATGTTTGAATGATCATGGTCAAATGCTAATGATTAGAGGGTCATGGTCAGGAGATGACGATTCAATTGTGGTTGTTAGTTGGCGGTAGTCGGATGATGGTGGGTGGATGATAGTGGTATGATGGAGGTTGGTTGATGGCTGCTTGACGATAGTGGTTGGATAGCTATGGTGGTTCGATTGAGGTTATTGATTGGCGATGGTTTCGAATGGTGGTTCTATAGGGAAGCTTTATCCAATTTCAAGGCAAGCTCCAACTCTAATACGAAATGTGTATCTGCTTATAAATTTTTGAGAGTGGCATTCTTCATAAATATAATCATAAATTTTTGAAAGAGAGTTTTTTTGTCCCTGTAGTGAGGCTATGATATTTCTCTTAAGAGATATCAACTATAATCATTGGATGAATCCAATTTGGAGATGATATTTTTTCCCCTCTTATAAGGCTTTTATTTTCTTCTCATTTGCCTAGGGCTGCAAACGAACTGAGCCGAGCCGAGTATGCAAGTGTTCATGTTTGAGTTCGTTTATTATTACCTTGTTCAAGTTCAGTTTATGTTTGATTCGAGCTTATTGTTTGTGTTAATGTTTGGTTCGTTTAATTCATCGATGTTCATGTTTGGTTCGTTTAGTGCTTATCGAGCTTTAAACAAACAAACCTTAACGAGCTATGTTCGTGAACATATTTAGCAAACAATCTATTGAACAAACAAACCTTAAATTTGTTCACGAACATCTTAAACAAACAATCTAACAAATATGGATAAATGTAAAATGTTACTTGTTCGTGAACAAATTCATTCTATTGAAGGTATAAAATAAAATGAAATTCATTTATAATAAAAGTAAATGTATATTTAAAATGAAAATATGATTAATCTATATGAATATATTTTTATCTAGCTTTTATCTATTTTCTTATCGAGCTTAATGTCGAGCTTGTTCACGAGCTTCAAATGATGATGTTCGTGAACATAAATGAACCGAACACATTAGTGTTCAAGCTTGTTTATTTAAGGGTCGAGTATTTAAAATGTTTATTTAAGGGTCGAGTATTTAAAATGTTGTTCAATTTTGTTTGTTTAGTTAATTAAACGATCACAAACGAGCTTTAATCAAACCGAGCAACGAGTAGCTCGTCGAACGTTTGGTTCGCTTGCAACCCTACATTTGCCCCTATCTTTTTGCTTTAGTCATGGATGTTCTCACTAGACATTTGCATGAGGTTGTTCCCTGGTGTATGATTTTTATTGATGATATTCTTCTTCTTGATAAGAATATTGAGAGAGAGTTGAAAGTAAACTTGAATTTTGGAGGCCAACCTTAGAGTCTAAAGGTTTTTTTGAGTAGATCTAAAATCGAATATATGGAGTGTAATTTTAGTAATAATAGATCTAGTGTGGGGATTGTGATTTTGGGCGATCAAGTCATTAACAAGAGTAAATGTTTTAGATATATTGGGTATATTGTTCAGAGTGAGGGTGAAATAAATGGAGATATTATTAGTAGAATTTAAGTTGGATGGTTGAAGTGGAGGAATGCATCAGGCTTGTCCCCTCAAACTTATGGGAAAACTATATAAGATGGTTGTGAAACTTGCAATGTTTTATGGTGTAGAATGTTGACCATTAAAAGAGAAGCATAATATTAAGTTAAGTATTGCATAGATGAGGATGCTCAGTTGGATGAGTGGCTTTAGTCTTAGAGACATGATAAATAATGAGCATATACGTGAAAAGGTTAGAGTAGCTCCAGTGGAAGATAAAATTAGAGAGTGTCCTTAGATGGTTTGGTCACATAAAACGGTGACCTTTTGATAACCTAGTTAGGAAAGCAAATGTATTAGATTTGGCTTATATTAAGAAAGGTTGTGGTTGACCTAAAAAGCCTTGGTTAGAAAATATTAGATATGACCTTTCTTTATTAGATTTAAATGAGAATTTGACTTTTAATAAGACAGACTGGAGAAAAACATTCATGTAGCCGACCCCATGTAGTGGGATATAGGCTTGATATTGTTGTATTGTACTTATCAAAATGAGTTGAAATTTTTTGTAGAAGCTCCCATTGATGTGTTGATGCTTTACTAAAAATCTTAGACATTTGCAAAAGGATGTACCTTGGTGTATGCTTTTTGCTAATGATGTTGTTCTTGTTGATAATACTAGAGAGGGAGTTGAAGGTAAACTTGAATTATGGAGGTCAACCGTAGAGTTTAAAGGTTTTCGCTTGAGTAGATTTAAAATTGAATATATGGAGTGTAATTTTAGTAATAATGGACCTAGTGGGGGGGATTGTGACTTTAGTCGACCAAGTCATTAATAAGAGTACACATTTTAGATATCATGGATCTATTGTTCAGAGTGATGGTGAAATAGATGGGGATATTATCAGTAGAATTCAAGTTGGATGGTTGAAGTGGAGTAATGCATCGCTTGATAATAGTAATATTTCAACTATTTGAAAGAAAAAAAAAAATCAAGGATAAAAATAATGAAGTGATGAAAGATTTCTTAATAATCAAGAGTATTTGCGGGATTGAGTGAACACTAGAAACCGAAAGGTGAAAGTAGTGTGAAGCAAGAGAGCGTGTGAAGATGAATTGCCCAGAAGCATTCTCGGGAAGAATCTTCTAAGTGAGAAGCTACTTGTGCTAGTGGCGAAAATCAGTGAGATTAAAAAAAATTTTCATGCAAGCGTTATGTTGTGAGCTTGTGTTACACAGACAAATGCCTAGGGCCAATGCATCACTTCACTCCTGCATATTATGTTTATGCTGTATAAACGATTGTGCAAGTTCACTTGGTCTTAATAAGAAGTTCAACTACATCTATTGGTTTTCTTTGTACTATGACAAATTCTCGTTGACTTGTTCTGCAAACTTATTAATAGAAGAATTGTATGCTAGCTATTTATAAATTGTATCAAATACTAACTGGATGCATGCTACATTTTTAGACAACATAACATATTACCCTAACACTTCTATTAACAATCTTAGTTTGTAGATGAATTTACGGTTGATTGACAATTGAAAATTTTTGTTAGATTTCTATTTCTTTCACAAATTCTTCAAAAATAATCATGATTTTACATCTTTATTAACTATAATGTTTTAGTTAAATTATGTAATTTAATCACTTCATTAAAACATGATTGTGCCATGTGATGCATCTTCAATCTTATTAGAAGATAGGGTCATATTTATGATTACAACAACAACAACAAGCATTTATACCACTAGCATCTTTTTTCTCCATTTTGTCCTATTAAGAGTCAAATTCTTAGTTAGATATAATAAAATGTTATTTTAAATAATTTCTAACCAAGTATTTTTAGGTTTACATCTATGGATGGATCTAGTACATCTACTCTTCTAATAGAGTCATCGGAAGGCTGACATTTTATGCGACCAATCAATCTTGGTGGACTCTCTCTAATCTTATTTTCCACTGGAGCTACGCCAACCTTTTCACATATTTACTCATTTTGTATTTTATCTCCAAGTGTAAAGCTACTCATCAACCTGAGCATCTTTGTCTTTGCAACATTTAACTTAATTTTATGCTTCTCTTTTAATAGCCAACATTCTACGCCATAGAACATTGTAGATATATCTTATAAAATTTTCCCTTAAGCTTAAGGGGTGCTTTTCTATCAAATAACAGGCCTGATGTATTCCTCCACTTCAACCATCCAACTTGAATTCTACTAATAATATCCCATCTACTGCACCATATCTTTGAACAATAGACCATATATGTCTAAAACACCGACTTTTTTTAATGACTTGGTTACCCAATGTCACAATCTCACCACTAGATCAATTACTACTACAATTATATTCTATTTATTTTGTTTTAGACTACTCTAATTAAAACCTTTAGACTGAAAGGTTGACCTTTTTCCTTCAATTCCATTTGTAGTCTTATCAATAAGAAGAATATAATTAGCAAAAAGCATAGATCAAGGTGCATGCTCTTGCAAATGTCTAGTAAGAACATCCATGACTAAAACAAAAGGATGTGGGCTTAAAGCTAATTTTGATGTAATCCAGCTGAAGTAGGAAAATACTTGGTCAAACCACTTTTTGATTGAACACTAGTGGCAACTCATGTATACATACCTTTAATAATAATAAAAAAAACTATACACATCCTTAATGACTTGAATAGAAGCATTATTAGTTTTTTTTAGTAACTCTCCGGTGCACTTCTCTTGTGACTTTATCATATCTTTCTCTAAATCAATAAATATCATATGGAGATCCTCCTAACTCTTCTATACTTCTCCATCAAACCTCTTAGCGAATGTGTAGCTTCTATAGTACACCTATTCAACATGAAATCAAATTGATTCCGAGAAACATTTGTATCACGTTGTAACCTATGCTCAATTATCCTCTCTCATAATATTAATGTATGATATATTAACTTAATTCCTCTATAATTTGCACTGTTGTACCTCATTTTTATTCTTAAAAGTAGGCATTAAGGCACTCTTTTTCCACTCATTTGATATATTTTTGATCTTCTAAACAATATTAATGAGTTTAGCAAGTGAAGAAATAACTTGTTCTCCTAATATTTTCACACTTCTATTGGAATATCATTAGGTTTAAATATCTTAGATTTTGCACAAAACATTGTGACATAGATATTGATATAACATCTGTAGTTGATATTGGATAGTTAAAACTGAGTAATATCTTTAGAGCTCTGGATGGTAGGAGCATATCATTGAGGTTTAAAGTCAAAATTTTCAAACCGTAATGATGCTTGCGATGTTGTATGGATTGTAATGTTGGCTATAAAGAAGTTTTTGATATTAAGTTGATTGTGTATAAGTGAGCGCAATAAGATGGATGTGTGATAAAACTAGCGATGATAAATTAAGTAATGATTATATTATTAGAGGAAATGTTGAAGAAACATCTATTAAGAATAAGATGTCTGAAAATAGACTTAGGTTTCGTTTGGGATGGCTTTCTTATTGCTTCTTAAAACAGCTTTTTAGTACAATAATTAAAATTTTTATACTAAAAAGTTGCTTTAAGAAGCAACAAAAAAATTGTCCCAAACGAAGCCTTAGGTGGCTTGGATGTGCAATGAAGGGTAGAAATTGCTCTTCTTAGATAAATTGATAAAAGTAATATTAGATAATTATGAGATAAAATGTTTAGATTTTAGATTTCATGAACTAAGTTGTTTGAAATGATTTACTAAAAAAAGGATTAGCACCTAAGTCAAAGCATAACATGACTAAATGAAAACTGAGGATTCATTACGCCGATCTGATAACCCAAATAGTTGCGATATATGACTAATGATGACGACGAGGGCATTTTAACAAACAAAAAATTACTAATTCTAATTTAATTATTTTTGTATTTTCTATTTTGATATCCATTTATTTGATGTCATTAACCATAGATCATTGATGTTTGTAGCTAATTCCAATGCACTAACGGTTAGCTGCGAGCTTCTTCGGATCTTTGTCACGGGTGAGATTGAACTATCTTTAGATAGAGTTCTGTTTAATATTTTATTGAGTTATTAAAGCCTGTCTTGATATTAAGTTTATCACTGCAAACGATTTTTCTTTCTTTCACAGAGGCGGTAGAAAGAGCTGCAATAATCGCTGAAGCAGAGGGCAACGGTAAAATTGAAGCCACACATTTAGAGAGGATACTTCCACAGCTGCTATTAGATTTCTGACCACGCATAAAAATCCGTGGCAGACACAACTCTCTTTGGCCTATTGGTTGAGAGCTTATGCTTTTAACTAAGAAGTCTAGGGTTCGAGTCTTTGTGTTTGGATTGTGTGTGTGAGTTTGCCTTAAATGGCCTAAATGTCCAAAAAAAAAAAAAAATAAAATCTGCGGTAGAAGTTGTTCGAGTCTTTAGCCCTTCGAAAGTTTTTGTATCAGTAATTCAGTATGAATGTTGAAGTTGTTTAATTTATGTTAAGATAAGTGTTTTATATAAATAATAAATTAAAAATTATATTAAACTATCTTAAAATAAATATAATGAATTTGAAATTCATGATAACTCTATTTTCTTCCTTCTGTTAAGGCTGAGCTTGTAATTCCTCAAGGTTGCAACTTGCTATTAGTGATCTACAAAGTGCTTGTGATAGGCATCGTCCGCATGAAATTTATTTCCAAATTGTATTTGTGAGAATTTTTGGTTCCGAGGGTGACAATATACTCTTAATAAGTATGTTTTTCTCATTTTATTTTTATCATTTTCTCACTTTATTTTTATCATTTAAATGATAATTAATAAATAATGAAAAATATTTAGAGAAATTGAAAACTTTTTTTATAGGAAAAATCAAAATTTGTTCAAGTGAAAAAAAAAAACAAAAACTATAAGAAAACTTTTCAAATTAAAAGCTCCCCTAATTATATATATATATATATCATTCAGATCTATAATTTCTTAGTTGATGGTTAAAATATAAGATCTTTTAGTTGATGGTTAAAAAATACAATTAATAGATAAAAAAATCTGCGTAAAAGCGATTACTTAATATAAGCAAACAAACAAAGAGCCAATTTAGCTTCTTGCTGGTTTGCAGTTCTTCGCGAGTTGTCAACTGTCAGGCATTCTACCCCGCTAGTTTCCTCCTCGCCGAGTTGTCTTATTATTCCGGCGGACCAACGTTAAGAACAAAATATGGGCCCCGCTCTGACTAATTAAGCTTATCCATACGCCTACAAGATCATTGCCAAAATTTGCCCATCAGTGTTCTACGCCCTTTTACCAGTGATCTTACCGATATATGAGTTGTTCGACTGCTCCCACCTCGCCTGGGGAGGGAAGTCACAGTCTCACTCAGATAAAGCTAAATGGCGTTAATGTCTTCTTTGTTTCGCAGAACAGCACTTCAACGACCTCCATGCCGAAACCCTAAACATACAAATTCACGGCGATGGGCGTCCTCATCGCCGACATCGCCGGAGGGGAAGGAAGGAAGGACTATTGAGAAGATATTGGTGGCGAACCGTGGGGAAATCGCTTGCCGGATCATGAGGACGGCGAGGAGGCTTGGAATCCGGACAGTCGCCGTCTTTAGCGACGCTGACCGTGGCGCTCTCCACGTGGATTATGCTGACGAGGCCATACGTATTGGACCGCCTCCTGCTCGCTCTAGCTATCTCAATGCATCGGCTATTATTGAGGCCGCACATCGAACTGGAGCTCAGGTTGTTAAATCTTTTCTTCTCTAGTTTTCTTTTGTGCTAAGAGAAATGTCGCAAGTGATTAAACTTATGCGTTTTTATTTGGCGATAAGTAGGCCTTAATTTCGAAGCAGGAGCGAGGATAGGTTATATAAATCAGACAAGTTAGCTATGCAAATGTATGGGTTATCGCTTGGTTTAACAGCGTCAAGTTGGAAGCGGATGTAGTCATCTTTTTGGTGCTGTGAAATATAGCTGACATTTACTTAATTAAGGAAGGAAGATTAGAGATTTGAAAGAGGAAAGTTCCAAGCCAGATCATGCGAGAGACTTGTATTCAACCTTATAGAAGATCCTGTGACAACGGGTTATTTCTTGATGCACCAAGAAGAGTGGTGCTTAAGAAGGCACATTATTCCTTGGCAGATTTGCCATCGTCTTGTTCTCCTGCATAGTTGGAGTTAGAGTTGGCACTTAGTTGGCGCTATCTTGGAGAAATGGGTATGCCATAATATAGGCTCCTTTAAGGTATGGGAGTAGGCATTCAAGTTGCTGAAAGTGAAGGTTTAGTGGCTTGTGCAGATGCTGGCATAGGCGTTCACTATAAATGTGATGTCCTAGCAGATTATTGTTAGGTACTGGAGAGATCTGACCAAGTGGCGTTTAGTTAGACAGCTTGATAGGTAGTTGTTGAGGAAATTTTGGTGGCAAATGATTGGAGATGGGCTTCTTGCGCGATGAAGTATGCCAAGTAGGTATTTGGTTTGGCTTAAATGGATACCTTGGGTTGTGAAGTGAGCTTGCATTCGAGGGAAATAGGAAAACTATCCAAGATGGAACATATGAAATGCATTTTGTAGTGTGTTGATGGAGTTAACGATGACTTTGGCATTTGTTCCTATGATAAGCTGGTTATGAACATAAATTACAGTATAAATATGTGGTGGTTTTGTATTTGTAGAACATCAGAGAAGAATCTATTGAAATAGCCTTGTGAGCATGACAGGCCATTGTCTAGGAGCTTGTTTGAGATTGCGCATGGCCTTTTTGAGGAGGAAAATGTGGTTTGGAATTTGAGGGTCTTGGAAGCCTTGCAATTGAGCAATGTAGACGTTTTCATTAGGACATCGAATAGCTAAGGAGGCAGTTGGTTGGAGGATAAGGAACTCTTTTGACATGGCCTTGCACTAATTAGGATATCGAATAGCTAAGGAGCAGTTGGTTGGATAATGCATGATTGTGGTATGGGAGAGGTTGAATGTTTGTTTTGGTTGGAGGTGGCCACTTTTAATTTTTGATCATTTGGTGGTGGATGGGTGTTCGCTGTAAAATAGGTGGAGTTGCTTGCTATGGAGATTGGTTTGGTGGGAAGGTGTCAGGTGAGTTGGGTGGTTGTGTAGTAGGTAAGGATGGACTACTTTATTGTATTGGCAGTGTTGGCATGCAGATCGAGGCACCAATTTCCTCCCCCCTCTTTTATTTTTTTTTCTCTTTTGACAAGTAATTATAATCAACGATAATTAATTATAATTAATAAGAATTGATTATAATTAAACTCCATTAATTATAATTAATGATAATTAAAAAAATTAGTTATAATTAATAATAGTTAATTATAATTAACGATAGTTAACCATATTTAAAATGTAATAATAATTAATCATTATTTAAATAATTAATTATAATTAACAATGATTAATTATAATTAACTAACTATTATAATAAACTATAGTTAATTGTAATTAATAATAATTAAATATAACTAATAATAATTAACTATAATAAAAAATTAGAAAAATTTAACCTGTTGTAGGAGGGTCAGTCGGATTGGCTTGCAGGTGAGGTAGAGAGGATTGAGAGGCACGAGATGCTCAACGGCTTGCGTAGGAGGTTCATGCGAGAGCGAGAGATTTTGCGAACAAGGGAAGAACGAATGACCGAAGTCCTTCCCTTGTCTTTGCCTTAACGATGAGGCATCGTGCAGGAAGACAGGTTGGAGCACGTCGTCGGCATGTCCGGTTCGTGGCCGGATGCCAAATAGGTACGCTAAATCCCCTTTTTATGCTTTTGTATACAAATCAACAGAATGAAGTAAGATGATTCATAAAGCCAATCAAGAATAATGATGATGATAGTCTTTGCATTGCCATTTAGGCTTATGAATGATAGTTTTATATGCTTTTAATGAATTTAAATTGCAATCGTTGAAGTCTCTATGCTTTTTTGTTTTTGTTTGCACATATGTGCTGCAAGCTGATAGATGATAAATTTATGTGCAAGTTGAACTATAGCTCTTAAAGTGGTTCTTGTGTATAATTTGTAACCATAAATAACCTTGAATAACAAATACATAAGTGAAATACTTTTATTCTATCTACATTACATCTACCGATTAGTGCAAATGATGTAGAACCAAGCTAGCCATGGCTGGACAATTCAAAATCTGAAATTTAATTTTAGATTTTAACGTTTGGAGTGGAGGGAAAAGTTTAAAATTGAGTCTTCTCCAATTAAAGGAGAGAGGGAGGGTGGGCCTTAAGAGGGGTTGCTAAGTTTGAAAATTTAAATTAGGAAAGGAGGTTTAGAGTATCTTCTTTTCAAAATTTAAATTAATTTGAATGGTGGGGCCTTTTCTAATTTAACCCATCTATTTTAGGGAAATAATTTCATATTTTAAAGAATTTAAAATCTGATTTGAAAATTTTGATTTTGAATTGGGAGGTAAACAAATTCAAAATTTATGAAATTAATTTCAGCCAAAAGGGTGGAGGTAATTGAGGAATTGATGGCTTAATTGGGGGAGCTTTAATTGGGCTCCTAATTAGATGAGAGAGGGAGAAGGAGGGGGGGGGGGGTCAAGAGGGGAAGGTGAGGGGTCCACAAGCTTTAAAGAAGATTGGAGGAGATTAGGGGATTTAATTGAGTTTCAAATCTAAGTCAATTTAAATTAGGAAAGAGAATTTAATAGAATTTATCTCTCCAATTTAAATTCAAATTTAAAAGGCCTTAATTAAAGGGACTTTCTTAATATAAGTCATTATATTTTAGGAAAGAAAATTTAAATTCCAATAGATTGGAATTTGAATTTAAAAATTCTTCCTAATTTAAAATACGTTATCAATGGAAAGCATCAATTTGGAGATTTGAAAATTGGAGGCAAAGGAGAGGGTATTATGGGTGGCGGCTTGAAGGAGGGGAAGGGTTTTAGGGTTTGGGCCGGCGGCTACGAAGAGGAGGGGTTTTGAACCGACGGTTGGGAGGAGGAGAGGAATGATTTTGGGTGTGGGGAATCAGCCAAGAGAGAGAAGGGAGGTCGGGGTTCAACCTAGGGCTAAGGTGGGGAATTTAGGCCAAGGGAGGGAGAGATTTGGGGGGGGGATGATTGGCGGCTAGGAAGGAAGGAGGGGAAGTGGTAGATAAGATCAAACACGAGCCCGGACACTTCTTGCGGCTGATGAATAATACTTTGTTCTCACCTAGGGACTTCAAACCATGAGCCTGGACGCTTCCTACAGCTGGTGGGTAGTACATTTCTCTCACCTAGGGACTTCAACTCTCATAAGAACTCTCAAAACTTTTAAGAACAAGAGTGCAGAACTTTCTTTCTTAATAATCATCCATTCCCTCTGTGGGTCTCCGAAAGGATTCTGCTCATGTGATTCGAATGTAAATGGTACGATCACACTATCCCGTAGGACAAAAATGGTCGTAGACCTTTACACCCGACACAAGCAGACTGATGGAAGAGCAGATGGAGTTATAGATACGATTAGCCATGGAGGGTAGCAGCTTTCACCTACCAACCTCGATGGATAATAATATATATAACCCAAAAGTTCACGAGATTTCCCCCATTCGATACATAAGCTCGAATGAGGTTTATTTGATTGTGGGGATCAGTTTCCTACGGGCGCAAACCTTCGTAGTTAATTACATCTTAGACCTCGGTCTAAGAAAACTCTCGATTAAGGATATTAAATTATCTTCTCTAATGGGTTTAGTGCAAAGGGAAAATTCTAGGCTTTCCTAATCAAAAGGGAAGAGAGGCCCAATTTGGCTAAATCAATCACACATGGTTCAAATCCACACTCGGCCGATCCGAAGAAGATGAAACTGGAGAAAAAGAAAGGACAATTGCATTCAAACATGCACGAGAGAAAGGAGTTGGCGTCATTTGTGTGACGCGGATGGGCAGGATTTATAGCTTCCGAAAGAATGGAGAGCTTACCCACCGATAAGGCGTATAGTGGTACACTCGTACCACTCACCTTTAGACCCTAAATCTATAAGAGATTAATATCGTACATACGATATTAACATTTACGACCTAACTAATGCAATTCTGGACTTATTCTTTGCCTGAAAAAAGAAGCCAGCTAAAATCCTAAGCACAACCAATTGTCCTATATGTATGCAGATGGAAATGCTCTATCCTAAAGAATCAAGGATTTGTAGTTCAAAAGGCTTAAATCAAAGACTCTACAATATGCAGACAAATAGAACTATCGCCACATATGATGCATGAAACAGATGCATGATAAAAATATTCTTAGGTCTACTGATACAATGCATGAATGTAAGTAAAGTGCACTGTGAAACAAAGTGTGTAAAAAATGCATTCATGACATTCAGAGTACGGAAAAAAGTAAATAAACACACTAAGGGTACCCTTCAGGCAAGATACCCGCACAGAAAACCATCCTAGCGAAGCCCACTTCGTGTGAGAAAATAACGATGCCTAATGGCACAATGGGTGGCCTACTCTACAGGCCTAAATGACCCTAATGGTCTCTAAGGCTCACAAAAGGTGGGGGGGGTATCATACCCAAAATTAGAAAAAGGCCAAAATCCTAGCGATGCCCACTTCGTGTGGGAAAACAACGATGCCCAATGGCACAAATGGGTGGCCTACTCTACAGGCCTAAATGACCCTAATGGTCTCTAGGGCTCACAGAAGGGGGCAAGCTTTGGCCTATAGGGCCAAAGCTTCGTCAGTGCACTAACCTATGGCTGGATACCTAGACATGCTAGAATACCTATTAACAATATGTGTGTGATGTGTAGCAATTTCGATATCTAATTAAAAGAATTTACTTTATAAGTTGCAGAGATTATACCTGATTATGGCGCTGCCACTTACAAGCTCATGAACAAATGATCCCAAATTGTGGCGCGACCACTTAAAAGCTCCTAAGCAAATGCTCCCGTTTAATTCCCGATCATCAAGCTTCGATGCACCTCGCAATATAAGATAAGAGAGAAATATGCAAATGAGCGTATATGCCATTCAGAAAAAAATTCATGTAAATAAAAATATAAATAACAAGAAATTTAAGATTAGCATTTATATAACATGTACATGTAGTAAATACTGAACAACAAAAGAAAATATATCAGCCTAACCTGGGGCTAGAAGTCGTGTTCTAACCAAACAAGTCTAAGGTGTGTGTAGGCTGTGTAGTTTAGGATATGTCCTATATAGGATGATTTAATTAGAGTTGCTTGTATTTTGATTTGTTAAATGACAAAAAGGGATTTTTAATTGAAGTTCAAATCTTAATATCTTGAGATTAATTTTAAATGTTTTATTTTAATATTTGATTAATTATCACCTTTGTTTCACACCGAGGCCGTGAGGTTTATTTCACCCTCCTTTGGGCTAACTTAATAGCCTCGTAGGCCTGGGTTACTCAGTGATAATTAACGTTGTTATATTATTTTAGTTGGTTATAAATTAGAAAAAAATACAAATTAGGCAATTTATTAATCAAATTTGTTGATTAATTTTAAAGATTGATCAAAGGTTTGATATTTTAAGAGTTTTTTTATCTTAATGAATTTTTGCTTATAATTTGATCTCCTAATTAAAGTCTATCTCTTTTAAACTTTAAGTTGGTTAAGAGTTGATTATTAAATTAGTTAAATTTGATTTAGGTTTATGTTTTAGATTTTGCAATTTAATGATTATAAGTGTTAATTATAATTTGATTAAGAATTAAATATTTTTTAATACATTTTAAGAGTTAGATTATGATTGGTTGATTATTAATGGATTAAGAACAATTAAACCTAGGAAAACGTGTCACTAAGTTTAATTTTGATATCTCTATCCTATAGGGAGCATGCACCCTAAGTCTATGTTATCTAAGACTCTATCCTTAATTTTTGTCCTTAAGTGTCACTAAAGTTGTAAGACTAAAAGATGTTTTATTTTCTAACCCTTAGGACTTTCGTACATGTATCGCTAAACTTAAGAATCTATGGACAAAAATACTATAATGAGTAGCAAAGCAGTAGAAAGAAAAAAATAAAATTCAGAAATAAAAGGAATGTATGCATTGTTGTTGTTGGGCACACTTCTTTGAAGTCGAATGTGCCTCTAAAATAACCTTCTCCCCCAATTCGATGTGATACGAATAAGTAAGAAAGCATTTTCAATGCCCTTTAATGTTCCCACAATCCAAATAAAGCAATTGATATAGACCCAACTCGACTACACAAATCATTCTCTACCAAACTCAAAGCAACAAGGGAAACTCAACTTCCCAAAACTAGAATTAAAACAACATCTCTTTCTATCCATCACATTCATCCAAATCTCAATTTTTTAGAAGCAAGCATTAGTAAAAGAGACACAAATTCATATAAGATAGATTACCTTATCCTAAAAAGAAAGATCTAGAGAAATTTCTAACACTAATCCACTTCAAGAAATCATTGACCCCAAAACAATATCTTATGAAAATTCTCCATAATGAAACAATGCGTAGAAATCTTTCTGTAAGCAATTGACCAAAACAACTTTGACACAAAGACAACAATCAAGTTGCTTTTCTATTTTATTTGGAGTGGGGTATGTACATAAAGCTTTCCAACAAGAAAGTCTTATAATACCTCTCATTGTAAAGCATTCATGAAACTCATCGCATAAAATCTTTTAAAACAAATCTAAAGCCACTAATAAATTATTTCAACAAAAGCAAATCAAGACCTCTACCAATCAAAAGCAAATTCCTAAATTTGCAACACAAGGCGAATCATGAGAAAAACTTTCAATAAAAGCAAAAAGAAACACTTCATAAAGTTCCCTAATCATAAAGCGACTTATACGACTCTTCAGAAATATTTCAAATGTCATTAGTTGGCGATGGAGAATAAGCAACTATAATATCTCACACAAATATGGATGAAAACACGACTCAATCTCATAAGAAGATATTTTAAACTTATTCCAGTCATTTGTATGAAATGTAACGAGACAATATCATGCTCAAAAAGTTTCCAAACATTCTTCGTTAGCGACCAAATTCATAAAGCACATGGGAATTTTTTTCTTCTTTTTTTTTTTTTTAAAACATGCATGAAATATACAAGCCTTTGCTAACATAGATATAAATCTTTCATTTATCACATAGCTTAGAATAGGCATGAGTTCTTTCCAACAAATTTATAGGTTTCATTTACTACACAATGTCCAAGCATGACCTTGAATACACTCACCCTTTTATTCATGAGATTAAACTTACTAAACTTGTTCCTACCAATGAAATCATAATAGTTCAATAAAACCAGACTTTACTTAACATACTCCTATTGATAAGATCACAATAAAATTTTACCAAGAATGCTCATACTAATGAAATCACAAAGCCATCAATATGCTATACTACATGAAGTACATGCCAAAACTCTCTCTCAATTCTACCATGGTCATGATAATTAAGCCATACACATAAAAAAAAAGAATAGAATTATACATTTTCAAATCAGTGACAAACAAACATCTCAATCTAAGTTGTAGACATAGGAAAGAAAGTTTGATGCTATTTCATTCTTTAGAGTATTCCACTTTTAGCTAATATGAAGCAAAGTCACGTTTAAATCTATGTAAAGATTCACCTTGCTTTTATAGAAAAGAGAACAGGATTATGAATATAAATGAATGAGAAATGCGATTTAATACTTTTGCAACTCATGGATGGAAATTTCAGCATTTTGTAACACTACACATGAAAATTCTAACATCGCACAACACACCATGAGAAGATTTCAGCAAATCCTCACCCTTGTTCTTAAGGAAGGATTACAGATCTCTAACTTAGAAGAAAAAGAAACATAAAGAAATGATGCTTGTTCACAAGGATTATCAATAACATTTACAAATAAAGAGCAAGTATTAGCAAATCCTACTTAATCTTATTCCAAATGAACGGATATAAAGAGCATTAAAAGGAATCAACTCAGAGAAATCTCAATATTAAATAAAAGGAAACATATATCATGATCATCTCAAGTTCAAAAGTTAACCATTCAAAGAAAATCTCTTAACACAAAGCTCTAATACAAGTGAAATTTTATTAAGGCATTTCATCAAACAAGTGGTATGCTATGTTTACTAGATCACACAAAAACAAATTAACATGAAGAGTTCAATTCACATCCACTCGTTCGAAGTCATCTAAATAAGCCACACCACATATCTCACTATTCAAGTAATAACACTCTCGACAACACACATATGAAGCAAAATAAAGCTCAAGCAAGCTTCCACCTTCATTCTTACTTCTTTTATTTGAAGAAAACAAAATCCATCCACAAGCATTGAACAAAAGAAACATAATTCATGAAGGAATGACCTTGAACTCTATCCATATTTCATCAAATAACCAAATTTATTTTCAGATTTTCATTGATAAATTTCTAGACAAAGCATTGAGGAAACTTTCAATAGTAGAGTTTTAATGTAAGCAAAATCACTATGACTTTTCTTTGAGGCATTATCACAAACATTTTGTATACATACTTTGATAATAAATGACATGGATTTTTATGACTTTCCACAATCCATACAAAGCCCACAAAGACTTCAAAATCAGAGAAGCACAACTATGCTCATCTCCAAACTCATCAATCATGAATGACTATAAAAATAAATCAAGCACAACTCATAACTATGCATTCTCATAAATATGCATTATGTAAAGGAAATATAACTCAAGAACATAGACTAAACCATCGAATTCCTTCCTGATGCCATAAAGAAACAGCTCGTCAGGCTACTCGTAAATGACAATGTAAAATACATTAAGAAAGTGAATCGCAAAGGCATACAACCCAAACATCACTTAGGTGTAAATAGCTTAAATCTGCCATGAAATACATTATAGTTTCCAAACTCTAAGAGAGGCTAGACACGATCATGCTTCTGAAGATTTTTTTGTTTTGAAATCATTTGCAAAGGAAAGGAAAGTAGGAAGAACATATGGAGGGAAAAGAAGATAGAGAAAGGAGGAAGAAAAGGAGAAGGAAGGGAAGAAGCTACCTACAGCCTTGGAGAAGATCGGTCAGCCAAGGCAGGGAGGCGACGAGCTCGGTCCTGAAACGCGAAACTGAGAACTGGAGATGGAGGAGGCTTTGGTGTCGTACAAGGCCACGAGTTCGGAAAAGGGAGATCGGGGTGCTGCCGTCGGGAGCAAGGCTTCGGCCCTGGCTGGGGTCGGACGAGAGCAGGAGGCTCCCCGGTTTCGGTCCGAATAGAGGAGAGACGGAGGGAGGGGGCGACGGGATTCTCCTTGCTTCCGCGAACTAGAGAGGATCGGAGAGGGGGAGAGAGCTCGGGTCAAGGAAAACCGAGAGAGAGAGGGAGAGAGCGACGGGATGAACCCCCAAGACCGGAGCGAACCAATGTCTCCTCTCAAGGCTCCGTCCAAGTCTCCTAAACATCTCCCAACACTCCGCTCCTTTCCAAACACCAAAACAGCCTTTGCTCGCTGAACTGTGCTAACGTGACTCTGCCTCGTTCTAAAACGAGTGTATCACGCGACTGAGAAGCTTCACAACGGTAGAGTCCGAATTTCAGAGAGATCAAGACCATCGAGGCAGTTTCTCAATTTAGGAAATCAATTCAAATTAAACCAAAACTGAATTGGAATTTGCTTAAATTGAAATGAGCCGGCTTGACTCAGATTTAGGCTAAAACCGGGCTCAATTCTAGGCCACAATTTGGGTCAATTTGGGCTCAAGACTGTTCGACCTAGACATGCCGAAAAAATTGCCCCCAAATCGATATTAATTTAAATCAGATCGAGCTCGATGCAACTAATCGACTAATTGAACGCAGTCGAGTCTAATTGAAATCAATTCGGATAGATTCGAGTTCAAATTGGGCTCGACGATGTCTAATTAAGCCGATCGAAGGTGCTCGAGAGTGCTTAAGCGAAAATCGAGGTCAACACCCTCAAAAGAAGAGGGGCTATAAATAGCCAAAATACAATAATAAGACAAATGACAAAAGTGCCCCAGGGGTCACATAGGCCTACTCCCTCAAGTGAGGGTAAAAATGGAAAACTTGCATAAATAAATCAAAATACAACTATTCACTCAAAATAAAGTGGTACAATCATGGCCATCGATCTTCGGCTCCTCGATCTTCGGCTCCTCATCAGCAAAAGTAGGAGGAAAGCTTTTGAGGATGTGCTTTTGGTTGTTTCATATTGGCTATCTAAAAAAGAGTAACTATTGCAAAAGAATATTACACTGTGTCATCCAATCAAACCATTCGGTAAAGAATAATGATTTGATGATTATGTCACTGCCAATCTTCTTTGGAACATTATAGTTGGTTATCACTATTAGGGTAGGAGAATCTCTTTTGCAACATGATTGAATATATAGTCTATTTATAGGCATACATGATGTACGCATATGGAAACAAAAAAAAAGGGAGAATATTCAAAGTCATGGTGACATAAAAGCATCTTATTCGGATTAGCTCTTCCTAACATGACACTTCTTAATACATATCATACGCCAATACTCCCCTCATGGTGAAGCATATATTATATGTTAGCTCCAGCTTCTTATATAAATGACAGAATAATAAATGATCCAGGTCTTCAAAATATAAAAAGTAATGATATATTTTGAAAACACAAGATTCCATAGAAAATTCTTAATCAACTTCAATACATTTAGTTTGCTCATGAAAAGAGTTGGATTGTTGGCAATATAGATAGCAACACAATTTTCACATTACCGTCTCATAAGTTGAGTAACAAGAAAATCAAACTCCCTTTTAAATTTTTTACTCTCATCATTTCACATACCGAGTGAGCCATAGTTATGTATTCAGCTTTTACTCTAGTATTTGCTATATTAATTTGCTTCTTTTTTTGGGTTGGGGGAAGGGTATTTTACCTACAACAAAAATATAATTTCTTGATGTTGATTTATTATCTTCAACTCAGCCAACATAATCAACATCTAAAAATACTTCTATATTCAAATGTTCAACTTTTGCATATATAAACGTTTTTCCAAGAGTTTTTTTTAATGCACTTATTTGTAGCACAGTTGCAAGAATCTGTAGAGCAACCTTGCAATTGTTCTGTTTTAGAGTTTGTATGTACTGGTTTTAGGCATGATAATTGTCAAATAAATCAATTTATCAATTATGGTTCAATACTGAGAATGGTCATTGATTAGCTCTTTGTTATCAAATGTGGTTTGAGTCTCGATATTAGCTGACTTTTTGCAATTAAGAAGATCAATTTTTCCAAGAAGAGTAGTAGCACATTTTTTTCAAACATAATAATATTCTTTTTCTTGTAAGCAAATTCAATTCTATAAAAGTACATTGGCATTGCCTTGTATTTGGTTACAAAACACTTCAAGTAATGTTTAACCTCAAAGATGCTATCATGAGCATTTTTAGTGAGCAAGATGTCATCAATATAAATAACAAGAATATTGATAGGATGATTTTTAGTGCTAGCTTGCCAACCTATGATGCACCGACACTCCGTTTTAAGAGGCAATGCAATGTCGGACACGTGTCGGACACGGACACGCGTCCGACATGGCACGGACACGTGTCCGACACGTTCTGGGTGTGTCCGGGCTGGAAAAAATAAAACTTAAGCCGGACACGCGTGTCCGACACGCATGTCCGGTTATTTCATATTTTAAATTAAAAAAAAACCTAATAAGGGCACACAAATAGCCCTAATGCCGCCCGCGTTTCATTCGTTCGAGCGAGAGAGGAGTCGCAGTCGAGGCTCTAGCCCGCAACCTCGAGAGGAGTCGCCTTCAGCTTTCGACCGTCCCGACCAGGCGAGCTTCCGGCCGTCCCGAGCAGAGGAGTCGCGCAGTCGATCGAGGCTCCAGCCCGCACCGTCGCCTTCAGCTTCCGGCTTTCCCGAGCAGGAGCTCGCGCAGTCGATCTGTAAGTTTGACGACGTTATCGGAAGTTACAACATTTTGATCGGAAGCAAAGACAGGAGCTCGCTCGCTGCTAAGGTAACTTTCTCCCTTTCGCGCGCTTCTTCGGCCAAATCCCGTAAATCAACTCAAATCCTGTTGCCAAAGAACCCCTAAATCGACGCTCTGACCTGATTCCTATTACAGGAAACTTGATTTTTTCTACAATTCCACCGAAGAGGGGAAACCAGCTGGTTTTACATTTGGACATTGTCTTCTTCATTTGGAAGGAGAAGAAGGTATGTGAGATTGAAATAGAGAAATATTTTCTTGCATGGATCTATTCTTTCGTGTGTTTGCTGTTGGATTGAAACGCATGTCTATTTCTAGTTGCTGTTAGATGAAGTTTATTAGGCAATGATATTTTGTAAGGTTTAAAGATTGGCTTCTTCTTTATTTTCCAAATTTTTTGTTCTACCTTGCCAATCAGGGAATAAAACATCACAAAGTAGATACTATGTTTTCTATTTTCTCCTTTGTTTCCTGTACAAATTTCATGTAGACCACAAATGTCTTTGATTGTATATGCTAGAAATATGGGATGTTGCTGGAGATGGGTTCGAGTGCCTTGATGATATGGGATTATTGGAGGTTGCAAATCTTTCTTTAGATGAACCAGAGTTGGAGGCAATGATATTCAATGATGATGATATTGAAGGCCAAAGACCAACCTCTGAATCTAATTCTATCATTCCCTCTATTGAGTAGTTGAACTTTCATGTTGTACTAAATGGTTTTTTGGTTATATTTTTGTGGTTGTACTAGACATTTTGTACTAAATATCTTTATGTTATAAGCTAAACAAGTTATCATGACTTTGATTTAATATTACTTGCAATTTTTAATATAATATTACCTTAATTTTTATATATTATATTAAAAATTAGTATGCCGTGTCCACGCCGCACCCGTATCCTGTATTTTTAAAAAATGCCGTGTCCCGTGTCCGTGTCGTGTCGTGTCCGTGTCGCCGTGTCCATGTCTGTTGCATCTTAGTTGCCAACCAATCTCAACCCGGGCTTGCAAACTTTTTTCTAAATAAGCTTGTGGAGTCTATTTAATATCATGGATAGCCTTGCAGAGTAGGTTTATGCATTTCTCCTCTTAAGCAATGTATCCATGAGGCTTCTTTAGATGATCTCTTATTTAGCTTGCCATACAGAAATGCTTATTTCCATTTATCGAGCATAGTCCATCCTTGATTGATGGCCATAATAAAAGGATTCTGATGGAGTTTAGTTAGGCAATTGAGGACAAGATATCAAAATTGTTATTCTTTGAGACTTGTGTGAAATCTTTTGCAATCGATGGAGTTTTGTGGCAATTGTTCTATCCATTAGGATGAAATTTAATAGTGAACACATGTCAAAAGATAACTGCTTTTAGTTTTAGAGGTGGAACAATAAAATCCCTTATATGATGATTGAATAGAGCACCCATCTTATATCCATAGTTTATTTTCATAAAAGATTTTGTAGCGCTTTCAGATATGCCCTGAGAATAAACACAAATGTCATGGACTAGGCAAATGCATGGAAAGAGTATGATAAACAATCAATAACATATAATAGGCGTGAATGGGATGATCATAAAAGGAAACAAATAAGATATCAGCAATGAATTATTCCTTTACCTTGTTTCAAGTATTTTATATTTTCTGTAGCAATTTTTAAAATATGGTTCGGTCTACCAATTCATTAAATGTATCTTTTTTTTAAGTGTCATGAATGATTTAACTATCAAGGCTAGGCTTCGTTTATATATTATATAAGTACTCTGGCTGAGGCAACTATAGACTGCCTACTGAGATACACATCTCAAAGTACTGGGTCGATAATGCTTTATGCAGGAATTGTGGTTTTTTTTTTCATGATCACAGTACACTCTGCAGGCTATACACCCCGGATATGGTTTTCTTTCAGAGAGTGCTGACTTTGCCCAGCTTTGTGAAGCTGAGGAACTTAACTTTATAGGTCCTCCAGCATCTGCCATTCGTGAAATGGGTGACAAGAGGTACTAATTCTAGAGTAATTATATGATGTTATTTTTTCTCCTTTCTCATTTCATTAATTTGTTCTGATGAGGATGATACACATTACTATGCTACTTTTCATGCCATCTCACTGTTAGTGCATCAAAGCGAATCATGGGTGCAGCTGGTGTACCACTTGTGCCTGGTTATCATGGTGACCGACAAGATATTGATTTCTTGAAAGCAGAAGCTGAAAAAATTGGCTATCCCATTTTGATAAAACCTACACACGGTGGAGGAGGAAAGGTATGAATTTAAGAACGTTTTTTTTTTTAAGGAGGTATGAACTGAACAAAGAAACTTGTATTGCGATTTCCATTACAGTATTAAAGTTGAGGATCTTGTAAATATTTAAGTTCTCCGATCTCTTTTGTTAGAATGAACATGCTTATATTTTCTTTCCTCATCTCAAAATTTCATCTGCACTATTGTTTGTTTATAAGTTTAAAAAATTTTGTCAATAAATTTCATTTTGGGATATTTACATGTGTATCATCAAAATATTTTTTATTTACAAAAAATCAGCAAAATGTTTAAGTATTTACTTGTGATATACCCTAATTATTGAGCTTAATAAATCATTGAGAAGAAAGTTGATAGATTTGTTGTGCACTTCACGATTATGGTCTTATTATAAATAGAAGTATTTGGATGAAAATTTTGTAAAAAAAAAAAAAATTCATTTACATGAAATTATCTCTTTTATTTTATTTAAAGAACTCTACTCCCTCCTCCCTATCCATTGGAGTTCCTCACTACATAATTTCCATTCCTAGTTAGGTTTCTATATAAGCAGTTATGTATATTGATCTCGATATTATGCACTGCTTTGCCATGTACTTTTATCCTTATACTTCGCTTTAATATGGCCATTGGGAACAATATCAGTCGAAGCCAGTTGGTACTGGCCTGATAAAATAGAATTGGCCGCCCGTATAGGTCATTAAAAAATTAACACAACAAATTATTATCTCCACTAAGGTTGAACACGTGAAGTAAATTATTTTGATTGGCCAGGAGAATTTATATTACAAATTCTGTTGATTGGCCAAGTGAATGTACATCACTAGTTAAGCTTTTATGCAAATAGTTAATAGACTCAATATATTTTAAAGACACCCCAAATATTTCTAATTGAGTCTAGAAAAATAACAAGACATTGATTCTTTCTCGTAAATTGAAAATTGGAAATGTGCCTTGGAATCATTGTTCTATCCCCCTTGGATCGAATGGCATCCATTGGACGGTCTCATTTTGCATACCTGTACTAAGCCCTTCTCAATTACATGTAGGTTCATACAACCTTCTAAGGATGAGGGCTTAGGTTACACTCTCCTTAATTTATGTGCAAGTCCTTGCAGCTATATGAAGATGTTTTTTTAGGGTTGTAAGCTAAGATTTGGTGTTTTTCATGGCATATCCTCAATACATTTTCATGATCAAGACATACCCTCTCAATTAGAGTTTTTTTTTTTAGTATTTTGGAGTAGAAGTCATCTTTATTTGGCTTCTCTCTTTGACTGATGACAATAGAATTACAATATTGACAAGCGATTTCAACAAATGTTCTTAATGGCTTTGTCTTGGCGTTGATATCTTAGTGAGAGATAAGCATCTAGTATTTGCGAGTGTCTTTAATCTTCTTTGTTGAGCATTGCTTGACTTTGGATATGGGAATGGCTTGTGATTCTTCATTTAGTGCTCTAAATTTATAGCGTGAATGTTATAGCGGATCATATCCCTTGCACTCTTTTGCAGGGAGAGGCTTGGTGAAGTCAAACCACTCTTAGTCGCTTTTGAGTTTGTGTTCTTGATCTTATTGTGTTTTTGATTTATGGCGCTTCCTACTAGCTCTTGGTTGCTTTCACATTAAGTTTTGGTGTCGTCATTACATCGAACTAGTATTACAATGAGGTTGTGAAGTACAATGGCTATGAGATTTGAAATGAAGAAGATTGTTGGTTCATGCTTTGTAAAATCAAGATTCATTTGACGATTCGATTATGTTTGGCATAAGGTTTTGAGGAAACTATTAAGGAATTAAGAGTGCAATTTGGGTTGATGGTTAGGTTTGGTTTTGAGCTAAAGTTGATTTGACTAAAATCTCATAGGTTTTGAGAAAACTATCAAGGAATTAAGAGAGCAATTTGGGTTGATGGTTAGGTTTGGTTTTGAGCTATAGTTGAAAATGGTTCAACTAGGTTTAATGTATGGTTCAAGCCTTATTCAAATATGATTCAAACTATGATTGAACGCTATTGAAGAGGGTTCAAACATAGTTTGAAGGGTTTATGTTAGGCCGGTTCTCACAGAGCCGGCTGGGCTGGCCCAAGGGGGGCCGGCTCTTATTTACAGGAGGCGGACAAAACCGCCCCCTTTTGCTTTGCCGCCCAAGCTAGTGGACCCCACTAGGCAATTAATTAGGGAAGGAGAGGGGGGCGGCTAGGTTTGGGAGGGAAATTTGGATTTAAGAGTTTGAAATTAGGGAATTAATGTATTAAATAGTAAGAGTTGTTTAGGGTTAGATTATGCTTTGTTTTGTGGCTTATTTTGGTGTTCTTGTTCTTAGTGTCTTGGGCCCTAGATTCGTCTAGGGATTAGGAGAGAACGATCCTCCTCTCGAATTGAGGATCAATTGTATCTCGCTTTGTTTCTTCATTTAGTTTTGTTTTCATCAATAAACATTGCTTTTTGCTGATTTTCCCATTGAATTCGGGGTGCGATTTGCTGTTTTTATCTCTCTTATTAGGGTTTACTTGAAATCTTTATGTATTTCCTAACAAATTGGTATCAGAGCGAATCTTGGGACCGTTGGTGGGCTATTTTTGGTGAACTTCAGTGGTTGTTTTTGGGCCGGTAAAGGAGGAAATTGCTGTTTTTAGGGCGAAATCCATATTTTTGAATTTGAATTCAAAAATTTGGGGATTGATGGTTGCTAGGAAAGTGGATGCGCTGGAGGAGAGACTTGAAGGGGAGATGAGCCTAATAAAAGCAACGATGGAAGGCTGAATTTCATCCGTAGAAGATGAGGTTTCATCTGTGGAAGACAAGTTTTGCGATCTTCATGAGATGGTGAAGAAGTTATTGAAAAATCAAATTCAAACGGCGGCATCAGAGGAAAAAGGAACGGCAAGGAGAACGACAAATTTCAAATTTCGTTGGAGGGACAATGAGGTGGAAATCATGGAGGAGAGAGGTGGAAGGTTTGGAGATAGGTCTGGTTATGAGGGGTATGAACCAAGGGGTGCTAGTTGGGAGAGAAAAGAAGGGGAATATGGTAGGAAGGGTGCTGATTTTGAATAAAAGAGGGGAGAAAGTGAAGAGAGCTTTGGGTATGAGCTTAGGAGGGAAGATTGTGAGACTTGGGGGGAGCCAAGTACTCGGGAAAGGGAAAATTATGGAGGAATACTGGAAAATGGGGGAGATCCGAAGGTGAGGAAGCTGAAGATGCCCATCTTTGAAGGGAAGGATGCACACGGGTGGATCTACAAGGTGGATAGGTATTTCACCGTCAATGAGCTGTTGAAGGTGGAAAAGTTGACTGCAACAGGTTTATGTTTGGAGAAGAAGACGTTGTCCTGTATCAGTGGAGGGATCAGAGGAAACCCATACGAAGTTGGAAGGAATTTAAGGAATGCTTATTGGAATGTTTTCAAACCAACAAGGGAGGAGACTTATATTAGCAGTTCTTTGCACTAGTACAGGACGGATAAGTGGCAGACTATCGTTAGAGATTTGAGCACTTGGCCAGTCGGATGAAACGATTATCAAAGATTGTGTTGGAGGGAAACTTCAGGTTGAAATCCGAGATTAGAGCTACGGTGAGGGGTCATGAGGCCTCGTGACTTGGGAGAGGCCATGAAGTTGGCATAGTTGGTGGAAGATCAGAGATATCTAAAGAGGGGAGCCATGAACAACAGTTCAGGTGGCTCTTATAGGATGACTACCACTCTTATAGCACCCAAGGGTCCTGCAACAGGTGGTTTTCGTGAGACTACCATGAAGAAGTCAGTAGGAGGGAGTGGGGGAAATTTTAAAAGATTGATGGAGAGGGAGATGCAGGAGAAGATGGTGAATGGATTATGCTTCAGGTGTGACGAGAAGTATTTTCTAGGGCATAGGTGTAGGGACCGAACTCTTCAGGTTCTCACCATCTGTGATAACGAGGAAACTGAGGGAGGTGAGGGAGAATTAGAGGGAGAGATGGACAAGCTGCACCTGGATGTGGCGGAGGTATCCCTGAACTCAGTGGTAGGATTCGCACCGAATCATATCATGAAAGTGAAAGGGGAAATATCAGACATGGAGGTTGTAGTGTTGATTGACAGTGGGGCTACCCACATTTTCATCTCCAACCAGGTTGTGAACCAATTAGGAGTGAAATTGGTGGATACAAGACATTATGGAGTAACGATGGGTATATGGAAGGTAGAGATGGGCCAAGGGATCTGTAGAGAGATAGTGTAGACTATACAAGGGGTTCATGTGATGGAGGATTTCATCCCATTGGAGTTAGGGAGCGCTAATGTCATCCTGTGGATGAAGTGGTTGCAGACTTTGGGAGACACCAAGGTTAACTAGGGGGGATTGACGATGGAGCTAGTAGTGTAGGGGAAAAAAGTAGTGATAATAGGTGTAGGGCTCTCCAAAGCCATGGTTTCACTTAAGACCATGGTGAGGAGTATATAGGAGGTGGGGGGAGGTTATCTGGTGGAACTACACAGGTTGGAGGGGATCAGGCTGAAGGAGGGAGGGGAGGTTCCTCTTTCAGTACAACCATTGATTCAACAGTTCAGTAAGGTTCAACCACCTCAAGGATTGTCATCACCAAGAGAGCATGAGCATGCTATCACATTGAAGAAAGGGGTGTCACCCATCAGAGTCAGGCCCTATCGCTATCCTCAATTTTAGAAGGATGAGATTGAAAGGTTTATTAGAGAGATGTTGGAAGCAGGGATCATCAGACCCAATATTGGTTCTTTTTTCTAGCCCAGTGTTACTGGTTAGAAAGAAAGAAGGGAGTTGGAGGTTTTGTGTGGACTACAGGGCAGTGAATAAGGAAACAATGCCAGATAAGTTTTCTATTCCAGTGATAGATGAGCTGTTGGATGAGTTGAGTGGGGAAATTATCTTCTCCAAGATAGATATGAAGTCATGATACCATTAGATCAGGATGAAAAGAGAGGATGTGCCAAAGACTGCTTTCAGGACTCATGAAGGGTATTATGGGTTCCTAGTGATGTTTTTTGGCCTCACTAACGCCCCAACCACTTTTCAATCCCTTATAAACAAGGTCTTTAGACCCTACCTCAGACGGTTTGTGTTTGTGTTTTTTGATGATATTCTGATTTACAGCAGGACAGATGAGGATCACTGGGAGCACTTGAGAAGGGTGCTAGAGGTGTTACAGGAGCACCAACTGAGGGAAAATATGAAGAAATATTGCTTTTCCCAGGCCAATGTGGATTACGTGGGGCATATCATCTCTAAAGAGAGGGTGGCAACAGATCAGGTGAAATTAAGGCTATGTTAAGATGACAGTGCCCAAAAATCTTAAGGAGTTGAGGGGATTCCTGGAATTAAAAGCATACTACAGGAGATTTGTAAAGGGGTACAACACCATAGCATGACTACTAACAAAACATTTAAAAAAGGATGGATTCTAATGGGGGAGAGGCGGTCAGAGCAACTTTTAAGAGCTTCCATGACCATTGTACCAATTTTGGCACTACCAGACTTCACTCAGGTTTTCATAGTGGAGACAAATGCCTCAGGATTTGGATTGAGAGCAGTACTCATGCAGAGCAGTTGACCCATTGCTTATTTCAACCAGATATTGACAGTTAGGGCAAGGCTGAAATTAGTATATGAGAGGGAGTTGATGGCCATTATGTTAGCCACCCAGAAGTGGTGACCATACTTGTTAGGCTACTTCATCTTCAGCACAGATTAGAGGAGCCTAAAGTACTTGTTGGAGTAGAGGATGATGATCGAGGAGCATCAGAGATGGTTTTCCAAGCTGTTGGGTTATGATTTTGAAATACAATATAGGTCAAGCATGGAGAACAAGGAGGCCGATGCATTATTCAGGTGTACGGGGGAGTTGCAAGCGATAATAGTGTTGGTCCCGTTGATGCTAGATTGGGAGGCCATCAATGAGAAGAGTGCACGGTATGAGGAGTTGGTGAAGGATTAGGGCAGATTTGAGGAAGGAAGGGAATAGCCACCCAGGGTATTCTCTAGATGGGGAGAGGCTACTGTATCAGGGAAGGTTTGTGCTACCTTGGACATCAGTCCATATCCCACACCTACTGTCACGACCCGACCCGATCCGGGACGGCTCCCGCTCGCACCGGGCCGCGACAAAACCTTTTATCCAGGATCTGGTTTTGGAAATGGGTTACTGAACTGAATCTTCCAAATTAATCAAACTCAACAGACACACAAACACAGAGCTACTATGAATCATCAAACACAGCGGAACAAAACATCTATCTTTTTCTTTCTTTTCCTCAAAACAATCATCTACAAATACGGTACATGGCTAGCAGAAGAAATACAGAAGAAAAGCCATGACCGTACAAAAATCAAAAGTACAAAAGTACTTATACTGATCAGACCTCAGAAATCTACTCCTGGACCTCCTTCCCTTTCCCAGAACCTGGAAACCACCAGAAAACAAGAGTGAGCTTAACAGCTCAGCAAAGCGACAAACCTCCAATCAAAACTCTCAGAATCCAAAACCAAACTCATCAGACAGAAATCCGAACAGAAATCGGAACAGAATCAGATCTCGAATCAGAACAGAATCAAAAATCAGAACTTATACGGACAGATATCAAATCAGAATCAGAGTCGTACAGATCAGATCACATCAAAATACCAATCAGAACAGAATAAATCAACAGAGTCAGAATCATACAGAAATCAGAAATCAGAATTGCAGATCATATCATATCAGAATCACAATTGCCAGATACAGAAATCAGGATCATATCAAATCAGATATCAGATAATATTTAATTCATAGCTAAAATGCCCTGACATTGACGGAATCTCTACGGATTCCGCCCCCTTATGCCTCCCTTCCCAGACACTGACTGAATCTCATAGGATCCAGGCCCCTTATGCCTCCCTTTGTGCTCATAGCACCAGAACAGATGTGCTTATAGCACCAGAACAGAATTCATCGGATCCGGAACAGAACAGATATCAGATTTCAGATTTGAGCTCATTTCATATTTCCCAGACACTAACTGAATCTCATAGGATCCAGGCCCCTTATAGCTCCCTTTTTATAGCTTATACAGATAGCATTTCAATTCAGAATAAATCCGGGCAAATCAGAAATCAGACAAAAATCGGGCAGCACAACGGCAGTATACGGAATTTACACAAAATTTCCTGAAAATCAAAATTCACCAAATTCGCACAGAATGTAGATAATCACATTTCAGAACATTTATTCTACTGCACAGATAATTTCCAATTTCACAGAAAAATGCAGTCGACTAAAAACACCGCCGAATCAAAAATACCCGGACAAAAATCTTCGGAAAATAACCAAAATGTGCACACCCGGCACGTCAACAATATACAGAAAGTTACGCGGTAAAAACTGAACCAATCAAAAGATACGGACGAAAAACAGTAACGGAAACGAAATCCGGACAGAAAATACCGCCAAACACGACGGTTCTGAAAATTGAGAAAGGCGGAATGTGCCTTACCTTGCGTACAGCAAATTCCTGAACAGTCTCTTCGGACGAAAATGGCTCCGAGTCGTCCGAAAATCAAATTTTCTCCAAAATCCCTCGACTTTCTCTCTCCTTGGCTGATATTTTCGTTTTTAATGATTTTCTCTCTCCTCAAAATGACTTGAAATCAGCTTTATAATCTTCAGATCGGCCCGGCCGATCGCCAGATCGTCCCAGGACGATCAGACCAATTTGGATCGTCCTGGACGGTCCCCAGAACTATTCTCAGGCCGACATTTTCTACAGTGCCAATCGGCCCGGACGATGTCCTCAATCGGCCTGGACGATACGTACAGAAAATCACCTGGAGCAAATCTGGGCACATTCTGGAGCAGAATTTCCACTGATCGTCCCAGGACGATCCAGATCGTCCTGGACGATCCTGGAGCAGATTTTTGATATTACACCTACTCCAGGAATTCCATGTGAGCGCGATTGGGGGGCCCTTCAAGGGTGTAAAAGACATACAAGGGACTTGCCTCAGAGTTGTATTGGAAAGAAATGCACAAGGATGTGGTGGAGATAGTAGTCATATGTGAGATCTGTTAGAGTAACAAGTACATGGCCATGTCTCCAGGAGGGTTGCTACAACATTTAGCTTTACTAGGTCGGGTGTGGGAGGAGGTATCCATGGACTTTATAGATGAATTACCTAGATCAGAGGGGTTCACATTGATCTTGGTGGTAGTGTAAAGACTGAGCAAGAATGCTCATTTCATTCCCGTACGACATCTCTACACCGCCGTGATAGTGACATCAGCTTTTATAAGGAGGTGGTTCGCTTGCATGGGATATCAGAGTTTATAGTATCAGATCGAGATAAGGTGTTCCTCAGCCATTTTTGGAGGGAATTATTCAGGCTACAGGGGACAGTACTGAAGAGGAACACCGCTTACCACCCACAGACATATGGTCAGATAGAAGTAATAAACAAAAGTTTGGAAACATTCTTATGATTCTTTGTGTTGGAGACACCCAAGCACTGGGCAAAGTGGTTGGCTTGTGCAAAATATTGGTACAACACTTAATATGATACTGCTTCTCAGATGACCACATTCAAGATATTATATGGAAGGGATTCTCCTCACTTGGTGCACTTTGGGCATAAAAACACCCCATTATTGTCTGCAGAGGAGTATTTTGAGGAAAGAGACCAGGTGTTGGAAGAATTAAAGAGGCATTTATTAAGGGCACAACAGATTATGAAGAAATAGGTTGATGGGGCATATGAAGGATATCCAATTTGAGGTGGGCGAAAGGGTATTCTTAAAACTCTGATCTTACAGACAGAGGGATGTCGCCAACAGAAGGAATGAGAAGCTTGCACCAAGGTATTTTGGGCATTTTGAGGTACTGGAGAGGATTGGGGAGGTGGCATACAGACTGAAATTGCTTCCAACAGTAAACAAATACCTTGTTTTTCATTTCTCACAGCTGAGGGCGATTGGGGAGCATGTAGCTAGTTCTGAGCTACCAATGGCATTAACAGGTGACTTGAAGGTGATGTTGGAACCCTTTGAGTTACAAGGGGCGCGCAAGGGAGGAGGAGGGATAAAAGAGGTGTTGATAAAGTGGAAGGATCATCCAGATTATGAGGCCACATGGGAGCCTTACGAGAGGGTGAAACATCAATTTTCCTCATTTCACCTTGAGGACAAGGTGATTCTAGGGCATTATTGTTAGGTCGGTTCTCACTGAACCGGCTCAGCTGGCCCAAGGGGGGCCGACTCTTGTTTACAAGAGGCGGACAAAACCTCCCCCTTTTGCTTTGATGCCCAAGCTAGTGGACCCCACTAGGAAGAAAATTAGGGAAGGAGAGGGGGGTGGCTAGGTTTGGGAGGGAAATTTGAAATTAAGAGTTTGAAATTACCGAATTTATTTATAGTGATAATTTTTTTCTCTTCTATTAAATGTTCTGAAAGATAATGCATGCTTATGAAATCTTTATTTTTGATTAGATCATGATTTATGTTTCTCATACCCAATGATTGATCATGCTGAGTTAAATAAAAGTTTATGTTATATTTCACATTATTATCTAATGTTCATGAATGTTAGAAGAATGAAATGACTAGATAGATATGGTTGCATATGAATGTTGACTGAGCACACCCCATTATAGTACTGGCTGGGGACACAATGTACCTGTGCACGTAAATAGAAAATGTTATAGAAAAGAAAAAAGAAATGAAAAAAGTACTTTTCATTGGTACATGGTAGCTTCTGTGACGGTTATATTATTTATGAGAAAGAATAAAGATATGGATAAAAATATTGTTTAGGCATAATATTGAAAGTCTTGAAATGAAATGAATATAAATGGAATTATTTTATGATATGAATTGAAATGCTCATGCATATTATTTCAATTACATTGGATTATTGTAATTTAGAAGCATGTTTTACTCACTGAGTTGTAGCTTATTTTTAGTAGCTATAATATTTTCAGGTATAATTTAATATAATCAAAAATTCAAAAATGAGTAGAAGAGGTCAAAATGTGTATTGTAGACGTGATACACCGAATAAAATATATTTAATTCATTTCATATCAGTATATATTTTTTTGAAGTTTTAGTTGCTCTTTTAGTGTATTGGAGATAAATTTAACAAATGAAAATTTAATTTACCGTCCAACTGTCTGTTCTTGCCTCGTTAATTTGAGCCTCCAGGCCGAGTTATGTAGTATTTTTGTTCTTTAGGATAATATATTATTTTTTCTATCGTGCTTAATCTCAAAATATGCAATTTGTTAAGGTTGACAAAATTTCTCCAACACAAGCATGTTCGAATCTTGTTCTAACCATGTTAGAACATTGATAAGTTATGTTCAAATCTTATTTCAACCTTGTTTGAACATTGCTCGGACCTTATTTCAGCCATGTTCGAACTTTATTCTGACCATGTTCGAACCTTGTCAAACCTTGATCTAATCTTATTTAAATCTTGCTTAAAAAGGTGCAAATAAGATTAAGACATTTTCATAATAGATAATGTAATACCTAATGCCACTCTGGTTTTAGGTTTAAGAGTGCAAAATTCAAGTAATAACTTGGGTCTATTGTTCAGAGTGATGATGAAATAGATGAGGTTATTATTAGTAGAATTCAAGTTGGCTGAATGAAGTGGAGGAATGCATCGAGCTTGTTGTGTGATAGTAAAGTACCACTCAAACTTAAGGGAAAATTGTATAAGATGGTGGTTAGATCTGCAATGCTTTATAGTGCAGAATGTTGGCCATTAAAAGAGAAGCATAATATTAAGTTAAGTGTTGTAGAGATGAGGCTACTCAGGTGGATGAGTGGCTTTACTCTTAGAGTCAGGATATGAAATGAGCATATACGTGAAAAGGTTGGAGTAGTTCTAGTGGCAGATAAGATTAGAGAGAGTCTCCTTAAATGATTTGTTCTTATAAAACGACGGTCTTCTGATGACTCGGTTAGGAGAGTAGATAGATTTAACCTATGCTAAGATAGGTAGTAGACCTAAAAAGACTTGGTTAGAAAATAGTAGAAATGACCTTTGTTTATTAGATCTAAATGAGAATTTGACTCTTAACTAGACACAATGGAGAAAAATGATTAATGTAGCTGACCCCACGTAGTGGGATAAAGGCCTTATGTTGTTGTTGTTGTAGTGCAAAATTCAAAAATAAATAACCATACATAAAATCTCTAACTTCTGAATAGTAGCCGGAGAAGTAGATAGAAATTTTGCAGCAAATTTTTACACATGCTCTGAGATTGCCGGAGATCAGTAAGGTGTTGGGAAGAGGAAAGGTCTAGCTTCTTCTTGTTTGAAAGCTTGTGCGACTTCTTGTGTGACGGTTTTGAGTTCATTTCTATGAAATGGGGATATTTCATTTGACTTGAACTTCAAGGCATATTTTTTCATAAAAATAAACATCGGGCATAATTTTTCAATTATGAGGCATATGAAGTCAAATTTCCCATTATAAACAACCCCTAAGGCAAAATCTAGATAATCTTTATGAAAATAAATGTGAAATATAAAAATGATTAATTACTAAAAAATTTAAAGTTCTAATACTTGAATAAAATCCTATATCTAGATCATCATCAATTGGATGGAAGATTGTGTTATAAGATTTTAGAGTGTTTTGGATTTGGGGATGTACTTTTTCTAATGCACCATTTTGATTGTATTTTTTGTGACTTATTGTTAGTTGATCAATTTTGCTATCATTTTCTCTCAAATTTAGTGCAAGGGCAACCTCTGGAACCCGGCTGTCTTCTCTATTGTTGATATCTATAGTTTCTTTGTTGTACATTTTATCGGACCTGACTTTTATGGGATTTTATGGTTGCATTTGCATTGATGTCTTTTATTGTAGCGCTTTCCTACAGCTATTCTTCTCTGATTGTGTGGCATTGAAGTGCATCTTCAGCAATCTGCAAGCAGAAATTGAAAGATAATTGTTATGGTATTATATATATATATATATATATATATATATATATATATAGACATTAGATGGCGCAAATACAGTATTGACCATTTTGTTAAATTTTTAGTGCCGCCTGAATTCGCAGTCATCAGAAACATTCGCTGGATTGATGAAAATTTTAAATTCGTCATCTTGTTTCTAGAAGTAGATAACTTATTGCACTGTAATGTTCATTATTTGATGGAGAAGCTCATGCTGGTTTTGTAATGCATGCCTACGGAGAGTAGTTTTCTTTTATTCTAAGTCTTGCAGTTTTTCGATATTCTTTCCAGGGGATGAGAATTGTTCAAAGTCCGGATGAATTTGTTGATTCTTTTTTGAGTGCACAACGTGAGGCTGCTGCTTCTTTTGGAATAAGTACAATTTTAATCGAGAAGTACATCACTCAACCCAGGCATGTAGAAGTTCAGGTAACATTGTTTGAACTCTTAAATTTTTTCAGTGCTTAGTCGTACACCAACTTAGATGCAATTTCATTGTGATATGCCGTACAGCATTCGTGTCCTTATTCTATTACGACCCCTTAGATTCTTTTCCCCTCAGGGAAACATATCAAAATTAATTCACAATATCAATCAATAATTCAATTTAGCCCCATGAGTTTATTTGTAGTGAGAGGGCTTTAGGGACACAAGCGACACATTTGAAAGAAAATAATTGTATTTAAAATATTGCATAAAAGTTTAATATTTTCAAAATATAAAATGATTACCAATGAAATAAAATATTTAATTAATTGTATTATTAATGTCAAACATGTGGTTAGCTCAAACAGTCATCATTAATTCCCTTGGGGCGTGAGAACTCTTCTATGGCGAGTTAAACCAAATGTACTCATCCAGAAGTTCTCCTAACTTAAATGATGAGGCGGAGGAGGAGATGGATCACGAAGCCATTAGTTTATTTATGCTTATCTTGGTAGTAGTCGAGACAAAGTCCTTTAAATTATAGTAGGTCAGAGTCCACACATTATATGTAGGAAAGGTCAAAATCTCTACATAATAAAGTTATTTAGTAATCGTATTTATTTGAAGTAACAATTATTTACATTTCAAATGAAATATGGCATATCTGTGTAAGAGTATTTTTTAAGTGCCTACAACTTGGAGTTCTGTGAGGGCAAAGCAAATTGGCAATCTCTACTTCCTTTAGGGTATGCATTAATTTTTTCCTTAAATGATATACCTAAATTATGACATATAAAACTTAGGCATATGTGAAAATAGCCTATTAGAGTTAAAGGTTTTTTTTTTTTTTTTGCTTCAAAAGATTGGGGCTTTGGAGTTATATGAGCACTGTGTTATGAGAAGGCATAATAAATCGAAGCTCTCTAATGGTGCTCATACGTTCAGTGGTAATATAGACTATTTATTTTGAATTTTTTATCTTGCCTATGTTTTTTTATCAAATGATGAATCTAGAGATATACCCACCTTCACAGATGATTTTTTTTAATGAAAGTAGGTGTTTTCATGATTTAGGTGACGTGTTTAAAATGTTCAAGGAGTGGTAGACAAATTATGAAGCAAACTTGTTAGAAAATCAAAAGGTTGAGAACTAAAAATAGCTTAAATTTCTGTTATTTAGAGTTTTTAGTCATTTTGTTGTAAGGAATGTATTTCAGGCTCAAGCTCGTAGTAAGTATATATTAACAAAATGAGATGGTAGAAAGAATAAACATGACATGCTTTGAGAGGGCTATATGCATGTTATATCAAATGTTAGTTTGAGTAAAGATTGTTGGGTAGAGGTTGTTAGTAGCACATTCCATTTGATGGAAAATCTATGTCTAATGATATTGAGTTGAGGACTATATAGGAGGCACGATCAAGCCATTTTCCTATCTATAACCAATGCAGCCTTCATTGTTGCCCTGCTCAACATAGCCTTCATTACTACCCCACACCTTGCACACTTGATTGATATAGCCTTCATCGCTATCATTGGCCGTTGTCACAATGTTTGAAGCTAATTCCTCCCAAAGTTTTGACCAAATAGAGGACTATATGGTGTACCAAGGGGCTTGTTAGCTCTACATCTGTGCGACTAATTTCAAGTTGGGAATGAAAGATCTATATTCTCCAGCTTTAGGGGGAGTGTCAAAATTTCAGTCATCCCTTGGCACTTGATCCCACGGTCACGATGAGAATCCGTGGGAGACTCACTTGGATCACGCCAATCTCCTTCTATATTTGGGTAGCTGAATTAAGAAGAATTATATTGAGGCAATTATGTATCAATTAGAAGTTATTTGTTTCTTTATTAAGAGATCTTGTATAGATCTATAAATAGGGATAATTTAAAAAAAATAAAAAGGGATAATTTTGTATAATAATGAAAAGCATATTTTTCCGTCTCAAATTCTATGAATTCTAACAAGATACATGATTAGATCATGTAGGTTAAGTAGTTGGAGGGGACAATGGTAGGCCAAGATTACACTTTTTGAACAAAGAATTACATAAACTTATGCTTTTTTAAATCCTCTAACTTTGATATAAATGACTAGAAACCATATGATTTCCTCAATGCATTTTGTTTTGCGTTTTGATTATTTAGCTCTATCCTGTAGGCTTTATATACATTTTGGTGTTTTAATCAATTGATATATTTTATTGATATAAATACAAAGGTTTTTGGAGACAAGCATGGAAATGTCATCCATTTATATGAGAGAGACTGCAGCGTACAAAGAAGGCATCAGAAAATAATTGAAGAAGCACCTGCTGTATGGTTCATATGTCCTCCATACTGCTGTTATTATTCTTAATATGATTGTAATAGCTATCTGATCTCTATTGTTGCAGCCAAATGTTGTCAATGAGTTCCGTTCTCACCTGGGCGAAGCTGCTGTTGCTGCTGCAAAGGTGAAGTGATGCTTATTCAAATCAATATTTTTATATCATACTTCATTGCAATTGTTTGATAGGAGTTTTTTTTTTTTTTTTTTCCTGCTAAGAAGAGAACCTTTCCTTTTACCATGAGGTTTTGTTTTTTGTGGCTCACTATATTTCATTCCCACTATCTTTGTGCTAGTGCAAATGAAGGAGCAAGTTTTGCCACATTTTTATTTCTTTCATTCAGCTGCTTTGATATTCAATTTTTCTTCATTCTTTCTATATTATGCTGATTGAGAATTCCTGGCATTTATTCTCCAAGAAGGCAGTTGGCTATTACAATGCTGGAACCGTGGAGTTTATTATGGATACTCTTTCTAGCCAATTTTATTTCATGGAGATGAACACCCGACTTCAAGTACGCTAACTTCTGTTAACTTTAATTGATTTAGTACATCATAAAAGCATGAGCTTGGATATATTTCTGTCACCTTTTTCCTTTTTTATATTTTAAACATGAGTGTTTAGGGCGTTGAAAAATAGTTTACACGAAACAGTTTCCTGATTGATGACAAAAACTTGAAGGTTGAACATCCCGTAACTGAGATGATTGTCGGGCAAGACCTCGTGGAGTGGCAAATCCTTGTTGCAAATGGTGAAACTCTGCCTTTGACTCAATCAGAGGTGCCCTTAAAAGGTAAACTTTTTAAAACAATGACATAGTTTAAGATGCAGCATAGGACATTATGCTATTAATTATGATGACGTTTTTACCATACATTTATTTCTAATCCAACATGTTTTTTTAAGTTTTGAGGAGGCATGATACTACACCGGATCTTGCACTTCTTGAAACTTGTTTTTACATGGGTTGTTTGCAAAGCAAATGATAGTGTGCTAAAATATGTTTTCTTTTTTGGCAAGTGTTAACCACTGCAATCAATAATAACAAAAAAAACACGACTTAATTGGTCAGGTATTATAGCTTTAGTTTCATGATACTATATGACTGGCCTTATTTTACAGATCAATATAGTTTTTTGTTTGGATATAACTTTTTTTAATATTTTTTAAAAATTATTGTGATGAAGAGTTTTTCATAACTAATAAAAAGTTTGATTTTTTTTTTCTAAAAGGAAAAATTATAATACAATTAAAAAAAAATATTATTCTTTCCATAACAGTTCTAGTTAGAAAAAAATATTATTATTTTTTTCTAGGAGAGGAGAGAGAATCCAATCTACTATAGAGAAGCAAAATATAAAAATAAAAGTGGCACAATATTCTTCCCCCAAATAAAGTGGCATGTATGTAAATCCCCCTAAAATATTCTTCCCCCCAATCTAAATGCACTTAATCCAAAAAAAAAAAAAAACAAGTCCTACAAACCGAGCAGAAGGGAGAATCACTCAAGTATTTTATAATTTATATGCATGATATAAGTACTCGTGATCACTTTTATCAGCGAGCGGAGAAATATACGTACTTGTGATTGCTTTTATTAGCGAGTGAAAAAATTCGTATGCATGAAATATAAGTACCCGTAATCGCTTTTATTAATGAGAGGAGAAATTCATATGCATGAACTATAAGTATCTGTGACCACTTTTATTAGCGAGCGGTAAAATTTGTTTACATGATATAAGTACTCGTGGCCGCTTTTATTAGTGATGGAGAAAATTTATTACATATAAAAAATTTATTATATATGGAAAATTTACCAATGACTGCTTTTCTTAGTAGGTGAAAAAATGTTATATTTTATGAATAGGTACTTAATGACCTGTGCCCACTTTTATTAGCGAGAAGGGAATGAAATTTCGGCCACGGTATCCCCTGACACCTACCGTGACTGCTTTTATTAATAGACGGGAAGGTTTTTCACACCTCAATGCATCCCCCTACATTGGGAATAACTTGGGGTGTTGTCGAAATTTACAACAAAAACTCATGACTTAGAAAAAATCTAAAGAAATTGAAATCTACCCAAACTCCTTAGTTAATAAAATAAAAAATGAACTACATCTTAGGTTTTAAAAACTAAAACATAAATGAACAAAAAATAAAATGTAATCAAAAGAACTTACAACAAACTTGTAGGAGAACTAGTTGCTCGTCGACCATCGCAAGTAAGAACCTGTTTTTCCTCTCTTAGCTCCTATCTCGTATACACTCAAACCCCTTAGCAACATGCCCTATCAATTGAAATTTGTAAACGAATGAACTAGGGTCGGGTTTTCTATTTATAACTCAGAAAATTGACCCCCCCTTGTGGGACCTGCTAAACTAAACTTTAAGCACAAAATGACAAGGGGAGGAGTCACGGGTGCACAAGGCCTTAGGTATCGTGCATGCCAAATGAACATTTGTCTTTGATAAGAAATAAAATAGTACATTGTTCCAAGTCACGGGCGGTACGTTACGTCTTTCTCATTCAAGTGTGTGAGATGTGTCAAAGCACAAAAAAGAAACGTCTCCTACACATGTCTTGATCGTACATTGCAAATGCTTTCGCTCCATACAAGTGCACTATACTAGCATACTATGTTGCATGTATGTATATTGCCAATTATATGGGTGCACTGGATACTATGTATGTGATACGCCTTAGGTTTCACAAATTAGGGTTTGCCCTAATTTTCCTTCAAGGATGAAGTTTCTCCACCAAATCAAAGTTAACTCAAAACAAGAAGAATGAGAGGAAGAACAAAAGAGCCTTGCATTAATCTTCAAGACAAAACAAAAGACAAAGCTAGTCCACTTTGAGAAGGACCAAATCTCCCAAAAGAAACCCTAGAGAAAACAAGAATGAAAAGAGAAAGAACTTTCTTCACATGATCCCCACCCCCCCCCCCCCCCCCCCCCCCCCCCCCCCCCCCCCCCCCCCCCCCCCCCCCCCCAAATAAACCCTAATGGTTCATTTCATACAATCTCACAACTTCCCCCTCATCCCTAAATTACCCCCCATCATCCACCCCTCCATTTTCCCCCCAAAAACTTAGCCTCCCCCCTTGATGCCCAAGGGTTTAAGTAAGTGGGCCCCCAAGGGCCCACCGTGACCCTCTCCCTTTTCTCCCCAAGTTCGGCCGCCCCCCCCTTTTGCTCACCCGGACCGGATGCCCCCCCCCCCCCCATCGCCTCCTGTAGACCCGCAAGGGTCTCGGATGGACCGGCTGAGCCGGTCCATCAATACCTAGACCCGCAAGGGTCTCGGATGGACCGGCTGAGCCGGTCCATCAATACCTCCCTCTAGAAGATCAACCTTGTCCTCAAGGTTGAAGTCTGGAAATTGCTCCTGCATGACCTCATACATCTCCCAAGTAGCCTCATGCGTCGGAAGGTCCTTCCATTCGATGAGTACCTCCCTCTTGCCTTGATCGTTCTTCCTTACTTCTTTCACCTATAGTGGCTTTAATAAGAATTGCATATCTCCTGTGAGACCCCGTGGTATGGTAGGAGTGGCCATGATGTTCTCCCCTATGCTCTTCTTCAATAGTGACACATGGAAAACAGGGTGGATGGAGGATTGAGGTGGTAACTTGAGGCGGTAGGCCACCACCCCACTTTCCTTTCGATCTCGAAAGGCCCGTAGTATCGTGGGGAGAGCTTCTCACTTCTTCTGTTAGCCAAAGTCTTCTGTCGGTAAGGCCGCAGCTTTAGGTACACCATTTCTCCCACCTCAAATGTCACTTCCTTGCAATGCGAATCTGCCTTGGTCTTCATGATCTGCTGGGCTCGCAATAGGTGCTCCCTCAACTCTTCCAACACTCTATCCCTCTCCTCCAAGTATTGATCCACTAGATAGACAGGAGTCGTCCCCTTCTGATAATTCACTAATGGTGGTGGATCCCTCCCATAAAGAATCTTGAAAGGTGTAAACTGAGATGCGGTATGGTAGCAAGTATTGTACCAATATTCTGCCCATGGTAGCCATTTGACCCACTGCTTAGGCCTCTCCCCAACGAAGCATCTCAAATAAGTCTTCACGCTCCGGTTCACCACCTCGGATTGTCCGTCTGTCTGTGGGTGGTATGCTGTACTCCTCATCAAGTAGGTGCCCTGCATCTTGAAAAGCTCCTTCCAAAATGAACTCAAGAAGACTTTGTCTCTATCCGAGACAATAGAAGTGGGGACCCCATGCAATCGAACCACCTCTCTGATGAAAGTAGATGCAACAGTAGGAGCTGAAAAAGGATGCCGTAGAGGAATGAAATGGCTATACTTACTCAGACGGTCAACTACCACCATGATGACCGTATATCTCTCTGACTTGGGTAACCCCTCAATGAAATCCATGGTGACTTCCTCCCAAATCTTGTTTGGAAGCACCAAGGGCTGCAGCAAACCACTAGGGGCACAAGCTTGATACTTGTTCCGTTGACAAATATCACATTTACTCACCATGTCTTCGACATCTCCTCTTAACCCTTTCCAAAAGAATTCGGCTTTCACCCGCCGATAGGTCTTCTCCACCCCCGAATGTCCACCAATACGGCTATTGTGGTACTCCCGTAGAAGAATGGGGACAAATGCTGAGTCACGGTGTAGTACTAACCTCCCTTTGTATAATAAAAGAGAGTTCTCTAGGTGATACCCTTTGAACCCTCCTTCTCCCTTCTGGATAGCCGCCCGGATTTTCTCTAACTCTTCTGTATGTTGATTTTCCTTCACCATTTCACCCCAATCAACCAATCGTGGGACAGATAGTGCCATCAACTGTGAGCACTCCACACGGGAAAGAGCATCTGCCGCCTTGTTTTGAGCTCCGGGCTTATACTGAATCTCAAACTCATATCCCAAGAGTTTTGCCAGCCACTTCTGATGTTCCTCTGCCACCAACCTCTGCTCTAGTAAGTACTTGAGGCTCCTCTGATCAGTACGAACTATGAATCGTTGCCCCAGTAGATAAGGCTGCCATTTTTGAATGGCCAACACAATGGCCATCAGTTCCCGCTCATAAACTGACTTCAACCTCGCTCTAGGTGATAAGATCCTGCTGAAGAAAGCAATCAGCCTATGATTCTGCATGAGCACTCCCAAGCCCACTCTTGAAGCGTCAGTTTCAACCACAAATTGCTGGGTGAAATCTGGAAGAGCCAAAACCGGGGCACTAGTCATGGCTTCCTTCAGAGTCTTCATGGCTTCCTCTGCCTTCTCTCCCCATTGAAAGTTGTCCTTCTTCAGCTGATCAGTCAAAGGGCCTGCTATGGAACCATAGCTCTTGATAAACCTCCTGTAGTAGCCCAAAAATCCCCGTAGGCCACTTCACCATGGCCTTTAAGGGATTTTGGTGTAGGCCACTTCACCATGGCCTCTATCTTGGTGGTGTCGGCAGCTACCCCACTCTCTGAAATGATGTGTCCCAGATACTCCACCTCCTTCTGAGCGAAAGAACACTTCTTCTGGTTGGCATATAACTGATGCTCCCTTAAGGTCGTGAGTACCACCCCAAGGTGGGCGACATGGTCCTGCAGAGACTTGCTATACACCAATATATCATCAAAAAAAAAACCTAAAACAAACCTCCTCAAGTAGGGCTGGAAGACCTGATTCATCAGGGCTTGAAAAGTGGAGGGAGCGTTAGTGAGCCCGAACGGCATCACTAAAAACTCATAATGACCTTCGTGTGTCCGAAATGTCGTCTTCTGAATGTCTTCAGTCCTCATCCTAATCTGGTGATAACCAGATTTCAAGTCCACCTTAGAGAAGATGGTGGCTCCCCCAAGTTCATCCAAAAGCTCGTCTACTACAGGAATAGGAAACTTGTCCAACACAGTTTCCTTGTTGAGGGCTCGATAGTCTACACAGAATCTCCAACTACCATCTTTTCTTCTTCACTAAGAGTACCGGGCTGGAAAATGGGCTCACACTGGGCTGGATCACCTGAGCCTCCAACATCTCCGCTACTAACCTCTCAATCTCTTCTTTCTGAGCATGAGGATATCTGTAGGGTCGCACACTGATGGGTGCCACCCCTGCCTTCAGCACAATACCATGCTCTCTAGATCTGACAGGGGGTAGCCCTTTAGGCATCTGAAACACTGTACAGTGCTGCTGTAGAAGATCCTGAACCACCTCCGGTATGACTTCTGATTCCCCTTCGGTCTCCCTGTCTACTTGTTGTAGCTCTATCAGATAGCCCTCTCCTTCATCTCTCAAAGTCCTGAAGACGGACTTTAAGGCCACTCTGGCTCTGCATAAGCTGGGGTCTCCCTGTAGTGTCACTCTCCTGCTCCCCTTTCCATACTCCATGTATAACTTCTTCCAATTTACCTTCATCTCTCCCAAGGATTGGAGCCACTGCATCCCCAGTATCACATCAGTGCTTCCCAAATCTAACAGTAGGAAGTCCTGTACTATTTCCTCCCCTTGCAATGTGAGGGTCACTCCCTTACACTGCCCGCTACAGCGCTCCTTCCCCGTGCCCAACATGACTCCGACACCTCTCCCTTGGGTCACCAGTAGCCCCACCCTATCCACCATTCGGCAAACTATGAAGTTGTGAGTGGCCCCACTATCAATAAGTACCATCACCTTGCAACCTGCAATCTCTCCTTCTAGCTTCATGGTGGAATGTGATGTCAATCCGGCTATGGAGTTGAGTGAAACCTCTACCATAGCCAAATGAGGATGCTCTTCCTCCTCGCCCTCCTCCTCGGTTGCTCCTGGATCCCCTTCCTCCTCCTCTGAATCCCCCACTAGGATCACATGTAGGGTCTTCTCCTTACACCTATGCCCCGGTGTAAACTTCTCATCACATCGATAGCAAAGGCCCTTGGCCCTTTTTTCCTTCAGCTCCGAATCAGTCAACCTTTTGAACCCTCCTTGGTTCACTGCCGTAGTGGGTTTCTCTTTGGCTATCTCTCTAGGAGGAAGGATGGTCGTCGCCCTTGGACCTCCAACCATGAGTGGTGGTCGGTAAGCGGGGTAAGACACCCCTGACCTCCTCGGTGGCTCCACCTTCAGCTTGTCCTCTACAAGCTGTGCAGTCTCCATGATCCTTACTAACCCATGTGGAGCCACTACTCTGATGGCTGCTCTGATGTGAGGCTTCAGCCCCTTCATGAAGCTCCCCTCTAGAAGGTCGTCTGGAATCCCTCTCAATCTGCCTGATAGTAGCTCAAAGTGCTCTCTATACTCTGCCACTGTGCCCTCCTGCACTAGAGCCACCAACTGCTCATAGTGTGTGCCCTCAATGGACACCCTGAATCTGTGCAATAGGAGGTCTTTGAACTCCTCCCAACTTCTAACATGTTGTCTCCCTTCAAGCCATTGAAACCAGGCCAATGCCTTCCCCTCCAAACACACCGGGATTGCCATCAATTTCTCCTCTTCTGTGACACCGTTCACTGCAAAGTAGCGCTCCACCCTGTAGATCCATCCATAAGCATCCTCCCCTTCAAAAATAGGGATCTTCAATTTCCTCATGCGGTTGTCAGCTCGGTGGAAGGTTTTTCCATCTCCCCAAGTCCCCTGAGTAAATCCCTCCCCTTGTGGTCTTCCCCTTCTCTCCACCGGGTAAGGATTTTGAAGCCCCCTCCATGGGGGTTCTCTTGGCTCTCCATAGCCCATGCCGTAGTCTTCCCTTCTGCCTCCCTGCTCCCATGTGGCACGATTTCCTTCCGGAAACCCCCCCATCTGATTCGGCCACCCTTCACGCGTGCCGTGGGGCCCCCCCGAGCCCATGTATGGCCGGCCCCCTTGACCACCGGTCATTCCCCAAGGGCCACCTACTCCCGACCCTTCTCCTCCTTCCCTTGGCCAATGCCCTTGCATGCCATCTTCACTTTGATTTACTCCTTCTTCCCTAATTGAAAAATTAGGATTAGGGTTTTGGTTCGTCACCGGAGATTTCCCTTTTTCCTTAGGGTTTGATGGAACAACTTGAGCTTCTAACAATTTCCGGATCATCTCTTCCATTCCCCCAAATCTTTCTTCTAGGGATGAAAATTTTCCCTCCATCGATGAAAGTTTCTCACCCACCTCTTCTTTCAATTGGCCCATCTCTCCCTCCAAAACTTCTACTTTCTTTGACGCCATGCCTTCTAGGATCAAGGGCTCTGATACCAAATTGATACGCCTTAGGTTTCACAAATTAGGGTTTGCCCTAATTTTCCTTCAAGGATGAAGTTTCTCCACCAAATCAAAGTTAACTCAAAACAAGAAGAATGAGAGGAAGAACAAAAGAGCCTTGCATTAATCTTCAAGACAAAGCTAGTCCACTTCGAGAAGGACCAAATCTCCCAAAAGATCTTCAAGACAAAACAAAAGACAAAGCTAGTCCACTTCGAGAAGGACCAAATCTCCCAAAAGAAACCCTAGAGAAAACAAGAATGAAAAGAGAAAGAACTTTCTTCACATGATCCCCAAAATAAACCCTAATGGCTCATTTCATACAATCTCACAACTTCCCCCTCATCCCTAAATTACCCCCCATCATCCACCCTCCATTTTCCCCCCAAAACTTAGCCTCCCCCCTTGATGCCCAAGGGTTTAAGTAAGTGGGCCCCAAGGGCCCATCGTGACCCTCTCCCTTTTCTCCCCAAGTTCGGCCCCCCCCCCCCCCACCTTTTGCTCACCCGGACCGGATGCCCCCCCCATCGCCTCCTGTAGACCCGCAAGGGTCTCGGATGGACTGCGTATGCATGTCATTAATCATACAAATGCATCATGTAAATGTACCAGCAATCATATAAAGACAGTATCCATGCATACCAAACAAACATACAAAAGCATCATGCACGTGTGCTAAGTAAAATGCAAGTGCCTCATACAAAGTACACTAAAATACATTTAAGTGTATCACACAATAAATGCATCACGTATATTTACAAGTACATCACGTGAGCGCACTACACTACATGCAAACTCATCACATGCATACATTACGCAACATGTAGATGTAGCAGACCTACACGACACACAACATGCAAATGCTTATGCAAGCATGCTGATGTACAAACAAATATATGAATGTGTATACAAATATGCATATATGCCATACACATCCAATGTGTCACACATATATATATATATATATATATATATATATATATATATATATTATTTGATGAATAAATATATCATGCAAAATGCATTTGAAAAGCATGATACCCGCATGTGCTCCAACAAGTGTATTACGTTCCTAAACTCTTACCTGAGAATGCTGCGTAGGTCAAAAGTGAACTTAGGTTCAAGTCCAATCCTCTTTAAATAGGTTGGAGTTGACATGATTTGAACCACCGAACAAATACACGTTCATATTAGGCCTTCTAGGTTATTACAAAAAATGTTCACTACTAAAAATATAAACTCTCGGGATCGTCGTTTGTTAAATCAATTTGAAATTTTGAATTTTATACGTTCATATTAAGTCCTTAAGGTCTTTTATAAAGAAAATTCATTCATCAAAATGCATAGTCTCGGTTCCAATGTGTATACGACAACTCTGAAAATTAGGAGCTGAACTCGATCCTCTGTTAGCAATCAAACAGAGTCGACAAGATTTCACCTCCAAATGACACTACAAGTAAACAATTATGACTAGACCCTTTGACCGGGTGGTCTTGTTGCTAAATGGTACCTCTAAATTACGATCACGACCAAAGCCTGTATGTTCCCCAATAGTTTTTAACCCTTGAGTAATGAATCAATAGGGAAAAAAGCCGTTTGTTAGCTAAAGTGAACTAAAATATATCCTTTTAGACAAACATTCATTCTAAGTCTATAAGGTACCCATGGATGAAGCAACCCATGGCCACCGACAAGGATCTTTCGGTTAGGTTGGGTCAACTACCTCCTATCACTAAGTAGAATAGGGATCATGATGGTCGGGGGTGATGGAACCATGAGATCTTGATTGGGTTCATCATCATTCCCCCTCTATCCGCTTTAAATGCGTAGTGATAATTTTTTTGTTTTTCAATATCTAATTATGTTGCTACTATATGCTGGATACTACGTATCTATTCAACAACTAGCCTTAATCGAATGTTCTCTCTCGTTATTGGGAGGGGTAATTAACAATAGGGGCTTGCGCCTATGGAAACTAGAACTCATATCATAAATGTTCTCGCAAAATGAGGGCGAAATCTCTGGGTAGTTTCTTATCTAGAACTTGATCTGCCTTTTGAAAACTTACTCCAGGACCTAAACTTGGTAAAACTCTCATCACCGACACAAAAAGAAAGAGGTTTTGGAGAGGCTGATGTGCGAATTTTTGGAGCCCACAGTGGTCCCCACCCCAAGGGGGGGGGGGGGGGGGGGGGGTGGACAATGCACTGTGTGAAATCTAGCTTCCACTTATTGTATACAAAGGCCGATCCCTCTTAGACCGACTGGACCGGTCCCTCCTGTATCAGTCTAGCAATCTGTTTCATAAATCTAAAGGTCCGAGAACGTTGCGCGAGTCAAATAATCTAGGTTTCATCATCCTCCTTGTAATGATTGGACTTGACCTGACTTGGGTTAACAAACGAACACCTAATCACAAATCTACTGGGATATTTTATTTAAAATTCACATTAGGCCTTCAAAGACTCTCTAGATGAAACTCATTATAAAACATAAGCTCTCGATTTTAGCGTTCATATAATCATCAATTGTTGAATCTGATCTTCTGTTAATAGGCAAATAGAGTTGATAACGTTCAAATAACTAGTTATTTAACGGCAGATTTATCCAATATAATGCATATAAAATAATGAGAGAAGAATGTTCCATATGTTTTGGTTTTGTGCATCTTTCGGTTACTTATCCCCTTGTGGCATGTACTAGCTTCTTGAGATTTCTTCTGGCAAAATGATATCTTCAGGTTACATGCAATTGGTGCAATTTGAGTTCATTTGCAAACCTAGATAACTAATCTCACGATTCTCACATAGATTTTGTGAGAATGTAACTTGATATGTTCTATTTTTTGGCGATAGGGCACGCCTTTGAGGCCAGAGTATATGCAGAAAACGTTTCCAGGGGCTTCCTACCTGCAACTGGTTCACTACATTACTACCATCCAGTGTCCATTTCTCCAACTGGTAGTCCGTTTAAGTGGTGGTTTGTGAATTAAGCTATAAACTTATTTATCCAATTGGCTGCATTCTAAATAAATATTGGAACTAGTGCGAGTTGAAACAGGAGTGAAGGAGGGAGACACGGTTAGCATGCATTATGATCCTATGATAGCTAAGCTCGTAGTGTGGGGAGAAAATCGCCAAGCAGCATTAGTCAAACTGAAGGACTGCTTGCTAAACTTTCAGGTTTGTCTAAACCTTGGCTTTATCATCAAGTGTTGAAAAAAAAAAATGCTCTTCTTCGTCGGGTTTGGAACTGCATGGTTTTATTCAAGTCATTAAAAATATATATGCAAGAGCTATTACTTGTGTTCAAACAAAAGGTGGTTTGATCAAGTATTTTCCTATTTCAATTGGATTACATCAAGAATCAGCTTTAAACCCATATCTTTTTTAGTCATGGATGTTCTTACTAGACATTTGCAAGAGGATGTACCATGGTGTATGCTTTTTGCTAATGATATTCTTCTTGTTGATAAAACATCAAAACTAGAGAGGGAGTTGAAGGCAAACTTGAGTCTAAAGGTTTTTGTTCAAGTAGGTCTAAAACTGAATACATGGAGTGTAATTTTAGTAGTAATGGATCTAGTGGGGGGATTGTAACTTTGGACAATTAGGTTATTAATAAGAGTACCCGTTTTAGATATCTTGAATCTATTGTTTAAATTGATGGTGAAATAAATGGATATATTATTAGCATAATTCAAGTTGGATAGTTGAAGCGGAGAAATGCATCAGGCCTGTTGTGTGATAGAAAAGTACCCATCAATCTTAAGGGAAAATTCTATAAGATGGTGGTGAGACCTGCAATGCTTTATGGCACAAAATATTGGCCATTTAAAGAGAAGCTTAATATTAAGTTAAGTATTGCATGGATGTGGATGCTCAGGTGAATCAGTGGCTTCACTCTTAGATATTGAATATGAAACGAGTATGTACGTAAAAAGTTGGGGTAGCTCCAGTGACATATAAGATTAGAGAAAGTTGCCTTAGATGGTTTGGTCACATAAAGTGTCAACCTTCTGATGGCTCATTTAGGAGAGTATATGTATTAGATTTAGTATGTGTTAAGAAAGATAGAGGTAGACCTAAAAAATTTAATTAGAAAATATTAGATTTTAATAAGAATTTAACTCTTAACAGGACAAATGGAGAAAAATGATTTATTTAGCTGACCCATGTAGTAGGATAAAGGCTTTATGCTAATGTTGTTGTAAGCAAATTACACGTTTGGAATTCAAATTTGTTCATTCTTGACATTTTCATGAAATGGTAGATGTTGGTGTTGCAGTTGTCCAGTTGCATCTTTTATAATGGTTGTCTTGGAAATGTGATACGCCTGGCCTAGACTAACTCGGCCAGGACAGTCCAGACTAGCCTAGCCAGCCGACCTAACCAATGCTGAACTAGCCATGTGGCTAGGCAGAACCAGGGGTAGCAGGAGAGGGAAGTTTGGCCCCCCTTTTGGGCCCAGGTGAGCTATTATTCATTATATAAGGAGGAATCAAGTAAGTTGTTTTGTAAGGTTATAAATTTAGAAAAGGTGACAGATTTGAATTAGGAAGGTTTTATTTAGGGAAAGATGACTAATTTGAATTCAAATTTGAGAGGGAAGCAGGAAGGATTATATATTAGGGTTAATTGGGCTGTTTTACTTTCATTATGAGATTGTGTTTATTGTAGTTCTTTTTTTTTGAAGTTGCTTTAGCGGCAGCTAAGATTTATGGGAGAGCCAATCAATCTTTTGAATAGTAGATCAATTATATCTTTTGTTATTGTTGGAGTAATGAAAAATAAGTTCTCATACTTTTGTTACTGCAATTTCTTCTTAAATTGTTTTTTTTGCTCCCAAGCCGCATGAAATTGTTATCAGAGCAATGTTTTGGAGAGATGACAACACAAAAGGTGGATACGTTGGAAGGCGATGTGGAGCAAATCAAATCCGAGATGGAGGAGAAGTTCTCAACCATCGAAAGAAGGTTTTCAACCATGGAGAATCGGATGAAGAGCTAATTTGGAGGGTTGGAGGAGATGATGAGGAAGCTCGTGGAGATGCAATCCAAAACTCTGCTTTCGGTTCTAATTGCTAACCCTAACCATGGGGGGAATCATTGGATTGAGAGGAAGTTGAAGTGGAGATGCTAGGGTGAAGAAGTTGAAGATGCCGATATTTGAAGTGGATGATGCCCATGGGTGGGTGTATCAGGTGGAGAGGTATTTCATGGTAAATGGGTTGAATGAGGAGGAAAAACTTATGGACGTAGAGTTATGTCTGGAGGGGAAAGCCCTAGCTTGTTTCTGGTGGATGGAGGCCAGATATCTGATCCACTTTTGGGAGGAGTTTTAAGGATTGCTTATTGAAGCATTTTCGAGCCATTCGGGAAGGAGGCTTGCCTTGGCTCAGGAGGGGACCGTCATGGAGTATAGGGAGAGATTTGAGTAGTTGTCTGGATAGTTGTGGGGAATTTTGGAGGCGGTGTTGGATCCTGAAGGGCCTAAAGCCCGACATATAGCCAAACCTCTTATTGTTGAGGCTAAGGGGGTTGAGAGAGAGGATGAAGCTAGCCCAGATGGTGGAGAATCGGAGACAGATGGAGAGTGCTAGTAGGAATGGAGTCACGGGAGGCTCTTATAGGAGCGCCTCAACTTCACCGGCACCGAGGGAGAAAAGTGGGGGAGTTCTCCCCTGGGCCAACTTTAAGCACCTCACAAAGGCAAAGGTACAGGACAAAATAGCGAAGGGTTTATGATTCTGATGTGATGAGAAGTAGGCACTAGGCCATCAATGTAAGGGCCGCCCTTATGTTTTGTGATTAGGAGGAGACTGACAACGAGGAGTTGGTGGAGGAAGTAGAAGCGGGTGGAGAGCACATACACCTTGATATGGCCGAAGTGTCCCTTAACTCAGTGGTGTGATTTACTCCAAATCACATCATGAATGTGAGGGGACAGATTAGGGAGCGACCAATGGTGATCTTGGTTGATAGTGGGGCTACTCACAACTTCATCTCAAATTGGGTCGTGGATCAGTTGGAATTGAAGTTGGTGGATACAGGGAGCTTTGGAGTCATGATGGGGACAGGCAAGGTGAAGAAGAATAGGGGGATTTGCAGGGGGTTGGTGCCAATGCTCTAAGCCCTACAGATAGTGGAGGATTTTTTCCCTTGGTTTTGGGAAGCACTGATGTGATCTTAGGGGTGAAGTGGTTACAGACGAATGGGGAAACGGTGGATTAGAAATCTTTGACTATGGATATTCATGTGGAGTGGAAGAGGGTGGTGCTACGAGGAGATGTCAGCCTGTGCATAATTATGGTTTTACTCAAAACCATGGCCAAGGCGATACAGGGAGCGAGACTGGGCTACTTGGTGGAGCTGCAGAGCCTGGAGGAGGTACGAAAATTAGAGACAGCTGAGGTCCCTGAGTGTACATTAGTTTTTGCAAGAGTTTCTTGAGGTTTTTGGTAGTATGGTGGATTACCACCACCCATGGAGCATGAGTATGTCATTACCTTGAAGGAGGAAGCTTCTCTTATCTATATCCAGTTGTACCGGGACCTGCATATTTAGAAGGATGAGATAGAGAGACTCTTCAGAGAGATGTTGAGGCATGGGTTATTAGGCCCATTGTGAGCCCAACCCAATTTTATTGGTGAAAAGAAAGATGACAGTTGGAGATTTTGCATGTATTATAAGGCCTAAACAAGGAAATTGTGCTAGAATATTTTTCTATCACCATGATTAATGAGCTTTTGGATGGACTGTTCGCGGTGGTCATCTTCTCGAAGATTGTCCTAAACTTAGGGTACTACCGGATCAGAATGAAGTCGGGGGATGTGTATAAGACAGCTTTCGGGACTCATAAGGGTCACTATGAATTTTTGGTAATGCCTTTCAGCCTTACCAATGCTCCAACCACTTTTCAGTCCCTCATGAATTGGGTTTTTCAACCCTACCTCAGAAAGTTCGTCTTGATATTTTTTATGACATCCTTATCTACAATCATACGGAGGCGAAGCATGTGGGTCGCCTGAGAATTGTATTGAAGATTTTGAGGGAGCACCAGCTGTATATCAACCTGAAAAATTGTTTCTTTTCACAGCCACAGGTGGAGTAACTAGGACATGTGTTGAGCAGAGCAGGGGTAGCAACAGGCAAGTCCAAAATTGAGGCTATGTTGGATTGACCTTTATCTAAGAACCTGAAAGAGTTGAGAGGGTTCTTAGGTCTCATCAGGTATTATCAGAAGTTTGTGCGAGGGTATGCCATGATGCATGGCCATTGAATGAGTAGTTGAAGGACAATTTCAATTGGGGGGAAGCTACAAAGCAGGCCTTCGAGCAGATGGAGAAAGTCATGACCAGGGTGCAAGTATTAGCACTTCCTAACTTCAGAAGGCCATTTGTGGTGGAGACGGATGCATCAAGATATGGAATAGGGGCGGTACTCATGTGGGATCATCGGCCCATTGCTTATTTCAGCTAGGTGGTCACGACCAGGGCGAGGCACAAGTCTGTATACGAGTGTAAATTGATGGCAATTGGCTTGAACATCCAAAAGTTGGGACCCTATTTGTTGGGGGCAACACTTTATCGTTAAAACAGATTAGAGGAGTCTAAAGTTTCTGCTGGAGTAGAGGATGATGATTGAGGAGCATCAAAAATGGTTATCCAAGTTTCTTGGATATGATTTTGAGATTCAGTATCGCCCAAGATTGGAGAACAAGGCCACAGATGCACTCTCGAGGAAGACGAATGAGCCACAACAAACAGCTTTATTAGTATCTGTGGTCTTAAACTAGGAAGCTCTGAGACTGGAGAGTGAACATGATGAGGGTCTGAGGAAGATCAAAGTCGAGTTATTGCAGTACCCAGACAATCATCACCATTACAAACTCATCTTAACGAGGACATCGGGGTACATTCCCAAAGTTGTTGCACGAGTTCCATGGCAGTGCAGTTGGAGGACACTATGGAGTTCAGAAAACCTACAGTCGGTTGTCCGTGGAGTTATACTGGATGGGGATGCGCCGATATATAGAGGACGTGGTGGCGAGATGTGATGTGTGCCAGTGGCACAAGTACTTTGTCATGACACAAGGAGGATTATTAAAACTTCTAGCTCTGTCGGAGAGGGTGTGGGAGGAGGTGACGATGGACTTCATCAAGGGGTTTCCATGTTCATAGGGTTTTTTTTTTCTGATATTGTTAGTAGTTGATTGTCTGAACAAGTATGCACATTTCATCCCTCTGAGACATCCTTACATTGCGGTCTCAATGGCTATTGCTTTCACACGGGAGGTAGTGTGCTCACATGGATTTCCAAATCTTTTGTCTCAAATAGAGACAAGATGTTTCTCAGTCATTTCTGGAAGGAGTTGTTACGTTTATAGAGGACAATCCTGAAGAGTAGCACTGCATACTATCCCTAGATAGATGACCAAACAGAGGTGGTCAATAGAAGCGTGGATACTTATTTGCGATGCTTTGTATCAGATACACCGAATAGTTGGGCAAAGATGATTGCTTGGGCCGAGTATTAGTACAAAACTTTATTTCATTCAGCAGCATAGACCACTCCTTTTGGGATTCTCTATGAGAGAGATCCACCTCATTTGATACATTATGGGAATATCACTACTCCAGTATCTAGTGTAAACTTAGAGGAGATGGATAAGATAGTAGCATAGCTCAAGGGACATTTGTTGAGGGCTCGAAAAATCATGAAGAGGAAGGCTGGTGAGCACAGGAGAGAAGTAAACTTCGAGTCAGGAAACATGGTGTATTTAAAGTTGAGACCCTACCGATAGAAGCTCTGTTTAAAAAAATGGACCGGACTGGCCGGTTTGTCCAGTTGTCCGATCCGGTCTAGTTTAAAAATAGGCTTCGCTGAGAACCTGCCTGAATCGGACTGAACCTGCTGTTCAACCGACGAACCGGTCCAGGTTCAAAAGAACCGGCTGGTTTAAAATTTGTTTTTTATTTTAAATAAAATATATACAATATATTTTACTTTATTACATTTTTTAAAAATAAAATTCTTAAATAATGAGATTTTTAATATCATAATATATGGATGTCATCTCATAAAATAAGTTTTGTTAGAAAAGAGGGAACTATAAAGAACTAAAAGGAAACTATCTCATACTCGTTTATAATGTGAGACTATAAAAGTTATATGAATGCTATATGAGCTTGAATGTGAGTTAGGGCTTTATTGGGCCATTAATTTGGATTGGTTGGACCACAAATTTGGGTTGGTTGGGCCACAAATTTGGGCTGGTTGGGTGCAAATTTTTTTTAATTTATATATTTTTTAGAAATTTGTTATAATGTATATTATATAAATTAATAATATAAATTTATATATTATATTAAATATTATTCTTATTACACATTTGTAAATTTAACATTATAAATTTATATATTATATTAAAATTTTTAATTTGTTATAATGTATACTATAAGAATCTCATTTATTATAATTATAATTAAATGTAAAAATTAATTATAATTAAATTATTTGATACTCATAAATATAATATAATTAAACTATATGTTTTATAAATTATAATTATATTATAATATATTCATCATTTCAATTTAATTTTATTATATTGAGAGATAATCTTTTAAAATTATATAGTTTAAATTTTTAGAATTATATGGTTTGAAGTTAGATTCCCATAATTATTCTATTAATGTTATTAATTTTTAACAATATTGTTATTTATTACATCATCCGGTTCGACTTGTCGAACCTTGAACCTCTCCTTATTCCGGTTCATTATCCGGTCCGATTTTCACAACCTTGGATGGAAGACACTAGCTATAAGGAGGAATGAGAAATTGTCCCCATAATACCTTGGACTTTATGAGGTTTGGAGCGCATTGGGGTAGTGACCTATCGATTGGGATTACCACCTTCGTCAACACTGCACATGGTATTTCTTATCTGAAAACTGAGCTGTGCGATAGGGGGGGGGGGGGTTAGGAGTATTGATACGCCCTCAGACCAACCCAACCGACTGGCCGAACCAGCCATGTGGCTTGGTGGAACTAGGGGCAGCTAGATGGGGAAGTTTGGCCCCCCTTGTAGGGCCTAGTGGAGTTATTATTCATTATGTAAGGAGGAATCAAGGGGGGGCTATTTTTGAAGGTTTTAATTTAGGTAATGAGGGTTAATTTGAATTTGGAAAGATTTTATTTAGAGAAAGATGACCGATTTGAATTCAAATTTGAGAGGGAGGTAGGAATGATTATATATTAGGGTTAATTGGGTTGTTTTACTTTTATTATGAGATTGTGCTTGTTGTAGTTTTTTTTTTTTTTTAAGTTGCTCCTAGCAGCAGCTAGGGTTTGTGGGAGATGCGATCTACCTCGAATAGTAGATTAATTGTATCTTTTATTATTGTTGGAGTAATTAAAAATCAGCCCCCATATTTGTGTTCCTGTAATTTCTTCTTATCTAAATTATTATTTTTACTTCCAAGTAACATCATAATGCTGTAATTTTTACATTGCATTTGCTATTATATGCATGCAGGTTGCAGGCTTGCCAACTAATATAGGTTTCCTACATAAAATCGCAAATCATTGGGCTTTTGAGAAGGGCCTAGTTGGAACACATTTCATTGAGCAATTCAAAGAGGATCTATTCATTGATTCAGGTGTTGATATAGCAGCTGGGACATCTGCTGCCTCCAAACTTGGGGCGGCACTTGTTGCTGCATGCATCTGTGAAATGGATCATAATTCCTACAAGGAAAATTTTCCTGGTTAGCATTTTTTTTTTCAAATATTTTTTTAGTCTTTCTTAGCTAGAGTTGTTTTAGAACCTGAAGTTAGTCAACATTTGCAGGTGGGGACAAATTGCTTTCATTATGGTATGATAATCCACCTTTCCGAATGCATCACTCTGCCAAACGTTTGATAGAGCTGGAGTGGGAGAATGAACTCGAAGGAAAATGCCTAGAACTCTTAAAGCTGGCCATTACCTGTGTATCCAAAGGAGGATATTTAGTTGAGGTATTAAATATGCAATTGAATGTCAACTGATAATGTAGATTAATAAATCGCAATAATTTAGGCATTTAAGTTGTCTTCCGCCTGTAATTTATGCTTTTATTTCAATGCTATTTACCTACTGTGTATCACTTTTAATCCAATTCTTGAGATCTCATGCTTATAAGCTTATTCTGGCCCTAAAGTGTTAGTTCATTGTACGTATACTAAATTTCTTAGGCTCAAAGCTTATGTCATGGGCAGTTTGAAGGTGGCGATTCCCCTGTCATGGAGATCAAAGTCGTGCATTTGGGTGAATGCAAATGCATTGTTGAAGCTGATGGACTGAGCACCCGCGTTACTTTGGCACGGTATTTCAAGGTCAGATTCTTTTCCTTCCTAGTTCCTTATACAATGATTCGAGCAATTCAGTTTGATATATGCTGCACAAAAAATTTCTTATAACATTATAGCGAGAGGCAGTCTCTTTTTCCGTCAGGATAATTGCCAGCACATACATATATGGCACGGGCAGCATCACCATCATTACCGAGAACCTGTGACTCTTGATCGTTCTAATGATGATGCGAGTGACCATAAGCCTAGTTTTCAAACGGCTTCACATCCTAAAGGGAGTGTGTTGGCACCTATGGCTGGTTTAGTGGTCAAAGTTTTGCTAGAAAATGGTGCAAAGGTGGAGGAAGGACAGCCGATTTTGGTACTTGAGGCCATGAAAATGGAGGTGCGCTAGACCATAGTTTCATATTCTCCTAAGTTTCTTCTCTGTGAACCTATTCCGGCTATACTAATATTGTTGTTGATTGTTTTAGCATGTTGTCAAGTCTCCTCGTTCTGGTTATGTTGAGGGGCTTCATATTGCATCTGGCCAACAAGTCTTTGACACTAGTGTTCTCTTCACTGTCAAGGTATATTCCTCTTTCAGTTACCATACATATTTCCTTACGCACTGCAAAAGTTTTAATGCGATTTCTATACTTATGGATTTTCCCACGTTCAAAATGGACCTGTTGATCTGTCATCGAGAATGTATGTTTTACTGGTGGTTTTGGAGTAATGGAAAGGTTGACATCATTTTGACCTTGAGGCCATTCATTTAAAAAGAAAATTCATACCTGGTAAATGAGGCTTCCTGCCATTGCGATGGAGCTTGAGGTTATTGAGTCGAATCAGGTTGAAATACCTCTTTTAAAATGCAGGTCACGGTTGCAAACATCAACTTATCCAGCCCCCACATTAATAGAAGCATGGTGCACTGTCCTTTTTATCATGCATGCATAGTGGAACATTAGTTAGTATTTGCTGAGTGGAGATCCTAAATATTTTATTTATTTTATATCATATGACGCCAATGGTCTATTGTTCTTGTTGATAAGACTAGAGGAGTTGAAGAAAAAACTTGAATTATGCATAGTGTAAAGTCTAAAGGCTTTCATTTGAGTAGATCTAAAACCGAATACATGAAGTATAATTTGAGTAATATTAGATCAAATGGGGGGATTGTGACTTCGGGCGATCAAGCCATTAATAAGAATTCACGTTATAGATAATTCGTGTCTATTGTTTAAAGTGATGGTAAAAAAGATGGAGATATTATTAGAAGAATTCAAGTTGGATGGTTGAAGTTGTGTGATATAAAAGTATCCCACAAACTAAAGGAAAAATTCTATTAGATGGTGGTAAGACTTGCAATGCTTTATGGCATAGAAATACAGAATGTTGGCGATTAAAAGAGAAGCATAAAAGTAAGTTAAGTGTTATAGGGATGAGAATGCTCAAGTGGATGAGTAGCTTCACTCTTATTGACAGAATGTGAAATGAGTATATACGTGAAAATGTTGGAGTAGCTCCAATGGCAGATAAGATCAGAGATAGTCGTCTTAGATGGTTTGGACACATTAAACGTCGTTTTTCTGATGACCGCGTAGGAAAGTAAATGTATTAGATTTGACCAATGTTAAAAAACGTAGAGGTAGACCTAAAAAAACTTGGTTAAAAAAAGACCTCAAACCTTTTCTTATTAGATTTAATGAGAATTTGACTCTTAACATGACAAAATGGAAAAAAAAAATATTTATGTAGCCAAACCCATGTAGTGGGATAAAGGCTTTATGTTGTTGTTGTTGTTTGATGCCAAATGTGGGGTGAGGAATATATGTAATGAAACATAATAACTAAATGATCATAGTTCCCACCTTAAGTTTAGCCTGAAGCCTTGGTTTGTTCTTTAATTTTCACCAATTTCTCGGTCCTTGTAGTAATGGAATATCAATCCAATCTCTTGGTTATGGTAGTCTTTTCCTTAAAGATCTCGTTCCCCCTTATATAGAGTGTGGTGGGAGAAGATTGCTGATGGTGGCTTAAAGTGGCCTAGTCTGATTTGCAAGTGATGCTTCCCTATCGATCCTTTTTAAATGGCTGCCTGACACCATGCAATCTTTTGCCAGATTCAACTGCCAATTTGACTCGCTTTATCTATGTACCCTTTAGGCTCTGATTGACTTTTTTAAAATGAGATAAAGATAAATTTATGGAGCAACTTGTCGGCGAGGTAAAATTTGGCTATGCGTGGCACCATGGTCTTAGTGGAACCTCAATGGATGCTAATTCAATTGGACCAGCCTAGTCTAGTTAGCCCATAGGGTCATGAGCTATTTTTAGGACACCAACTTCAGTGAGCGTCGAGGCTATATTGCCATTGGACAAGTTAACTTGTCATCCTGAAGTTGATCAACCAAAAGTCAGGCAGCCTAACTCTTACGTGTTAGTCAATTCCCAAGTTGGTGGCTCAAACTTTTATATCACCCTTTCCCTTCTATTCATGCCTAACATGATGTATGCCAATCTGTTGAGCCTGTCATATTCTATCTACTATGTTTCTTGTCGACTAAACCTGTTAGATACCTGTTTGATCCCTTGGCCCATCGGGGCATCTATCGGTTTAGTCAAAACTCATAAAATCTTTAATTAAAATTTCTGGTCCTTACATGGATACCAAGAGTCAAGTAAAATAGTTGGTTGGCGCCATGACTTGTATAAGAAAAAAATAATCAAGTCAACGCCATGACTTGCATAACCTAGAGTTACAAAATCATCCAAACAAAAAAGAAAGGATATATTTTCATTCAATTTCTTATAGATACAAAAGCCATTCATTTCCTTTCTTTCAATTCCTTCAAAATTTTACGCTTCTGTCACTACAAATTTTCTCATTGCTTTATGCAGTAAGAAATGTTCTTCGTTCTTATCGTCCGTGTTTTGAACATGCATGCTGAGGATTGAAGAGGAACTTTAATCTGTCTTTTTGGTTTGAAAGAATTTGAAGGATTACTTCATAATTTCTTAGTGTTCGTTCGAATATTATTAAAAGGAAATTAGGTTTATCTTGAAAATGTGAACAAACGATTATTTTCATTGGCAATCCCTTGCCCACTCCTGATGAAATGGCAACTATTTTTTCACACAATTTCTCCTCAACCAAACAGGCTGTTGAAAACTAATTTCAATTTTATTCCTTGGTTATTGTCATATATTTCATTTTCCTTTCCTCTCTTCCAATTGCTTCAATCCAATGCAACCTTTGTAAATGATGATTCTTCATTACTGTGCTGAACGAAGAAAAATTTTTGTCTGGAACTGTTTAATTATTTATCTTATGCCAATTGCATTTCCTTACACATGGAATGTAACGCATAGTACTAATATTTGATCAGTGAACCATCTTTATCTACCCTAAAACAGGATTAGCGACGATCATTTATGTTTGAATATAATTCTTCTGGACTTCAACCACATCTGCAACTGCACCTCACCACTGAGGTATTTGGCACACAGGGTGAGAGATAAATGGCAGAAATTGGCCCAAGAGACTTCATATTACATTCTCAGCGTTCCGTAAGCTTCAATCACATAATCTTAAAAAATACTTTGATTTTGAGTATTTCAATGCGCCAATAATTTTTCATGTGGTAAATTCTTTTTAAACTTCTGCTTTGCTTATCAAATAAAGTAGCCAAATCTTGATCAAATTCTTCTTATTTGACTCATTAATCATACAGCTGGAATATTTTATAGTTCTTTGTCCCATCGCCTAACTTCAATCGATTAGTCATTTTACTGATAACATAAAAAACGTACAACTTGTTTTTTCCTCGGGACTTATTCGGGAACATTGAAATGAACTTGAAAATAGGCTTGAGACTGGATTCATTTTCCAAAATAGAAAAGATTCAATCGTTGAGAATTTCTCTCAAAAAATGTTTAGCCTGCCTTGTGCGGGCGGCTAAATATCGAGCTGTCTCGCATATTCACTCCAGCAGACCATTTTCTTTCTTTAGAGGTCTGTTTGTTTTGTTTTTTTAAGTGTTTAATTTTTAGTGTTTGGATTCATTCCGAAAATGAGGTGTGTTGAAAAAGGTTGTGATATTTATTTGTTTTATAGTAATCTATTTATTTATTTTTTGTTTGTTTGGGTCTCAATGAACTTAGTATTTTCACACATAACCACATTAAGGCATTGTTTGGGACGGCTTTCTTACTGTTTCTTAAAACAGTTTTTTAGTATAAAGATTTTAATTTTTTAATTAAACAGTTGTTTTAAGAAGCGTTAAAAAAGCCGTCCCAAATGAAAAGTTTTTATTTTTTAAATTTTTGTAAATAATGTTTTAAACTTATATCATTACCTTAATATTATCTTGTTGTTTTAAATAAATTTAAAAAAGACTAAGTTGTAGATGATTTTCTAGTTTAATTTTTATTTTTATTTTTTTATTTTTTGGGAAAATTTGTTAGATGAATTTCAAGAATTGAGGCTTCGATATCATTTACTTGTATTATAATAAATATTTGAACACTTCTGAAATGAGATTCAATAATGCTTTTTTCAGTAAGGATCTATAACATCTTTGGTGTCTTTTGTGTATTTATAAATATTTTTTTTTTCTTTTTGGGGTTGATTATGTGTGAGATCTAATTTTGAATTATTCTTTTCGTTGGGGAAGCTGAGACTTTCAATTTTTAGGTTGTAAAGTCTTGCGCTCTGCCGCATGACTTGTCCAGCTAATAATGATTTTCTTTTTTGTCATTAATTTGAAATAAAAGATCAAATCATTCAATCTTTTTAATGTCATGAAAGTTGGTGATGTTTTATGATTTTAATTTAGTTTGGTGATCAATTAGATATTACAATTTCTATAATGGATGTCTCCATTTGCTACCTAAAATAATTGTAATTTTAAAATAGAAAGGCTTTGAAATTATTTGGAGTCAATTACATAATTGGTTGATGGTATTTAGAGAGTATTTGATTATTTTTATTGTTAAAAAGTTTTAGTTTGATTAGATTTTTAGGAAGAAAATATCATTTAGTTTGTAAAGCTTATAAAATTATTTTGAGTGAAAGTTTTTATATTCAATATTGCTCAGTAGTTTGAATTTTTTTTTATAAATGATTATTAGTTCAAAATTAATAAACGATGTATTAGAAATTAGTAAATTTAATGTCAGAGAGGTTTTAAAAAAAAATAAGTGTGGGAAAATTGAAGTTAGAGGCTTTTAAAAAATTCTTTTAAACCAAGTTAAAGAGGCTTGAATCATGGACATGTGAATTTCTTTTTATTGGCATATTGGTAAAATCGAAATTAGAGAAGCTCTAAAAAAAATGAAGTGTGAAAAAATTGTTGGACCTTATGATATTCTAATAGAGGTGTGAAAATGTTAAAGAGATGGAGTTTTTTGTCTTACAAAAATTTTTCAATATTTTTTGGCAATCTTAAAAGATGTCATATGAGTAGAGAAGGAATGTGTTGATTCCTATTTTTAAGAATAAAAGTAATACACAATAGTGTGTTAATTATAAAGGAATTAATTTAATGTGTGATAATTTAAAACTTTTGGATAGTTATTGAGCATATGTTAAGGTGATACTAATATTTCGCAAATATAATTTGGATCCATGCTGCGTAGATCTATATGGAAGTTATACATTTATTGAGAGGTTGTTGGAGAAGTATAAGAGAATTAGGAGGATTTACATATGATATTTATTGATTTAGATATAGCTTTTGATAAAGTTTCAGGAGAAGTGCTATGGAGAGTTTTAGAAGAGAATGGGATTAATAATTCTTATATTCAAGTCATTAAGGATATGTATACAAGGGTTGTTATTTGTGTTAAAAAACAAGAAGGTTGGACAAGTATTTTCCTATTTTAGTTGGATTGCATCAAGGTTCGGCTTTAAGCTTGTTGCGGGCTAGAAATTACGCGGTGATAGAGATTTGATTCTACGTCTTAGCGTTGTACGTATAACTAGCACACACAGAGAACACAGGATTTTTTACGTGGAAAACCCTAAAAAGGGAAAAAACCACGAGGCCTAGCCCAGTTGAAAATGATTCCACTAGATTTTGAGTCGGTTACAAAAGACTGAATCACCTCCAGGGGTGAACAGATTACAATCAACTACTTAAGTAAGGCGTCGGGTCCTCGGCAGGACGTAGGGACTGAATGTCGGGCCCTGAGTAGGACGTAGGGACTTAGTGCCGGGTCTTGAACAAGACGTCGGGTCTTTGGCAGGAAGTAAGGACTGAATATTGGGTCTTGGGTCTTTGGCAGGACGTAGGGACTGAACGTCGGACCTTAAAGTGGTGGTCCGGCGAGGTTCCTGCGGTGGTCCGGCGAGATTCCTGCGGTGGTCCGGCGGTGGTCCGGCGAGGTTCTGTGGTGGTCCGGCGGTGGTCCGACGAGATTCCTGCGGTGGTCCGGCGGTGGTCCGGCGAGGTTCTGTGGTGGTCCGGCGGTGGTCCGGCGGCTGTCGAGGAGGAACTCCTTCCTTCTCTCTCCTTCTCTTCTCTTCTTCTCTCTCTTGCTTAGATGCCCTCTTGTGAAGAATGAGGGCTCTATTTATAGATTTTCTGGAGTGGCATGGTCCGTAAATAGGTGTGAGATCAAGGGCGAACAGGGAGTGGTCAAATGGACGGCTGATATTGAATCCTACGATCGTGCATCGTTCGTTGGACATTTGGAGGCCTTAATGATGTCGGAATTTAGTGATCTTGGGCTCGTTGGATTCGTCTCGTCGAGCCGTTCGATTCGAGTATAAGCTCGTCAAAATCGGAGACCGTTTGGTAACTCAAATTGCAGTTTGAACCTTCTAACAGCACTTTGAGCTCTTGATTTGGACTCATTTGGGCTCGGATTGGGTTGATCTTTGTGTCGTTGGGTTCGTATTTCCGAGACGCTCAGTTCGACAGTAAGCTTGCTAAAATCGGAGTTCATATGCTCCCGGATTTAATTTTTAAAGTTTCCAACTAGCTTTTGCTTCGAGATTCGTGCCCAATCAAGCTAATTTTGTGATGACGTATCAGTTGCCCCCCTATTTTCGGACGTCGAAGCCCCAGGAGTCCGAAAATATAAGTGTCGACATTTTGCATTGGCCGAATAGCAAAAATTGCTTTCCATAAGTTGAAATTTTGCAAAAATCAAGCCAAGGAGGCCTCGATGAGCTCTGAAAGTGCCAAAATTGAGTCCGGAACGTCGAAAAACGTGTCCGGGGACCCCAAAAACGTCGAAAACGGAGTTTCCGGGACGAAAATCGGGCCCAAAATGGGCTTGGCGGCCGGACCGGCCGGACCGGCCGGCCGCCGCCGCCGCCGCCGCCGGCCGGCACCGCCCTGCCGGCGCCTGGACACGCGCGCGCGCACGCCTTGGGCCGCGCGCGACCCGCCTGCGGCCCGCCTGGGCCAGGCCCTGGCCCGCGCGGTGGCCTGCCTGGGCCGCGCCGCCTGCGGCCCGCGCTGCAGCTCGCCTGGGCCGCGCCTGCGGCCCGCGCTGCAGCCCGCGCGGCGGGCTGCTGGGCCCGCTGTCGGCCCGCGCGTGGCGGCCCGCCTGGGCCGCCTGAGCCCGCGCGGTCAGCCCGCCTGGAAGCTTCCCACCGCCTTATTTGAACGAATGGGGGGTCTGTTCAGCCCACCGACCTAGTGGGCCCCACCTGTGCAGAAATAATGATTTTTTTTTAGTTTTTTTAGGCCTTTTTTGGCCGTAAAAATGCCTAAAAAATCCGAAAAAATCCCAAAAAATTCCGAAAAAATTCAGAAAAATTTAGAAAAATTTGGGAAATTAAAAATTCTAGAAACTTCCACTCTTTCTCCCAAAAAAACTATAAATAGGCCCTTCAAGCCCTTAGAAAATCACTCCACTCCTCTTCCTCTTCTCTTTTTCTTCTTCTCTCTTCTCCTTTTTTCTCTTCTCCCTCTGTCCTTTCTATTGAGGCCTTCCCTCAGTTTTCTGAGGCCCCTCTCTTGGCAAGGAAGTTCGGAGATCTTCTCCCTCTGTCCTTTCTATTGAGGCCTTCCCTCAGTCTTCTGAGGCCCCTCTCTTGGCAAGGAAGTTCGGAGATCTTCTCCCTCTGTCCTTTCTATTGAGGCCTTCCCTCAGTCTTCTGAGGCCCCTCTCTTGGCAAGGAAGTTCGGAGATTTTTCTTTTTTCCCCCTCTCCCTCTAAGAGAAATGTCAGGTGATCGCCCCCTACCGAGAGATCCTGCGATCCGGGGGGACCCCGTTGCGCCGCATGATGGCGAGCAGAGGCCAAATAAGGAGGTGGATGTGTCAGCGTCGACTGTTACAAATGACTTCATGTTCCTTTTTCGCAAGAATTATTACTTTCCGAATGATGTGAAGACAATGGTCCCGAGGAGGTCTGATCGGGCGAATCTTCCTCCTGCTGGGTACGTGACTGTTTCTGAGGCCCACTTGCGGGCTGGTTTACGTTTTCCGCCTCCTACTGAGCTGATTGAAGTCTTGCAATGGTGCGGCGTGAACATATTCCAACTTTCATTTAGAGCAATGTCAGTGGCTATGGGATTGATTGCTCTCTTTCGGGATCGAGGAGCTACTATGACCCCGGAGCATCTTTCACGGATGGGTAAGTTTACCAGCGATACATCTGGGCGTGTGACTTTTAGATCCAAATTGGATGTGCGTACCCGCGATTCTTCAAAGAACTGGATCAATACTTTCTTTTTTGTGAAGAATGATTGGGGCTTGATAGAGAAGTGGGGGAAAATGAGGGATCTGCCATCCCCTCTGCATGTCAGTGAGGAAGACATAATAAGAATTTTGAAAGTTTCTGATCTCGAACATCTTCTATTTGAGGTTCGTCATATGAGCAAATATACTGAAGAAGAGTTCTTATTCAAGGTTGGGATTTCATTTCATACTGGGAGATCTGATGCAAGGAAGTTGAAGCCGACATCCAGGATTCCTGAGCCCCCTGCCCCTGCTTCAAAAGCGGCTCCCAAACGACCGGCAAGGGTTGACGACCCCCCGATTTCGAAGAAGAAGAGGTTGGAAGAAACGAACACTGACAAGACCTTACCTGACTCTTCCCCAGCCAAGCTGCATATCCCTGATGATGTCATGAATCATCAATGCCTTGGACATAACAAGACCAGTAATTTGGTGAGTAACATCTCCTAATATTTTTTTATTTCATTTGCTTCTGAGGTGACTTCCTAATGAACTTTTCTTTCTATTTTCAGCTGTCACGTGCTGTGATCGCAGTTAATGACTGGAACACTGAGTTTGTTAAGATCAAGTACCTCCAGGGAGAGTTCAAACGAAAATATGATCAGAAGGTTAAGGAGGTGAAGGTGCTTGAAGATGAGTTGAGCGAGTGCAGGACTGAGCTGGCTAACTCAATGCGCTCTGTAACTCTCCGGAATCAGCAGGCAGATCGGCACCAGATAGATCTTGAGGAGGCTCACGCGACGATCACCAGACTTTTGAGGGAGCAGAAAGTTTCAGAGGAGAAGATTGCGTCGCTGGAGATGAAGGATAAGGAGTCTCAGGCCATTATAGCTGAGAAGGAGGCTGCCTTGTCCAGCTCAGAACCTTCAAGAGTTATTGAAGACTTCAAGAAGTCCATAGCATTCAAGACTATCGTCCAGGATCACGTTGAGGAGGCCCGAGATCACATCTATGCTATAGAGGTGAAGGGTTTGGAGCAGCAGCAGCAGCACTGAGGACGGATTTATTAGAGGCTTCTTTAAGGGGGTTCGCCTGATGCAGCGAAAGACCGGAGTTCCAGCCGAAGAGGTGACCCCTAGCCAGGCTTCAGCTGACTTTCCTTCAGGCTCTGATGGTGATGAGGTAGAGAGTGATCTTCGGAAGGTCCTCGATCTTGATGCAGATGATGAGATAGTAGATGTTGAGTAGACTTTCTAGCTCCTGTTGTTTGTTTTAGTTTGTCTTTTTTAGTTATTGTGATGTACCTGATGTTTTGTACTGTTATGTGATATCTACTTTGACTTAGTAGTGGATTATCGTTCTGTTGCTATATGACTTAAATATTCCAGTGTATTTATCTATTCTGAGTGAATTTCTTTTATGTTTGTTTAAGGTATTTATCTTCCAACCTGTGCTTAAAAGTTTAAAAGGATCCTCTAAGGATGTACTGTTTACTCTAAGTTGTACGCCAGAGCCTTGCGTGATGACGCCAACCTGTATGAAAGAGGTTAAAAGAATCTATAAGAGATGTAAGACCTATCCGAGGTTGTGAGTCAGAGCCCTGCTCGATGACGTTAACCTGTGTGGAGGAGGTCGGGAGAATCCACCAAGGATATAAGACCTATCCGAGGTTGTGAGTCAGAGCCCTGCTCGATGACGTTAACCTGTGTGGAAGAGGTCGGGAGAATCCACCAAGGATATAAGACCTATCCGAGGTTGTGAGTCAGAGCCCTGCTCGATGACGTTAACCTGTGTGGAAAGAGGTCGGGAGAATCCACCAAGGATATAAGACCTATCCGAGGTTGTGAGTCAGAGCCCTGCTCGATGACGTTAACCTGTGTGGAAGAGGTCGGGAGAATCCACCAAGGATATAAGACCTATCCGAGGTTGTGAGTCAGAGCCCTGCTCGATGACGTTAACCTGTGTGGAAGAGGTCGATCAAATCCCCCTGGGATTGATCAACTAACGATTGAACAATAATCATCAACTGCTCAAAATTAAAGTTCAAAACTTAACAAAGTCTTTACTGCTATTAAACGAAGAACATTGCTCCCGAAAATAGTTTAAGGGAGAAGGAAACTAGAAAACACCACAAACAAAGTCCGAAATTAAAGACATATACAGTAAGCAAAAGACATACAACATTCTAAAACGAACGACACGATTACGCTCTACTGATAGTATTTGCGGAGGTTCTCGATATTCCAAGTTCGAGGAAGCATCTTCCCTTCAGCATCCTTTAATTTGAAAGTCCCTGGCTTCACCATAGCTGCTACTAGGTACGGACCTTCCCAGAGGGGGGAGAGTTTGTTTCGTTGAGGGCCTTTGCCTGCCGCCTCAATGCTGCGTAGGACCAGATCTCCTACCGATATATGTCGTGGCTTCATCCTTCTGTTATAGTGACGGGCAACTCTCTGGTGGTAGGCAGCAACCCTTTAAGTATTGTCCCGTTTCTTACTTCTGGAAGGAGGTCTAGGTTGTGCCTGAGTTTTTCGTCGTTGGTATTGGAGTCGAAAGTTTGCACTCTATGACTGGGGACTCCAATGTCGACTGGAATGACAGCCTCTGTACCAAAGCAGAGGTTATACGGTGTCTCTCCTGTTGGAGTCCTTGATGTCGTACGATAGGCCCAAAGGACGTTTGGGAGCTCGTCAGCCCATTGCCCCCCAGCCTTCTCCAGCCGTGTTTTCAGTCCTCTCAGAATGGTTCGATTAGTGACTTCTGTCTGTCCATTAGTCTGAGGATGAGCCACAGCCGTGTGTACTAGATGAATGTGGAGATCTTTACAAAATGTGGTAAAGACCCTTCCGGTGAACTGTGTCCCCGTATCAGTAATAACTTTTGCAGGAATGCCAAAGCGACATATTATGCTCTTCCACAGAAACTGTTTGGCATTTGCTTCAGTGATCTTCGCTAGTGGTTCTGCTTCTACCCACTTCGTGAAATAGTCGACAGCTAATATGATGAATTTTCGCTGTCCCGTGGCCATAGGAAATGGTCCCATTATGTCGATCCCCCATTGGGCAAAAGGCCAGGGACTCTGTAATGTCGATATCTCTACGGCGGGTAGATGAGTGAGGTTGGCATGCAACTGGCAACTGTTACATTTTCGTACAAGTTCTAATGCGTCTTGTTTTATCGTCGGCCAGTAGAACCCTTGTCTCAGGACCTTTTGGGCTAGCGCCCTTCCACCCAAATGTTCCCCACAAATGCCCGAATGTACTTCGCGAAGTGCATAATTTGCCTCCGAAGGAGGAAGGCATTTGAGGTATGGCCCCGTGAAAGATCGTTTGTATAACTCTCCGTTAATAATGGTGAAGTTGGCTGCTTGTCTCCGAAGTCGTACTGCCATAACTGGGTCTTCAGGGAGAGATCCTTCTTGTAAGAGAGCTAGAATGGGATCGATCCAAGAAACTTCTTTTGATTCATCTATTGATTGAAGTACCCATGAGCCTTGAATGCTCGGGAAGTGGATCTCCTCAATGAATTTCCTTTTAAAAACATCTCCCCGTTGTAGAGGTCGCTAGTTTGGAGAGTGAGTCTGCCCTTGTGTTTTGCTCTCGAAGGATATGGATGACCTGATGCTTTGCTATTTGAGCTAACAAGGTTTTTAACTGTCTGACAGTATTGAGCCAAAAGTGGGTTGTGAGTATCGAATTCCCCTTCTACTTGAGAAGCAACCAGTTGGGAATCAGTGTGAACCACTAAGTCTTGAACCTCGCAATCAATTGCAAGCCTCAATCCAGCGATCAAAGCTTCATATTCAGCAACATTGTTTGTTGCTGGGAACTTCAGTCTAAGCCCATATTCGAGTGTGGCTTTCTGCGGGGAGATTAATAAGATTCCAGCGCCAGCACCAGAATTCCCAGAAGCTCCATCTACATACAATGTCCAGGAGGAGGAGGAAGGAGACACATCGGGCGATTCCTCGGATGTATAGCTAGTACATTCGACCACAAAATCGGCAAGCACCTGTGACTTGATGTCGGGTCTAGGTAGGAACTGTATATCGAACTCTCCAAGTTCTACTGACCATTTGATCAATCTTCCGGATGCCTCGGGTTTTTGAAGAATATTTTTCAGCGGTAGGTTTGTATAAACCCTGATCGCATGTGCCTGAAAGTAAGGTCGTAACTTCCTGGCTGAGAAGACCAATGCTAAGGCTGTTTTGTCTGCCAATGGATAACGCATTTCAACATCTGAAAGTACCTTGCTGATGTAATAAACTGGGCGTTGAATTGAATCATCTATCCGAACCAAGACCGAACTTATAGCTTGAGAAGAAACGGCCATGTACAAATACAAAATTTCTCCTGGAATTGGCTTTGAGAGCAGCGGTGGTGAGGCTAGATAAGTCCGGAGTTGTTCGAAAGCTTCTTGGCATTTATCAGTCCATTGGAATCCCGAGTTACGAGCCCCTCTGAGAATCTTGAAGAAAGGCAAATATTTATCTCCCGAACGAGCTAGAAATCGAGAGAGTGCTGCAATCCTTCCATTCAGTCTCTGAACTTCTTTGATGTTTCTGGGGGGTAGCATGTCCCTTAGGGCCTTGATCTTTTCCGGGTTGGCCTCAATCCCTCGGTGGGTAACCATGAACCCAAGAAACTTTCCTGAGGTGACTCCAAATGCACATTTGGAGGGGTTGAGACGCATGTTGTAAGATCGGAGGAGGTTAAAAACATTCTTCCAAATCTGAGATATGCTGAGATTTCTCGAGGCTCTTCACCAGCATATCGTCCACATAAACTTCCATGGTACGCCCAATAAGGTTCTTAAAAACCTTATTCATAAGTCGTTGGTAAGTTGCCCCTGCATTTTTGAGCCCGAATGGCATTACCAGGTAACAATATAACCCTTTATCCGTTTGAAAAGATGTTGCCTCCTCATCGGCGGGATCCATTTGTATTTGGTTGTATCCGGAGTAGGCATCCATAAAGCTTAACATCTGATGTCCGGAGGTGGCGTCGACTAGCTGGTCTATTCGGGGGGAGTGGGAAGCTGTCCTTGGGGCAAGCTTTATTGAGATCCGTATAGTCCACGCACATTCTCCAAGTCCCATTTGTTTTCCGAACCATTACGACGTTGGCTAACCAAGATGGGTAGTGTACTTCCCTTATGAATCTTGCTTTTAAAAGCTTATCAACCTCTTGTTCGATTGCCAGCTGACGTTCTAGGGCGAAGTTTCGTTTCTTTTGAATCACTGGCTTACATGCTGGGTTGATCTTCAGGGAGTGCATAATTATTTCAGGATTAATACCGGGCATATCTGCTGAACTCCATGCGAATACGTCTTGGTTTGTACGTAGAAAGTCTACATATTCTTTTTTTCTCTGTATCTGAGAGGAGTGATCCGATCTGTACTGTTCTCGAGGGATGTTCTTCTGATAGGGAGACACAGGTAAGATCTTCTACAGGGGAGGCCCTTTGAGGGGTATCTTCATTCCGAAGATCGAAGTCTTCGATGCTTAGGGTAACTGATGAGTGTGGTTGAGCCTGCCTAAGATAGCATGATTGTGCTACTTGTTGATCTCCTCGTACTGTTCCGATCCCTGATGGGGTAGGAAACTTGAGCTTTAAGTGGGGAATTGAAGCAACAGCCCCGAAGATTGTTTGAAGTGGTCTTCCAAAGATTGCGTTGTAGGCTGATTCGGATTTCACCACAATGAACAGAATGGGGTGCTCAACTTGACGGGGGAATTCTCCAAGCACAACCGGAAGAGTAATGGTTCCTTCGACTCTTACAGGCCGGTTGTCAAATCCGTACAGTGGACCAGCAGCAGGCTGGAGTTTCTCTCTAGATAGGCCCATGCTAAGGAAAGTGGAGTAGAATAAAAACATCTACTGAGCTTCCATTGTCTACCAAGATCCTTTTAACATTGTAACATGGGTTGCCGATTCCTGCGCTAATCACCAGTGGGTCTTGATGAGGAGTCTTTACACCTTCTAGATCAGACTCCTTGAAGGTGATGGAGTGATCGACATGAAGCTTTTTTGTTGGTGGCTCCTTGTTCTCGGCGATTAGAACTTGGCAAGGCGTTGAAGGGCCTCCAGCAATAGTTTCAATTTCACCGACCATCTGGCGGTTGTTCGTCGGCTGTTTTTGTTGATCTTGCCCCCCATTCGGAACGGTTTCTTCTCGAGCTGTTGGATTCTTGATGAACTGTCGGAGATATCCTTGTCGGATCAGTCTCTCAATTTCCTCCTTGAGCTGCCTGCATGCTTCAGTGGTGTGTCCACGACTGCGGTGGAAATGACAATACTGTTCTTGGTTTCCGGTATTAGGCTTTAAAGGGTACGGCCACTTTACACTCTCTTGGTCTCGGATAGCCATTAATACATTTGTTCGGGATGTATTAAGTGGCGTGTACTCTTTTTCTTGTCGGTGATCCCGTCGTGGCTGTGAGGGTCGAGGAGGAAGATTGTAGTTTCCTTGCTTCTTCCTTTGCGAGGGGGGATTCTCCGTCCCTGGGGGATTTTTTCGCTTCCCGGTTGTTTGCTCGAATTGCTTTCTATGAGCATTGATGGCTTCGTCGGCAGTGATTTGGGCCTCTACCCGATGGATTAAATCCGCATAAGAGTGGACTGTTTCTCGCATAAGTGCCGAGTAGAAAGGGCCTGGACGAAGCCCTCCAAGAAATACACCTCGTAGCAATTCGGGATCCACCCCTGGAATTTGTCGGGCTTCTGTAGAAAACCTTTGAAAATACTCTTTGAGAGATTCACCCTCGTTCTGTCGTATCCCCGAAAGGTGGGAGGAGTCTTTAATCATCCTTCGGTTGGCGACAAATTGTTCGACAAACAATTTGGCCAATTTAACGAATAGGGGAATGGACCGAGGGGGTAGGGAGTAGAACCATGTCCGGGCCTGCCCTTTAAGGGTGGCCGGAAAAACTTGACAGAGCAGAGCGTCTGGGGCCTGCTGGATATGCATAATAGTGCGGTAGTGATCAATATGTTCGTAGGGGTCTGAAGTCCCATCATAAGAATCAATATTTGGGAGTTTGAATCTTGCCGGAACGGGATATCGGAGGACAGCTTCGGTAAAAGGTGATGACTCCTGAATGTCCCGTTGGTGAAGGGACTGCCTAATACCCCCTGTGGGGAACTCTTCTCGGACTAATCTTCGTAACTCATGCCGTAGAGTATTACGGGGGAGTTCAGTGACGCGCTGTTGGTCCAAGTCCTCAGGGACGTCCGGTGGCATATGGTGTCGGTGACCCATGCGCGAAGGATGGGTAGAGCTTGCTGTATCAGCAAGTTCATTCTCTGGACGTGTAGGAGGACGCATCCTTGGTGGAGGAAGGGGGACTTCGACATGAAGAATGTCTTCAAATCCTGGCTGATCTCGAGGGAGAAGAGCATCTTCTTGGGGTACCGGCATTGGTCCTCTAGCTCCCCTTAAAAGCTGAAGGATCTCATTCTGAGATTCCTCCATTTTTCTGATACGTTCTTCTAGGGACGGCCCTGAAGTTCCTTCTCCTATAGGGTGTCGGTTATTGGGGTGAAAGGAGGCAGATGTCTGTCGTCCTTGATTCAGGGACTGATTCCTGGATTGGTGTGAATTAGAGCGGGAGGTTCTCATGATGCGATGGCTACGCCTATTGACCATTAGAGGATTCCTTAGTGTAGTGGGATTAGCTTCCCACAGACGGCGCCAATCTGTTGCGGGCTAGAAATTACGCGGCGATAGAGATTTGATTCTACGTCTTAGCGTTGTACGTATAACTAGCACACACAGAGAACACAGGATTTTTTACGTGGAAAACCCTAAAAAGGGAAAAAACCACGAGGCCTAGCCCAGTTGAAAATGATTCCACTAGATTTTGAGTCGGTTACAAAAGACTGAATCACCTCCAGGGGTGAACAGATTACAATCAACTACTTAAGTAAGGCGTCGGGTCCTCGGCAGGACGTAGGGACTGAATGTCGGGCCCTGAGTAGGACGTAGGGACTTAGTGCCGGGTCTTGAACAAGACGTCGGGTCTTTGGCAGGAAGTAAGGACTGAATATTGGGTCTTGGGTCTTTGGCAGGACGTAGGGACTGAACGTCGGACCTTAAAGTGGTGGTCCGGCGAGGTTTCCTGCGGTGGTCCGGCGAGATTCCTGCGGTGGTCCGGCGGTGGTCCGGCGAGGTTCTGTGGTGGTCCGGCGGTGGTCCGACGAGATTCCTGCGGTGGTCCGGCGGTGGTCCGGCGAGGTTCTGTGGTGGTCCGGCGGTGGTCCGGCGGCTGTCGAGGAGGAACTCCTTCCTTCTCTCTCCTTCTCTTCTCTTCTTCTCTCTCTTGCTTAGATGCCCTCTTGTGAAGAATGAGGGCTCTATTTATAGATTTTCTGGAGTGGCATGGTCCGTAAATAGGTGTGAGATCAAGGGCGAACAGGGAGTGGTCAAATGGACGGCTGATATTGAATCCTACGATCGTGCATCGTTCGTTGGACATTTGGAGGCCTTAATGATGTCGGAATTTAGTGATCTTGGGCTCGTTGGATTCGTCTCGTCGAGCCGTTCGATTCGAGTATAAGCTCGTCAAAATCGGAGACCGTTTGGTAACTCAAATTGCAGTTTGAACCTTCTAACAGCACTTTGAGCTCTTGATTTGGACTCATTTGGGCTCGGATTGGGTTGATCTTTGTGTCGTTGGGTTCGTATTTCCGAGACGCTCAGTTCGACAGTAAGCTTGCTAAAATCGGAGTTCATATGCTCCCGGATTTAATTTTTAAAGTTTCCAACTAGCTTTTGCTTCGAGATTCGTGCCCAATCAAGCTAATTTTGTGATGACGTATCAAAGCTCATATTTTTTTGCTTTAGTCTTGGATGTTCTTATCAGACATTTGCAAAAGGATAGAGGCTTTTTGTTGATGATATTTTTATTGTTTATAAGACTAAAGAGGGAGTTGAAGGTAAACTTGAATTATGGAGGTCAACCTTAGAGTTTAAAGGTCTTGGTTTGAGATATCCAAATTTCAATACATAGAGTGTAATTTTAATAGTAATCGATCTTGTCTGGGGATTGTAATTTTAATAGGAAAAATTCTATAAGATAGTGTGAGGCTTGCAATGTTTTATGGTGCAGAATGTTGGCCATTAAAAGAGAAGCATAATATCAAGTTAAATGTTTCATATGTGAGGATGCTCAAGTGGATGAGTGGCTTTACTCTTAGAGATAGAATGAATGTGAAACTAGTATAAATGTGAAAAGGTTGGAGTAGCTCCAGTGCCAGATAAGATTAGAGAGAGCCACATTAGATGATTTGGTCACATAAAACATCACCCTTTTGATGACTCAGTTAGGAGAGTAGATGTATTAGATTTGGCCTATGTTAAAAGAGGTAGAGGTAGACCTAAAAAGACTTTATTAGAAAATATTTGAAATAACTTTTTTTATTATATTTAAATGATAATTTCACTCTTAACAAGACATAATGAGGAAAAAGATTCATGTAGTTGACCCCACGTAGTAGAATAAAGGGTTAACATAATAGTGTCATTTGGATTTTTGATTGTTTGAATTTAGGGTTTTGGTTTGGAAGGAGGCAACCGGAGAAAATTTGTTTCAGGATATTTTAATTAAATGTTGATTATGAAATTACATTTATATTAAGATAAACGCATAAAATAGAACTAGTCAACTGAAATTTATATTGCTTCATTCTGAAATAAATTTAAGGAATATAAAACACACACTAACCCAATTTTGGACAAGGCTTGAAGCCAGCTTAGGTTCCGACATTTGTCTTCAGTAGAAATTGTTGTTTTAAAATAAAGTGGAGGTTATAATAATAATTTGATCATATCAACAAATCTTTGATTGATAAATGTATTTATTTGATAAAATTGTGAAAGATAATGAGATAAGTGTAATCACTACTGCATCATATAATCATTTGTGACTGACCCTTATTGGTAGTCCCAACTCAAATCAAGAGCTAGCAATGTTCTGGGTTGGTTGGTTTGGGGTCTGCTGGTGCGGCTGAGATTTTGGGTTTGGTTGGTTTAGCCTGGAGCTTCGGTCGGAGCTTTTGTTGTGTGGGTCCTTTGTTTCTTTTAGGTGCCCCGGTTGGGTTGTTTTGGTTCTCGTGTTTATTTTATTTGATTATTGTAATAGTTTGGAACAATGGTTCTTAGGTTTTACTTTAAATGTTATTTTTGGGGAGCTTATATTCCTTTTAAAGACTTGTAATTTTTTATCCAATTGAAGAGTAGACCTCTTTGTGGGTTAAAAAAAAAAAAAGAGCTAGCAATGTTCTTGTAGTGAGAATGCATGCAACTTATAGCTAGATAACTTCAAGTGTGTGATTATTTATTTGTTCTCTGCACTTATCTATAACATAATTTTCTCTAAAATACGTGCTTATTCTGGTGCTATGAAGACTTCTATGCATTGGCGTTTCTTACTTTCTAGTTAGGTCATAAGACAATCCCAAGAAAAACGAACAAATGAATTTTTTTCATTAATGATTGCTCAAACTTGTTATTTTCAGACATTTGTGGCATACCATCAATCACCTTGGTGATATCTCATTATTGTCAACATTTGATTTTTTTTTCCCGAACAAATTAGGGGATTTGAGCGTGAGATTGTTGTTAAAAATATTTATCATAATGTTTCCAATTTAAATTCCTCGCATAAAAAAAAAATTATTATGTGCTTGAGAAATTCAAAACTAAGATGATTGTAGTATTTGTTGATTCTTATACAAAAAGAAGTAATGTGTTGTCTTTGTTTTTGTCTTATGTTGATGGTCATTATTTGGTTGATTGTCTTCTTGTTGTTGGTGTTCTTTCGGTAGTGGAGTTTTATTTGATTGTTTGGTGTGAGGCGTGTGGGTGGCTGGGTTGTTTTAGTTGCAGTTGGGCTGGGTGGGGGGGGGGGGGGGGGGGGGGGGTGGGGGGGACTTATTCCGGGGGGCAGACCCCGCGAACCTGCCAGGGGGGGGGGGGGGGGGGGGGGGGGGGGGGGGGGGGTGGGGGGGGGGGGGGGGGGGGGGGGGGGGGGGGGGGGGGGGGGGGGGGGCTTATAAGTAATTGTTAGTATATATGTTGGGGGTCCAAGGGGCAGCGCCCCCTGGCAGGTCGCGGGGCTGCCTCCAGAATAAATTTTGATTTACTATTTCTCTTTGTATTTGGTTCATCATTCCCTGACAATAACACATATACACAATCTATTTAATTATATTAGGAGCAATTGCCTAAAGATTATAGTATTTTAATATTTTTAAGGGGACCAATTGCCTGAAAACTTTTATAATAAAGACTAAAAAATAGATTGAAAGGGGATAAATTATCTAAATAAGAGTATAATGAACAAAAAATAAATAAAAAATTTATGGGGGCACTCCTCTAAAGGGTTCCGCCCCTGTTTCTGGCTTATGTTTTGTGCATATCTCTATTATATGGTTGTTGTGATTTCTACTGGTACCTGTGAGGCTTCTACTGCTTCGTTGTGCTGGATTGGCTTCTTTGGATATTTCTTGGTGTTTTTTTATTATTTCATGGTCTATTGTAATATGTATAATAATTGGCTCATAGGTTTTACTTAAAATATTATATTTTAAGAGAGTTTTTGGTTTTTTTAAGGAACTGTAATTTTAATGTTTATGTAATGTGTAAAACCCTCAAATAGTTTTATCAAAAAAAAAAAAAAAAGTGTACTTGTTGATTCATATGATTATTTCTTACCCTTGCAACACTATTATTTTTAATAGTTAGCATTATCTAATAAATAAATGAGGCATTTGTCGAATTTAATATATGTCGATGATTTCAACATTTTATTTCTTTAAATTTTATTATAGTGTCACTGTCAATGTTCAAAGATCTTAATAAGGGTTTCTTTTGGGATAAATTTTTAACGATTTTTTTTTTCAAATGGCCGTCATAATTTCAATTATTTATATTTATACGATGAAATCAATATTTTATAACTAGATCGACTGATATTATAGGCATAAGAAAATTAATATTTAAATTTTCAGAAAATTAAGAAATTTGTAAATCCAAAATTATTATTAAATATATATTTTTCTCATAATAATTATATATAATTATTTAAATAATTACAGCCGCCCAAATATATATATTGATAAGCCTAGAATTTCTCCCTGTAATACAAATGGACGACTAAAAGGCACAATTATGTACAGCTGTTATGCTTGATATTTGATTAGTGCTTAAAAATATAATAAATCAATGTTTAGAATTAAAATGAATGAAATTTACCATTGAAAAAAAAAAAAGAACTTAAATTATAACTATAAGAAATAATTGCTCAATTTTGTTTAAGAAAATATTCAAAAATATTCTTAAGAATATATATTTTTTTTCTGAAATGGATCCTAACTATAGCATTTCTCAATGTAATATAAATGAAAGCCTAAAAAATGCTCAGCTCTTACATATGATATTTAATTAGCTTAAGAATATAATATATGAAAAAATAAAGCTTATTTTATAGGTAGTTTAGTATTTCTAGGTGAAGCCAGCTTGGTCAAGTATGCAAGATGGAACAATCTCAGATTTGTTAGGTAAGAAAGCGATGTAGATAATTTAAAAAAAAAATAAAAAAAGTCAAAATATTCTATTTTTTATTTAGATAAATTTAAAAGTACTAAATTAACTTTTTAAAAAATATAATATAAATTATTAACATGTTATATTTAACTTAAAATAGATCTAAAAACAACAATAACAGCAGCATCAAAGCTCTATCCCGCCACGTTGGATCGACTACATGCATTCTTTTTCTCCATTGTGTCATGTTAAGAGTTAAATTCTCATAATATTTTCTTATCTAAGACTTTTTAGATCTACCTCTATCTTTCTTAGACTTCATTTGAAATAATTTTCTATTTAATTTCTAAAGCAGCTTTCTAACATAAAAAATATTTGAACAAAAAGTTTTGTATTAAAAAACTAATTTAAAAAGTAGTAAGAAAGCTATCCTAAATAAAGCTTTAATATATGTCAAATCCAATATATCTACTCTCATAACCGGTTCATCGGAAGCAGGAGCTTCTGCTTCCAGCAGAACCAATCTCTCTTTTGAGGGTGGGTAAAAAAAATTGTGAAATGCATTATTTTATGTGTGAAATGCAAAGTTGATTTTTTTTTTCTTACAATTGGGTAGTTGCATTAATTGAATGTAGACAATATAATTAAAATGTTTATTCTTCTATTAAAAAAAGATTTTAAGGTTAGTAATTATCCACCTTAAACTCTTTCTAATTCGACCCCTAATCAGAAGACCGGTGTCTTATTTATCCTTAAAATAGGTCTTAAATGTTATAATTAGTTTTTTCTTCTTCTTTTTTTATAGACATGAGCCATTAAGATGAATTTACACACATATTATATATGCAAGCTTCGAATTCAAAACTTTTAAATTAGTAGTTAAAATTCTAATCAATGAAAAATTATTCTGTGCGATATTCGGACATGTCAGGAGGCTAATCCGGTCGTGCCACATCATCCAATTCACAATATATTGGATGATATGATGCATTCAGATTGACCTTCGAATATATTCAAACACCGCACAGAATAATCTCTCCTAATCAAAAGACCGAGATTAGCTGATTTTTTTCTAAGTTTTTAAATTGAATTCCCAAAAAGAGAAGGAAGCGTGGCTAGCTCGCCCGTTGTCATCATGTGCAAGAAGTAAACAACTCTGACATCTTAGATTTGCTTTGAGCTCTTAGTAGTACAAGATTGTCAACGCCTCTATGTAAGATTCGTACATCACATTTGAACTGTTTTTCTCTGTTCAAACAGTTGTGCACAAAACAATCACGTGTTCTCATGTAGATGTTTAATTGCAAGTATTTAAGAATATTTTAATATTTTAAATATAGCATAAATAAAATACTTTGTATTTTAATTTTATTAGATTATTTGATTAATTGTACTATAAGTTTCTAATTTTCTTATATTTAGTTGGTTAATGGTCACCTTTTGATTTTAATCATAGCATAATAGAGACGGTGTACATGTTTGATGCGAAACATGCGGATGATAGGGATAACACTGGAGACCATGAAAGCCTGGTTGGGGTTGTCAGGATGGGGTCGAGCTCAAGGATAGCATAATATCAAAATTGGGGAGCGGAGTGAGCAAGGTTTCATGAAAATAGGCATTGGTGATTGGCGAGAGACGATCGATGTGATTAATTCAGTAGCACTACATGAGTGAGAGAGACGATCAGGAGCATGATTTATGAGGAATGACCGAACAATGCAAGCAAGGTTCCACCAGGGTTTCGTGGGATTCCACAGGCCAGGGTTTGCTATATTGCTCCGAATTTATTCAATTTAGCTGAATCAAGCAAATTTAGAATTATAAAAAAAAAGACAAGTACTTGTTTTTAAATACCCTAAAAAAATATTTTGTTTTGATTCTTTACGAAATCAAATATTTAAAAAGTTAAAGGTCTTGCATTGCAAATGAAATTCACTTCTAATAGACTCAACCAAAAATCAAGTAATTTTTTTTTTCTTTTTTTGGGTGACTTAAAACATTTGTTAAAAAAATAAAATAAATAAAAAGTGTAATCATGAATCTCAAAAATATGACAATGCGATTAATATAGAAAAACTTGTATAACTTGTATAACTAATCATAGGGCCAAAATAAACACACAGGAATATACAAATGTAATCCAAAAAGCAACCGGTTGATAATAAAGAGAGTAAATGAGAACCAATTAACAAAAAAAAAAAAAAAAACAATACCTAAGCCACATCATATTAATCAGATTAATAAATTAAACATCTTCTCTAACAAAAATAGATAATATTAATTATTTTTAAATTATATTTATTTAAAAATAACTATAATAATTAAGAATTTGATCTCATTAAATTCGGATTAGGATATCGAGCTTTTTTTATTCCTTTTTGCCATCAGCGACTTTTTTATTTCAGAGAACTCTTCTTTCTCCAGCTCTCTCGTCAGTTATCCTTCTGGGTGACGAAGCTGAGATCATCTTTCTCAAGTCGCCAACAGCTCTCGAGTCGTCGTCTCTACTTTTCATCCATTCAACTTGTTGAATAGAGGAAGTAGAAAAGTACGGCAGGAATGTCAGACATCGGGTCAGCGATGTCTGCAACCCGTTTTTCTTGCTTCTAGGTTAGGTTTTCACTCTTCGATCTGTCCATCGGCTGGCTTTATTTAGTTTGCGGAATTGTTATAGTTTTTTTTTTTTTTGGTGCCCTTCGTCTGGCTTTGGCGTGGTGCGGTTGTGGACTTCTGTTTTCTTGTTTCTTTGATTTGATAATTAAAAGGGGGTTGCGTTCTGTGTGCTGTTTCCTGATTGAATTTTTGAATATCTTTGGCGTTTTGATTGAATGCTGTTTTGGTTCCTATTCCGTTGCTGAGTTTTCCGTTTCTTCTTTTTCTCTGTTTGGTTGATATTTAGGGAATTTCATTTTTTGAGTAGTTTTAATTGAAGGAATTTCATAAAGGAAGAGCTTTTAGGGTTCTCTCCAAGTGATTGGCTTTTAGTCAGCCATTGGTTTTGTTTTTTTCTTCCTTTTTTTTAAGATCGCTTTTTTTTTTTTTTGCGGTTATTGTGATTGGTGTGGCCCCCTGGAATATGGATTCAAAGCGGGAGAAGTCTGAAGGTGAGGTAAAGGAAGGGGGTTTCCGGTCGAAATTGAAGGGTTTAGGGAGCTTTAGTGGCAAGGATATGTTCTTTAGAGCTGATAAAATTGATCTTAAGAGTTTGGATATTCAACTGGAGAAGCGGTTGAACAAGGCTTGGAGTGAGGATAAGGTTGAGAACCCCAGGGAGGAATGGGAGATTGATTTGTCTAAGCTTGAGATTCGGTATGAAGTGGCTCGAGGGACTTACGGTACTGTTTACAAGGGCGTTTATGATGGACAGGATGTAGCAGGTACTTAATCTCATCTCCTTAATGTATCATTATTGTAGAACTGATTAATTGATAGTTATTAGTTGTGCATGTTGCTATGCTGCTGCTGCTGGTCTTTTTTTAATTTTTTATTCTTACAATTGTCGTCCATTTGAAATAGTTACGTGATTGGAACCTAGAAAATCTATAAATGTAATATAATTTTCTATGAAGTTTGTTTTGATGAATTTGCACAACATATAAATGATTTGCATGATAATATTCATTTTAAATTTGTTGTCAATTAATCATAGTTTTAAACCCATTACAGATGCGAACTAGAAGCGTGGAATTCAAAGTAGAGATTAGGTAATCGTATTTAAAATCTTTAAAGGTTTTCTACAAAACTCTTAAGAAAAATAGGGTCATATGCAGTCACGTAACTATTAAGTTTCAAATCCAAAAAAAAAGGATGCTAGTCCAATTTTCAATGTATTTGATTTGATTATATATTAGGAAGCATCAGCAATGCTTTGGGTTATTTTTCTTTCCACTCTTCCTTTTATTTTGACATCAAACACCTCAACAATACACTTTTGGACAGCAATACAGATATTGTTTCATAAGTTTTAATAGATGATGAAGTTATATCCACTACTTATGGCTGGGATTAATAACATGTTATGAATTGGTAGAATAGACCTGCATGTGATGACTTATGGATTTCCTTATAGGATGCAAACAAAAATATGCCAAGATTTATTTGAAGAATATCATTACCATTGGCCTTTTCTTTACTAGTTGGGGTTAAAATTATGAATTCAAAATTTCCATTTGTTTCCTGTGGAGTTAAAAGAATCATTTTGAACAACTTCTAACTATATGACCTTACGTCTACTCAATTTCCTTTTGGATTCCTAATACCAATTTTCTCAACTCATCTAACTGATGTATTTTTTTCCTTATTATATATGTTAAATTACCTAATTTTATTTAATAGATTTTGCTTCAACCTTTCCTCTAATATATATATATATATATATATATATATATATATATATATATATATATATATATATATATATATATATATCTTTAATATTATCATTTTTGTCACACACAGCTTAAATATCAATGATTTTTTTAATGGTCCAACATTTAGATCCATATAGCATCGATGATCTAATTGTTATTGTATAAAATATACTTTTAAGATTCTATGATATTCTCTTATCACATAAAACTCGAGGGGCACTTCTCTATTTTAATCATCCAGGATTTAACTCTAAAAGTTATATCCTCTTCTATATCTCAAGTTTTATGTATACCAAATGCAATATATTTAAACTTATCTCATCCAAGTATCACTTTATTTTTCAATAATATTGAATGATAATTTTTAATATTTTATCTAAAAAATTACATAGCGTATACTCAATTTTTATTATACTAATTCCGAGGCCTCGATTCTCTAAATATTTTCCCAACCGTTCTATTTTATTATTTATTCTATTGAATGTTCACTAATTAGAATTATATCATATGTAAAAAACATACACTAAGGTACCTTGCTTTGAATATTTTGTAAGGAACTCCATAACCTATACAAAAGGCCTTGATTTCATATTTGTCCTTGAGATACATTTATGATAATTGAAAACTCTTAGGCAACTTCACAACTAATTCTAATATTAGTCAATATCCCATCATACATATATTTAATAATGTCAATAAAACTTAGATCCACATTCTTAATTTAAAGCACCAAATCAATTCTTGTGGTACTTGATCATGCTTTTTCAAGATCAATAAAATTACATGAAGATTATCTTTTTGTACTCTTTACTTTTTCATTAATTGTTTTTACACAAAACTAACTTATATAGTAGATCTTCTTAGCATGAAATCAAATTAGTTATTTTAAATTGTTGTAACTTTATAATCATATACTCCAACATTTTGTCTCCAATAGCTTCAGTATACGAATCATAAATTTGATTTCTTTATAATCAGCACAATTAAACGACATCTTTGTTCTTAAATATTGGCATTAAATTGCTTCTTTCTCAATCATATGACACTCTCTTAGTCTTCAGAAAACACTATTTAAAATATTTGCTAACTAAATGATTCGATATCCTTTATAACTCCTCAAATTTCAATATATATTTTATTTAAGCCTAAAGTCTTACATTTATGCATTTTTTTAGAGCTATATCTATTTTATTTTATTTGGATAAATCTATTTTATTTTCAATGTCACCTCCTTATAGTAGATGATGTAGAGCCATAATTCTATTTGATTAGTTTTTTTTATACTCTTAAAATATAAATCCATAAGTGTTGTCCGATGATGTTCTGTGGTCATGTTTTTTTCTTGAAATCACCTTACAATCTTTCAAAAATATTATTTATTTCTTTCTAAGCTAGATATAAATTAGTTGTGGTTTGCTAACTTTAAGCAGCCAAGCATTCTTTCATTTATTAAATTGTGTTCGATATTGCAAGATCATATATTACTATGACATTGAGTATATTTTTTCTACTGTATTTCTATATCTCCAATGCCATAAACATTATGTATCCTCTTATGAACCATTTTACAAGAAACTTTATACCTATTTAATCACTACCAACAACTATCCTTTCTTCTATAGGTTTACGATGTAATAGTTCATTAATCTCTTTCCAGAATTAGTTTTTTCTACACCCAATTAGTTGGTTGACATCCTCATGATATAAACTTAAATTAAATTATCAAATTACTGGGCTCAACATATGATAAATAAGTTTTCTTTCTATGTTAATTTAAAAATGAATGAAAATATTATTTATATTTTTTTCGTTTCTTAGAAGTTCAGTCCTATCAAACTTGTTCCTCTTCTAAAAGATTTCATAAACATTGAAGCTCCAAGCCCACCTTACCTTTGTGTCTCTTGCATTGTGTCTATCTTTGAATCTACACTCACTTTGCTAGAGACTCTTTTCCTACCTTTTCATTTCTTTTATTGGCTCACTAATTGTCTTCATTTACGTCTCATGTGGACTTATCACTTATCTTATTTCATTTGGACGCCTTTTTTTATTTAAATATATTTTTTGTCGGTTACTTTGGAGTTAGAATATGAATCATTTGATTATGAGATTGGGATTTTATAATTTATTTATCTTTAATTATATTTATTTTTTATTCATAATTTTTATGAAATATATAATATATTAAATTCATGGGGATTTCATCTCCTCTCATTACTCAACGGTATTTATCAATTTTTTGTTGGATATTTTACATCTTTTTTGAAATTTTCTCTTCTAGAGTTCTATTTTGTGCTCTCTAATTTTGCTAGACATCTGGATGCTTCTTTCATTCTCAAAGCATCTATCCTTTAATGTAAGAATATTGGATCTATTGACCAAAAATCTTTTTTTTTTTTTGTGCATTAAAATTTAGTTTCCTGGTCAATGGCTATTAGATTAACTTTAAGATTCGTTCTATCATGAGATTTTCATCAGTAATAATCCTAGAACCACCTCAGGGCTTCTCGTGCCACTATTTATTTTCATAAAAATGATGTTCTTTACTATGACCTAGAATTTCAATTCTCATTAATAAATGGACCATTAGAGTTTCTCTTTTAAATTGGGTTATATTAGTTTTTGCATTAGAGCGTTTTCTTTTGAGGTGTATGTCAATTGATAGCACTAACTTGTTTGATAAGAAACTAAGATTTATACCAATGTTGATAAAAAATGGGTAAATTAAGAGAAAGTTATTGCAGCGTAATTTTCTCCTGTAGTTCATAATTCTTTTATGGATTTTGAGTACATAATTTCCTTGAGATAATTGGCATAAGTTTGACATCTTAATATTTAGTCAATAGTGGTTAGATTAATAATGGTGAGGTACTGAGGTTAGCTGAAGCCAAGAAATTTGAAGTGGGGCTTTAATATTACAACAACAACAACAACAACCTAAAAAGACTTGGTTAGAAAATATTAGAAATTATCTTTCTTTATTAGATTTAAACGAGAATTGGACTTTTAACATGACACAATGGAGAAAAAATGATTCATGTAGCCGACTCCACGTAGTGGGACAAAGGCTTGTTATTGTTATTGTTGTGGGGCTTTAATATTAAAAAAAAGGGCTCCTCTCCTTGCAGATCCTAATTATATGGATCATGATTTGCCTCGCTCTTGCAGCTTTAGTATAACTTAGCATGGTTTTTGCGCCATTACCCGATCTTTGTTTATTTCTTGCAAGCGGAAATATTAGTCTAAGCATCTAAGCAAATGTTGACAAACAGATGTTTCCATATGCTAGCTGCATTATGTACTTGTTATTGATGTTTTGTTGCATAAATACTTTCAGCACAGTTCCTCTAAATTAGTTCAAATTGTTTTTCACTATTGACCGGTATTTATTTTCCAACTAAAGTTTGACTCGGATCATTTCGTTTTCCTTGTTGTAGTGAAGTTATTGGATTGGGGGGAAGATGGCTATGCCACAGAAGCTGAAACAGTTGCTCTTAGAGCATCGTTTGAGAAAGAGGTTGCTGTATGGCATAAACTTGACCATCCAAATGTTACGAAGGCAAGCCTTCTTATGGACACATTCTCAATAGACATAAGATGTTATATTGTTTTATTTTAAAATTTTGGTTTTTCATCCACGTAGTGGGATAAAGGCTTGATTTTGTTGTTGTTGCTGTATAGAAATGATCTTTCTTTATTAGATTTAAATGAGAATTTGACTTTTAATAGGACACAATGGAAAAAAGTGATTCATGTAGCCGACCCCACGTAGTGGGATAAAGGCTTAATGTTGTTGTTGTTGTATCCATCTTTTAACACCCGTATTTCAGTTACAATTCAAATGCATGGGTGAGATGATAACTTCTTTTCTCTTTGTTTTAGTTTGTTGGGGCCTCTATGGGAACGAGTGAGCTCAAAATTCCACAAAAAAAATCACCAAGCAATGGCAGCAATACCCTCCCTGCTCGAGCCTGCTGTGTTGTTGTGGAGTATCTTCCTGGGGGAACATTGAAGACATTTCTAATAAAAAACAGCCGAAAGAAGCTTGCCTACAAAATTGTAATCCAATTGGCATTAGATTTATCCAGGGGGTGGGTGCACTATTATTTCAAATACTTATGATATGATATCTTAAATACTAATCAGTAACATAATTTTTCATCTTGTAGATTGAGTTATTTGCATTCACAGAAGATAGTTCATCGTGATGTCAAATCTGAAAATATGTTGTTGGATAGCCAAAGAAATCTCAAAATTGCTGATTTTGGTGTCGCTCGTGTCGAGGCACAGAACCCAAAGGATATGACCGGCGAAACCGGCACCCTTGGCTACATGGCTCCAGAGGTGCATAATCACTATATTTGTTCTCCATGCTTCTCCATAATCCTATCCTTGATTTAAGCTCTTTTAGGGTTAAAGACTACTTAATGAAATCTCTAATGTATATAGGTCCTTGATGGTAAGCCCTACAATAGAAAATGTGATGTATACAGCTTCAGCATTTGTTTGTGGGAGATTTACTGTTGTGACATGCCATATCCTAATCTAAGCTTTGTTGAAATCTCATCTGCTGTTGTTAGGCAGGTTAGTTTTCCAAATTTTTCTACTAAATATTTTCATTCACGCAAAGCAAATCTTACTGTTATTTAGATTTTGGATTGAAAATATTTAGATATCATAATAGAAACAAATAATGTGTTTATAATTTTTGTTCTGAATGTTACAGAACTTGAGACCAGAGATCCCTCGCTGTTGCCCCACTGCCTTGGCAAACATTATGAGAAGATGTTGGGATCCAAGTCCTGAGAAGAGGCCAGAAATGGATGAGGTTGTGAGGCTTTTGGAGGCGATTGACACTAGCAAAGGAGGCGGCATGATTCCAGATGACCAAGTTACCAAATGCTTATGCTTCTTATTTCCAACCCGAGGTCCTTAGTCTGTTCTTCTTCACCTCAACCTATGTGTTATTCTCTTCTCTTCTTTATTTGCTCGTCCTTTTTTTTTGTGTATAAATGTGATAGGAAACTTTTGAAATTTCCTTTCTGATGCCATCTCTTCTGAATATTGACAGTATTCAATCTTATATGATATCATAATCGTCTTACTTTTTTTTTTTTTAATGTTGCTGTGTCTCTGTGTTGAAATTATTTAATAAGAGTTTTTGAAGTGTGCTTTTGGCTTACTGCGAACGCACTGCAGCTTCTTCTGATCAGCCCAATTCCATTTTGATAACGATGAGCTTTTTAGTCATTATTTTTTGTTTTGAAATGACTATATTACATGATTAAGCTCAATTATGATGTTAGATGAATGATTTGCAACAGTTGAGCTATTAGTGGATGTCCTTTTGTCACATATTTGTACGAATTAGTTTTCATTATTTGTCTCAAGATGCCCATATTAGATTTCGTTTGGAATGGCTTTCTTGCTGTTTCTTAAAGCAGCTTTCTAGTAAAAAATTTTAATTTTATATTAAAAAGTTTCTTTAAGAGAGTAAGAAAGTCATCTAGGCTTTGATTGGGAAGGCTTTATTCTTGCTTTTTAAAATAAATTTTTAGTAGAAAAATATCTTGAATTTGATGTTTTTTTATTAGAAAACCGTTTTAAAAAACAGTACGAAAGCTGTCACAAATGAAGCCTTAGTCTATAATCCGTTGGTGCATCATCTGAGTTTATTTTCCAAATATACGACTCTTTTATCATTGCTATCAACATGTTACTGGTCTATTATTTAAAATTCATCATTTTGGATGAAATACTTATCAAAATTATTTTATCTTTATTCCAGAGTGAGTACCATGCAACCAAATAGTAATAATGATACAGCAAGATGTTTCTATGAAAATAATCAAAAATTTTTTTTTTCTATAAAATCAAGTTTAGCGTCTTTTAGTTTTAGGTATGAATAAATTAACTCAATTCAAGATCATAGTATCAAGATGGATTACTTTTTAGTGGAGATTAATAAAAGTATAAGCAGCAACTCGTCTTGATATGTTTGTTAAACATTTTAGCTATCAATCATGAGGTCTTGGTTTAAATTTTACGTGTGATGTGTGTATGAATTTGACTTAATTTAAAAAATAAAAATAATAATAAGGTTTACTATAGAGATATCCAAGTGGTTTATATAAATAAAGATTGTATTTTGTCACAGAACAGAAAAGCCAAAAAGCTGTGATCTCTGTGCAAGTCTGTAGATGTCAGTGGCTAAGAAGTTGATGGCAAGAAGCCATTGATTTTGTTTCTCCGTTGACAAAGCAGGCTGGCCATCAATTGTGTCGAGCCGTGGTATTGAGTGGTACCAAGCAATACCGAGTGCAGGATTGATGTGGCGTATTCTGCTTGATCTCTGAATAGCGTTTCACATCCATATAGAATAATTAATCTGAATAGGGGAAGGTTAGATTTTGAATAGAATGTTTTTGTTTGATTTAATTTAATTTATTAAATGATTATTTGATTTTTTTTGGATTATGATTAATAATTTAATTTTAAAATTTTTAAAATATATCACTGAAAATTAAAACTTAATTTAAAATGAAAAAAAGACTGGTTGCCTCTAATTTAATTTTTATGGAAGGTGAGACATTAATTTTTTTTTGCTGCTTTTTCATTGATATATAAATATTTATGTTGGAAAGTTGCTTTTTTGCATCAGAATATTTAAGTTAATTTCCACTTTAATTTAACAACCAATTTTATAAAATACTATAACCATCCTAAACAGATTCTAAAGCTTCAAAATTGATTAAATGATCATCATTATTAGGGTAAAATGAGTGAAGGAAGAAGGAAAAAACCTAAGTAAAATTGATTACAGGGCATGAGAACTCGGATTTATGAATAACTAGAATTGACTTTATTAGACGAAAGGCCGCGGGTTAGAGTCAACAAAATATTGATAAAAAAACTATCCCAAATGAAAACATAATCATGTATCAAATAAATCGTCTTCATAAGTCCATTTATTAGTTGTGATCCCACAAATTAGCTTCATCCAACTTCGACCAACATATAGATCATAGTCATTTTATGCTATAAAGAGATTCATAAGAAGCCATATGAAGACTAGCTTATTAAATATTGTCATAGAGTAAATTCTATAAATGGAAGATGATTCCTCCTATTAGCATCTCTCTCCTTACAAGGTCATGGTAAGGTAGACATCTTATGTGACAAACCATTGAAGACGGCTCTCTCTACTCTTATTTGTCACTGGAGCTACCCCAATCTTTTCATGTTTTTGTCTCTATGTGTAAAGCCACTCATCCATTTGAGTATCTACATCTTGCAACACATAGCTTAATTTTATGATTATATTTTAATGGCTAACATTTTGTTTAATGAAGCATTGTAGGTCTCACCACAATCTTATAAAATTCTCCATTAAATTTGACGGGTACTTTTCTATGACACAAAATAACAAAAAGCCCGATGCATTCAATGATGTCATAATATTTTTATATGAAAAATTCGTCTCTTTGGGAACATGTTCATCACAAATGCATTATGAAAATGATGATGGATACAAGCTGCATTGAGTCAAAGAAATATAAATCTCTTAGGATAAATTGCACAATAATAAGCGCATATTCTAGGGTTAGGAAGCTTTTGGCACTAAGCACTTAATAACCTTCAATTTTTTATTCCAACAACTTGTGGTTGTTCCAACCCATTTCTTCCTTACCTACAACCTTTTATTTTTTATTCCAACAACTTTAGGAAGCTTTTGAACTTATCATTACCTGTTAATTCATGTGTAAAAGTATATTTAATAATTAATATAGCTTGTTTAGCTTACCATTAAATCCTTTTGAGTGAAATTGATCATTTGCTCTTGTTGCATGTTGGAATATTTACGGTTGTGGAGAACTATAGTTTAGCATCCAAGATTTGTACGAAGATCCAACACACATAAAGATAAGAGTGAGAGGTGCAAGAGCTATAAGGGACACCAAGATTTTTATATGGAAAATCATGAAAATGGAAAAAAAAACCATTGAGCATGATCCATTTGAAATGATCCACTAATGTTTGTTGTTGATTATATAGTACATTACATAGTTGGATTTTGAAGAATCTAATATCATAAGAGTCATTTTCAAGAGGGGTCATAGTCTATTGGTGACGGTGGTCGAAGTGGCATGTCAATGGAAACCGAGTAGAGGCCTGGCCGTGGTGGGAGTCCATGCAGAGGTCCGATGGCGGTTGACATACATACGTTGATCTGGCAATGGTCAGGGTACAGGCGATGGTCTGTGGATGGGAGGTGGTTTTGGGACGGTCAGCGGCCGAATGGTTGTCTGAAGCAATGTAGTGGTCTTATGATGGTTCGACGGCTAGGCGGTGCTTCGATGGTGGTCAGGCAGGAGTCCGACTGAGATTGAAAGATGGTCAGTGATCTGATGACAATCAGTGGCCGAGCAGTGTTTTGGCAATTCTCGGTGGCCGGACGGTGGTCTGACGATGGTTGGGAGGAAGTTTTATGGAGATCAACAGATATGCGAAAGTTCAATTGTGATCGGTGGTGCGATGATGATTAAGCGGAAGTTTGGTTGAGGTCGGCAAATGAGCGATGGTCCAACGGCAGTCATTTACCCGTGGCCAGCGGTGGTTCATAAAAGCTTGCCTGCGGTGGTGCCTAGGCACAATTCTAGGATCCTCAAAGTCTTAGAGTCCTCTCCAATCTTTAGTAAAAGTTCCAAGCTCTACCTTCATGTGGGAAGTGGGGTTTTTGAAAGTGGCATGCCCCTTAAATATGAAGAAGATTTGGGTCAAATTCGGAGTGCTCCATCGAACAACCATTATTGATCCCCTCGATCATAGAGCATTTTTCAAGCATTATGTGGTCAAATGATGTCAAAATTAAGTGATATTGAGCTCATTGGATTCATCTCATCAAGCCGCTTAATTCTACTACAAGCATTCCATATTTATAGGTAATTTAGCCATCCAATTAATGATTTGAACCTTGTGAATATGCTTCAGCCCCTTAATTTGTACCTATTTGGTCTTAGATTGTACCTCTTTTCGTGTCGTTGGGTTCATCTCCTTGAGATATTCAATTGGACTATAAGTTTGTTGAAATTAGTGTCAAATGTTCTCGTATTTAATTGCAAAAATTTTCAACTTGAATATGCCTCGAGATTCGTGCTGGATCAAGGCAATTTTTTGGTGACATATCAATTCTATTCTTCTAATTAAATTTGAGATTTGTACGCATCTTACTTTGGACTGTTTGTTGAGTGCTTTAATTACAAATAAAGAATTCTTGATTTCTAGTCTTGTGTAGGTGATGTGTGTGTTTAGCTTAATTAATCTAAATGTAAAAATAATAATAATAAATTGAGATCTATATATTTTGTCTGAATTGATGTTGAAATATTTTAGACCTTTTAGTTGGATTATAATACTTAAAATTAAACTACCATTTTATATTGCAGTGCATTTTTTCTCATAGAAGGATAATGTTTTATCCTTTTTTAGTAAAATTATGCATGATATTCTTATACAACAACTACAACAATTCTTATAATATATGAAAGTCTATTTAAATTTATAAAAAAATATCTTTTTGGCTAATTAATCAATATATTTTTAACATTAAAATATATTTTAAATACCATACTATCATATTCATAAAATATATTATACAACTTTTATTTATAGATCTCATTTCTTGTAAAATTATGGACTTTAAGTTCCTTTTATTCGGTAAAATTATGGACTTATATATTATACACGATATCCATATGTAAGATACCAATTGTACCCGGTTTCAAACCTTAAACCAGAAATATTAAAAATTATACTATTAAATATACAAATAATAAATATTAAAATTTTTTATTTTATTTTTCAAAAAAAATTTTCCAATAGAAATTTTAATAAATAAAAAAGTCATATTAAAAGTAAAAATTATACTTAAATTTTAAAAAATATTTTTATAGTTTAAAAATACAATATTTAATAGTTATTACTAAATTAAAAATTGTATCTTAGTTAAAATTTTGATATATTTAAATTAAATAATATTTTTTTATATTTAAGAAATTTTTAACATATTTATTATTAAAATACATACATTTAACATCTTAAACAAAATAATTTAAATAAATAAAATATCAATTTATTTTAAACATTTTTAATGAATAATTTAAATAAATATAATTTAAATTGAATAATTCAAATAAAATTTTAATTAATTATTATATTTAATTGAAACTAATAACGTTATTCGTATATGTAGTTTAAATTATTAAATATACGTATTTTAATAAGATATCTGTTAAAAAAATTCTTAACGATAAAAAAATTCTTATCTTATTTAAATATTTCAAAAATTTTAAATTAAGATGCAATTCTTAATTTAATAAAAAATATTAAATATCGTATTAAAGCAACCAAATTAAAAAACAATAAACAATTATAAAGTTTGAAATCGTATTTTGACTGTCTCTTTAAAAAATCGGAATATATTTTTCTGATCGGAATTTTAATTTTCGATTTTATTTATTTCTAAATTTTAGAATTCTTAAGCTCAAATTTATAATAAAAATTATTAAAAGCTCATTTATAAAATTTCGCCTTTCGGCGTCCTCTATCACCTGAAGGAGCCGAAGAATCCCGCTATAAAGCCGGCGATAGCCGAAACGCCGCCATCGCCTGTATTGCTTGCTCTCTCTCTTATGGGTTTGGGGTTGAGGGATCCATCTGCAGCGATGAGGGATTTTCTACAGCAGGCCGGTGGCTGTGCGGTGGTGGACGGCGGGATGGCGACGGAGCTCGAGGCAAATGGCGCCGACCTCAACGATCCTCTCTGGAGCGCCAAGTGTTTGTTCAGCTCTCCCGATCTTATTCGCAAGGTAATTGCTCTTTTCCACGATGTTTTCTTTTTCTATCTTTTTTTTCCAACTATTATTAAAATTGTGAGGACGACCAACACTCGATGTGAATTTGATTGATAATAATTGCCTAATTGGTTTATTCGTGCGGTCAACGTGAAGATTTTTAACTTTAGTAAAATGTGCACTTGTGGAGTTTATGGCTTCGTTTTTTTTTTTGGGAGAAATTTTATGGCTTCACTCACTTTTCTTTTTTAGTTTTTTTGTTCCCCTTTTACCTTCCATAAGTTGGAAGTGGAATCGTTAGATGGTGAACCGATGAGCGGTTTTGTTTTATATGATTTCATAGTGAACGCTTAATTTGTTCTTCTTCTCATCCTGTCAATTTGATGTACAAGATTGATTGGCATTTACTTGTTTTCATTTTCCTAGAAAGTGGGCAAGGCAGTGAGTAAGATGCCATTAGTATAACAAGCTAATATCTGAGCTTGAAAGGTTCTCAACCTTATCCTCACTCCAAGCCTTGTTCAGCCGCTTCTCCAGTTGAATATCCAAACTCATAAGATCAATTTTATATGCTCTAAAGAACATAACTTGCCACTAAATTTCCCTAAACCCTTCAATTTCGACCGGAAACCCCCTTCCTTCACCTCGCTTCAGAATTCTATCTCTTTGAATCCATATTCTAGGGCCACACCAATCACAATAACCGCAAAAAAAGCGATCTTAAAAAAAGGGAAGAAAAAACAAAACCAAATGGCTGACTAAAGGCTGACTAAAAGCCAATCACTTGGAGAGAACCCTAAAAGCTCTTCCTTTATGAAATTCCTTCAATTAAAACTACTCAAAAGATGAAATTCACTAAATATCAACCAAACAGAGCAAAAGAAAAAACGGAAAACTCAGCTACGGAATAGGAGCTAAAACAGCATTCAATCAAAACGCCAAAGAAATAATAAAATTCAATCAGTAAACAGCACACAGAACGCAACCCCCTTTTAGTTATCAAATCAAAGAAACGAGAAAACACAAGTCCACAACCGCACCACACCAAAGCCAGACGAAGGGCAACGTCATCCAAAAGCTCAACTCGCCAAGAAAAAGAAAACTATAACAATTCCGCAAACTTAATAAACCCAGCCGATGGACAGATCGAAAAGTGAAAACCTAAAGAAACTTAATAAACCCAGCCGATGTTGAAGACTTCGCTGACCCGATCTCTGATATCCCTACCGTACTTTTCTATAGAGCTGTCAATAATGGACCCGACCCGAACCGAAAATTTCGGGTTAGGGTTGACCCGAATCCGAAACGGGTCGGGTTCGGGTCTGAAAAATTGACCCGTTTGCAAAACCGGGTCGGGTTCGGGTTGACCCGGAAACCCGGGAATGACTCGATTTGACCCGGAATAACACATAAACCCGGCTTCCGGACCCGCATCAGCCCCGCGTGGCCGCGTCGAGCAGTCCCGCGTCGCGTTAGCCCCGCGTCGCCCCGCGGCCCCCGCGTCAGCCCCGCCCTGCGTCGCACCAAGCCCGCCTCAGCCCCGCGTCGCGCTGCCCCGCCCCGCGTCGCACTGCCCCGCCCCGCGTCGCACCAGCCCCGCGTCGCCCCTCCCCCGCGTCGCGCCTGTTGCCAAGGTTGAAACAAGCGGCTTCGGGTTGACCCGAACCCGACCCGAACCCGAAGTGGGTCGGGTTCGGGTCCAGGAAATTGACCCGTTTGTAAAAACGGCTCGGGTCGACCCGAATCCGAACAGTGCCGGGTCAATTTCGGGTTTGACCCGAACCCGACCCGTGACCCGAAATTGACACCCCTACTTTTCTACTTCCTCTATTCAACAAGTTGAATTAGGGGTGTAAACGAGACGAGTCGAGCCGAGTATTTGTCTTATCAAGCCTGGCTCGTTTAATCCTTAATGAGCTTGAGCTCGAGCTTGTTTGAAAAGCTCAAGCTCGAGCTCGTTCGAGAAGCATCAATGCATGTGATGCGTATTATTATATATAAAAATAATTTTATAAATATAATATATATAATTATATCGAGTAGCTTGGTAAGCTTTCGAGTTGAGTTCGAACTCGATCTCGTTTATTTTTCGAGCTCGATTGTAGGCTTGAGCTCGAGCTCGAAGCTCGATAAGCTCAGCTCGCGAGCTCGTTAACAAGTCGAGTTGGAGCCGGCTCGGCTCACTTACACCCCTAAGTTGAATACATGAAAAGGAGAGACATGGGACTGAGAGCTGTTGGCGACTTGAGAAGATGATATCACCTTCGTCACCCAGAAGGATGACTGACGAGAGAGCTGGAGAAAGAAGAGTTCTCTGAAATAAAAAACTAGCTAATGGCAAAAAGGAATAAAAAAAGCTCGACATCTTAATCCGAATGTAATTAGATAAAATTCTTAATTATGAAATTTATTTTGACATAAATATAATATAAAAATAATAACTTAAATATACAAAGAAATAGCAGCATTGCTAGAATGAAACATTTTACAGTTTCTTTTTGGACTCCAATTATATTGATGAATTAATTAAGTTTGAAAAAAATATTATCTATTTTTGTTAGATAAATTTTTTTAATTTATCCATCTGATTAATATTATGTGCCCTAGGTATTTATATTTTTTTAGAATAATTTTCTTAGAAAAGGAAAATTTGGTTCTCATTTATTTTCTCTCTCTATTTCCGAGATTAATCACATTATCGTATTTGTGAGATTTATGATTACGGTTTTATTTAATTCATTTTTTTAAAAAGTGTTGTTAAGTCACCCAAAAAAAAAAATTACTGGATGTTTGGCTGACTCTATTAGAAATGAATTCCATTTGAAATGCAAGACCTTTAACTTTTTAAATGTTTGATTTAGTAAAGAGTTAACACAAAATAAAATTTTTTAGGGTTTTAAAAAACAAGTACCATGCCTTTTTTGGTGTGTTCCAAATTTGCTTGATTTTGCTAAATTGGGCAAATTCAGAATAAATAATTTAGCAAAACCAATAGAACCTCGTGAACCTTTGTGGAACTCTGGTCGCATCATTATTCATAATTCATGCTTTTTATTAGTCCTCTCACTCATGTAGTGCTGGTAGAACCACGCCAGCCATCTCTTTGTGAACTTGATTGCCTTTGGTATCTGAAAGTGAAGCATTAAGATGGAATGAACTTGTTGTGGGACCAAAAAGAAAGTGATATGCCCTCGATAAAAGGGGATAATTGTTATCGTTAAATTTTATATTGATACGGACAGAGGAAGAGGGTTTTGATTCATTGAGATATGAATGCTTAGCCAATGGATTGTAGGTGTGAATGTGGTGAATGCAGTTGCGACGTAAAGGAGAGAGCGAAGGAATATGAGTTGAGAGATCAGGAGTAGGATTGGGGGGTAGGGTCTATTACAAGAACAATCTTGTTTTGATAACATCTTAGAGAAAATCTCTTATTATACTATTTACTGAATATATGAGCCTATATATATATGCATACTAGAAATTACAAAAAGAAAGAATAAAGAGAATATCCATGATTATGAGAATATAAAACCATATCTTCCTAATGAAATATTCTCCTACTATGACATTTCCTAATACATCTATGCCCATAATAGGATATTTAAAGCATATCTTCCTAATTGGAAATTGTTATATATATATATATATATATATATATATTGTGAATTGTAAGAGAGAAATTACAAAATATGTGATTTGAAGCCATGACCTTGGAAAACCACTGGACCATGGCTCCTTTCACAATATAACACTTCCAAATATAACATTTCCTAATAATCTAGGCCAACAATAGGCTGTCTACCTAGCTATGACTATCATGAAACTTCTTGTGCTATTGGAGTTCAGATCATGTTTGAGCTAAATCATCATACGTTTATGCTTTTATGCTCTTTTATTGTTTCAATGACCAACTTGCTAATGCCGTAGCAGGTTCATTTAGACTACCTTATGGCAGGTGCAAACATTATAATTTCGGCATCCTATCAGGTATTATGCTTTTTGTCTCCATGATTATCTCAGCATTCAGCATTTATTTGTAGGCCACAATTCAGGGCCTAGTAATAAATTAGGGCTTCTTTGCTTTTTGTAGGCCACAATTCAGGGTTTTGAAGCTCGAGGCTTTTCCAAAAAAGAAAGCGAAGCATTACTGTTTAAAAGTGTCGAAATTGCTTGTGAGGCGCGTGGTATATTTCAGAGTAGTTATCGAAATGGACCCTATACTGTAGGTGCAGATGAAGCCAGTTCAAGAAAACAGCCTATTCTGGTTGCAGCTTCCATTGGAAGCTATGGAGCTTTTCTAGCAGATGGTTCTGAATATAGGTGAAGAATTGTTTAAGCACACATCGTTTCCATTTTAGTTTTATATGATAGTTTTATATATTATTTGTTAAAATTTTAATCTTGTCTGATTCTTATTTTGACGTATTATAGTGGACACTATGGAAAAGAAGTAACTTTGCAAACTTTGAAAGATTTTCATAGAAGAAGACTGCAGGTGCTTGCGGAATCAGGTGCTGATCTGATTGCTTTTGAAACAATTCCTAATAAAATAGAAGCTCAGGTACGTCGTGTGTACGATGTGGTTATGGGTGGTTCTTATGCTGTATTTTTCTCTAGTGCTGCATTAGTTTTATGCTTGTTTATTTTCTATGGACATCATCTTCATTACAATTAGTTCAGATTCTAAACCAACCACTGCTAGTTTGATAATTAAGTGGTGCTGCATATTCAATAGACTAGGTTGAGAACTCTATATGGCTAATATAAAGCAGTTTAGGCTCATTTTTTGGGGCTGTTTGTTAGCACTCAAGATTTGATTTAAGTAGGATTTTGTAAATCCGTTAAATCCAAATTTGGAAATCCTGAGAGGCCTAAATCTTGAAAACTATTTGGTAATGTTCATGATAAATCCTATTAAATCACATGTGACTGTTTGGCTATAGTGAGAATTTAACGAGCGGGCTCTTCCTATCGAGCCAATGGATTTCGTAAATCCACAAAAAATAGGATTTCGGAAATCCGGGATTTAGCACGAAAAAGCGGAATTTTCCATCTATGGCGGCTTATATTTGCCGTGAAATTTGTTTTTGCATTTTAGGCTGTTTGACTGGTTTTCGCTCAAATCCGCCTCAAATCTGGCCTAAATACTGCTATCAAACAACCCCTTAGGGTTATAAAAAGGCAAATAAGAAAAGAGATGCTAAACCAACCACTGCTAGTCTGAGAGTTAAGAGGCGCTGCAGATTCATTAGACTATGTTGAGAACTCTATATGGCTAATATGAAGGGTTCAGGCCCATTTTATGGTTACAAAAAGGTAAAAAGGAAAAAGATGCATCGGCTGCAGTGTTGCCTCTTCTGGTTTATTGTTGAGCTGAATTGTTACCGTAGATAATATTGTTTTTGGTGTTGGAAACAATATTGATCAAAGCATGAGGAGAACTACACAGTCATGCTATCCATTTCAAATTTCCTTTAAAAGTGCTTTGCATTTCCCTTCATTGTTCATGGTATTTCAGTCCAACTTGACTACTGAAGCCTATAATATTTTATTTATGCAATGTTGCAATCATTATACTTGCAGGCTTATGTTGAACTTCTCAAAGAAAATAACATTAGGATCCCTGCTTGGTTTTCTTTTTCCTCAAAAGATGAAAATGATGTCGTTAGTGGAGATTCAGTACTTGAGTGTACTGCTGTTGCTAATGCATGTCAGAACGTTGTTGCAATTGGTATCAACTGCACTCCCCCAAGATATATCCAGGGACTAATTCTCACCATTAGGAAGGTACGTGTTTAAACGAGCAATCCTCATGCAAGGCTCAGCAATACTAAATATAACTCATTTGGTTGCTTCTTAAAGAAAATAACATTAGGATTTTTTTCTTTATATATATATATTCTCATTAATTCAATTTCATGTATGTTGGAAAAGTATTGTTTGCCATTAAAATTATGCCAGGTTTTTGCTAATTAAGTTTGTTTTATGTTCACAAAGTAAAAATATATTTCAAAAAAATGTATTTTTCATTTTTTCATGATCTACAAATTCTCGTATTATGCCATTTTTGTGAGGTCTGTAAATTTGCTTTTGATTGATTTAATCTAGCTTAGTACTTTGTTAAGGCCGGTCCTGCATGGCTGGTCTTGTAGCTGGCCCAACAGTCAGGGGGCGGACTAGCTACAAGGGGTGGAGGGGCTGAAATTTCGGCCCCCCCTGTGGGGCATAATAAACCAATTATTCTATATGTTAGGAGGAGGATTAAAGAAGGAATGAATGAAGGGAATTTGAATTCAAAAGAGGGAGGGAATAAATTAAGGCAAGAGATCTTTTAGGGCTAAATTGGAGGGAAGAGTAGGGGCTTATATAGGGATTATTATTATTTTTTGGGGGTTATGTTTTATTGAGTTTTCTGTTGTAGTTTCTTCTGTGAAGGCTTCCTAGCGGGGTCTAGGTTGATTGGGGGAGACAATTTACCTTTCTAATTGTAGAATGTTTGTATTTTTTGTTTCTTGTTAAGTTATTAATCAAAACAGCAGAGCCATTTTTTCCACCAAAATCTGCTGTTTTTTACTCTTTTTTTCTATGGATTTCCTGATTTCTTGCTATTGTTTACTGAAATTGACTTCAAGGCGTATCAAATTAGTATCAGAACGGTGTCTTGGGTTGAAATTTAAAGTCACTATTGCTGTTTTTTACTGAAATTTTTCCACCTTGTTGATTTTCGCTATTGGAGGCTAAAATCTGTGAATGAAAGCAAAGAAGATGGAAGCTTTGGAAAGTGAGATGGAATAACTTAAGGCTGAGATGCAGGAGAAACATTCCGAGATGGAGGAAAGATTTTTTGGAATGGAGGGAAGGTTTTCCTCCATGGAAAGCCATTTTGGAAACATGGAATGCATGATTAAAACATTGATCGAGATGCAATGAAAGACTTCGCTAGCTACTCCTAGGGCTGATTGGAAAGGGAAGAAAGTTCAAGAGTAGGATGATGAAGGGTAGAGCTTTTTTCCTCAAAGATCACCCCGAGAGAAGGGCATCAGGGTATCCGGAAGAATGGGTAGCAGAAAGAGGGGAGATCAAACCCTTTTGGAGACCACCCAGGCATGAAGGGAGGTGGACCAGAGGAAGCAATGGTGGGGCTGAAACATGGGGTCTAAATGCGCCAAGGGAAGAAGGGAGAAAATTACACCACCACTACACGGGAGGAACCAATGGTGGAAGAAACCATTGGGGTATGGATGCTAGATGGAGGTAGCTAAAGACGTCGTTCTTTGAAGTGAAGGGTTCTTAGGGTTAGGTATGTCGTTGGAACATTACTTTGCGATCAACGGGCTGACGGAATGGGAAAAACTCATGGTGCCAGGTCTATGTTTAGAAGGGAAAGCCCTAGCCTAGTTTCTAATGGAGGGAGGCTAGGTATCCGATCTAAGCATTGGGAGAATTTAAGAAGTGCTTGTTGGAACGTTTTCAAGTCATTCGGGAAGGAGACTTTCACGAGCAGTTCTATGCCCTAACTCTGGAGAGGACAGTTATGTAGTACCGGGAGATGTTTGAGCTACTGTCAGGGAGTCTGAGGGGAATCTCCAAGGAAGAATTGGAGGGGAATTTCATGAAGGGGCTTAGGGAGGACATACAGATAAAACTCAGGATATTGAGACCTAGAGGGCTGAAAAAGATAATGGAGCTAGCTTAAAGGGTGGAGGAGAAACACAGATGGAAGGCCAGCCGGAGCATGGGAGGAGAAATTATTATGTGCAGAGTTTGGACTGGAAGAACCGTCTGGATTGTTGTGTATTTATTGAGTATTTACAAATACTCAGTAAATACACAGTATATCATTAAAAATTTATAAAATACTCAGCGAATGCTCACAATATACTCAGTAATACTCACAATTGAGTATTTTTTTGAGTATTTACTAAGTATTTGCAAATACGCAGCAAATACTCAGTAAATCTAGACGGTTCTCCATGTTCAGACTCCGCACGTAATTATTTCTCCCCAGGGGAGGGGCTTATAGGAACACCTTTACTATCTTGGCACCGAGGACCCAGATGGTGTCATTTCAGAGGGAGGCACCTAAGGAGGAGAACATTGGAGTTCATCCCAGAGGCAATTTTAAGAGTCTCATAGAAGTAGAAGTACAAGACATGCGGATGAAAGGGCTATGCTTCAAGTGTGATGAGAAATTTACACCCGGGCATAGGTGTAAGAATCAAGCCCTTCATGTCTTGATGGTCTTTGAGAGGGGGGAGAGGAGAGCGGGGCCGAGTTGGAGGAGGGGTATATATTAGAGGAGACTAAACAATTGCATTTGGATGTGGCGGAGGTGTCCTTGAACTCTGTGGTGGGATTTACTCAAAATCACACCATGAAAGTAAGGGGATAAATTGGAGAGCAATTTGTGAGTTATGGTGGATAGTGGAACCACACATAACTTCATCTCAAAGGATAGTGGAACCACACATAACTTCATCTCAAAGGATAGTGGAACCACACATAACTTCATCTCAAATTCGATGGTGGACCAATTGAGGTTGAAATTAGCAAAGATGGAAGGATGTGAGGTGATGATGGGCACGTACAGGCAAGATGATAGGAGCTGGTGGATACATAAAGTGTTGATGATGACCTTGTAGGGCATTCAGGTGGTGGAAGATATCCTTCCCTTAGAGTTGGGAAGTACGAATGTGATTCTAGGGATGAAGTGGCTATGGACTATGAGGGATATGAAGGTGAACTAGAAGCGCTTGACCATGGAAATACAAGTGGAGGGGAAAAGGTAGTGTTTCAAGGGGATGCCTGCTTATGTAAGGCCATGGTCTCTTTAAAAGCCATGCTCAGGACAATCCAAGGTGCATGTGTGGGATATTTGGTAGAGTTGTAAAGCATAGAAGGGGTCCATGAACAAAAGGAAAGTAAAGTTTCAGTGGGGGCCCAACAGATTCTGCAGCAATATCAGAATGTATTTCAGTCACCGGTCGAGTTACCACCGCCTCGAGAGCACGAGCATGCCATCAAATTGAAAGAAGGGGCTTCTCCCGTTAGTGTCAGACCGTACCGTTCCCCCAGATCTAGAAGGATGAGATAGAGGCTAATCAGGGAGATGATGGAAGTAGGGATCATCAGACCTAGTGTAAGTCCTTTCTCTAGCCCAATACTATTGGTGAAGAAGAATGATGATAGTTAAAGGTTCTGTGTATAACTGTAGATTACAAAGCTCTAAACAAGGAAATGGTGCTAGATAAGTTTCTAATTCCTATGATAGATGAACTCTTGGATGTGCTATTTGAAGTTGTGATTTTTTTTTTCAAATTGATTTGAAGTTGGGATACCATCAAATTAGGATGAAGACAACATATGTGCACAAGATGGCCTTTATAGCACATGAAGGGCACTACGAGTTCCCGATGATGCTTTCGACGTCACCAACGCTCCTGCCACCTTCCAGAAATTTATTAATCGAGTGTTCTAGCCATACCTCTGAAGTTTTGTCCTAGTATTTTTTGATGACATTTTGACATACAGCAGGGCAGAGGCAGAACACTAGGAGCACTTGAAGACTGTCATAAAGACATTGAGGGTGCATTAGTTGTTTGCCAACTGAAAGAAGTGCCCATTTGGGCAATCACAGGTGGCGTATTTAGGGCATGTGGTGTCCAAAGAGGAGGTGTTAGCTAACTAGTCCAAGATTTAGGTCATAGTGGACTAGCCTCTTCCTAAAAGCTTGAGAGAGCTGCAGGGGGGTCTTAAGGCTCACCGATTACTACCGAAGGTTTATGAAGGGATATGGTACCATAACAAGGCCTAACAGAGCAATTAAAAAATGATCATTTCAAATGGGGGGAGGAAGCAACTCAAGCTTTCCAGGAGTTGAAGACAATGATGATTAGTTTGCCTATGTTGGCACTTCCAGATTTTAGGAAACCCTTTGTGGTGGAGATGGATGCATCAGGTAATGGGCGAAGAGCAGTACTTATGCTAGATCAGAGGCTTATTGCATACTTCAGCTAGGTGCTCACAACCAGGGCAAAGCTCAAATCTGTGTATGATCGGAGCTAATGGCGATCGGCTTGGCTATTCAGAAATGGTGGCCTTATCTGCTGCGGAGATATTTCATAGTCAGGACAGATCAGAGGAACCTGAAGTTTTTGTTGGAACAACGGATAGTCACTTAGGAGCACTAGAGATGGTTATCCAAGTTACTTGGATATGATTCTAAGATTCAGTATTGGCCAATAATAGAAAACAAGGCAGCAGATGCCTTGTCCAGGAGAGTCGAACGCCCTTAGTTGGTGGTCTTGTCAGTACCATTGATGATAGATTGGGAGGCATTAAGACATGAGAATGAGCTGAATAAAGAGTTGAGGAAGATCAGTGAAGAGCTATTGTAGGATCCAAACAATCATCCAAGTTATGAACTGAAAGAGGGTCAGATACTGTACCATGGGAGGTTTGTGTTACCTTGAACCTTGGGGTATATTCCAAACTACTACAAGAGTTCCATGGCAGTGCGATAGGAGGGCACTCCGGAGTTCAAAAGACACATAGTTAACTATCAGTAGAGTTATATTGGGTAGGGTTGCGTCGTGATGTAGAGAACTGGGTAGCCAAATGTCATGTGTGCCAAAGTCATGAGTACTTAGCTATGACTCCAGCAGGGTTACTACAACTCTTAGCCCTACCGGAGAGGGTATGAGAGGAAGTGATGATGGACTTCATCGAAAGGTTACCACGATCAGAAGGGTTTTCAGTGATCTTAGTAGTAGTGGACCGTCTTATAAAGTATGTACATTTCATCCCTTTAAAGCACCCTTACACCACAGTCACAGTGGCCACTGTTTTCATTCAAGAAGTGATATGCTTGTATGGGTTTCAAGGACAAGGCGTTTCTTGGCCACTTATGGAAGGAGCTAAATTGTTTATAGGGGGCAATATTGAAGTGAAGTACAACCTACCACCCTTAGATTGAAGGTCAGATAGAAGTGGTCAACCAGAGTGTAGAGACTTACTTGAGATGCTTTGTATCTGACACACCAAAGAGTTGGGCTAGGTGAATTGCATTGGCAGAATATTGGTGCAACACCTCATACCACTCAGCAACAAAGATCACTCCATTAATGATTCTCTATGGGAGAACCCACCTCACTTGATTCATTACAGCGGAAACACTACACTAATGTCCAGTGTAGAGTAGTAAATAGAGGAGAGAGGGGCAGGGTACTAGTGGAGCTTATGTGGCATTTGTTGAGAGCCCAACAGATCATGAAGAGGAAGGCAAATGGTCACAGGAGAGGTAAATTTTGAACCGAGAGACATGATTTACTTAAAAGTGAGATCCTATAGAAAAAAAAAAACTTAGCTAGAAGAAGGAATGAAAAGCTAGCCCCATGGTATTTTGGGCCTTATGAGATCTTGGAGCACATTGGAGTAGTAGCTTATCGATTAAGGCTACCATCATCCTTAGCTTTGCATCCAGTCTTTCATGTATCGCAGTTGAAGAAGGCAATAGGGGAACATGCACCATCATCACTATCTCCAATTTTGACAAAGGACATGGAGGTTATGTTGGAACCCCTAGAATAGCAGGTGTATGTAGAGGGGAGACGGGGCATAAGAGGTGCTAATCAAGTGGAAGGATTTGCTAGAGCATGATGCCACTTGGGAATCATACAGGACAATTAGGAGATAATTCCCAACTTTCCACCTTGAGGAAAGTGTGTATTTTTGGGAGGGGAGTATTTGTTACGGCCAATCCAGTAGGACCAGTCCTGCAGTCGGCCCAGTAACCAGGGGGCGAAGGGGCTGAAATTGCGGCCCCCCTTGTGGGCCCCAGTAAACGAATTATTCCATATGTTAGGAGGATTAAGGAAAGAATTAATGAGGGGAATTTGAATTCAAAAGAGGGAGGGAATTAATTAAGGCAAGAGAGATCTTTTATAGTTAAATTGGAGGGAAGAGTAGGGGCTTATATAGGGATTATTATTTTGTATTAGGATTATATTTTATTGAGTTTTTTGCTGTAGTTGCTTCTGTGAGGGTTTCCTAGCAGCGTCTAGATTGATTGGAAATGACAGTCTACCTCTCTATTTGTAGATTGCTAGTTTCTTTTATTTTTTGTTAGTTATAAATTGAAATTAACCACTATTTCCTTCAAATTCTGTTGTTTTCTACTGTTTTTCTGTGGATTTCTTGTTGTCGTTTGTTGAAATTGACTCCAATGCATATCATTACTTCTACAAATCAAATTAATATATTACTTTTTAAGTGCATTTTGATCACCAATTTCTCTCCATATTATGTCAATTTCTTGGTTTAGTTTTGATCCTTCCCTTTGCAAAAGTTTATAAATGTGACTCTGAAAACAATTACTTGCCTTGTTCCATCAAGCAGTAAATATGATATTTTTAGTTGTTTTTTTTAACAGTTTAGTTGAGATGGCCCTGCTCTTGCCATTGAATGCTTAGCCATTTGTATTGGCTTTTTTTTTTTTTTTTTTTGACAGGCGACAGATAAGCCAATTGTAGTATATCCTAACAGTGGAGAGCGATATGATGCAGATAGGAAGGGATGGGTGGTGAGTTTATTTAATCTTGCTAATCGATTCCTCTGCCCCACCTTCCTTTTGATCAGCTGAATAAACTGGCATATTACATTTTTATATTTTCTTGTGAAGTATTTTATGGTTATTTATCTTCTGTGGAGTGCATCCCACGAGCAGAACATGAAACAAATACATTACATATGTATGTAAGACTTGTAGACGTAGTTTATCTATAGTTGATTATTCTATAGCATCTACCATTGCTTCAGACCTTAGTCTTTTGTAGAGTATCAAGGTACATGAGATTATTTGGTTTAATCTCATATAATATAGTTGAAAATTTAGTTGATAGATGTACATATGTATTTGTTTGAGTCAGGTTAATCAAGTCAAATTATTAACTTGAACTAGGTTTAACATGTCATTGATTGTGAACCTTACAAGATTCATAATATTGAGATACTAAACTTGCTCAAGAGGCTTATAAAGTCACTTATTCGTCAAGGCTATTCGCCAGGCATCATCTCACCAAGAGTACTTATTTTATTTTTGTCACGACCCGGCCCGGCTAGCCTGAAATAATGGGGCGAGAACAATCGGCTGTACGGAAAGTACATATAAACCATAAACATTAAATTCATTTCTTTTCAACAATAAGACATAAACTTTATCATCTATATACATTATTAAAGAACCCGTCACCAACGAACCACTAAAAAACATCAATTTGAAAGTTCCAAAAGTATCCTCAAACCACTAAAAACATAAACAAAAACAATTATATAAACTCAAATAAATTGTTCATATACAAACTACTAACTCAAACTCAAAACAGTAAACATAAAAACCTCTCTTTCTGCGGTCCTCTACGACGGTAGGTGTACTGTCGTCTCGTAGCCATCACTTATCTCCTAAAAAATATTTCCAATAATAGATGAGCCAACACTCAGCAAGTTAAAAACATTTATCTTAAATTCATGAAATATTTTTCTTATCTTTCTTAAACATGTCATTAAGCATGAAACAATAAAAGATCATAATAAACATTTATATGCATAAATTTATAAAACATTTTCAATAATCATTTCTTAAGATATATATTTTTTCCATATCATTCATTCTTTCTTTTCCATAAAATTTCCTTTTCTTAAATCCTTTCATAATAATGTATAAATTTTATAATCATAATATAATAAGCACCCGTCCCAGAAGTAGTAGAATTTTGTACTGATCATGTACATAGTCATTTGGCCATTTCCTTTACCATTTGGCTCCGAAGAACCCCATTACCATTTGGCCTTTGCAAGCCCCTTTACCATTTGGCTCCGTAGAACCCCATTACCATTTCGTCACTTTCAGATCAACATACACATGCACTTTATAGTACTTATTTTCATCAAGGAGACTAGAAATTATTCAATACCTCATATGGTCTTCAATTTTTTTTCGGATAATGAAAACTTGGTATCTCTTATGCCTTAAATTTGTTTAACTAACTTGAATATTTTAAGTAACATGTCATACATATAAGCAAAGATTGAAAAGCTAAAGCAATAATAAAGAATTCAGGAACATTAACTTGTAACATTTTTAAAAGTGCGAAAATATTTAATTAAATTTTATAAACTTAATTTAAATGTAATCACCTACCTTGCAAGTATTGAACAACCACCACAACGCTACACAACGTTATTTAACCACGTGTCGTCTCCTTAATCCACACCTAAGGATAGTTACAATTGAACTAAGCACACATCACAAATATTTTTAATAATTAAAATAATTAAATTTCTATTTTCGAAATTATTATAAATCCAAATTTTAGAAATCCTTAAATCATGAATTTTCATCATAACATCAAGCTAAATATTTTCCTAAATCATAATTAATAATTAGGTTAATTGTTTTCGGATTAAAATTAATTAGGAAATTACTAAAAATGAAAATTATCACAAAAATTCAAAATTTTGTTTAAAAATCTTCCTAAGGCCCTTAGAAACAATTTTTGTAAAAGCACTTTAAGGAAATTTGATTTTAGGTAAAAGCCCTAAATTTTTATTTTCCAAAAATTTCTCCAAAAACTTCGTTTCTACCGTTAAAATGCTCCCCTAATCCTTATCTATTGATTCTGTAAAGAAATTTTGGAAGAAAATTGGAAATTGTAAAAAACCTAGAAATTTCTTTTCCAAATAATTTGATATTGAGAGGGATTTGATTTAAAATAATCGTACCTTAAGATTCCACTCGTCGTCCTCTTTTATTTGCACTAAACTCTTCGTCGAAAATCGCTGCCGGGGCCACCCCCAGCCGAGCCCGCCGTCCGCCCGTTCCGCTCGGTTCTCTTGACTAGGGGTGCAACCGAGTCAAGCCGACTCGCGAGCCCGCTCAGACTCGACTCGATAACAGGCTCGATGAGTCGAGCTTATCGAGCTCGCGAGTCGAGCTCGAACATGAGTTCGAGCTCGACAGCTAATAGAGCTCGAGCTCGAACATAGGTCAGACTCGACTCGTCGGCTCGACGAGCAGCTCGATGGACAAATATCATGGGAAATCCAAATATCGCGGCGGGAAATCGAAACAACGGTAGTGCACGCCCGGATCAACGGCGGACGAGCTCGGGGATGACGGGTGTACGTGACTGCGAGCTCAGGGCAATGAATATCGACGACATAGCTCGTCGGATCTCGAGACGTTGGTTCTGGACGGCGGACAAACTCAGGACGACGGGTGGCGCAACTGCGAGCTCGATGACGATGGACGCGATGGCGGACGAGCTTGGGATGTCGGTTTTCGACGGCGGTTCTTGATGGCGGATGAGCTCGAAATGTCGGTTTTCGACGAAGGATGCTACGACTTTGGGAGACGAATCTCGACGGCAGACAGATGACGACTGACGAACTTGATGACGACCGACGAGCTCGATGACGACGGACGCGATGAGGAGGGCGGAACTCGGGTCTCAAGACGACGAATGTTACGACGGGCCGGACAACCGAGCTCGACGAGACGATATGACGACGAGTCGAGCTCGAGCTCGGATTTTGATTGTCAAGCTCGACTCGAACATCCCCTGGCTCGAGCTCGACTCGACTCGTTTGCACCCCTACTCTTGACTGAACAAAGGAAATAAGGGAAGGGGGTTTTGGTTTTGCTTATTTAGAGAAATTGGGTTTGCCAAATGACCTAATTGTCCTTAAACAATTCCGGCAATTCATTTGCTTAGGAGTAAAACCGGTATTTAAGGACTTCTAAAATATTTATCTCTCAAAATATAAAAAATTAATCATAGGTTATATACATCAAATTGATCAGAATTTTACGTAGAATTTTATAAAATTATTTTCGTCGAAATCCGTTAATTTTGAATTTTTTCGCTTAAGTTTCGTTGCAATGCATCGAAAAGTGTACGACGACATACGATCGTAGTTTTTGGGTTTTACAATTTTATTTTATTTTTCTTAGCTCACCAAGAGTAGTTGTCTGCGAACTAGTTGCTCTTGTTAGGAGAACTTGCCCATTCTGGAACTCACTTGAGGTTCTTAATTAGTAGTAGTTTGTTATAACTCATAATCGCCTGTTACACAAATACCTATAGTGGGTTCATTTATGTACTTTCTTTGTAATCTTGTAATGTAGCCAATTCTATAAGATAGACCTTTTATCCCCACATATAAATAGGATGTCCCTGTTCGTGCGCAGGCATTAGATCATGCCATCTTAGATTAATCCAAATCTGTCACATTGAAGTCTCTATCTTAGAATATATATGTGATTCTCCTCATCTGTTTATCTCTAAATTGCCTTTGTAGCTACGTTTGATTTGACTCTTCTATCAATGAGTTCAACAGTGTCTTTTGCAAACTAATTCATTGAAAGAATTATAGCGACTTAGCCTTTTCTCTCATCTAGGAGTGTAAACGAGTAGGACTGAGCTCGAGTCACATCTAACTCGAGCTCAACTCATCTAATCAATTGTGGGCTTAAACTCAGACTTGAAATCAAGCTCTAGTTGAGCTTGTGTATTGAGCTCTATTGAAGTAATTTTGTCATCATCAACGGATTAGAATATTTTGTAATCAGTATGGCATAGAAAATAATATATTATCTCGAATGATAAAAATATTATTTCTCTATTGACTCAATAATAAAACTCATAATTTTATATTTTTAACGGAGATTTTCTCTTATTCAATGTTTGGTTGAATATGTTTATTTTATTATTAGGTATGGATGTCCCATAGGTGCAAACCCGGGGTGTAAGCCCCTATGATTAATTACTTCTCAAATATTTATTACTTGAGAATACTTTTGATTAAATTAGTAGTTTCTTTTATAATCATTAAAACATTGTCTAATATTTGATTTTTGAAGTTGAGAAATTCTTATTCAAAGATTTGGTATTGGGGAATTTCAAGAAAAATGTGATCGACTTTAAATTAGATTTTAGAAATGGAAGTCAAATGGAGAAAAAATATAAGAGTACTTGATTCTGAGGAAACTCAGAGATACTCAAACTATCCTATGTTAGGCTTTAATTTTAAAATTAGAATTTTGTTCGAGTTAACCAATTTAATTTAGAATGTTGGGGTTTATATTTCAACAACACGGGTAGGAGGAAATGTTCGGAATGTGATGGCTTATGAGGTGACTGGAGTCAACAACAACCTCAAATCATAGAGCTAAGATGAGGACTACTAAGGGGTAGTGCTTCAAACTTAAGTCTAATGGAGTGTTCTACACCTCACATGAGGCATAAGTCTGTCCAACCTCTAGATTTACAATCATGCTCGAAAAGGGCTACTAGCTAAACTCACCTAAATGCTTTATAATTATAAGGTTCAATCTCAATGCGTATGCAGATTAGAGAGGTTTTGATTTAGAGGATAATACTTATAACTTGACTTTTAGAGATATCTCATAATGTGGGTGTGCATATGCTAATTTGTTGAATATATATATATATATTATCTGGTCCTTAAGTGAAGGCTTTTTATATATGATACATTGGTCATGCATGATTATTTTAATTTTGAAAAACTTAGCTCATAGAGTGAGCCATGCAAATTTTCTTTTTTATTTAGAAAATTGATTATCAATTTTAGATTATTTATATGTTAATTGATTGAAAAAATTAGTTTTGTCCTAAGAGCCTACCGCATAAAAAAGTTCAAACCAGTACCACTCGAAGCAAGTGAAGAAACCTAGGAGGTATTGCCTAAGGCTATCAGAAGCCTCAGAATATGGTCGAGGTGGTACTGCCATCGGCCTACCCACGATTAGCTGCCTAGAGCTAGCAGCTCTTAATGTCAAAATCACATTATGGACACTCAACAATCCTATGTCCGTACTAACCACAGCGAAAACATATTCCTGATATTCAATATTGATCGTTGTGTCTCCTGCCACACTGCTGACTTAATTGGGCTCCATTGACTGCACCCCCATAACTAGCAACACTGCCTCTATCAGATCCTGAAAGAACTATTATTGACGGTCCCCTCCTAAACTTAGCAAGTCCAAATCCACTCTTTTTCCCAAAATAACTACTTCTAACTGTCTCACCACCAAATCTCTTCCTGCTCGCAGTCCATAGTTACTACACTGCTAGCATATCTATCTTTATTCTCTTCGCCCTCTCGACAAACTGAGCAAAGTCTATGATATCCTGTGCCAACAATGGCTGTCTCAAAGCATCTCAGAGTCCCTCCATAAATCGGTAATACTTCTCCTCAAAAGTGCCAACTAACTTTGCAACATACTTGGAGAGAGCAGTAAACTTTATTTAGTACTACATCACCAACATGCTTTTCTTAATCAACTTCAGAAAGAGCTCTGTAATTGTCTCATAGAAGATGGAGGTACAAACCATGTCCTAAATGTCTCAGCAAACTCATCCCAAGTAATCAGGGTATTTGCAAGATCCTGAAACTTCTCTCTGTTGGCCCAACCACCAACGCTCTGCCTCATCATCTAATAAAAATGCAGGTAATGCACTCTTCTTTCAGGAGGATAATGCATCCCATACAGAGTCTTCTATATCCTCATCAGCCAATCCTTAGCTGCTCTAAGCTCAATAACACTTAAAAGTTTAGGAGGATGTTTAAAGAGCAGTAAACTTTATTTAGTACTACATCACTGACATGCTTTTCTTAATCAACTTCAGAAAGAGCTCTGTAATTGTCTCATAAAAGATGGAGGTACAAACCATGTCCTAAATGTCTCAGCAAACTCATCCCAAGTAATCAGGGTATTTGCAAGATCCTGAAACTTCTCTCTGTTGGCCCAACCACCAACGCTCTGCCTCATCATCTAATAAAAATGCAGGTAATGCACTCTTCTTTCAGGAGGATAATGCATCCCATACAGAGTCTTCTATATCCTCATCAGCCAATCCTTAGCTGCTCTAAGCTCAATAACACTTAAAAGTTTAGGAGGATGTTTAAAGAGCAGTAAACTTTATTTAGTACTACATCACTGACATGCTTTTCTTAATCAACTTCAGAAAGAGCTCTGTAACTGTCTCATAGAAGATGGAGGTACAAACCATGTCCTAAATGTCTCAGCAAACTCATCCCAAGTAATCAGGGTATTTGCAAGATCCTGAAACTTCTCTCTGTTGGCCCAACCACCAACGCTCTGCCTCATCATCTAATAAAAATGCAGCTAATGCAACTCTTCTTTCAGGAGGATAATGCATCCCATACAGAGTCTTCTATATCCTCATCAGCCAATCCTTAGCTGCTCTAAGCTCAATAACACCTAAAAGTTTAGGAGGATGTTTAAAGAGCAGTAAACTTTATTTAGTACTACATCACTGACATGCTTTTCTTAATCAACTTCAAAAAAAGCTCTGTAATTGTCTCATAGAAGACGGAGGTACAAACAATGTCCTAAATGTCTCAGCAAACTCATCCCAAGTAATCGGGGTATTTTCACGATCCTGAAACTTCTCTGTGTTGGCCCAACCGCCAGCGCTCTGCCTCATCATCTAATAAAAATGCAGCTAATGCAACTCTTCTTTCAGGAGGATAATGTATCCCATACAGAGTCTTCTTTATCCTCATCAGCCAATCCTCAGCTGCTCTAAGCTCAATAACACCTAAAAGTTTAGGAGGATGAATCTCCTGAAATTCTACAAATATATATCCATGTCATCAGATTGGGTACCAACAATTCGTGTGTGAGCCTCACTAACTAGCTATGCTACTATACCTATAATATGAGAAATCACCTCAGAACTGATCACAAGAGCGTACCCTGAACCTGAGCTGCTTGACTAGAACTCTGATCATTGGTTATATCTGGATATGGCTGTGGTGGATCATTCATCTTAAAACATTGAACACGACAGAATGCAATACATGTATATGAAAATAAATAAAATGGGAGCCCAAACTACCCATAATCATCTCACTCTTCTACTAGTTAAATCCCGTGACTCTGTTACAATTCACTTCTCCAAGTTTACTCTGATGCCAAAAAATTTGTCACAACTCAATTCGATATGACCTAATATCACACAGGTCCTACCGTGTCCGATTATGATAAGACTGACCCCAATGTCTGGTTGGAAAAATATTGAAATAAAACTTCCAATTTATATACTGCACATAATCACAATTGAATGCAATATAAAGCGAAAGATTATTGAATCTCAACATGATTTTCTATATATCATCCAAAAATATATAATCTGAAAGCTATATACAATATCGTTTGAAAACGGGGAGAATAACAAAATAAAAGTCAAGCCTATAAAAATCAAAACTAACCAAAACATATCTATAGCATAAATCAGAGTTTGCTATCCACAATACTCAGCTCACACCTTATCCTTCTCTAGGCTTGAAAATAAAAGCAAAATTAGGGATGAGCTAACATGGCTCAGTAGGCTATCGCAACCTAAAACAAAAATCAATAACTAAAACCAAAAGAATTCTGAACTGAATCATTTATTGAAATTAAATACAATTAAATAAATATAAAAATTAACTAAATTATAAGGAAACACTTTATAATGATTATCAGAAAGCTCTTAAGCTCAAATTTTTATATATTTACCAATATCTCACCTCGGCACCCACTGACATTGGCATAACAAAATCTCATCTCGGTTGCCCACTGGCACCCGCATAATATAATTCAACCTCGGTCATCCACTAGCGTCGGCATCACAACACTTCAGTAACAGAATCCCACCTCAATTTCGCTTTGATGCTGGCATTACATCACATCATATTTTTTCACATTTTTCAATGTATTTCATTAATAAAGTATAATTGTACTGAATTCAAAAATTGTCAAAATATCTTAATGGTAGGCAACATAAATATTACTGAGCAAAAATTCACAATTTCAAAACATAACTAAATTACCAGAGATTGTGTAAAATATCATTCTGAAGCTTTAATTGAATTAAAGCACTATTTTTAGATGTCAAAATAAATTTTCGAGTAGGAAAAGAATTGTTAATCTTTTAAAATCATCATTTGAAAAATTTTCAGAATATAATCAAAATGTTCATAATCTCATTCTCTATAACATATAAAAAGTTACACGGTAAAAATTTTATAAAAACAAAATTATCCTCGTTATTCGGTAACAAAAATACAAATTTGATAGAAAAATGCTAAAAATATTAAATTATTGAAAATTGAAATAGGTAAAACGTAACCTATCTTGAGACGAGCAAATTTCTTAATTTGGTCAACAAATGAAATAGGTAAAGGTACATCCTCTTGCAAATGTCTAGTGAGAACATCCATGACTAAAGCAAAAAGATATTCTTCTTGTTGATAAGACTAGAGAGGGAATTAAAGGTAAACTTGAATTATGGAGGTCAACCTTAGAGTCTAAAGGTTTTCGCTTGAGTAGATCTAAAACGGAATATATGGAGTGTAATTTTAGTAGTAATAGACCTAGTGAGGGGATTATGACTTTGGGCGATCAAGTCATTAATAAGAGTACACGTTTTAGATATCTTGGATCTATTGTTCAGAGTGATGGTGAAATAGATGGGGATATTATCAGCAGAATTCAAGTTGGATGGTTGAAGTGGAGGAATGCATCGTGCTTGTTATGTGATAGAAATGTACCCCTCAAACTTAAGGGAAAATTCTATAAGATGGTAGTGAGGCCTGCAAAGCTTTATGGTGCCGAATGTTGGCCATTAAAAGAGAAGCATAATACTAAGTTAAGTGTGGCAGAGATGAGGATGCTCAGGTGGATGAGTGGCTTTACCCTTAGAGATAGGATACGAAATGAGCATATACGTGAAAAGGTTGGAGTAGCTCCAGTAGAAGATAAGATTAGAGAGAGTCGCCTTAGATGGTTTGGTCACATAAAACGGCGGCCTTCCGATGACCCGGTTAGGAGAGTAGAGGTATTAGATTTGACTTATGTTAAGAAAGGTAGGGGTAGACCTAAAAAGACTTGGTTAGAAAATATTAGGAATGACCTTTCTTTATTAGATTTAAACGAGAATTTGACTTTTAATAGGACACAATGGAGAAAAAGGATTCATGTAGCCGACCCCACGTAGTGGGATAAAGGCTTGATGTTATTGTTGTTTATTGGTCAACAGATGAAAATTGCTCTATGGCTGCCAAAACTAAGCTTTCTTCCTTGCCTCTCTTTCTTCTCAATTTTCCCAAACCCTTTGTTGCGAAAAAATGAAAGGGAAAATGGGATTAAAGACATTTAATTAATCTATTATGCTTTTAGATTTTTTTAATAAAATAATAATATAATCATAATATTCTAATTAATTTTTAGAATAAAATTTTTAGAAATTCTATTAGCGATTCCAAAAATTATAGAAAAATATTCATAAAATAGTTTATTTTATTTAGAAAATTTTGATGAAATCATTTTATAAAACGGACATCTGATGGTCCCGAAACCTCCACTTGTCCTGACAGGTGCTAATTTTTTAAGAAATTTCATTAGTTCTAAAAAATTATGAAAAAACTTAGTGACACTAAAATACTATAATATATTTATGGCGAAGACGGTTTGCAATTTGGACTTATAATGACTCCTGAATAAATTCTTAACTATTGTAGGTAAAAATATATTTTTCATTAAGTTATAATAGAGGCAACCAATGGCTTCTAATCAGATTCTCTGGATATAATGATCAACGATCGCTAGTGTTGGTAGACTAATATGTATGGTACACCCAGGACGATGGAACCATGGGATATTGATCGGATTTACTTCCATTTCTCCAACAACCGAGACTAAAACATCTAACATTGTTCATCCTTAATCGAGAGTTCTTTCTTACACGCTAGGAGGGGTAATTAACTATGAGTGAGTGCGATCATAGGAAGTAAGGACCCAAATCTAACTAAATCTTGACACCACAATGGGGAAAAATTTAGTTAACTACAATCTGACTTAAGGGGAATGAAATCATATCTCTGTAAAGTGGGATTCATGCCGATGCATCGTTTTTCTTGAGCCAACACATAGTTTATAATTTTGAAACAATCAATTTAGAATTTTTGTGTTCAAAGATGAAGTTTTCACTTGCTTAGTTTGGATTAATTAAGTATGAGATGGTCAGATTAGAATTCTATGCAAAAGAAAAGAGCTATTTGTTAATTTTGGTTGAAATAATTAGGCTAAAAGGGTTGCTAGCAATAGGGGTGGCAAAACGGGTCAATGAGTTGGGTTTGAGTCTGACCCAAAATTGATCTTATCCGAATCCGCTAGCAACCCAATTGATTCAAACCTGACCCGATAATCCATTTTGATTAAAAATAATAATAATAATTTTTTAACACTAGATTTTAGATTAATGAATAAAAAATACAATTATACTAACAAATAAAAATATTTAGGAAAAAAGTAATTTAGATGGATCATTTCAGAACAAAATCAGGTTGGTAGGTTAATCTGAACCTGATCCGTTTATTAAACGGGTCAATCCAAACCTAGATTGTTCGGGTCGAATTGGCGAGTTGGGTCATTTTTTTGACACCCCTAGCTAGCATTTTCTTAAACACTTGAAGAGATTGCTTAGAAATCTCGAAAAGTTCATGAAAACTTCGAACAAGGAGAGGTTAAGTAGTTATGATTCAAATTGAATTTGGTTCAACTTAAATCAAGACAATCTTATGATACGTCTATGGGTAATTAGATATAAAGAGGATTCAAATTGAATTTGGTTCAACTTAAATCAAGACAACCTTATGATTCGTTTATGGGTAATTAGATATAAAGAGGTCCTACAGTTCATGTAGTAAAATGCTTGGAGCTTTGGAAAGCTTTAAAGTACCACTCATGAAAAGAAAGAGAACTCCTAAGAAGAGTTCCTTTTTTATTAGAATATTTTGGATTCACTTGAAATAGGAAATGTCACTTGTCTGACTTTGAGAGGGTCTTAAGGTTAATTTTGGTGTGATGTATGACTTTGGAAGCGCAGAGCAAGTAATTTGCATATTTAGAAACTTTTCATGTTTGAAAAATATTAAGACAAGTTTAATTGATTTCAATGACTATGGGGTACGAAACATAGACATTTAAGAGTTTTTCAAAGGCTGCATAATAGTTTTATAATTATTGAAATAAATTAAATTTAGTTAAATATTTTTCAATCATCTAAAAGAAATAAAAATCCTAACAAATGTGAGACTTCTATAACTCTAAGTTAATTTTGTCATTACCATAGCAAGGAGACAAAATGCAACTTGTAATGAGTTGGACAAGTGCCTGGCCATTTGATTTAGAAGATCCAGCGGCTATGTACTACCTATGGTTTAATATAAGTGGAAGCGCAACTTGTATGGATTAAAGCAAAGTGCGTAGCCATTGGATATAGGTGCGTAGTCATTGAAATCAAATGGTCATGAACAAGTGAACAACCTTAACTTTGATATAGGTGGAAGGATTATCAAACCCAAGTTTGATAACTCGACGCTTTGTGGTCCTCTTAGATTTTTAAATAAGAATCATAGGACTTCTACAGATTAAAGTAAATGACAACAGAGTTGTGGGTTAGACAATGTCAACAAGGGTCATCTATTCTGACCTAGGGCTTGATAGGATTTTCACATACATTTTTTTATTTTTTATTATTGTTATTTTTTTTAATTTTTTCACATACATAATCATGATGGCTAGTAGATCTAGGTTTCCTAAGTTTCAAGAGTTTTACCTCATTGAAGCTAGTGTTCAGTGGTTGCGTTAGGTAGTCGACAGCCAGCGTAAAACTTGTCGAACAATAATGACATGAATCCTTTAAGAAATTGTGTTAATGCTAGGGCGTCCCCTGGAAGCGACGCGCTGTATGGCCTGAATACAGTGACAAGTGTGCAAGGGCCGTTGCACCGGCGTCCGGGTGCAGTGTTAAATAGGCAAAGGTTCCCACATCAAGGACGGATGTGGGCAAAGAAGCTAGTCCATGAAACTAAAATTAGGATATGAACTTGGAATATAGGTTCCCTTACAAGAAAATTAATGGAATTAATAGATATTATGATCCATAGGAAATTAAATATTTTGTGCATTCAGGAAACTAAATGGGTTGGAGAGAAGGCTAAGGAAATTGATAGTTTAGGATTTAAACTTTGGTATTCGGGTAGGAGTCGTACTAGAAATGGTGTAGGTGTTATTATAGATAAGAGTTTAAAGGATAATGTTATAAAAATTAATAGGATTGGAGATAGAATTATAGGTTTAAAGATTGTTGTTGATGATAAGATTGTTAATATTATAAGTGCTTATACTCCTCAAGTAGGTTTGGATATGAGTTCTAAATTAAATTTTTGGAATGACTTAGAAGAATTAATACAAATGATACCTCTTGAAGAAAGAGTTTTTATTGGAGGAGATTTAAATGGACATGTTGGTAGAGAGGTAGATGATTTTAAAAGCATTCATGGTGACCATGGATTTGGAACGACGAATGAAGGTGGCAAGACCATATTAGATTTTTATTTAGCTTATGATTTTTCAATTGCTAATACCTTATTTAAGAAAAAGAATGAGTATCTCATCACTTATAAAAATAGATATAGTACAACCAAGATTGACTATTTTCTTATTAGAAAATTAAATCGTTTAGATTGCAAAGATTGTTAAGTTATTCCGAGTGAAAATTTATGTACCCAACATCGATTATTAGTTTTGGACTTTAAGATAAATGGGCATAAAATAAAAAATAAAGTAAAATGATTTTCTAGGATTATATGGAGGCATTTAAAGAATATTAACAAAAATATTTTTGGGAATAAGGTTTTAGATCTTAAGATTTTGTCTGTGCATGAGGATGCTAATGTTATGTGGGGAAAAGTGGCTAGTGATATTAAGAATATTGCAAAAGATGTCCTTGGAGTATCAAAGGGACAAGCTCCTCATAGTAAAAATAGTTGGTGGTGGAATCCAAATTTGCAAGAAAAGATTAAAAATAAGAAGTTTTGTTATAAAAATTGGTTTAATTTTAAAAATTATGATAATTGAAAAATATATAAAGTGGCTCGTAAGGATGCTAAGAGAGCAATATGAGATGCAAAGACATTAGCTTTTTATTGATTTATATAATAGATTAGATACTAAAGAGGGAGAAAGATTTATGTATAAGTTAGCCAAACAAAGAGATAGGAGTAGTAAGGATTTAGTTCAAGTGAAGTGTATTAAGGATGAAGATAAAAAAATACTTTTCTTAGAAGATGATATTCAACAAAGATGGATGAGATATTTTGCTAAACTTTTTAATGAAGATTGTGAAATAAGATTGATTATAGTGACCTTAGCACCCTAAATGAAAATAAAGATTTCTGTTTTTATCGGCGTATTTGTAAAACTGAAGTTGGAGAGGCTTTAAAGAAAATGAAAGGTGGAAAAGCTGTTGGACCTGATGATATTCCAATAGAGGTGTGGAAATGCTTAGGAGATGAAGGACTTTCATGGCTTACTAAACTTTTTAATACTATTTTGAAGACTAAAAAGATGCTAGATGAGTGTGTTAATTCCTATTTTTAAGAATAAAGGTGATGCACAAGATTGTGCGAATTATAGAGGTATTAAGTTAATGTGTCATACTTTAAAACTATGAGAGCGAGTTATGGAGCATAGGTTGCGTCATGATACTAATGTTTCTCAAAATCAATTTGGATTCATGCCGGGTAGGTCGACTATGGAAGCCATACATTTATTAAGAGGTTTGATGGAGAAATATAGAGAAAATAAGGAAGATCTACATATGATATTTATTGATTTAGAAAAAGCATATGATAAAGTTCCAAGAGAAGTGCTATGGAGAGTTCTTGAAAAAAAAGGAGTCAATAATGCTTATATTCAAATCATTAAAGATATGTATGCAGGAGCTATTACTTGTGTTCAAACACAAGGTGGATTGACCAAGTATTTCCCTATTTCGGTTGGGTTACATCAAGGATCAGCCTTAAGCCCATATCTTTTTGCTTTAGTCATGGATGTTCTCACTAGACATTTGCAAGAGGATGTACCTTGGTGTATGCTTTTTGCTGATGATATTCTTCTTATTGATAAAACTAGAGAGGGAGTTGAAGGTAAACTTGAATTATGGAGGTCAACCTTAGAGTCTAATGGTTTTCGCTTGAGTAGATCTAAAACGGAATATATGGAGTGTAATTTTAGTAGTAATAAACCTAGAGAGGGGATTGTGACTTTGGGCGATCAAGTCATTAATAAGAGTACACGTTTTAGATATCTTGGATCTATTATTCAGAGTGATGGTGAAATAGATGGGGATATTATTAACAGAATTCAAGTTGGATGGTTGAAATGCATCGGGCTTGTTATGTGATAGAAATTTACCCCTCAAACTTAAGGGAAAATTCTATAAGATGGTAGTGAGGCCTGCAATGCTTTATGGTGCCGAATGTTGGCCATCAAAAGAGAAGCATAATACTAAGTTAAGTGTGGCAGAGATGAGGATGCTCAGGTGGATGAGTGGCTTTACCCTTAGAGATAAAATATGAAATGAGCAGATACGTGAAAATGTTGGAGTAGCTCGAGTAGAAGATAAGATTAGAGAGAGTTGCTTTAGATGGTTTGGTCACATAAAACGGCGGCCTTCCGATGATCCGGTTAGGAGAGTAGAGGTATTAGATTTGACTTATGTTAAGAAAGGTAGGGGTAGACCTAAAAAGGCTTGGTTAGAAAATATTAGGAATAACCTTTCTTTATTAGATTTAAATGAGAATTTGACTTTTAATAGGACACAATGGAGAAAAAGGATTCATGTAGCCGACCCCACGTAGTGGGATAAAGGCTTGTTGTTGTTATTATTGTTGAAGCTAGTGTTCAGTGGTCACCGACCGCACTAGCTTCATTAAGATAAAAATGAAAACAACTGAAATACTAGAGGATTGCTTGCCAATGCTTGGATTCTTCTGCCGTCATCTCCACCACCAACTCGCCGGAGTTGATTTCTTGAATTTGGTAGCCTCCAAAATCAGCCAACAAGAAGAAGAATGAACCAGGAAATAAGAGGTGGATAGCAGCAAAAGTGAACAAGGAACAAGATATGTAGGTGTGGTGAATAGGTGCAACTATAGAGAAGAGAAGAGAAGAGTTAGGTTTTAAATAAACTCCAGCTAACAAATCATTGGTCTCTCCTTCTCTTCCAAAATAGACAACAAAGAGACTCTTCCTGTCTCTTGCGTGCCTCCTACGCGGGTTTAAAGCCAAAAGAGAACCTGAAAAACTCTTCTCCTTTCTCTTTTTCCACACCCGAACTCACTTTGCTTCTGCACTCCCTCTCTCTCTCTCTCTTTTTTGCTTGCTACCAACGAATTAAACAAAGCCGAGGCCCCTCCTTGTGATCCTACCCTCGAATGGCTGTAGAGAACAGTTGAGATATCTCGGTGATGCCCTCAATAACCTGAAGGCATGGATTGTCACAAAATGAGCATGAGATGTACCGGTCCCTTGGACCCTCAACTATTGGATTTAAATAACATAATTTGGAAGACCAACAGGAATGCTAAAAGGAGCTTTGAATGCCAAAGCAAGCTAAAGAAGTTTAATTTTAGAAGCTTAGTTGGGTTCGATTTAACTCAATTCAACTTGATTCAATTCAATTAAGCTCTTGATGGCTGGGGAATGCCAAAGCAAGCTAAAGAAGTTTAATTTATGTGTGGACTGAACTGGGTAAGGTAAATTGTGATCGAATTTGTTTGATTTGATACAACGTCACTCAATTCAATTCAACTCAATTTGATTCAAATTTTATTTAATTGAGTCCACTCTCAATTAAATAAAATTCGACTCCATTGAGTCAAATTTCAACTCAATTCTACTCATTGAGTTGATTTGATGCAATTTTACTCGATTTGATTCAAATTCAAGAAATTAAGGTTAAACCAAACAACTTAAATCGATTAAATTGAATCAAGCTGATTCAAGTTAAAAATTGAGTCAACATCTATGTGCGCTTAAGAATGAATGGTAATCGATGTGGAGAGCTTTCGCTTGAGAGAGAGAGAGAGAGAGAGAGAGAGAGAGAGAGAGAGAGAGAGAGAGAGGGGTAAGACATGTGAGAATAACGAGTTTATTCTCACTTTAAATAGTTGAAAATATTATAGTGCAACAATATTAGTAGTTGACTAGGATTTTTTTTTGGTTAGGTTTGTGCTATGATTTTTTAGACTTAACTTTGTAGGTTCCATTCTTCCTAACATAGATAATCCTCTTTTGGAACTGCAAAACCCATCTCTTTTCCAGAAGTTATGACTGCATGATTTACGAATGCCAAATTTCATTATCGATGGCAATTGTACTCGTGATGGAAAGAGATGCAATGGCCATTGCTTTCATTCTTATATTTTCGATATGCAGATGCATGCAACATCCTTATCTTTTCAGGATATGTTTGAGTGGTGAATAGAGTAGAAGTGACACCATATGCTGTTTAAGGATAATGATAGAGATGATGTGCTGTGCATACTTTTAGGCGTCTACCAGCATTAGTGAAGAGGATTTTGTCTCCTTTGTGAGCAAGTGGAGAGAGGCTGGCGCCTCTCTTATTGGAGGATGCTGCAGGACAACCCCAAAAACTATTAGAGCCATAGCTGAAGCATTGTCCACCGTTTCGATCAGCTCCTCAAGCAACTTCAGCATGTGATTGAGAAAATTTGTAAGTGCTAAACGTAAGAATTAAATCATTAATTGAGCTAAATCAATAGCAATATGCCATGTAGATTTCATTTGAATGGACGGCTTGGATGGAGAAATTTTTATTGTTAGTATTGTTTCTAGAAATGCTTTTGTTATTTTGCAATAAAAAATATGTTACTAGCTGGTTTTACTTGATATTTTGTCCGGCATTGTTTCCAGATTTCCATCTTTAAGCTATAAATTATACCGTGCTGATATTGTGCAACTTAAAATACGTCTAGTATTTATTGACATTGATATTTTGTCCATAAGTATTCACAAATTTACAGCTCATGGTTAAAATATTACTGTTTTATCGTGTAGTTTCAAATTTGTTAGTATTGATCGGTATTATTTGATGTTTCAGAAGGAACTGTTTCCAGATTTGCTTCTGTTAGCTTACTAAGGTAACGTCTTGTCAAATATAATAATATTGGTTTGGTATTTAATAACTGATGTTTTCAATATCTAACAGTCGGTAAAAGAGTATTTAACTTTTGAATTTCTTTTTACATATGAGTTTTACTAATTGCCAAATGTTATATTCTAATTGATTGCTTAAGAATTTAAGAATTAATGCTCAGCTCACAGAAAAATGTATTCATAAGATGTTTCATTATGTGAGCTAAACTGCGTTTATCTGTATCAGCAAACGCCTGTCTTATGCGTATTGACTAAAGACTAAAGCTCACGCACTTGAAACAAAATTGGTTGCTGACAACTGGTTGGTCAATGCCATTATATTTAGAACTCCTCTATGCATACTGTTGTAAATGCAACATTTTTCCTCTTTCTAAACATCTCCACTTTGTCTTCCATCTTCTTAATTTTAGCTCAAGAGTTTATGTTCTTAAGTTATGCACAACGTCTATACCCGTGTGTGTATATATATATATATTTATTTATTTTCTTAGTTGTGCGACAAACTCAGTGGTGACTGGGACATGATCCTAGTGTTCCCATCATCCCAACACTCATCTTTAGGATTCAGATGGCCTTGATTTACGAGATCAACCCTGTCAAAGTTACTTATCTCATAATCAATCCCAGTCCCCACAATTTTGCCTCCCCTAGTGAGTTCTACTCTATCTCACCCATTATTATTGAACTCAATGCTGAAGGAGACTATAAAAGTCAGGTTCCAATCACCAGAGAGTTCTTTGCTACAGTTAATAGGTCATTATTGATGAATTATTGGACTTGTATGTTTTAAGATAATATGTGATACTCAATCTAGTTCTCTTTTTTTATTGAGATATATACATCTGTGACCAAACTGTGCTATCCTGTGCAAAAATTGTCATCAGTGGCATGCTTTTGTTCATAGTGTCACATCTATGATTATAAAATAATGCTAATAAGATTTCTGGTTGAAAAGTATTACGAGCTTGAAGGCATACCAAGGGGGGGATTTAATTGGGTGTCATCAATATTATTAAACTTCTCTAAAAAAAATTCAGCTTAAAATCATAACAATAAAACATATAGTGACAAATAAATAATCAATCAATCAATTAAACTAAACACACAAATATATACACAAGTATATATATTTAAGACGTGATAAGCTATGACCTTGACCAACTCGGTCAAAAAATACGTATATATGAGGATGAGATAACTGTTACGAGCGGACCGGTCCCCACTGGACCGGTCCGGTTTTATGCCAGGCGGGCTGGGCGGAAACAGAAGCAAGGGGCGGAACTCCCTGTGGCCCCCACGCCGGATTAAATCTGATTTGGGAGGGAGAATTTTGAATGAGGGGGCTGTTTTAGGAAATCCATTATTGTTCTTTATGATTATTTGTTTAATTAGGAGTTTGGGGGGAATTGGGGATCATCTTGAATTTGAGTTTTCTCTTTGAGATCTAGGGTTTGCTTTGGCTCTTGGTGTTGCCGGAGATAGTGGAGAGTTTTTCATTCCTCTCGAATTGAAGGAAAATTGTATCTTGCAAGTGCTTTTTATCTATTCTTGAAATTAAAGCATTTGCTTCTTTTCCCTACGATTTTTCCTTGCGTTTCTCTCAGTTTTTTCTGCTGTTGGGCTGAGTTTTCGCTGTGGACTGCAGATTTTCCTTGCTTAAGTACTCAATTTGGGTTAGGTTTACTTGTGAATACAAGCATTACCTATCAAATTGGTATCAGAGCATCGATTTGGGGATTTTTGGCGGCTGAAATCAGATTTTTCAGCGAACTTTTGGGCTTACGGAAGTGTTTTTTTTGTGATCCGTTGGGAAGAATGATGGCCGGAAAGAAGGTAGACGTCTTGGAAGGCGAAGTCGGTCAATTGAAAACCGATTTGGAGGCAAGATTTTTTTATTTTCAAAATAAAATCACCATCAACAATGAAAGTTTGGAGGGAAAGTTCACGGCAATGGAAGAAATGATGAATAAATTATTTGAGATGAAGACTAATCCGACGACGTCGGAAGCAAGAGGGACTACCGGAGACCATGGCGTAGGAGGGAATCCGAAACCGCTTAGGGGGAGGAGGAATACGGAAGTAGAGATCCTTGAGGGAGATGACGACATGCCGCCTCTAGAGCCACCTTCTAGAGAGGAGATGAGCATGGGAAACGACCGAAGAGGTGCTGATTTTGGCGGAAGAAGAGAGGAATTTCAGCGTCGATGTGCTGAATTTTAGCGTCGAGGTGCTGAATTTGAAGGGAGGAGAGGGGAATATGACGAAAGTGCAGATTTTGGCTGAAGAAGAGAGGACTTTCAGCATCAAAGTGCTGAATTTCAGCGTCGAGGTGCTGATTTTGAAAGGGAAGAGGGGAATATGACGACGAATTCGAATACCATCGCCGTAGGGATGACCGGGACACTTGGGAGCACCTCCTCTTCGAGGTATGGGGAGTTATGGAGGGTACCGAGGTAATGGAGGAGATCCAAGGGTGAGGAAGCTGAAGATGCCCGTCTTCGAGGGCGAAGACGGCCATGGTTGGATCTATAAGGTGGAGCGATATTTTGTTGTCAATAGGCTGACAGAGGAGGAGAAATTGACAGCGACGGGAATATGCTTGGAGGGAAAAGCCTTAGCATGGTATCAGTGGCGTGACATGAGGGAGCCCATTCGCAGCTGGAGAGAGTTCAAGGATTGTTTATTGGAGCGTTTTCGAGCCGATGATGGAGGAGACTTCTATGAGCAATTCTTTGCTCTGACTCAAGAAGGAACCGTGGCAGACTACCGGGACAAGTTTGAGTATCTGGCTAGCAGGCTGGATCATATCTCGGAGTCAGCCCTGGAAGGGAATTTCATGAAAGGGCTGAAACCAGAGATAAGAACAGCAGTCAGAGTGTTGGAGCCAAGGAATCTAGGCAAGGCCATGGAGTTGGCCCAGTTGGCGGAGGACCAAAAAAAAGTCTGAAAGAGGGACTCGGGGAAACTATTCAGGGGGGTCGTACAGGACGACGACCACATTCTTACCAGCAAAAGGGGCAGGCCCCGGGAGCATGAAGGAAGCACCCAAGGAGAAGATGGGAGGAAGCGGTAACGGGGGGGCAGTTCAAAAAGCTGACCGAGAAGGAGCTGTAGGAAAAAAAGTGCAAAAGAGGTGTGCTTCAGGTGTGATGAGAAGTACATGCCGGGGCATAGGTGCAAGGACCGATCTCTTCAGGTTATCCTCGTTTGTGAAGACGAGGAAGACGAAGAGGGAGGTGGGAATGACCCCGAGGTGGAGGAGGAGAAGTTGCATCTGGACGTAGCAGAAGTCTCTTTGAACTCAGTAGTGGGATTCACTTTGAGTCACACTATGAACGTGAAAGGAGAGATATCTGACCGTGAGGTGGTGGTGTTGATAGATAGTGGAGCAACACAATTTCATTTCCACCCAGATTATTGATGCATTGGGGATGGAGCTTGTGGATACCGGAGGTTACGGGATAATGATGGGCACCGAGAAGGTAGAGATGGGACGAGGAGTAGTACTGAAGATTCAGGGAATCCATGTAAAGGAAGACTTCTTTCCCTTAGAATTGGGGAGTACGGATGTCATCCTTGGGATAAAATGACTGCAGACATTGGGAGAGATCAAAATCAATTGGGGTACACTAAGGATGGAGTTGGTGGTTGGGGGAAGAAAGAGGACGATTCAGGGTGATTCCGGACTGACCAAATTGGGGGTTTCTCTCAAATCCCTCATCAGAACCATTCAGGAAGAGGGGGGAGGTTACTTAGTAGAGTTGCACCGCCTGGAAGGGGTCAGATTGGAGGAGGAAGGAAATGTTCCCGCTACAGTACAGCCGCTCATACACCAGTTCAGCGAGGTCTTTCAACCGCCCCAGGGTTTACATCCTCAGAGAGAGTTGGAGCATGCCATTACTTTGAAAGAAGGTGAGACTCCGATCAGTGTCCGTCCTTACCGCTACCCACAGATTCAAAAAGATGAGATTGAAAAGCTGATCCGGGAAATGCTGGAGGCGGAGATTATCAGACCCAGCAAAAGCCCTTTTTTTAGTCCAGTCCTCTTGGTTAAGAAGAAGGATGGGAGTTGGAGATTTTGTGTGGATTACAGGGCTCTGAATAAAGGCACTGTACCAGATAAGTTCCCAATTCCGGTGATTGATGAGCTGCTGGATGAGCTACATGGTGCAGTGATGTTTTTGAAGCTGGATTTGAAATCCGGATACCACCAGATCAGAATGAGGGAGGCAGATGTTCCAAAGACAGCGTTCAGGACACATGAAGAGCATTATGAATTTCTGGTAATGCCCTTTGGATTGATTAACGCTTCTACAACCTTTCAATCCTTGATGAATCGGGTATTCAAGCAGCACCTCAGGAAGTTTGTCCTGGTCTTTTTCGATGACATCCTGGTGTACAGGAGGACTGTGGAAGAGCAATTGGAACATTTGAGGGTGGTATTGGAAGTGCTTCAGGAGCATCAATTGAAAGCCAACTTGAAGAAGTGCAGTTTTGCTCAGGCGAGTGTGGAGTATTTGGGACATGCGGTTTCTCAAGAGGGAGTGGCAGTGGATCAAACTAAAATTGAGGCAATGCAAAAGTGGCCACTGCCTAGAAACCTCAGGGAGTTGAGGGGTTTCCTATGATTGACTGGATATTACAGGAAGTTTGTGAAGGGATACGGTACCATTGCATGGCCCCTGACTGAGCAGATAAAGAAAGACAATTTTTGCTGGGGAGAGGCAGCCACTCAGGCGTTCGAGAGGTTAAAAGAAGCCATGACAACGGTTCCTGTTCTAGCTCTTCCAGACTTTGGTCTGGTCTTTGTAGTGGAGACGGATACATCGGGATATGGGCTAGGTGCAGTGTTGATGCAGAATCACAGGCCAGTTGCATACTTCAGTCAAGTGCTTTCAGCCAGGGCTAGATTGAAGTCAGTGTATGAAAGAGAGCTGATGGCCATTATATTGGCTATTCAAAAGTGGCGGTCATATCTCTTGGGAAGGCACTTTATCGAGCGGACTGATTAGAGGAGCTTGAAGTATTTGCTGGAGCAAAGGATGGTGACTGAAGAGCATCAGAGGTGGTTATCCAAACTCCTAGGCTATGACTTTGAGATCCAGTATAGGCCTGGTTTGGAGAACAAGGCAGCCGGCGCTCTATCCAGATGTGTGGGGGAACTCCAGGAACTAGCTCTGTCAGTGCCATTGATGGTTGATTGGGGGGCCATCAAGGAAGAAAGCAGGATAGATGAAGAATTGGGGAAGATCAGGGAGGACCTGCAAAAAGACAAGAGTAGCCATCCGGGCTACTGCATTGAGGGGGAGAGATTATTGTATCAAGGGAGGTTTGTGATGCCACGAACTTCCGTACATATCCCCCACCTGTTGCAGGAGTTCCATGGCAGTGCAGTTGGAGGCCATTCAGGAGTTCAGAAGACATATAGGAGACTAGCAGCGGAGCTCTATTGGAAGGGCATGCATAAAGATGTGGAAGAGCTGGTGGTAAGGTGCGAGGTGTGCCAAAGAAATAAATATATGACAATCGCACCAGGAGGGCTACTCCAACCCTTGGAGCTTCCAAACCGAGTTTGGGAGGAAGTGTCCATGGACTTCATTGACGGCCTACCTCGCTCAGAGGGATTCACAGTCATTTTGGTAGTGGTGGACCGCCTCAGTAAGTATGCCCGTTTCGTCCTCCTGCGACACCCGTACACCGCGGTCTCAGTGACAACAGCATTTATTAGAGAAGTGGTGCGATTACATGGATTCCCTGCTTCAATTGTGTCAGATAGAGACAAAGTTTTCCTCAGTCAGTTCTGGAAGGAACTCTTTCGAATGCAAGGCACTGTTTTCAAGAGGAGTACCGCTTACCATCCATGGACCGACGGACAAACAAAGGTGGTAAATTGGAGTTTGGAAACCTATTTGAGGTGTTTTGCTTCAGAAACACCACGTAAGTGGGCCAAATGGTTACCTTGGGCAGAGTATTGGTATAATACTTCGTATCACTCGGCATCCCAAATGACCCCTTTCAAGGTACTTTATGGAAGAGACCCCCCACAGTTAGTGCATTATGGGAAGGGAGACACACCGATCTTTTCAGTTGAGCGGTACTTAGAAGAAAGAGACTAGGTGCTGGAGGAGTTAAAGAAGCATTTGGGAAGGGCACAACAAATCATGAAGAAGCGAGCAGATACACACAGGAGAGACATACAATTTGAAGTGGGGGAGAAGGTATTTCTGAAATTAAGACCCTACAGGAAGAAAACAGGAGAAATGAGAAATTAGCCCCGAGGTATTTTGGCCCTTATGAGGTCACCGGGAGGATTGGAGCAGTAGCGTATCGACTGAAGTTATCCCCGTCCGCCACCATACATCCAGTGTTCCATGTGTGGTTAAAGAGAGCGCTTGGAGAGCATGTAGCCAGTCTCGAGCTACCAGCATCATTGACAGAGGACTTGGAGGTGGTAATGGAACCCATGGAGCTGGAAGGAGTAAGAATTAATAAAAAAAGGAACCAAGGAAGTGTTAATTAAATGGAAAGATCTTCCCAAATACGAGGCTACCTAGGAGCCCTATGAGATGATGAAGCAGCAGTTTGCAGACTTTCATCTTGAGGACAAGGTGAATCTTTGGGAAGGGAGTAATGTTACGAGCAGACCGGTCCCCACTGGACCGGTCCGGTTTTATGCCAGGCGGGCTCGGCAGAAACAGAAGCAAGGGGCGGAACTCCCTGTGGCCCCCACGCCGGCTTAAATCTGATTTGGGAGGGAGAATTTTGAATGAGGGGGCTGTTTTAGGAAATCCATTATTGTTCTTTATGATTATTTGCTTAATTAGGAGTTTGGGGGGAATTGGGGATCATCTTGAATTTGAGTTTTCTCTTTGAGATCTAGGGTTTGCTTTGGCTCTTGGCGTTGCCGGAGATAGGGAGAGTTTTTCCTTCCTCTCGAATTGAAGGAAAATTGTATCTTGCAAGTGCTTTTTATCTATTCTTGAAATAAAAGTGTTTGCTTCTTTTCCCTACGATTTTTCCTTGCGTTTCTCTCAGTTTTTTCTGCTGTTGGGCTGAGTTTTCGCTGTGGACAGCAGATTTTCCTTGCTTAAGTACTTGATTTGGGTTAGGTTTACTTGTGAATACAAGCATTACCTATCAATTACATCATTGAGACGCAATGGGAAATGAACCAATTCATTCTGCTCTCCTATATCATGAGCAACCATAGCAAGCTTATTGGTCTTAGAGGTTGACTTGGCCAGTGAAGCAAAGCTTCATGGAGCTGACAAGTCTTGCACCTCTTTATGAATTCTCTACCATACTTCCCTGATGTTGAGAAAGAAGAATACTTGATGAATTGCGCATCGAGTGGGGCATTCCACTATAGAGTGACTTACACTCTCCATTGAATATATCTCATCCATGTAGTCCTCCATCTCTTAAGGACCTATGCAACTTAGGCAAATTCTTGAGTAGGACTTGTGCTTCATTCTTGTCCTCGGAAAATTCTTCTAAAACATACCCTAAATTGGGCATTTATCCAATTTTTGAAAATAGACTTTTGCGAGGATTTCTTCCTCATCAATGGAATGCTCAAAACTACACCTATGGCCAAACAAACGTGTTTGTACTTTCACTATATTGTGCGAAATGTGGTATCATCATCATGCTTTTGTTCATAGTATCATGTATATGTGGGCTCTTAAAATTCATGCCCATGCCTCTTAGCGCCCTTTTTTTATTGACATGGAGAATTTTAACATATTTAAGTTCTGGGGTAAAATTTTAAAAGGCATATTTGATTTTTTAGATAAGATATTACCCAGATATTTCACCTTCATTTTGCGAGGACTTTATGATGTGAGTTATTGTTTCCCATAGGCGCCAGCCTCTATAATTAATTATCCCTCCAGATAATGAGAGAAAACTTTCGATTAAGGTTAGTCATTAAATAGGTCGCAAAAATTATCTTTTTTTTTCTTTATCTTTTTTCGGGCGCAATAATTACCTAATATATAATAGTAGCAATTTTAGGGTTTGAATTTTGGAGTTTAAGATTTGGAATTTATTACTCTATACTTAAAACGGGTGATGGGGGAATGAAGATGGGTCCAATCAAAATTCCATGGTTCCGTCGTCCCGGGCTATGAAGGTTCCTGGTCTACTTAGTCAGAGGAGGTAGTCGATTCAACTTGACAGAAGAAACTATGTCGGCAGTCATAAGTTACTTCGTCCAAGAATATCATATAGACTTGGGGTAGATGTTTGCTTAAGATGATGAATTTAAGTCAACCTTAGCTAATAGATGGCTTTATATCTTTTAGAGTGCACCCTATAATTTATTACTCTGTGAGCTGAAGTTATTCTTTATTTCATCGTCCTCGCCAAACTGTTGTGAAGTGTAGATGGATTTTAGTTTTAAGTTTTGGTGGTTAAATTTTCATTTAATTGTTTAGAATTTGATAGATACTAGATTTTAAAATTTTAATAGGATTTGAGAATTGACCCCTCTTATTGGGATTTATATTCAACATGGTCATCATCAGGGTGACATGGTTTTCATTTAAAAATATGTGCATTTTGTAGGAATTTGGAAGCATTTAAAAGGTAGAGTCCCCTCCGGTTGAGATTTTCTATCAACACGGCCATCATCGGGGTGTTTATGTTCTCCCTTCCCGGGCCTTTACAATTTTTATTGCCAATGAACCTGTTAAGGTATTAAGTCCATAATAACTCCATTTCTTTTGTTTAGCTTCCGACTAGGTGCTTGAAGTTATGAAATAGTCATGGTTTGAGTTTGATTTGGAGGTTCTCTCTTTCTTTATCATCAACTTGGTCTCCCGTGTCATGCTTACAAACAGGTTGATCATAGGAGAATTGCTTTGGGCCTCCTATATGGTTGTTTGTTATTCATTATAGTTGTTTGTTGGTTCTTTTTTTTTAGTTGTTTGTTGGTTCTTAAGACTTGTACTATCCACTTAAAGGTTTTTTAAATGGCCATGTCTCTCCTTGTAATAGCATCTGACTACATCATTAGTAATAATAGATCCTACCTTTATTTTGCTTATGAATTTGAGATAGGAGCATCCATGAGATCTATGCAGAAGTTATCTTAAGGAGCTTCTCTTTTCAAAGGGATTTCTTAGCATTTGATATTATTGGTTATGGTGCTTGGAATGTCCTTATTCATGTCTTGTTTGTTCCCATAACATCACCATTGCTTCCAAGCTATTCTTGCCCTTGACCAAGTGTTGACCTCGATTTTGCCCAGATTTGGGCCCGAACAGTTGACTTGGTCAAATTGACCAAGCCAGACCCTATGGCCCTCCCCATTGGGTTCAGTGGGTCGAGTCGAGTCTGTCGAGCTCGAGCTTGGACCCTGGGTCAACCTGGTTGACCAAGTCAACCAGGGTTGACCAATTTGGACCTTTTAGGCCTAAAATCAATTTTAAATTTATTTTCATGGTTTCTTGAGCTCGAGCCCCACCCCCTTGACTCCCTTGACTGGTTTGACCAAGTCAATTGTTGACTTGGTCAAACCAAGTCTTAAATAGGTGAAAATCACCTATTTAGAGCCCATTAAAGCCTCATTTAATGTCTTAATCAATTCCAAACGTTTTGGAATTCAAATCCACGACCTAATCACTGATATTTCCCTCCAAATCATATCATGATCGAATCTAGGCCGTTTAAGATAGAGGAGGAGCCTTAAATAGCCAAAAATTAGGTTTTGGAAAGGATCTTTTTGATCTTGTTCTCTCTCCAAGCCCCCAAACCCTCTAATATTTCGTGTGAGCACTCTTGGAGGGTTTTCCCATCTTCCCCAACCAAGATCCGACGAGCTCGAGTCGCCGGCGGTGAGAACTCCGGCGAAACCAAGCCCCACGTCCCTTCCGGGCTGATTTCCGCTCGATCCGAGGAGAACCAGGGTTTGACGTCAACTGGAGAAATATTGCTGCAGTTTCAACGAATCCAACGAGCCCAAGAACGCAAAAATCGGACGGTTAGATCTCTCAAAATCTCTTAGAATAGGTCACAATGCTTATGGTTAAATAGCTTTTTGAAAAGCACTTTATAAGTTGATCCAAGCATCCCCCATGATTTCTGTACATGTCTAGATCATATGTTTAAAATTTCATAAGAATCCATTGAGTATTTTGAGAGAACGAGGCGTTTTTCTATTCTAGGGTTTCGGTTCGTTCTTTGAACTGCATGAAATCGCAGCCGTTGATCTTTAGATCAACGGCTGTAATTTTGCCGTTCTGTGTTTGGGCCGAACAGCGGATCCCAATCCTTGCCTACGTGGATAAGTGGCAATGATTGCGGGACCAATCCAGTTCCGCCACTTGTCGCGCCAAGGAATTTCTGGGATTATTTATTTGATTTAATCAATTTTAAGCTATTTTAACTTCAAAAATTCATAAAAAATTCATTTTTGATCCGTTTTTTTTCGCGTATAATACCTCGAATCGATCGTATTTTTGTCCCCGTTATTTTAAAATTATTTTAAATTAAAAAAATATTTTGTATTTATTTAATTATTTTTAAAACAGTGAAAATACCTATTTTTACTATTATTTAAATTATTATTTTGATATAATTATCATTATAATATTATTTAATTATAATTATTTATCATAATCACTATCATCTTTTTTCTAACTATTAACTTACTTTTTTTTTTTTATTATTTATTTTTATATTATCAATTTGTTATTATTTTTAATTAGCTTTATTATCAATATCATTATTATTTTAAACTAGTTTATTGCTATTACTATTATTAGTACTATTATTATTATTATTATTATAATGAATTGTGTTAAATTTCAGAGGTGTTGTGATTTTAAATTAATTTTATTCTATAATTATTTTTAAACATTATTATTTCAAAACTATTTTTAAAATTAGCTTTTTATTACTTTTAAACTTCCAAAAATCATAACTTCCTTGTTTTTGATCCGCTGTCGACGCACAGCACCTCGATTTGAACGTATTTGGATTCTGCATATTCTGGATATAGTTTTATTTGAAATTTTTGGGTCTGTGTGCAGTTATTTTCAAAACAGCAAATAGCATTATTTTAAAATTAATTAGTTATCGTATTCAAACTTTGAAATTACATAACTTTGTCGTTTTAAGTCCGCTGTCGACGCACAGCACCTTGTTTTCTATGTACACTGAATTATGCACATTTTGAAACTATTTTCAGATAAAAAGTTTGTCTATATTTGCTGTTATTATAAAAACAGTAAATTGACAATATTTTAAAATGCTATTTTATGATATTTAAACTTCGGAAATTCGTATCTTCGCCATTTCAAATCGGATTTTTGTGTATAACCCCTCGTTCTTTTCAGAAGAGCGAGCCTTATGTTTTGAAACTGTTTCCAGCCCCTGATTTCGACTGTTTTGATAGTTCTCTGTCTTGGAGCAATATTTGATTATTAAATTATTATTTAATTAATATAATAATTATTTTCAGGATACAAACCTATTTTCAAATCGTTTGAAACCTCGATTGGGTGGTCAGTGGGTCTCCCTATACTTATGTATTAGGAATTGAATTATTTTTAATTATCTTATTTTTCAAAATTGTATATTTATATTTATGAGTATTTTAAAACTATTTTAAAATTACTTATAACTACATTCTAATTCTGGGAGACCCGCTACTTCATGAAATTTTAGACATGTATCTTATGTGTGAAGAGCAATCATGGGGGAGTGGGTTAGTGAATGGTTGAGTCCCAATCATTCACTAATCCCTTCTTTAGGTGTCCGTCCTTTTATTTTTCTTGTAGATTGCATGTATAGGATTGCACCACGAGCACTTAGTCTAGGCTCTCCTAGATTTAAGGACATGGCGTGTTTATTTAATTTTTGCACTCCCACGCATTTATTACCTTGAGGGTTAGACAAAACATCACTTTAAACTCCTACAACGTAGTGACACCCTAAGGACAAGAATTAAGGATCTGTCTAGCGAACTTAGAAGTTTTCTAGGGAATATGATAGATCCCAGAACGACATGAAAACTACAACACTTAAACTTAGTGACATCTAAAATATCACTGAATTTTCTAGGATTTTTTAGGAGCTTTTAGAGCCCTTAGATAACCAACCCTAATTAACCTGTTAAATAAGGCCCCGAGACCTTCCGGAAATTATAATAAATACACCTTAGGTCAGAAAATTACCCATAATACCTTGAACTGACCAGAATCTGATCTTTGACTTTAGATAAATAGGGCTCCCTAGTTTGACTCTAGGTTGACCCATAATTTGACCATAGGTGGAAATTACCATTTTTGCCATAATAATTTATTAAAAATTATTAAAAATCCCAAATCTTCTCCAAATACTTGGGAACACTTTTTCTGGTCATCCCTGACCTTTGGGAGTGATTCCAATTAGTTTGGAGTTGATTTGGAGCAAAACAATAAAAAAGGCTATTTAGTAGGAAATTTAGAAAATTCCAATAAATATCCCGACCTTTAGAAATTCATAACTTTGGGTAGGAAACTCCGATTTCAGTCTACTACCTGTCTAACTACTCGTATTAAGGTCTAGTATTTTCCTAAGATGTTAGAGATCTCAGACTTAGCCTTTTTCCCATAGTGACTTTTTGGCCCCTTAGCTTAATACCTAAGAGGACCCGGAACTTTCCAAAATTGGCTAATGCAATTTGAACTTCAAATATGAATATCCCAACCCCTTAAAATTGATCAACAAACTGAAATAATTAAAATGGACCCTAATTCACTAATATTCGAATTTTAACAAAATTCCCTTTTCAGACCCCCAACAAACCTGAACTCTAGCTAACTTTAACTAACTATCCTACTTAGGATCTATCCAAACCACTAGCCTTACACACACATAGAATTGTTTGCTAGGGCACCACTTCTAGAGCTAGGTTAGGCCGCTGGGATTTACTTTTCTGCTGTGTGCCGGAGCTTTTCGTAGTTTTCACTGCATGCTGTTTGAAAATTGATTGGTATGTTTGCTTACTTTTTCTGCACTCTGGATGTGAACGCTAGACTTACCCATAGGTTAGGAGCGCCATATATATACTGTTCTTCCGTGCAGGTGGCCATGCTCAATGCTAATAAAAGGGGGGGCACCATTTATTTTTCTAATATTGTCTTATGCAGGTGCTTGCTCAGCCCCCTTAAATAAATGAGGGCTAAATTAATAATTATAATTGCATAGGTGGAGCTGCTTAGCCCTCAAAATTAAGAGCATGGCTTGGCACAGGGTCAATGGTGTTAGCACTTTTATTTTCATATAAACTGCTTGGGATGATTATTAGGATAACCTTGCAGGGACTTTAGAATTTTTCTGCTTTTCAATTAATGTAAAATTCTGTAATAATTGTTAAGAGTTGTGAAAACAACCTTGAGTTGGGATATTCTTATCCAGCTCGGATTCCAAAAGAAGAAGGCATCCCTAAGGGGAGAGTCTTCTTCCATTTGGAAGATCGAGCTGGATGGCTTCAGATATCCAAAGAAAAAAAAGCAATACCCCCATACTGGGGGAATTGTCTCTTCGTTTGGATATTCAAGCCAAGACGGATCCAAGGAGTCTAAGGAGGAGAGATCCAAGGAGGAGAGATCCAAGAAGTCCAAGGAGAAGATATCCAGAAGACTAAAGATTTGAAGACCCAATATCCCACTCAAAGTTGTTGGCGTCTGTCATAGGCTTAGAAATCCGGGTTGTTGGCAGTGGTGCCCGGCCACTTTACTTTTCTGCATACCCTGGGTTGTAATTAAAGGGCAGTTGGCCTATGGACATTTACTTGATTAGTTTGATTTATATTGATGTGTTTACCTGATTGTGCAGTAGAAATTGCCTGTTTTTCTTAGGTTTCTTTCTTGTATGTCGATTTTGTTTTCGCCTGGATTTTCGTTAGGCTTTCTAAGGATTATAAAATTTTTCTACTCATAACTAATCTTTAAAATTTTAAGTTTTAAATAATATAGAAACTTAACGAATCTAGGGAATTGCCGGAACCGTCCGGGGTCGCATGCATATTACTGCATCTTCTTTCCTTGCTATAAGACATCTCCCTGCCTGCGGGTTGAGTCCGGATAATCTGGCCTATGAGGATGAAGTGCCGGACCTAGGGAGACTCAGTCTTTTCAAAAAATTATTTTCTATAAGCCTGTTTTTAAAGTTCTATAGCATTCATGAGCTGACATTTCAACTATCATGCACTGCATTAGAAATCAATTTAATTAAAATTTAATTGCATTAGCTAGGAGCATCTAACCCCCATAAGTCCAGGACCACTTAGGAAATTCTCTAGATGTCGGTCCTATTTCCAAAGAACTGTACCACCCACCTATCTATCATAAATGACTTGACAGCATGGTTTTAAAGCGATTAGGTGGTTAGCTGGCTCCCCCAATCCAGGCCGGGGTAAGTCCAGGTTTTGCATTGCATTAGCTAGAACACGGATACTAGTGTTTCGTAGAGCACTAATCCCAACCTAGATTTAGGATTCGAGGCTACTACATTCGGTCTCGTAGTATGCCTTAAATAGTAGGTAGGTTCCTTCTTTTCAGGGACCTTAAATCCTACTTATCTGCGTCACAGGATGACGCCACCTCCATCTTTCTCTCACGCATGTGATCGAGTGCTTGATTTATTTTCTCCAGTTTCTATTTAGTGCCCCAGAGCCTCCGAATGCTGGTTTGAGCCACGCATGTTTGACTGAGCCTTTTTGAGACCTTTCTTTCCTTTGAGTAGGATTTCCTAGTCTATACCCTTGTGCTAATCCCAATTTGGAAAAGATAATGTATGATCCTTAATCGAGAGTCTTCTCGGGCTCCGGCCTGGGATGTAATTAACCACGGGGGCTTGCGCCCGTGGGAAACTTGGCCCCACAATCTACTTTACCCCACTCGATCTCTCGGATCGGGTGGGGGAAACCCGTGACTAGGTCGTGTATATTGCTACCCATCGGGGTGTGCTGGCGACAGCATCTATCCCCAATGGTTAGTCGTATGCGCGATCCAATCTGCCCTCCCATCGACCCGTTCGTGTCGAGCGTAGAGGCCTACGATCGTTTTGTCCTACGGGATAGTGCGGCCGTACCCTCTGCATTCGAACCCCCGCGAGCGGTGCTCCTTCGGAGGTCCACACCAAGGAGACCATATCAATTGGATAACCTCTTCTGATTATTCCCTTAAAGTTAATCCATCAATCATTATATCCAACTTTTTGAACGTGACTTGGTAAAATTTTGTGTGGTGATGCATCAAGAACTTTGTAGTGATCTCTTTGTCTAATAAGTTTTCCTATGCTACATGAGGATGATAGAAATCCTTTTTACTTGGGGATTCTCTTATAAAATGATATGTCGTCCTTTTTAGTTTGATGATTGACTTAACATATTCTTTAAATACCCCTTCTTTAGCTTAATATTCTTAGCCTTGTTACCACCAGGAGATTTCATCATAAGTGCACCAGGCTTTTCCATCCATTATGTAGCAGGCTAGTTCCACTCACTTCCCCATTATTCTTTATAATAACCTTGTTGGATTTTGCTTTATAAGCATCATTTGTTGTTTGGGGTGAGAATAATACTAAGATTTTGTTTAAGGGTCCTATTCTCTTGCAATGATTATTAGGGAGATTTGGCATTAGGTCTTTCCTCACATTAGGGATTGTCTTGGAGTACTATAAGACTATTCTTCTTATTGATGTTGGTGTGGACCCCTTTTCTTTATTATAATGAGCTAAAAAGCATATCAGGAAATCAAAACTCTATCACTGTTTTCAATGCAAGACAAAATAATCAATATGTATGTTCAGTTTTAGTCAATATCAATCATTACTTAATATGAGTAATAAAATCTAAAAATTTAATGATAAAATCAATATGATCAGTAAAATCAAAAGAGATCTATCAAACTATTAGACATACGGTAAAGAATATTATCACCCAATGAATCGTGCTAGTATGCTATGCTATGTTGTATCAATGTTAATGCCGGTATCAACTATCAATCTGTCAATCAGTTTAATGTGCTATCAGGTAAATATCATCATGAGTATACTTAGGAAAAGGAAGGCATGACATTCATAATGTGATGTTTTCTTCCATACATCTGTATTATGTTATAGCTTTCAATCTATCAAATTTCACAGGTAACTTTCAATAATCACTTAAGAGTTGTCACTCTCTACCCGTCGGCTTAATTCAGTTAATCAGTTACAAACTAGAAGTAAGATTACACCATCAACCTTTTATTTAAAAGAAAGTCCATCGGCCCATCTTTTTGTGCAGGGTATTATATTTAAGAGTAAACCTGTATTCATTATAGTGTTAACAGTCAATCTTCCTTGCTTATATGCAAATGCTATCTTTTTCTATATAATGTAAGTTAATATCATATATGAAATGCATAAATATATAAAAACAAGAAAATTTATTAAATTTGTCTATTATACATTTATTTTAAAAAACAATAACTTACAATTTAACTTATGACAATTTAATATGTTTCAATCAAAATATTCATATTGACGAGATCTATCACATACCAAAAGTTATGCGATGAAAATTTTACAAATATAAAATTATCTTTATTTTTTGGCAACGAAAATACAAATTTAATCAGAAAAATATCAAAAATATATAATTATTGAAATAAAAAATGGCATAAAGATTCCTTACGACGAGACGAGCAAATTTCCTAAAAGGCTCAATGGACAAAAATCGTTCTATGATCACTAAAACCTAATTTTCTCTCTTTCTGTTTTCCCTATAAATCTCATTTTCATTTATTTGTTGCCGAAATGAATAGGGAAAAATGGATTCTAAGATATTTATATTATTATAATATCATTAATTAATTATATTTATATATAAATCAGTTAGTTTTAAATATATAAAATCATATAAATCATTTTATATCTTCAAATCTATAGCTTCAAAAATTATAGAAATATTCATAAAATAGCTCATTTAAAACTATTTATTTGTATCGACAGGTGTCAATTTCTTAAGTATTTTCACCAATGCCCAAAAAAAGATGAAAACTTTAGTATAATTTAAACACGATAATATCAATCTTATGGCGAAGACAATTTTCAAATTTGATTTATAATGACTAAAAATTGATAATTGTAATGACCCAGAGTCAAATTTGAAAGAATTGTCTATTTTATATTCTTAATTAATCAACCATAGCTTCTATAAATCTTCAAAATAATAAATATATATACAATGAAAGCAACTAACAATTACATACTTTACTTTAAAATATTGCACGATAGACGATTTTTTCAAATTTGATCTTTGGACGTTACAGATACAATGGTTGATTAATTAAGAATATTAGTTGCTTTCATTGGATCAAAGATACAATGACGCAAGAAGATACAATGATATTAATTAAGCAAGGTCTTCAAATCAAACATTCTTGTCTGGATCAAAGATACAATGACGCAAGTCTTCAAGTTAGCAATACATGCTTTATTTATTTAACATTTTCTTGAAAATTTGACGGTCTCCTGGCATCCCCTCCCCACAAAAGGTGGTTGAGATGACACTTACCATATTTCATCTTGCCCAGATCAAAGATACAACGACGCGAGATCTTCAAATTAAAATATTCCCACTCATATCAAAGATACAACAGTGTGGGTGCTTCAAATTAAACATTCTTGCCCGAATCAAAGATACAACAAATTTCAAAATACGACGGCGTAGGTCTTCAAGTCAACAGGTACCTATTATACACACACACAAAGTTGCCTCTGTTGAATTCCCATACTCGCGAAGAACAATAGAAGGACGTGCAGGGCTTGGGATCAGAGGCAAAATGAACTTGTGCACTAGCTGGGGTTGATCTGGTGCAAGAAGATTGGGGCTGAGTGGTAGGTCTGGAGGCAGGGTTAATCATGTTGATCACGTCGGGTCGCACGTGGGCCTTAATGGCTCGACGCATGTGCGAGATAGGAAGGATTGGGTCGGAGGTGGGATGGACCGGATAAGGGAGATCGCATGCGTAGATGAAATCACGGAACTGGACCCGGCTGAACAGACGAAGGCATGATTGGGATAGGAGACGCTGAAGCATGCATGGGCACAGGCCTCGGGTTAGAGCTGGGCTCGACCGGGGGTACTTCGTGTGGATTCATACAAATGAGAGGGAGAGGGGCGTGTGATGCTTGTTCCTGTGTTCGAGAGAAGTTGGGAGGGAGAGTCAAGCAGGAGAGCCAGTCGGTTTCGACTCTTAAATTGTTATTATGTTAATATTTTTAGGATACAATTTTACTTAAATTAAATAGTGATTGGCCTTAATGTACTGGTTGTCTGGCTGTTACATTAGAGCACTAAAGAAAACTTATAATTTTTTTTCTAGATTTGAAATTAAATATTTTATATTTACATTTAATTTCACAGTTTCTATAATAATATGGAAAAATAATATATATTGTATAGAATATGAGAAGGAAATAATGGTTTTACGATTTTCTAAATTAACCGGGAGATACAATTCCGGTAGAAACCGGAAAATAATTATCTAGTTTCTAAATAAACCGTGTAAACTTTTCACGGTTTCAATAACTGTGGATTGAGTTTTCTGTTTCTTCAAGCCTGTGAACAGGGGCTGAACCAGCCATAATTTTCAAGGGGGGCAAATGCATAAGTGACTGTTGGCATATATGTTGGGGGTCCAAGGGGGCAGCGCCCCCCTTGTAATAAAGACTAAAAAATGAATTGAATGGGGACAAATTACCTAAATAATAGTATAATGGAAGAAAAAAAAATTTAGGGGGGGCAATAGACCCACCGGGCTCAAAGGGGTTCCGCCCCTGCCCGTGAAATTGAATTACGGTTCTGCTCCTTTTTAAATTAGCCTTTGACTCAACTCCTATAGCTAATTTTAATTGGTAAAATGCTATTTTCAAAAATTTGGCCCCATTACTCGAGGCTATCTGATGTTCTTTAAGAACATGAAATTCGAGTGAAGTATGATTATGCATTATGATGAAACTGCAGTGTTTATCCTTCTATTGCTACTTCAAGATAAGCATGAGATGTTACTTGTTAGACCACGCTGTATTTTCATGTGTCGAAAATGTCATTCACCTTTTAATGAGCCATAGCTAATGAACCATCATTTTTCTTTGGGGGTATTACTACTGCCACTCTCTAGAGCAGATTGTTTTGCAACTTAGGAGAATATGGTGCATGATATTTATTTTTGACATATTATAGGTAGCTTATTGGGCTTTATGTTAGGGAAATAATCACTGGAATTGTATTTTATTCTTGATTAAAAAAATGTCAAGATTATTCTAGCTTGTCATTCAATTTGTTATTTATTTTATTTTAACATTTAGTTAGTAGTTTATTAGCAATTTATAGCTATTATTAGTAGTTTATGATTGTTGTAATCTATAAATAAGAGAATTCTGAAGTATTTAACATCTATTTTATGTGTAAAATTATTACTATGAATCTGAATATCCTTCTTGATCTATTAGGATTTCAATAGTAGATCCGATGTGAGACTTGAATTAGATAAAAAAATCTCCTTGTCCATGTGTGAATTTTAATTTTTTATTATTTTCTATTTAGTTTTAGCCATTTTTTTATCTTTTCTATTTTCTTCCCCAATATATAGTTTTTTTTTTTGGGAGTTTTGGGTCTACCGTTCCTCCTAATCTTTGATCTAATGGAGGGGGCTGCAAGTTCAAAAGTTGGATACTTTATTACGAAAGAGATGTACATCTGATTGGATGATAACCCCCTAACAGTAACGCGTTGGATAGGGATGGGTGGTGGTTCATATCTTCTCATCGTGACTGAATAACTTAGTAAGCAAGGAAAATACTTAACCGCCAACATATTCAGGTGAATAATTCTCCACTGCTTCTGCTAGTGATCAACGATATTTCAATTCTGAAATGGAAAAAGAGAAGTTCATAAACTAACAGTTTGCAGAATTTCACCTAATTTATTCTTTGATTTTTCCTCGTAATAAAAATTTTACCACCTTAAAGAATTTTTTGTTTTTGTTTGTGCATTTCTGAAAGATGGAACTCTTATTTACACGAATAAATCAAGTGTGACATGAGATTTTTTTGCAGTAGGGGTGAACCTCATAAAGTTACATGTGGTGGTTTGAAAAAAAACGAGTATGACTTGTTGACAGGGCGATTTACAACAACTTTTATGTCATTTGTTTTTAGTTAAACTTATAAATCCTTCATTGAATTCTATATATGTTGTTTCACGTGTTAACTCCAGTTTTTGCTAAAGTTATATCTATATACTTTAAATTTCTACCTATTTTATGTTTGGTTTAATCATTTTCCATCATATTCTGCCACATTAATTTCAGCTACCAAACTTATTAATGCATCTTTTATCTACCATTCATTGTACAAAAGTCAATTTCTTTTTGAGCTTTTCCTTCAAATATTATTTTTTCTTGCTCTACTAAATTCCTAATTTTATCGCACGTTTATTTCATAATTTTTTTTTTGGGAATAGTTTATTTCATAAATTATGTTCAACTTTATGTAACTTGTCGCTTGGCTGCATTGGAATTTATGCAACATAAGTAGAACCATTTATAAGGATTTTTGTGTAGTTTTTTTTTTTTTTTTTTTTAATTATTGAAGCTTTATTTTCATTGTAATTGTTTGTAGTTTTACTCGTTATAATAGGCATTAGTAGAACCATTTATAATAGGCATTAGTAGAACCATTTAAGGATCCTTAAATCCCAAGAAAACAAGATTCCTGAATTCCTGTGCAAGTATTCTGAGGGGAATTTATTCTATTGCTTTCTGGCTCCACTCCCAGTCAAATCCAAGAATTCAGGAGATTGCATAGAAACCAAAAGGTATTAAGAGTTTTCATGGAAGACTTCGATTTATGAAGGTACCACCATTAATAGAAGCCTTGTAGGGCACACAATTCTATTACTTACCTCTTCAGCAAGAAAACTTGCGTTGAAACTTATTGCAGGGTTGATTGCTATCTGTTTCTGGCATTTCTGTCTGGATTTTTATGAATATTAGCTGATGACAGTTTGTTTAAGTTTTTTTTCATAATGAGTCTCAAAGTCATGGATTTATTTTGAAATGAGTGCAATATAAATTTTGATTGATTTGTTATGTATTGCACTCATATCAAAGCAAATAAATCTTTAAAACCCATCATAATCAAAATTTGATTAAGATATGTTGAATTTTTTTTCTTTCTTTTTTTTTTCTCATTTTATGAGAAATTTCATTTGAAAGTTGAGTCGAGTAAAATATAAATTTTGATTAATTCTTCATGTAGTGCATTCATTTCCAGTGTTTTGAAAATTGAATCGGACGGATTGGTTCGACTCAATCGATCAAGTTGCTGGTCATGTTGAATTAATTTGAACTGTTAGTTTGACAGAAAATTTGTCGAACATAAAAATTTTGTAGAATCGTCCGGTTCTACAAAATGTTATATTTTATTTTAATATGATTTTTAATAGTTGCCTTTGTTTTATTAATTTTTAAAATCATATCATAGTAAATTCAACAAGAATATTTGGCTACCACCTCACACAACTTGGCTTGTTGCTACCCTTCCTGTATTTTGCATTGTATAATAACAACTACTTAAAGCTATACTATGATATGGGATCAAAAAACGATTGTGAAATTGTGGTGGGCTGCAAATTTGGGATGCCAGAATGGGTATTTATAGAAGTTAATAGCATAATTTTGTAATATTATAAACTTTTAATATTACATTAAGTATTATCTTATTAAAGTTTATATATATATATATATATATATATATATATATATATATATATATATATATATATATTATATATATATATATATATATATATATTTAATATCTATTTAATGCTATATATCTATATTTATAATATTCTTGTACTTATATTCATATTAATAGTTGAGTGATCTTTTTAACAATCTTTATGTTAAACCTTCATTGAGGTAGTTATGTATTCATTTTTAATAATTTAATTATTATGTAATTTATATTATAATTGAATAATCTTAATATTTATTGAACTGTGATTTCCTTCTTTTAGTTCTATGTTTGGTCAAGCTTTTTGAATTTTTGCTAAACTCATATTAAATTTAATGATTTTGAAATTCTTCATGATCAAAATGAGGATATTCTGACATAATACTTTAGAATATTTTTTCTCATTTCATGAGAAATTTCATTTGAATCTTTTTGACAAGATATTTATTCAGGTTAAAGAAGATTGGTGTAATGTACAAGACACATTTGTACACATTGATGTGCAGCCCAGTGCATTTATTGCCTATAAACATTCTTTTTTATTTATTTTTGCAGTTACTTCGGATGTCAACTTCTTGCAATTAAATACGAAGGGGACATTTCTTCAATGGGTATGCCTCTTATCAGCCCTCCTTTAGTCAATTTAGTATTGAATGCTAATATCTTAATCAACAATGTGGATCACTCAAATCAAATAAATTTAATAAACTCTTTTTCTAGCTGGAGAAAGGTATTTCCTGTGACTTCTGATCTCTTCGTTCATTCATTTCTATGCCGATAAACATGGCTATTGCAATTGCCATTCTTACATTTGTATGGTTAGGCCAACTTCAATACTGATTAGTTTCATTTTTTTTTTATAATATTGGGATGTTTTGTGATTTATGAAATAAATTTGCCATTTTTTCAAGTTGAGTCTGCAATTCTGTAAATATGTTCTTCATGATTTTGAATATATTTTTTTTCTTAAATTAAAGTATGGTATAATATCTGTTACAAATATATAAACTTTGTTCAGATGGCTTAAACCCCTAAACTCTCACCACTAGAAATATTATATATAAAATTCCCCAAATGGTTTGGTATTTTTTAAGAAAACGCCAAAACATTTGATGTGTTTACTCATTTTTTTATTTTTTTTTATTTTTTTGTCCTAAATTTTACAACAAAATATTAATTGTTGTGCAATCCTGCATCTTTTTTTATTTACTCGGCTACTACCTGTTCATTTGCAGTTGGGATGGTACTTGGTTGGAAGAGTTTATTTATTTTTTTCTAATGAGTCTTATACTGTACTGAGCCACTGAGCTCGTTTCATTTTATTTTGTTTATTTTTTTGTCTCAAATATGTTTAGAAATTTTTACTTACATTTTATCCTACCTATTTTTTATCTTATAGCCAGTTGATGTTAGCTTTTGCATTCACCATTCAGCATTTTTTTTTGCTTGATGTCACATTTCTAAATAATTTTATATGAAAAGATATATTCATATAGCCGATCTCAATTAGTGGGATAAAGACTTAACATTGTTGTTATTATTTTGAATTGCAGAAGTTTATTTAAGGATGATATGTGCTTAATGTAGCTCATTAGTCAAATTTATTTGATAAAATGTTTGTTCGACCCACCGAGCTTAATTGGGTTGGTGGGCGAGCATGGTTAGGAACCCTCTAATCCATGTTCAATTCTCCTCTCATTTGACGCGACCCCTTAAATGAGGAGAAAATAATTGTGAGTCCTGCACCTGTGGAGCTGGTTGCTGGTAAGCTTGCCGAGGGATTAGTTACGCCGTCAAGCGCCTCCTATGAGGGTGACAGCGGGTAAATACCCCCATTCCTAAAATAAAAATATTGTTTGAATTTTAAATCTATTTTTATAGCCAATTTTTTTTGGGGGCAGGTTAGTACGAGCAATGTGAAGGATTTTTCGTCCATCAACCAATAAGTCACATTGCTTGATCTCTTTTATAGCCACTTTCACACCCTATTTTTGAAGAATGATGTATTCATGCAAGAGCTTGCAGCCATGAACATGATAAAGAGAGAAATCCATGCTGAGATAGTGAGATTGTGAAGAAAGTCTTTATATGGGGGAAGGGAGAGAGAAAGGGATTTAAAAAAAAAAAAAAGACTACAAACAACTGATACAGAGGTTGGTTCTTTTTAAAGCTGGAAAAAGGAAAAGCGATGTTTGTTGAAAGTACGGTAAGAGATCTTTGACTGCTTCTCTCCATATTTCGAGATTAGATGATGAAATGGGATTTATATATTGGGATATGTGAGAGAAATGTCTGACCTCTTATGTGATCAGATGAGTTTTTTCATTTATGCCCATGATATGATATGTGAGCTGCATTTTATTTCATTTTGATATATTTATTTATTTATTATGCTCATCCATATATGAATCAATGCACTGTTATTTATTTTTATACATTATGAGATTAGCTGCTTTTTATTTTAATTTTGAGAAATTATGGTTTGTTTTTATGGCAATAAGACTCTTTATTAGTATAATCCAAAATCTCAGGACAAAAAGAGATTATTGTTCTAAAATAAAGGAAAATACAATAATTGAAATGTAAGGCAAACTATAAGCTCAAAGCTAAAAAAGTGTTGAAGAAATGAATCGGATGGGTCAATGACGAGGGGGAGGTGCAAAGATAGCCCCTTACCATACCCAAGGTAGATGAACATAATTAGCTATATCAATGAGTTAAGGGTCCCAAACATTCTGATATGATTGCCTTAAGCATAAGGAAAATTGATAAAATTTCCAATTTGATAAAGGAGATGATGGAATCTATGTAACATACAGAACCCAGTCACTATTATTCCATCTAGGCCTTTTAATTACTTTTGAAATTGCACAACTGAAAAAGTGAAATTTATGGGGTGCAATCGATACAATCCAAATAATATAAGCATCACTTTTGTGATCTCCATATAACCTAATAAACCATCGAAGCTGATTTAGGAGATAATAGAGTTCAGTTTGTAGCTATGGATTCATTTTCCCAAAAAAAAATGCAAATGAATATTAGGCCTCATGAAACAGATTTTGGCATCCAGGGGATAAGAGTTTTAGCATGTCGAAGGTATTATAATATATTCAAAAAAATATGGGAATATGGGACCTTACTATACCTATGCCAATGCATGAGGATGAATTTTTATACATTATGATTTTAGATTTTGATTTTGAGAAATAGGTTTGTTTTTATGGCAATAAGTAGTATTAAGGATATTATTGAAATGTTGATTGACCTAAATGTTGTATGAGGTTTAGTGTTGAGAAAATGAGATGATGGATGACGAACTGAGGTGCAAAGATTACAACCTTGGTTTGAGATTGATTACTATATCAATGAGTTAATTAACATCAAAATTCGAGCTCGAGCTCCATTATAGGAGTTTGAATTAGCTCAAAGGCTGGCTCTTTTACTATGAAAGATAGAAAGTGATTTGATTGAAGCATTAATTGTAATAAAATGACTTTAAAAAAAAATTATATAACAAATAATGAATAACCACCTGATATTTAAATGTAATATATATTTTTAAAATTTGTTAATATATTTGTACTTATATTGTTGAATTCTAATATATTTAAAGTATATTTTATATTAACGGGCTAGCTCAGCAGTAATGAGTTGAGTTAAAGTTAGCTCAAATTTGACTTGTTAGTTTATTGAATTAAACTTATGAGTCTTTTATCTAGTCAAGCTCGAGCCAACTTGACTCAACTAAACCCCTATAGGTTACTATAGGCATACATAATATTAGCCCCGTATTTGAGAAGCTTATAAGTGAGATTTACAATATTGGATTGAGAATGATGAATCATTGGTCTTTTAACCTAATCCTACATGTAAGGTGGTTTGCGTTTGTTCATGTTTTGAATTAGGTTATTTAATAGGTGTTGCGTGTGACGCTAGGGCTTACAACTCTATTGGTCAAGATGCCTAAGAATAAGACCTCCAATCACTGGATTATAGGGCGCTTCATTCATAGGTCTTATAACCTAATCCTACAGACAAGACTACCAAATTTAAATTATATATATAAATCAACATATGAATTAGCAATTATGTATACATTTCAATTAAAAAAAAGATAAGATAGCAATGGTTAATTATAAATCATCTAAAATCTCATTAATGTTCTCTATGATCCATTGAAATGATATTAGTTTGAGCATTTAATTTCCACTGAGAAATCAATAACTGTTGGTAAGAACCAAATGATTGGATTTTAGTGATGGGATCATGAGAAGCATCAAATATGGCTGTATTGGATTTGGTTAGAACTGACTGAAATGTAAAAAGGTAATATTTGAAGTGGTCCTCATAAGAGAAAATAAAGTAAATTCATTAATGAGTGGTGCAGAAGAGCTCAAATCTCCAAAGAATTGACCTCTGGTAATATCACTAGCTGTCTCTCAGCTCTTCACTACTATTTTTGTACAGTAAATTTTTCTAAAGACCAAAAATAGTTTAAAAAAAAAAATTGAGAGTAAATTCACGATGAAGTAATGCATTTTTCAATAAATTCACATATTACAGGAATTATTTTGTAAAATGTAACTATAAATTATTCTAAGATGTTTTTTTTTATTTATTGTGTAATTTATAATTTTTTATAATGGAAATATGATTATAAAGAGGTATTAGATTTGACTTATGTTAAGAAAAGTAGGGGTAGACCTAAAAAGACTTGGTTAGAAAATATTAGGAATAGCCTTTTTTTATTAGATTTAAACGAGAATTTGACTTTTAGTAGGACACAATGGAGAAAAAGGATTCATGTAGCCGACCCCACGTAGTGGGATAAAGGCTTGTTGTTGTTGTTGTTGTTGTTGTGGAAATATGATTATAAAAATTATTTCTTATCACAAATTTTTAAAAGCAAAAAGTATATAATAAAGTAAAAATATTATGATTTTCTTAAAACAAAATATGAAGAAAAAAAACTACATCAAATGACTCCAAAGCCTTCCATCTTAGCCCTTGAATGCAGAGCTTATGATACACTGCGATAAACAAACTGAGAGAATTAGAACATAATTAATTAGGATTAAGTGCACTAATGGTGTTGATCCATTCACTAGTAGTCAGATGCCATTGATATTTCAATTCAGAGTTTTTTTTTCCTTCTTCTTCTTTTTTTTTATTATTATAGTACTGATTTGATGGTGATGCATGTCACATAGGGGTGTCAATATTTTACACGACCCGAAAATCTGACATAAACCCAACACGAAAATTCTAGGTTATGGTCAAACCGGACTTGAAACGGTTCAAGTTCGGGTTCAACAAATTGATTTGTTTCAAAAATTGAGTCAGGTTTGGGTTGACTCAAAAATTTACCCATTTTCTACCTAAAATCCAAGATTGATCTGTTTTTTATCTTAAAATCGGAGATTGACCCATTTTTTACCTAAAAACTAGTAATTTTTGCCCAGCCCCAGGTCATTCGGGTCATGTCGGGTTGATCCGGACCCGAAGCGGGTCGAATTCAGGTCCGAAAAATCTACTCGTTTTTAAAAACATGTCAGGTTCGGGTTGACCCGAATAGAGCTTGGTCAATTCTGGCTTCGACTCGAACCCGACCCATGACCTGAAATTAACACCCCTAATGTGACAGGTCTCAAGTCTTGTATGAAGAAAGTAAAGGCTTATGTTAGTAAGTCGACAGTTGGTGTAAAATTTTGTCGAATAATTATGACATGTTATTATAGTGATTTGTTAGTGATGCAACTGACACTGTTAGTCAAACCCCTAACCCTAAAATCAGCTTAAAAAAAGGTAATGAAAGCATATTCCAAAAAAAAATAAAAATTAAAGCATATTCCAAAGTCTGCGTATAGCATCAAAGAGCTATTATGTGTGGGAATCAAATTAGTTCCATGAACTGTTGAGAAGATCTTAGTCAAATTCCATTGATTGTGGAAGGTGGGAACCATTCAATCTTTCTAAGTTGTTTTCATGAGCCTGAATGATTGAGCAGTGTTCTTTCAGTTTGAACTATTATCACTTAACACACATGTGGAAAGATGTGGTGAGCATCAATTGGCATACTGTGAATGAATAAGATCAAATAGGGTATATCATAGATGATTGTTATGCCTTATTTTATATTAGGAAAAAGACATGTTACGCGGGTTTAGAATTTTTTTTTTTTGAAGTTATCGTAAACTTAGGCTTTATTTAGTACGGCTTTCTTACTGCTTCTTAAAGCAACTTTCTAATAATTTGTGTAATAGAGAGTTACTTTAAGAAGCAATAAGAAATTCATCCCAGTAAGAAAGTCGTCTCAAACCAAATCTTAGTAAACTTATAAAAGATTTCTTACGTGTACTTGTGAGTTAATCTTATCTTTTATTTTCTTGTCTTTTTCACTTTCAGTGACCGAATCATGTTTCGTCTGCTTTCAGCAATTAACAGATACCTGCCAACATTAAACAGTGCAGAGCGATCAACTGAATCATTAATATGCAATCATCATAACCTTGTTGAACTCAATTCCATTGTGTTCCAATGGATCTTCCACCAAGATGTAGAAAGTGGTCCTTAAGATGGAGAGGTAATGGTGAGAGGGGTCTCATTCACCCAACTCACAGTAGTGCATGTAAGGGTGTGGGGCCCTAAGGATTTCCCATCCCTTTGGGCTTTGGCATATGAACCTAATTGAGTTATCAGTTGTGGGACCCTCCATAGGACACCTGCACCATATTCTGCTTAGATTGAGTTTTGTGGTGAACAAATTAGTGGGTGGGTGATGGAACATTAGGTCTTGATTTGAAATTTGGTCTCCAATGTTGGATGCGTTGGTGAATGCTTTTAATTAAGGGGGAAAAAGATTTTTTTTTTTTTTTTTTTGTGATTAAGATATTTGTATTTTTATAATAGTTTAGGGTTTAATTAATAAAGTTATGTATTTTTTATGTTCATCATATTAGATTTATGAATTCTTTAAAAGAATTTATGATTTTTATTATAAAAATAGGTTAAGTTTACTCCTCAAAAATATAATATACACATTTAATGTGATATACTTTTGTATTTTTAGAGTTTGGTTGTCAATTAAATTTATATGAAAAATTGAATGATTTATAATGATATCAATCAAATTTTATGACTTTTGTCAAAAAGAAATTAAAAAAATATCATAATATTTTGATAAATAAATAGTCATTTTAAAATTTTAAATTTATTTTATTATAAGTATAATATTAATTATTCATATAAGTTTTGTGACCGATTTAAATCAAAATATTTTGAACATCTAAAAAAAAAAGTATATTCATAAAAAAAGAATAGTAATCTATTCCTAAATATATTTAAAAATAAGTATTTGCTGTCATTTTCAAGATAGTGATTAATAAAGAAAAGATAGGACGAAAAAGAAAAAAAACTCTATGCATATATTAAAAATATATATTTTTTCAATAGGAAAATGATAGGATGAAAAAAATAATAATAATAATAAATAATTACTCTTTTTATATATTAAAAATACAAAGAAATTACATGAGCTTTAAATTTTTAAAATCTATTTTATAATAAATATAATATTAATTATTTATATATAATAAATTTTGTGATCCATTTTAATCAAAATATTTTGAAACTCTTTTTTCAAAAAAAAAAAAAATTCTATTGATAAAAAAAGAACAGTATTCTACTCCTAAATATATTAAAAATAAGTCATTTTCAAGAGGAACAATTATTACGTCCTCTGACCGGATGCAGAGAAGCATCCGGTCGTAGGCAAAAAAAATACGGTACCGCAGTGTACCGAGTTTTTCTTGCCTACGACCGGATGGTTCTTGCATCCGGTCAATCGAACCAAATAAAAATTCTTTCAAGAGAGCGACAAAGAAAACTACTAAAATTGCAAATAGAGAAAATGATTAGACATAAAAAGAAAAAATAAACAATAAATTCAGATTCAGCCCTCTTTATAGGCTATTCTGAAATTACCTTTTTCTCCATTTTAACTATGAACCGGGTCCACCACCACTAGCTTAATATGTGGGGGCCACTCTATGATAATTTAGATAAGAATTTTGTAAAGCTGGATCTGAATTGATTATTTTTATCAAAAAGTACCATTTAGAATCTAAATTGGCTAATTAGCAAGCAGTGTTGGTGGAATATTATCCTCTTATAATTTATTTATTAATTAAATTTGATACTATCGAGGTGGAATATGATCCTAATTCTAAAATATTGTTCAGAATTATTTATTAGTTTTTATGTAAAGAATAACTCATTATATATTTAATATTGATAATTTAAATATTACTTTTTTATATATTTAAATTTATAGATTTATAATATTTATTTTTGGGTGAATTTTAAAAACTAATATGAAATGAATTTAATTTATGTACATTTATATATTGATTTGATATTTTTGTTAAATTTTTACATCTAAAAATTTATATAAATTTTAATAATCGTTAGAGATTCATGAAAATTAATAGAATAACATAACAAATCATAAAATAAATAGTGAAACCAATATTAAATAAATATTTATTTTAATGAATAAATATTTTCACATATAATCATTTTAGAAATGAACAAACAATCACAACTTAATTTTTTAATATAATTAGCCTCAAAAATTTTATTCAAAATTATTTATCTATAGAATCAAATAAAGATAATTAAGTATTATATTAGCAAAGATCAAATTAATCCACATTTATTCTTATTGAAAGCTGCTTAACCTATAAAAATGTGTTATAGAATAAATAAAACCTATATTGAGAAGGTTTTTGCTTTATAATCCAATAGATTAGTGGTGACTTTTTGGATTAGCGTGAGCTTAGACCATGCAACTGTGGACCATACACAGTCTTCAATGTAAGAAACGGCAACTTAATTAAGCAGCTAATAGCTTTGCTAATTAAGGTTTCCATTGGAGATTATGGGGCATCGGTGGTGGTGATTATGACCACTAATATGATTTTTTTTTTCTTTCATAGAAGAAGAATTATTATTATTTAATGGTTGTGGTCTAAAAATATGAAGTCCAATCCATTCAATTTTTCTTATCAGCATTAAAAACTTATGGACTGCTCAATTTCAATATTTTTTTAATATCATTTAATTATCAATTAAAATATATCTAATTTTATTAATGAATAACTAAATAATTATATTTGATAAGTATATATATATATATATATAGTGTAAACATTTAAAATGACTTTTATATGTCATTTTATTTATTGTTCATATTTCTTAAAACAATTAAATTATTACAAAAATTGACAAAATTTTAAAAATTGATATCCACATAAATCACAATCAATCATTGGATTTTAACATTAAGACAATATAAAATAATAGTTACAAAGATTTAATTAATATATATATATATATATATATCATGAATGAGTGATTCAATTCTATCTTCTTTTAGTCAAACCTCATATAATCCAACCAAATTGCACCTATTTGTTGATGAGAAAATTGTACAAGAATTCAACTACTTCAATTTTTTTTAGCTCCAGTGGAAGAAGAGATTAGAGAGAGTCGTCTTAGATAGTTTGGTCACATAAAATGACGGCATTTCGATGACCCGATTAGGAAAGTAGATGTATTAGATTTTACTTATGTTAAGAAAAACTTAGGTAGACTTAAAAAGACTTTGTTAGAAAATATTAGAAATAATCTTTCTTTATTAGATTTAAATGAGAATTTAACTTTTAATAGGGAACAACGAAGAAAATGATCATGCAAACCGACCTCACATAGTGTGATAAGGCTTGATGTTTTTGTGTTGTTGTTCTTTTATTTTTTTTGGCTTGTTTGGATAAATAAAGAGACCATTTGTCTTGAGTAAAAGGAAGCAACAATCTAGAAACAAGCAATGGAACCCTAATAATGTTGAAAAGCTAATTGAGCACAATCTAATCTGCTCCCAATAGAGATGGCAAGCCTTAGCCCTTAGTGCCAAAAACCCTAATTAGTGATCAGCCCAAACTCCCATGAAAGCCATTAGAGACTCAACCAAAGCATTTCATCCCCAATTTAGGCTGTCATTAATTGCACTGAAAGGCTACCCTTTGTAGTTAGGGCTCCCCTTATTGTGTCTATTACCCTAAAATTAAATTTACTATTTACTATTCCCCATACATAAAGTTATAATTCTCTCTCTCAGCCCAAGACATTCCCTTGCCCAGATGCCTTTAAAACATTTTTTTATACTCGCTTCCAATTTTTGTATGATTAAAATAAGCAAAAAAAGACAAATTTATGTAATAATAATAAAAATAAACCCTCAGATCTCCACTATGCAAACAGTCTTTATGTCACTGTGGGAAGAACCAGATAAGAAGCAGAGTACAGCCTTATTTGATTGTAAGTTTGGTGATATTTTATAATTTTTGTTTTCATTAGAAATTTTATGCAAAAAATTGGGTATCTTGTAAGTAATTTTCATCAGAAACCAATGATGTTATAGGCATGATTCTTTATTTTTTTTTTAGAATAATTTTTTTACTGCTTTCATGATAAGATTTCGGTTTCATTTGAGAAGATTTTTTTATTACTTATTAAAAATTTAAAAATTTGTACTAAAATTTTATTTTAAAATCAATAAAAAAGCCGTCTCAAATGAAGCTTTTCTACTTAATCCTTCATTGTCGTTTTAATAAATCAACTTCCACTTCTTTTCTTATCAGCCTCAATTCCCTTCCTTGATTCTATAAATGTAATACTGGGAGAGTTCCAAAATCTTTTTTTTTTACTCTATATGATGTTTATCGCTGTTTCCCTGTTCATTTCTTATGAAGAATCCATTAATTAAGTGATCAGGGGAATAGTTCAGTGGAGAAAGAGGTGGGCCTCTTTCTTCAAGGCAGTCTCTCTATTTTTAAGTTATAGTAGGTTTGGACCCATTTCTCTTTTTCTGTTATTTCCCACCAGTCAAGTAAATCCCCAATTCCTAAAGAGCTGCATAGGCCAAGGAAGGGGAAAGAGGAGGGCTTTTCTCCTCAGCTGCATGAAGGAGCTCTGCAACAATGAGAGATGAGAATTCTAAGAAAAGCAAGGTTTTTGGATTCTACTTCGTTTGGTTCTTTTTTCTTGAGTTTCTTTGAGTCGTGGGATACTGATCTATTCCTGTTCTTGGCTTCAGCTCTCATGGTCTAAGTCCCTGGTTAGGAAATGGTTCAATATCAAGAACAAAGCTCAGGACTTCCATGCTGATGATGTTGTCGAGAGAGGTATCTCTTTTTGTTCCTCTTCTTTGGTTTCGTGATTTGGTTTTTTTTTTCTAGGGTTTGGATTCATTATGTTTTTTTTCGATTAGGATTGGGGGATCTCTTCTGTATGCTTTATTGATGTCTGATTGAACTACTTTATGGCATTTGATTGTGTTTTTTGGTAGATTGATAGATTTGTTTACTGTTTTAGTTTTTTATTTTTTTTGTGATAATTGGTAAAAAAAATAATGGTTTGATCTGCAAAACAATATGTAAGGCTGCTGTCTTGTCTTCCCTCCATTCCATTTTTTGAGCTGTTTTATCTTTTGCAGGAGTAGATGGAGAATGGAGGACTAACTTTTCAGAGAGAGAAACATGGACTGTTAAGAAAAGCAAGACAGGTAAACAACTCTGCCAGTCCCTTAGCCCTAAGTGCTTTGGACCACATCAAAAGAGCTGCTTCTCTTCTTTTGTTGCTCTCTCCTTTTCCATTTTTCTTTTAAATGTCTAGTTCCTTTCAATGCCTTCGCTCACTATCTCTTTCTTTCTCTTCGCATCTAATTTTCATTGTGGGTCCTCAGAGAGATTCTGTAAGAAGAACCCTGATCGGGCTTGGCAAGCAAAATTTGATTTTGATGAATCTCAAGTAACTGATACTCAGGATTACAGGTTTTTTCCCTTGTTCTTCCCTATCAGAATAATAAAAATCACATCTTTTTTGTTGTTCTCAAGTGCTATCAAACTTACTTTCACTCATTGCCATCAATTTTTTGTTGGTTTAATATTTGATTAGATTGTTCGTCGCAACATGGAATGTTGGTGGAAAATCCCCACCAAGTCATCTGAATCTTGAGGATTGGTTGCATGCTTCTCCTCCAGCTGATATTTACATCTTGGGGTAAACTGAATTCATATCTCTAATTGATCTTTTAATAGAAAGAACATGTATATAACATAAATTTCTTGCTCAACACCTTCACCAGTCCCCAACCCAATTGCTGAGCTTGATGCTGATTTTGAGGGCTCTTCAGCAAGGCAGAAGAATTCATACTTCTTTCACCGCCATTCTTTCCAGTCCCTCAGCCGGAGCTTACGGATCGATAGTGATATCATGGTGCCACAGCCAGGCCTGGATCGTCGGTTCAGCGTTTGTGACCGGGTCATTTTCGGTGGCAGGCCGAGTGACTTCGACCCCAACTACAAATGGGGTTGTTCTTCAGATGATGAAAATGTTGGAGTAGAATCACCTACTACTGTCTTTTTCTCGCCATTCTCCTATGGCTATGGAGTTCCTACAAGTATGGAAGATAGAGAGAGATGTGCAGGGAGATCTAGGTACTGCTTTGAGCCTTCCTTGTGTTAGTTTTATGATTAACCTCGCATGCTTCTTATTCTTGCTGAGCTAGTCCTGATTATTCCTTGATCAATACAGGTACTGTCTGGTTGCAAGCAAGCAAATGGTGGGGATATTCCTCACTGTTTGGGTTAGGAGTGAAATAAGAGATGATGTAAAAAATTTGAAGGTGTCTTGTGTTGGTAGAGGTCTGATGGGCTATCTCGGGAATAAGGTTATTATGACTATTTTCCTGATATTAATTCATACAAACTTATAGGCTATCTCTAAGTCATATTTTGGTTCTTACAGGGTTCAATTTCAATAAGCATGTCTTTGCACCAAACAACCTTCTGCTTCATTTGTAGTCATTTGACCTCCGGGCAGAAAGAAGGCGATGAACTTCGGCGGAATTCTGATGTAATGGAGATTCTAAGAAAGACAAGATTTCCACAAGTTAATGGTCAGGGCAATGAGAAATCACCTGAAACAATCTTAGATCATGAGTAAGTTCATTCCATAATTATTTTGTTAGTTTCAACTAGTAAGTTATTAAATAAAAAACTGAGGTGTTTTTGGCTTTTCGTCTTGTTTCAGTCGAATAATATGGCTTGGAGATTTGAATTATAGAATTGCTCTTTCCTATCGGTCAACCAAGGCTCTAGTTGAAATGCACAACTGGAAAGTGTTGCTTGAAAAAGATCAGGTGATTTTGGAATCCTTGTTTGTTTGGTTTGCTTGACTTCACTTTTATTGCAACTGTTAAACAAGGTTTCTTGTGATTTAGAGAAAGTTATGATTCTTATATTCTTTTCTTAATGCTTGTATTAGCTTGACCCTTACATTTACTACTTTTTTAAAACAGCTTAGAATCGAGCAAAGGTGTGGGCGAGTCTTTGCAGGGTGGAATGAAGGAAGAATATACTTCCCCCCAACGTATAAGTACTCGACTAACTCAGATCGTTATGCTGGCGACGACTTGCACCCGAAAGAGAAACGACGAACGCCGGCTTGGTAACTAGAATAAGCTCAATAATATCATTCCTTATCATTTCCCTTGATTTTTAAAGACTGAAAAATTTTCCTTTTGTTCGAAAGGTGTGACCGAATTTTATGGCATGGAAGAGGTCTTCATCAGTTGGCTTATGTTCGTGGAGAGTCGAGATTTTCTGATCACCGACCGGTTTATAGTATCTTTGATGCTAAGGTTGAATTGAATCATAATCGTCTCTCTAGGAATACGAACTATGCAAGCTCTCGAGTAGCGGTGGAGGAACTTTTACCTTACTCACATGGTTACGCTGAATACAATTTCTACTGATTTTGGATAAGTAGATTTCTTGGTAAAAAGAATGTACAGATTACTTGTTGAGATCTCAACAACCTGTGAGAGCTGGAAACTAAGAATCAAGGTTCTCATGGTAACCTATGTTTCTCTAGGCTTTCAGGACTCTTCAGTATTGATCAGAGAAAAATCCAATAGCCAGAGGTAATCAATCATCTAATGCATCATAATTTTCTTTTTCATGTCTTTGTATGATTATTGATTATCAAAGAAAAATTCTTCATCACTTGAACTGATTCAGATCATGCTATTTTATAGATAGTAAAAGAAGAACTGAGTTCTCAACAACTGATTCAAGGCAATTACTTCTTCTTCCATCATCTCCCTTTGAATATCTCCTACATCTTCTTCTTTTGCGAATTGCAATCCTAATTATTCCTCTCCTTGGCTCTTACAGGACATAATTTTACCAGAAACTCTGCAAATTTTGTGAAGATGGACCTCATATGAACCAATAAAATCACTTACCATACTCATTATATCATGAAAAGAGTTCTGAGAAACTTGTAACTGAGAAACTTGCAACTGTGATTGACAAATTGGCTGAAGAGGATGATCATTTCAGCTTCCTTCATCATAAAATCAGCAACAAGAACTCTTTTTTCTGAGAAGTGCAAGCTCATTAGTTATGATTGCTAACATATTCTTTCTTAGCAAATAGTAGGTATAGGGATTTTGATTTTTTTTTTTATTTTTTGGAAGCATGGGGCAGTAGAATGATAGCAAACAAATAAACAAGTGTACAAATTTCTTTTTTGAGTTTTTATAATTTGGAAAGGATGAGTGATGAGCTGCTGCATACATACTTACAGCATCAGAGACAGGGAATGTAAGCAATTTTATATGGTTTTATTCATCTGTAAAAGGTCTTTTCTATTGATTACATCTCTGAAAAAAGCTTTGGTTTTCAGCTTGAACTGCTGCTGCTTTAATGTGTAGAGTGCATAGAAAGCTACAGGCATGACTGTTGGTCTGTGAATCTAACCAGAATTGTTAAGCTTCTTGGGAACCCAAAAAAAAAAGGGAAATACTGTAATTATATTCTTTTGGTAACTAAATTCTTCTTAGCTATGAGTGGTGGGGTGATTCGTTATGCAAATACTGTACATTACAATACAGATTAATATATAGATTTTTAAAATAGATTTTTCTTTAATTTTTATTTTTAACAAGAATAAAATTATAGTTTATATTTAAAAATGGTAAGCCATGTATATCTTATTTATGTAATATTTGCTTAATTTGCATATTATATTTATATGTATAAAATAAATTTAAAATTATTGTATTTTCTTTTTAATAAAAAGATATAAAATTAAAAATACTTAAAAATAATGTACTCTTTTTAACTATTAGTATTTTTAAATAATTTTATTTTTTAAAGATTTGATGGACATGATAGACTGTCTATCACCATCACATGCAGCATATTATTTCAAAATATATTTAATTTTATTCACTTTCTTATGAAGAGAAAGTATGATAAGTTTATTTTTTAAATTTAACCTCATGTAATATATATAATTTCTAATCTTTAGAATTATTAAAGCTATTTATATTTTTCTTAGAAAATACTACATAACATATAATTTATAGAATTATTATATATTTTTAAGTCTTTTATAAACTAGTTCAGATAATTTTTTTTAATTTAATAAAATATTAAATGATTTTTAATTTTCTATAAATTTTGAATAGAAAACATTCAGGGAAATATTTAATATTTTATCAGATCTCATGACTTATATAATATGTAGGAAAACTTCAGATATTGTAAATAATAATTATCCATAATAATATGTATATCTTTGTTATGCAAACTAATATTCTATACATTACAATACATATCAACAATATAGTAATACATATATAAAATTCATCTAAGCTTGACATATGAGGAGAGAGAGAGAGAGAGAGAGAGAGAGAGAGAGAGAGGGAGAGAGAAAGAGATAGAGAGAGAAAGTGTGGGAGTGTGGAGGATAAGAATGAGAAAAGAAATATGGTGATTTGACTAAGGGGTTTAAGAGTTTGGTGATCAAAATATCTGCATTTCAACCATGAAGAGTTCTTAAATTCAGAACTGCTTCACTCATCTTTTCTATTTTTCTTCTTATTTAAAAGAAAAAAAGACTAAGAAGGTAAGAAGTCCATATGAAGACTTATGCAATTCAATGTAGATTCTCAATCCAAATGAGAAAAGTTTCAAAACTAGAAAATTTATTGCCACTATGATACTGACCCAAACCTAATAAATTGATATTCTACAACAACAAAGGAAAAGAGGAATCATAATTACAATTTACAAAAAAAAAATTCTTTCATAAATGTTGTTTAGGGTTTGTTCTATTGAAAATATTTTTGCAATGATGCAATTTAAATTCAAATAAAATTTAAATTATACAAATACTTTCACAATTCGTAAAAAATAATAATTAAATTACATATTCATGAAAAAGACATTAAAATAACAACTTTTTAAATTACATATACAACCAATACAAGCAACAAAATGAGTCATTATAGTTCTCAAACAATTGAGAAACATTGTGCACATATTTGAAGATTAATATTATACATTTTTCACGCATGTTACAAAAATCACAAAGCAACTCTATGACTTTCGTACTCATTCTGATCAAAACATGCATTAAGGATCTTCATTACTTTCACGTTGGTGATAGTTAAGTTAGAGCTAGTCAATTTAGACTTCGGTTGAGACGGCTTTCATATTGCTTCTGAAAGTGACTTTTTAATGCAAAATTTTAATTTTTGTTCTAGAAAGCCGCTTTCTTTCTACTTCTTAAAGTCATTTTTTAATACCAAAAATTTAATTTTTTGCACTAGAAAGTTGCTTTAAGAAGCAGTAAGAAAGCCTTCCCAAATGAAACCTTAGGCTTCGTTTAGGGCAATTTTATTGCTTTTTTCTAAAGCAACTTTCTACTACCGAATTTTTTTATTTAAAAATTTTGTGCTAAAAAGTTATTTTAAAAAGCAGTAAAAAGACTGTTTAAAAGGAAGCCTTAAACTCAAAATTATAGAATTAGATTTTGACTTGTGCTGAATTAGGGTTGAGTGGAAAAATGATTAATTATGCATATGTACATAATTGCCTTTTGCATTAATCCAATTCCTCTTAGCTATATTGGATAGAGATTACTGTTAATTAATGATTTCAGCTACACTGAATGATCTCTGTGTTACGAATTTAAAATCAGACAAATCAATTCTTTTCAGATATAAAAGTTTAAACTGTTTATTCGAACTTAGGTCATCTCCAACCGAACGCCAAACGAGCGTATGACGTCGTTCGGTCGCTCCAACCGAACGCAAAATTTTCCGCCATCTACTTGCAGGTGAACAGTGCGACGCCAATATTGGCGTCGCACTGTTAACCCACGCCATTTTCGGCTCTCAATCGGAAAAACGCGCGAAAGGAGAACGATCGTTACCTTCCCAGAAACACCTAAAATGGCGTTCGGTTGGAACAACTGCACAGCATTTTGGAGTTTTGCATTATTTTGCCGTGAAAAGTAGAGTTCTCGGTTGGAGATGCCCTTAAGCTCTACTCTATTCAATATTGGAGCATTTGAAAATTATAAAATAAAATAAAATCATCCCAACATGATAATCTAAAAAAAAAAAACAGTTGCATAATGTAATAATAAATAGATTAAAAAATAAATAGAGGAAAATAGGGGGCCAAAGAATACTATGGATCAACTATTCCTTTCCCACGTGGAGGATTCCCAGCACTATTAAAAAAAGACTACAAATTATATGAGAATTTATAAGATTTTTTTTTTGATGAATTTGTTATTTTAAATTGATGTTTCATTTGTGGTAATATTTTTATTTTTTTTTAAAGCAACTTTTTTATACATAAATTTTTAGGTTTTAAAATTTTTATGCAAAAAAGTTGCTTAAAACAGTAAAAAAGTTGTCTCAAATGAAACTTTTTTTTTTTAATATTTTATTCCAACAGCAAAACGAGTACAACCAATTAGGAAAACGATACGAAAAAAAAGTTACAGAGGTTGAAAGGGTTAATATCTGATCGGGCTCAATAATTGGCAGAGGCTTCCAACTTTTCTCGAAGTCAGACACGGGCCATCCAGTATGATAAAAGACATACGTATATGATAACCTAGGTTTATGGAATTTGAAAATATGGGGAAAAGGTTAAGAATTAAATAAAAATATATAAAAAAATGGATTATAAATTTTTTTGGGAAAACTTAAAGTGTTTTGATCATTTTTATTTTATCACATTCAAAATTTGGCAGAAGATGGAATAAAAATTGGGTTGACTTCAATATATTTTTTGTCAAACGTTTGACTTTAGTTCCACCGATTTATCAGATTTAACAGTACTATTTTAGTGTAAAATAAATAAAATTAATTTTTTTAATTATTCATTCAATTTGATCTCCAAGAATTGATTCATCATGTGTCAACTTGGTATTAAAAAGTCAACTAATTACAATGTTAGGTTGAGTTTGCTTTTGTCTTTGTTCACACTGAGATTTTTTTTTTAATTGAAATCAAGCCCTATTAACACTTAATGACACCCTAATTTGACTCTACTCTATGGAGAAGGACATTAGTATTTAATGTTTGACTTTTATTATTTATATATTATAATACTCGTTCAATAAAAGTTAACAAACTTGCGAAATAAAGTGGTGACTCAAATCTTATTAAATGATGAGGAGGCGAGAAAGTCACGATGAAATCGAGCTGGAAAGGACACTGATGGGATCACCGGAGTGTAAAAGAAGAAGAATGTGATAGAGATGGAGAATTAAGGGCGAAGGGCATCCTACAATCTCTCCTCTTTCATTTTCATTTGAGCGAATACTAAGGGGTAGTTTGGTAATTGATTGGATTTAGCTTTAATGGGATTTACCTATAAATCCAAATTTAGTAAATTCTGATGGTGTTAAATCCTAAAAAATGTTTGGTATAACAAATATTAAATCTTGATAAATCACGAGAAAATATTTGACAACGTGATATAGGATTTAAGGCAGTAGGTTCATTTAGAAATTAAATTTAATGTGTTTTGAATTTAATTTGTATGTTCACTATATGGGACAATTTGATAATTAGATAATTAACACCTAAATAATTAATTTGATAATTAATAATAATTCAGGTAACTTCTAATTAGTTTACTAATTATTTAATTATATTCTTAAATCCTAATTAATTTGTTAATTATGTTTTGAAATTATAAATTATTCAATTGATACTCATATTAATGATTTAATTAAATATTTAAATATTAAACTAATTTAATGACAGTTATACGACTAATAACTATAATAACCAACAAATTATAAAGATTAATTAAACTAATTTAATGACAAATATATTACTAATTATTTAATTAACTAAATTAGATTATTTAATTATATTAATGATTATTTAAGTAATCTATTTTTTAATTTAAGAAATCTAATTAATTATTAATGTTTGAATTATATTGATGATGTTAATTTAGATTAATTTATACTCATCTAGGGTTTGCTTTTCCTTGCCTTTCATCATCGTCATTTCTTCGTGGCCGCTTTGGCTTCCCGTGTTGTGCGTGCAAGAGCTCACTCGCTACTTCGCCTCCTTTGAAGGCTTGGATCTGCAGTCACCATGGGAGCTTGCTCGTTACTTAAATAACCGCCTCCTCCTTCCTTTAAGATGGGAATTAGCTTTGCTCGCAAGCTCGTAAATTCCGTTGTAAATTTTAAATATGGGATTTAGGCGGGATTGGGATTTAACCATTTCAATAAGTATTTTATTTTTTATGACGCAAATATTGAAAATATATTAGAAGTAGGTAACGGAAACGAGCAGTACGAGCTCGTGAGGAAATCGAGAGGAGCTGACTTACGTCGAACAGTTTGCGTGCATAACAAGTATTGCGTGATTGTGTCAGCTGGTGAAACCGATGAACAGCGCAAGACAACGAGGAAGAAAATGAAGCAATAAGGACGAAGATAACTGCTAATTACACTGTCGATGGCTGAACAATGACTGGTCTTCGACGTCGCCACCACGATTGGAGTTTGCGTGCCGGACGATGGATCTCCCAAAAAAACTAGGGGTTGCTTTCGCTCTCTCTCTCTCTCTCTTCCTTCCTCTGTTACTTATTTCTCTGTCAATTTTAAGATTCAGAGATGGAATGATGAGATCAGGCACAGACTCTGTTGCTCAATCGCGATCTCTTCCTTGCTTCTTAGGTCAGCTTCAAATCCCGGGCCTCCGATGTTCGGTCCGGAGTTGAGAGGAGGAAGAAGGGTAGTATGGGGATTTCGCGCTGTGCGTTTGATGAGGCTGCGTGCACACGCACGTGCGGCCGATGTATGGAACAACTTTCGAACCGGTTTGGCTATCGTGTTACGGGTCTTAACAGTTCGACCTATCAATTTGATATTGTGGTAATTCTTCCCGTCCTTTTATTTGTTGACCCCTTAAATAATGATCCATATATAATTAAAAAACTATTTAAAAATTATTATATTATGATTACCTATGAAAAAGTGTTAAATTCTTTTGTTCAAAAAGTTGGTTAAATGCCGTTGGAAGCTAATTAAAAATACTATAAATTTGTTACTTTATTTTTTGAATTCATCGAACTACAAATCTATATATGTATCTAAATTAAAATTTATAAAATAATTCAGGAACATCTGAACTCCAATTTCAACAAATTTATAATAAATTGATCATCTTAATAAGATAAACCCATTAACATCAAAAGTGAGTTGATCTAACTTCAAATGAGATCAAATCGAACACTTAAAAAATAATTGTAAACTTTAGGACATTAATTATGGATGATCAATTATCTCCAAATCCCATAAACTTATAGTAAATTAAGCATCTCGGCGAGAAAAAAAAATGTAATTCTTTCATCATTAAAGAACTTAAATGCTAAAAAATTGTATGATCAAGGGAATCAATACGAGCCATTCGATCTATATTTACAGTGCATGTCATTTTAAAAAGTTTATAAATAAACTCAAATTCTCTACAAGAAAGAGAATTGAATATTGGTTTGATATTCAAAAGAACTTAGAGGTATGAAAAAATCATAGAGCTCCATCGGAGCTCCACCACTAAACAATAACCATATTATCATGATTAAACAACAAAGCAATCATCACCACTGGGCTGCCACCATCCAAATTCTGTAATTAGATTGTCACCTCCCATCCTCCATCATCAAATTATCATTGCCCAACTATGGTCGTAGTACCACCGTGGCTTGATCATGGTTCTCAGCCACCATTACTCGACAAGTCTCTTGACCACTACCGGTACCACCCATTTATGATCCTCTAACCTCAGTTGATCAACTATGATTTTTCTTTTGATGTCACCCGACTATAATCCTCCAACAATCATCTCTAAACTATAGTACTTTGAACACAGTCACTTGACTACAATTCCTTAACTACTCTCACTTAAATATGCCCATAGCCTCTCAACTATGATCTTCTGACTATCATAACCTAACAAAATTCTTCTGATCATTGTTATTCGACTCTGGCCCTCCGACCACCGTTAATTACCTAATTATGACCCTTAAACTACTGTTGTCCGACTAAATTTCTCTGATCACCATTGCCCAACGTTGCCTAATTACGATTGACTGATGACCATTATTCAAGTATGACCCTCTGACTACCATCACATGGACACGATCATTTGATCATCATCGTCCAACTAATTTTTTTTACCACCATCATCCTACTATGAGCCTTCAATTATCGTCGCATAACTATAATTCTCTTACCATTATTATATGGCTACAACGATGTCTAATCACTTCATAACCTGCTAACAACTTCAATGCACATCATCTTCCATAAGGCTAATGATTATATTTTATATTAACTTTTACTCTCAAAGTCAAAACCAAGATATAAGTTGGACTATCTCATTGTCAAAGGAAAATAATCAAGTAAATAGTAAGCAATTTTTTTATTGCGGACTAGAATCTTTGTGGCGATAAAGTATCAAATTTTACTTCTTACGTTGCACATGTTTCTAGCTCACAAATAGAGAAGAACATAAACACCATAATTTTTGTATGGAAAACTCTGAAGTGAAAACCATGAGGCTATGCCTAGTTGAAATGATTACGCTGTTATTTTAATAGATTATAAATGATTGGTTTGTCCTTGAGATCGATTGAGGATGATCAAATTACAACAGTCAATCGTCAGGTTGAAACATTGCGACGAATGGGAATCGAACTGAAGTATAAAGGCGTTCAGTGGTCTGGAAGAAATTCGCTATCAGTTGGTAGCTGGGCAGAAGTATGGCGACGATCGGTGGTTGGGCAGTGGTCGAGGAGGAAGAATCTAGTGGCAAGAGAATTATAATTTTTCTCTCTTCCTTGCTTGGGTTTCCCTCAATGAAGAATAAGGTGTATGATTATAATTTTTTAGGAGTGACATGGCTAGTAAATAGGAAAAAGATCAATGACATGTTGAAAGTGTTCTGAATGGGCGTCCGATATCGACTCCCTTGATCGTGGATCTTTTATCAAGTATTTGATGTTTTAATGTCATTAGAATTCGATGATCTTGGGTTTGTTGGATTCTTCTTGTCTAGCCGCTGGATTCGGCTATAAGCGTGTCGTATTTGGAAATTGTTTGGTCATCCAATTTATGGTTTGAACATTCAGAATGTGCATTAGGTCTTTGATTTGGAACTATTTTGGCTCGGATTGGGACGAATTTGGTTTCATTGGGTTCATCTTTTTCATGTTTAGTTTTAGTATACGTTTGCTGAAATCGAAGTTTATATGGTCCCAAATCTAATTCAAGAAGTTTCCAACTTGATTTTTCCTCGAGATGCATGCCCGAAATGATTATTTTTTTATGATATATCAATTTTGAAGATAAAGCCTAGCTATGTGGCTCTTCTAACTTACAATGTGAAATATTATATATCTAATACATTTTATCAATATATGCTTCAATCCCGGAAAAGAATATCATTTATAATCTTTTATGAATATTAGTTGAATCAGTTCAAATGAGATAGGCCCTCTGATTCTTTTCCTTTTTTTAAATTTTCATGTAAAAACTTTGGACTATCTTTCAACTCATTTTCTCTCTCTATGTGTGCTTAATATTTATATAATACTAATGCAACAAAGATTTTACTGCCACAAATATTCTCATACAATAATTAAAATGTGTTAGCCAAACATTGTGTTTTGTATGGTAACATATTCCTTAGCAACACATCGACAAAAAGGTTACTAATTTTGACCTCAAATGTGAAATTTGCTTAAAATACTAAATTCAGATTTATCTTGGATAGAGATTAAGGTTTTATTTAGAATTTTTTTTTAAAAAAAAATTATTGAACTTGAAATTTTTGTTCTAAGATTAAAAAAAAATTATTGAACTTGAAATTTTTGTTCTAAGAAGCTTCTTTAGAAAGCATTAAGAAATATGTCTTAAATACAGCCTAAATGAAAATTAATGAGTCGTAAATCGAACTTGTTTTAGATCGATTAAAAAATATGCACATATATGCATACAATTAATCTAAATTGGCTTTCTTAAGCATGGATTGAATATTGTTGGATATTTGTTCCTAGATTTAGGATTGCTTTAGTTTAGGTTTCTTGTATGGCATAGTATAGCCATTTGTGTAGCTATTTGTATAGCTTGTAGGAGCTTATAAATAGGCTTTAATTTGTTTTAGGCATGGAGGACAAGAGAAATAAAATTACAGAATTTCTTAAGTTTGGCTCTCCTCCCTCCCCTCTCCCTCTCTATCTCTTGCAAGAAAGATCTCTCAAGATCTTCCTGCTTGATTTCAACAAATATCATTAAACATTAATAACTCATGAAAAGTTAAAATTAAGATACATCTTTGGCTTTGGCTTGGTTTGAGATAGTTTTATTACTACTTTAAAAAAAAAAATTTAGTACAAAATTTTTTAAATTATGAATTTTTTTATTTAAAAAAGTGCTTTAAAAAGCAATAATAAAGCTGCCTCAAATGAAGTGTGAGACCTCGTTCCCTTACTGTTCCTCTATAGCTTGGATTTTCCTCCCAGGATCGTCCGGGACGATAGTGAGATCGTCCAGGTCGATCTGTACTATTCAAAATATCGTCCTGAAAAAAGTTCTGGGAACCGTCCAGGACGATCGATTTTGGTCTGATCGTCCTGGGACGATTTGGCGATCGGCCAGGCCGATCAGCTTAATGATATAAGAAAATCAGCTCGTTTTGAAGAGAGAGAAAATCATTTTTTATAAAAACAGATATTTTGAGGAGAGAGAAAGAGAAAGGGAAAAGAGGAAAAGCTTGGTTTCGGAGGCCGCGGAGCGCTTTTCGTCCGACGCTGCTGTTGGGAAAAGTGTAGATCTCGTGGTAAGGACTCCGAATCCTATTTCTGTTTTCAAAGATATTGTGTTTTGACCGAGTTGTGCACTGTTTTGTGTTTTCGTAGTCGAATTTTAGACATGATTTTGATTTGACACAACTTTCACCGCACAACTTTTAGTATGTTATAGATATGACTATTGTACACGATTTGAGTATTTTTTGCGACGATTTTACCGGTCGGAATTGATTCTACGCGATTTTAATTGAATAGAAAAATATTAGGACTTGATTTGATTTGGTTTCTATAGAACAATAATCTTGTATATATGTCGTGGATATTCTACTGTAATTTGGAGAAATTTGGAATTTGTGACTTTTTGCAGGATTTTTGTGTAAATTTGACAGACTGCCGTTACTCTGCTCGATTTTCATACGATTTCAGATTTTCCCGAAATTGATAGATTGAATTGATATGTGCATGACTATTGATATGATTGCTCTAGATTGCTTTAATATTGATTATTGCATTGATTATTGATTGAATATTGAATTGATTCTTGAATTGACTATTGATACTGAAATACAAGTGGAACCTGGTTGAACGTTGGTTGGAGATTGATTGACCTGTACAGGATGGTGGGCCGACGGGCTTTCCTTTAAACCATAGATCATTGATATAACGATTGGGAGTCATAAGGAGTTTTATATGCCGACGGGCAAAAAGAGTGACGACTCTTATTGATTGAAACCAACGTATGGATATCTACAACAGCAATATAGATTCCACAACAGCAACATAGCCAGTTGATTTTACTTGTTCAGTATTATAGTATTGAATGCCTGTTTACTGTATTGACGTACGGATTTATTGATTTATCGATATCTGCTTTATTGATTTGATCAGATTTACTGTTTCGTACAGATTCATTGATTTCATTGATTGATCATTGAGCATGGATACTATTGATTATAGATTATTGACATTGATATGGATTCTGTGTTATTGATTCATAGATACCGGCACCGATATTGATATGGATTCTGTGTTATTGATTCATAGATACCGACACCGATATTGATATGGATTCAGCGTATTGATTCATAGAGGTTGACACCGATATTGATATAGATTATAGCGATTGATAGATACCGACATCGACATTGATATGGATATGATATTGACATATGGATACTATTGATACGACAGATCCGGACATGCTATTGATACACTGATACATTGATTTGTCGTACTGATTATCGATTGATTGATTGAATGGATTGTTGCCGTATGGATTTGATTTATCGTAGAATAGTTTTCTTTATGGAGCTGATTGTATTGATTTCAATTAACCTGATGATTTCATTGTATAGATTTGTTTTCAATTGCTAGGTTGATTTATTGAGTTGATTCGATTGTTCGATGTATTTCCTTGATGATAGATATCATTGATTGGAAAGTGCTCTATTGATTGAGATGATTTCCCTATTGTAGCATCGTACGTCGTCATTATTGGAGCTGTCGTGATGTCATTGAATATTGTATATTGATATTGAGTAAATTGTATTGAATATTTGGATTGACTGATTTGCAAGAATACGTTCTGACACGAGTCTTTTATTGAATTAATTGATGCTATTGATTGCTATTAGTTGACTCATACATTCTATTGATTAGACAGATGATATAGATACAACGAATTGACTAGACGACACGATTTATTGAACTGATAGTATTGAATGATAGACACTGCTACGATGGATAGATATTGGCTTCCAGTCACTTACTGATTTGATTGTTGAGACGTATTGATTTATCGATATTTTTACCGCTGTATTGATTATTGACTACTGATTTGATTTCCGTTGTACAGACTTGATTTCATTGACTATGGATTTCCGCATTGCATAGACTCATTGACCATTGATTGACTTGGTTTGATTGACCTGCATATTGATAGCATCGCCGTGCTTTGATTTCAGTTGTAGGCTTTGGTGACCTGCTGGGCTTTGTAAGCTCATTATATGTGGTTAAAATTTTCAGGTCCGAGCAAGGCAACTGGAATGGAGTTCGATCAGAATGTCAGACGAATCCTTTCACTATTGATTTCTGGGGCATCACATGAAGCCCCTATTTAGGAAAACTTTTGACCAAAGACTATCCCATATGAAAGTTTGGATTTTATTTGTGACAATTTTTGTCGTTACCTTTTTTGTTAATTAAAAAAAATTGTATTAAAAAATTATTGTATGAAACACTAAAAAAAGACTAAAATTTTTTTCCAAATGAAACCTTAAATTAGCCATTAACAACATTGGGCTTAGCTTTATATCGGTTAATCAACATTAGTAAATTTTATATTATTTTTGGGAATTGATTTTTTTTTTTTTTTTTGGGAAGATAAGAATTGGGGGACAATTTACAGAAACATGCACGTGCGCACACCGTATCGCACAACGAAGTCGAATGGACCTTCATTGAGGGTTTGCCATTGGGCCGTTATTGGGCCCAATGAGAAGCCTATTTGATGCAATGGGATACATTGATGGACGGGGTCCTCTGCTTTTCAAACTTTGAACTTCAAATATTTATTGGGTCTTATGGTAAACTTTTCAATTAAAAAATTTAGATAATTTTGTTTCAATTTTAATTACTTTTTTATAACATAAATAATTTAAACTTATATGTATTTAAAAGTTTAAAAATATTATTTAAGTGGTTGTTTGCTTTGGTGGAAAAGAAATACAAATTATTCCAAATAGGAATTATTCTAATTAAATTTAGAGTATAATATTTTATTGAATTCCCTTCCACTCTCTATTAGAGATTTAAATGAGTCGAGTATCGACTTAATCGAGTTGTGCTTGTTTAGTTCTTATTGAGCTCGAACTCAGCTCTTAAAAAGTTTTAGGCTTGAGCTTGACTCGCTTGTTGAAGCAAACTAATTTTTTGTTTGTTAATAGAAAAATTATCTTCTTGCAAAACAATGAAGAGAACTACATGCCAATATGCCATGCTAGACACTACACACGTGCTAACACAAATCCATGCATTCTCACACGTGTAAAAAAGCCTATCCACTCATCCATGCATGCAGAGTCTAGTCGCCACATTACCACCTACGTATCTTTCCCCTTCACTGCTATAAATCAACTTCATCTTCACTCCTTCACTTCACCAACCCACAAAAACTGATCAAGAAATCAAAGATGAAGAAACCAGAACTTTGTCTTCTTCTCCTCCTCTCCCTCCTCACCTTCTCCTTCTTTTCCACCTCCACTGCTTCCCACCATGACCAAAGCTACGACCTTAGAGAGAAGCAGGAGTGGCAAAAGGGAGGGAATAATCCTTACGTCTTTGGCGAAGAGAGCTTTGAGTATTTAGTGAGATCTGAGCAAGGAAAAGTTAAGGTGCTAAAGCCCTTCCCTGAATTGTCTCCTTTGCTTCAAGGGATTGCAAACTATAGGATTGACTACCTTGAGACTGAGCCTCTCACTTTTGTCGTGCCAACACATCTTGACGCAGACTCCATTTTCTATGTTGTTGAAGGTATTAATAACTTCTCCACTCTGTTCATTGTGTTGCAGCTTATTTTGACATTTCATAAAAATTTTGATATATTGGTGGTGGTTAAGGTGAGGGAGCTATTGCCTTATTGCATAAGGGGAGTAGGGAGTCCCATATTCTTGAGAAAGGAGACATCATAAGGGTTTGGGCTGGCAGCATTATATATCTGATCAATAAGAGCAAGAATCAAAAGCTCAAAGTTGCCAAGCTTCTACAACCTGTTGGAAATCCAGGCAGAGTCCAGGTACTGCAATATATATATATATATATATATATATATATATATATATATATATATATATATATATATATATATATATATATATATATATATATATATATATATATATATTATACTGGCTTGTAGCTTTGAGATGACTGAAATTGGTTGATTCTGTGTGCAGGTGTTCTACAGTGCTGGTGGAGATCAAGAGGCAGAGTCATACTACCAGAGCTTCAGCATTGAACTTCTGGAGGCTGCTCTGAATGTAATTATAACTTATTATACAACATGCATTTTAGGATTTGTTTGCGACGGCTTTTTTTACTGTTTCTTAAAGCAATTTTTAGTAAAAAAATTTAATTTTTCATCAAAAAATTGCTTTAAGAAGCCGCAAGAAAGCCGTTCGGAAGCCTTAATCTCAAGAATTTTCATGCTGAGAATTGAAAAAATAATTGTTATTATAATAGAAATTATACGTTTAATGATTGTTCTGATTTGGTATGATCGATTCAATTGATTAGACAAGAAGAGATCGGTTGCATCAATTCTTTGCAAGTCAAAGGAGCGAGGCAATAATTAAAGCTCCAGAAGAGAAGATTAGAGCCATAGCCCAGCATTCCTCCAGATCAGAAAGTGGTCCTTGGCCTTTTATCAGATCTAAGAGGCCTTTTAACTTGTTGAACAAACAGCCAAGCTATAAAAACCGCAGAGGCCAACTTTATGAGGCTGACAAGAATGACTACGATGAGCTCAAAGATCTTAACGCCAGAGTCTCCTACACTAACATCAGCCGTGTAAGCAGGAAAAACTTTATAAAGAATTTTACAGTTTCATGATAAATTGCATAAACAAATTTGATTTTAATGTATTTGTAATAAACAACAGGGATCAATGTTAGCTCCTTTCATCAACACCAGAGCTTTCAAGATAGCGGTGGTGGTGAAAGGAAGCGGCTACGTGGAAATAATCAGCCCTGAAGAAAAGGATGATTGGCTCAGACAGAGCAGGAGAGAGCACAAAGAAGCAGAACCATGGCGCCAGCCGGAAGCTGAAACTGGGCGACGTTACAGAAGAGTGAGCTCTCTGCTATCAGAAGGCTCCGTCTTCGTCAGCCCACCTGGTCACCCAACCGCCATTGTTGCCAGCAAAGAACAGAACCTTCAGATTGTGTGCTTTGAGGTTCGAGCAGAGAACAATGAGCTGGTTTTTATTGCAGGGAAGAACAATATATTGAGTGAACTGCAGGAGGAGGCGAAGGAACTGGCGTTTGGAGTGCCGGCGAAAATGGTGGATGAGGTGTTGAGAGGGCAAGAGGAGGAGGTTTTCCTGGCGGGGCCAAGCGAGAGGGAGAGGGAGACTGAGAGGGAGGAAGGAGGGAAGCATGAGAAGCCATTAAGGGAGTCTATTATGGAAGTTGTTGAAGGGTTTTAAGAAGGCTTCATAATATATATGTATGAGAAAGTAAGAAGATCTAAATAAGAGAACTGAGAAGAGAAGCTATCTTCTGGCGTGAGGTCTGTAATATTATCTTTTATGAAGTAATGTTATGAATAATTTGCATGAAGTTAAGGCTTTTTTTTGGGTTTTTTTTGGATTAATTATTCTGTGGACACCGAGTATTATCCGGAGATCAAGCAGAATGCACCCTTCTCCCCTTTTATCGGTATCGCAGCTCGGTATTGCTCCGTATCGTGGCTCAGTATCGCTGATGCAATGCATTTTGATTAGTCTTCGGACGATATTCTGCATCTGATCTCTGCGTTGTTAATATATGATTGTTGAGTACATGTTTTCTTTTTTCAATGGTTTGTTTATAAGAAATTTGTTGGTTTAATTTGATTATTTTGTTATTATCTGCATGGGGGAGTTTTAATTTAAAATGAATTTCAATACTTTGACTTTAATGAAATTAGTGTTTTATATTTTTTTTTCAATTATATTAATTTTAATATAAATTAGAAAATGTGGATCTCAATATTTTTATCATAAGGTATAAAAATGATTGGATTTATAATTGAATGATATGGCTGACATCAAACATTTTGATGAATTAACAAATGATTTTTACTATTATAGTAATAAATATTAAGATAGAATTTGAGTTGGCTAAGAATATATATATATATATATATATATATATATATATATATATATATATATATATATATATATATATATGAGGAGAGAGGAAAGCAATTTGTATGAGGATATTGTTGATTCATTTTGTTAAATGTTAAATTACTTTGAGATGAATATAATATAAAATTAATTAATTAGTTAATTATAGTTCTCTTAAATTAATTTAATAATAGGTAAATTATCGTAATCTTAGATCAAAAGAGATCCTATTTAAAAAGATTATATAGCCTAATCATAAGATTGATCATATATGAGAAGTTATGAAGACTTAGGGTCCTTTAAATTAATATACCAACAACACAAAAAACATCTAGCTTTAATTTCACCACATGGGTTTGAATGAATACTTTTTTTTTTTTTAATAATGTCTTCTTAAGAGTCATTTTTATTTAAATCTAACAAAGAAATGTAATTTTTAATATATTATAACAAAGCCTTTTAGATCTATTTCTATCTTTCTTAATATAAGTCAAATCTAATATATCTACTCTCCTAATCGAATCATTTGAAGACTGACATTTTATGCCACCAAATCATCTAAAGATGTCTCTCTCTAATCTTTTATATGCAACTGGAGCTACTCTAACCTATTCAATTTCACATATAAGCAAGTTTCACATTGTCTCTGCGATCTCATCCACCTAAATATCCTCATCTATATAATATTTAACTTAATTTTATGCTTCACTTTTGATGGCCAATATTTTTGTCATGCCTCATAATTTAATTTAGAAGAATTATTATGTTTTTCTTCTAATGTAACATTCAATAGAACTATATAATTTCTTTTATCAATATAATATCACCGGAAATAATTGTATTGAGAAAAAACATCAATTTGAATTTGTATTCATTACTCTTAAAATTATATACAATACTCATGGATCACACAAGTATATCAAATCTATTAATTCATTAGTACAAAAGAATAACTAAAATAAAAAAGAATTGAACCTCAGAAATTCTGATCAATCTCACATTCATGATTCTCTGCCATGAACTAAAAATTGAATTCATATATAATGAACTCAATAGAACGGTAGGGAAATCGATAAATCAGTACAGACGTCGAATTGTCAAAACAGTGCTATCAATCAATTAAGAAATCATATACATTGATAAAATCAAAACTTCGATAAAGACTGTCAAAATCATATAAATATAGTAAAATGATACAATAGTATACACATGCTAGCTATTCAACTATTCTATAATAATATCAGTAAAAATTACGTGCTCATAATCTTACATAATCAATAACAATGAATCAGTACCAGTAATAGTACCACTACTAAAAAATAAGGTAATCGCAGCACAAATTTTGAGTTATCTAGGTGGTTTTAACAGCCACAATTTTCTTTGCAGCGGTTTTAAAACCGCTACGGATACGCTGTAATTACTATGCGCTGCAATGACATTCAGTAGCGGTTTTACAACCGGCTGGGTAGCATTTGCGAATCGCTTGATTTTGCAGCGATTTTAACGGGTACAAATAACCAAATTTGTGCATGTTAAAACCGATGCAAATTCGTCCAATATGAACATGTTTTTATAATTGTGTCGATTTTAACCGTCACAAATCTGGTGCTTCGTACCAGCTAAAACCGCCACAATAGACCTTTTTTTTTATTTCAAAACCTAAATGTCCACACACTGCAGCTCAAAATTTCTTTGCAAGGGTTTTTAATTTTTCTTCAATCATCAGCATTCACTAGCATTTAGCCTTCATAATCATGAGTAGGGTGAGAAAAAAAATTACTACTCATAACAACAATAATAAGTAAATACGAAATACATTGGAAAATTTGTATGAGAATGCAACCCTTGGCTATATTCTTGTCAATCAACACTTCAACAATTGCGGCCCTATAGCTTATAGCATTACCATGAAATCTTCTCCTATCAAAATTCTCAAGCACCACAAAGCCCTTGAAAATTTTATAAAAAGTCCTTTAAGTAGGAAATGGTAGATCACCAGGTCATTAGTTTTAAATAAATTTGCAATAATATAGCCATAAAAAATGCTTCTCACACGACTTCATATAAAACATGCAATTATCATCATAAAAATTATAATTTTATTTTCTCATCTCACACCGCATGAAAAAAATCATGTTAATGAACATGATTAAAATGATAATTTTATTTTAACTTATTTAATAAATCAAAATATAATCACATCATTTGAAATAAGAAAACTGTGTCAAATGAATGCTAAAACAAGAGCTTTGCACAATCCTAAAAAATTCTTAAGTTATTGGCACAATTGTCATGGATTGATTTAGGACTTACTAATATTGATACTAAATTACTCTAGTTTAATTTGAATATTTATTTATAGTTGGTTTTATCAAATAACGCTCATTTTTTTGTTTCGAGTAATTCAGGTAAACCTGCCTTCACTTCCTCCATAATATATATTCACTTTCTTCCCACCCAAAAAGTAACCAATCCCCCATCTCTGACAACTTCAATGTGGCTATTGCATCATTTGTCTTCCACGGTGAAGATAGTGGTGCAACCTGCTATTTTATGGATGTATTTATATCATGGGGGGAGGGGGCGTAGGGGTGTAAACAAGTCGAGTTGAGTATTAGCTTTATTGAGCACGGCTCGTTAGTCAAACAAGTCGAGTTTACATAATCACAATAGTAAGGGATGAAATGGGCATATGGTAGTGTTTGCACATGATCTTTTTTTTTTTTTTAGATGAGAAATCATAAACAATTCCAAATGTCTCATGGGAGAAACATGAGCTAGTTAACATTCCGAGAAACATGAACCGGTTAACATTTCTATTGAATGAAGTGATAGGGGAAGTAAGAGCAAAAAGCCATCTGGCTTTAGAAAAATGATTTTCAACAAAATGATTTCAGAAAAATGAGAAGAAGAGGGAGAATGAGAAGTAGAAGAAGAATGAGAAGAAGAAGAAGAAAAAGAAGAAGAAGAAGGGGAAGACACTCACAGTGAGAAAGGGCTTGCTGGCCGAGATGGGTCCTCGTGTGCGTAGAGTTGCGATGCTCGGCGGCAATTCGCTCCACACGGATAGACACGGAGGGCGGCAGAATTAGGGTTCGAAAGAAGAGAGGAAGTAGCGATTGGGAATGTGGATTTAATTATTGAGCGGGGCTTTAGCTCCGATTTTAACCGGTGTAAATTGCACCGGTTAAAACCAGTACAAATTGCTGTTATTTGTACCAGAGCAAAATAGACGTTTTAGAAGCGGTTTTTAAACCTCTCCTAATGACCGATGCAATAGAATCTATTTTTTGGTAGTGTACCAATGAATCCATATATACTCAGCAGTGATAGTATAAAAATAAGTACAATAACAATATCAATATCAATATTGATATCAATATTGTTAGTGACAGTAACATTTAAATAACACAATAATAGTAACAATAACAGTAGGTCCATACAATGCTAATAAACCAATAAAGTATCAGCAAAGCCGAACAATAATAGTGACTTAGTAGTATGTATTTCAGTAATTATATGGAACTAGTAAGAAGTTCTGGTTGAAGCGGTATTTTTTCAGCAGCAATAATCAACAACTGTTCGCTCAATAAACAAAGTTGTTTCTCTTTTTCATCAGCATATAAATAACTCTTTATAACTCCCTATCAGTGAATCACTTGAATCAGTAAAGGATACTGCAAAATCATATTATTTAAGAGAAATCTTGTCGGCTGACCATCCTATACAAGTCAATCAGTCTTTAGCCAACGTCAATGAATAACTAGCATCTACTTATTTTTTCATACACATCTCATTTTCATAATATTATAACAGTAATAATGACCAACCATTACTTAACTTCATGTTTACATTCATTTCCAATGCTTATATTAAAGTATGTTTAAAATAAAATACCCTATTTCTATTTAGTGCAAGTTATACAAAATATAATTACTTTCCTTTTACCCAATGAAATTTAAAACTAATTAACTAGCCAAAATGTTTAGAATGTTTAATACCATAACATATAAAAAGTTATACATTAGAAGTTCATTAAATCTAAAGAAAATGCAATAAAAATTAGTTTGAGAAAATATTCGAAATCAAAATATTTGAAAACAGAAGTAGGGAAGAAGTCACCTACCATAATATGAGAAATTTTTGTAAAGACAGCAACGAAAATTGGCAACCAAAAATCATATTTTCCTTCTCTCTCTCTCTCTCTCCTCCTTCCCCTCTTCCTTTCTTCTTCCTTCCACGGCAAGACGACACAATGAGGGAGGGCATGAGGATCGGTGAGTGGAGGAGAAAATATACAAAAATGAATTTTAGTGGGTACCGCCAGAACGCCATCATCTAGCACCACGACACTGCATGCTTACTTTAGAAATACTGTATAATAGAGCCTTCAATGCCGCGACAACATCCTTTGACGCCATTGAGCTCAAGATCGAACACCTCAGTGCTCACAAGCTCAACATCATAGCACTCCAGTTTAAATATAAATTGTAATTTTCATTTTAAATTATTTTTAAAAATTCGAGTTGATATAATTCTTCCCCATAAAATCATTTCCAGTCTCACCAACATCTTATAGAAATTTCTCTTAAGTTTGAGGGGTACTTTTCTACCACATAATAAACTCGATGCATTCATCCACGTCAACCATTCAACTTGAATTCTACTAAAAATTTTACCATCACTCTATACAATAAACGTGAGATATCTAAAATATATACTCTTATTAATAACTTGATCGTTCAAAGTCATAATCTACCCACTACATCTATTATTATTAAAATTACACTCCATGTATTTGATTTTAAATCTACTAACATGAAACCCTTAAGACTATAAGATTAGAGAGAGCCCTTTGAAATAGTATATTCAGGTTCAATTTTTAAATATCTCTATAACCTTTCTAAAATATATAATAATATAACATTTTTTTTAATCTTATAGAAAGTGAAATATAATTTTATATATCTTATAATGTTTAAATTGGAGAAATAAGTTTGTTTTTTATTTTTTTGAAAAATATGTCCTGAAACTTCTTGTGGGCTAAAATACTCATTGTTATACTATACTCGTATATTGTTATATACGAGGAAAAACATTCACTCTTTTCACTTATGGTTTCTTCATTGTAGTTGTAATAGAGTCAAGTTTCTTCCCTCAAGAGAGATTACACCAACGAACTTGGTGAAATCATATTATCATGCAAACAAATATGTACATGTATTACTCAGAAACAAATTCACATAGCTTGTAAACATATAAATTGACAAATTTAAGTTAGTTTGAGGTAATGAGTTTTACATTAGATATAAGGATGTAGAGACCATTAGCAAGCTCAGTCGTGGCTCATTGGATATATAATCAAAGATAAGCTAGTATCACATCTAATCATAACATCAAGTCAAATATGACTATATGAAGAGAAATTGCACTATTTAGTTATGATGTGTCCTGAGTGGTTATCACCTAAGTGAGAGGGTGCCCAAAACATCATTCAGAATCTATCATATTTAGTTATGATGTATAATAAAACCATGCGTATAACTATTTCAAATATGCATATTTCTTTTTAGGTAATTGTATTCAATGATTCAAGAGTGCATGACAACACACCACTGAACAATAATCATTGCTGAAATATTCTTAAATACATACTATGAAGATATTTTGCTTGTAATAATGGTGCAAGATGTAAATGCACAGACTTTTTATGTGGTATTTATAATGTTCAACTAAAAAATAATACCTTATGGCTATATTTTATGATTAGGTTGAGTATATAGACAGTTGAAAATTTGATGTTTGTGTTTGATAAACATAATAATATTGTCAATATTTTATTGATCATTTTTCTAAAGGTACATCATTAAGATATTACACATCATGTGACAATCAATAACTAGGCCAAGATAAAAATCAATAATTATTATGAGGAGCATCACTTGGAGCCCTAGACTTACAAAAGATCAAGTTGAGTTCTTTAGGCACTTCAACAAAATACATATTGAAAATCCACTCAAAATATCTTATCTTGAGAATGAAGTTAGTTTGAGAGATAGACTTATCCTTTCTTCCTTAAAAATCAATATAATTTAATGATGATTAGTTTTTTAGAGGGCTTAAAAAATATCACGAAGAGTGAACACTCTTATACGATAATTATATTCTTAGAATTTTTAAGACAATACAAAATGGTGCTTTAATAGTATAGTTTTGCAACGATTATAAAAATAATTTTAGCAAAGGAAATCGAAAAAGCATCGGGGAAACCCTTTAATAAGGCTCAAAGGATGCGCCTACCCATTAATCAAATTGAACCATTAAATTTATATTATTGATTGGTTGTATAATGATGTAATGCTCATTATTTTAATAAGTTGTGAATATTAGTTAACTATGTTGTAACTTACGTTCTATTGTAACCACAATGTTTGAGCCTATTTGAATCTTGTTTGATCATTATTTAACCAGTATTATATTAATGAATTTGGTGTATCATGTCACGTTGTGATTAATCTCTCAACTTGCTATATTAAGTCAAACATTGAATGACACTTATTTGAATATTCAATTCAATTATTTTATAATTTCTACTAACGATGTCTTATTTGAATCTTTTTAGAATCAATTTGATTAGATTATCTTTTTTTTAATAAGTATGACTAATTTTCGATTAAGAATCATAGTTTTTGAATATGGTCTCAATCTCGATTGAATTTTATTTGAATGTTGTTCAGATCAATTTTAGTTGTCGGCTTGTCGCATAAAAAAATTACGCCCTCTAGAGCATAGTTATTTTGGTTAAAAAAAAAACTTACTAATATATTTCCTTAAAAAAAATAGAGGATTATATTTTCTAATTTCTAAAGTTATGCGATATATAAAATGAAAAATCTATATAAAAAAATAATCTCTTTTGGGATTATATGTATAATACCCCTAAAAAATAAAAAAAAAATTATTAAATGGACCTCAAACAAATATAAACCGACTTTCAATTCTGTCGAACCTACGCTCGCTAGAGCTTATTCCCCAAGTAAAGAAGGTTGATCTCCCTCTAAAACTTGCCCACGAATCTCTCCATCTCTCTCGGGACTCTGTGCGAAGGATCGGAACATCACAGGCGGCCATGGAGTGCGTTTTCGGGCTTGTCGGCGACGGCTTTGCTTTGATCGCTGCGGACTCATCCGCTGTCCATAGTATACTCGTCCACAAATCTAACGAGGACAAGGTTTTGGTCCTCGACTCCCACAAGCTCCTCGGCGTCTCCGGCGAGGCCGGCGATCGGTCCGTCCTTACTCTATTCTAATCCCTTTCACTTGTTCTTTCTTATCTGAATCTCTTGTCCGTATTCGCTGTCATCAATTGGCCCTAGGGTTCAGTTCATCGAGTACATCCAAAAGAACGTGCATCTCTACCAGTTCAGGAATGGCATCCCGCTGAACACTGCCGCCGTTGCCAACTTCACCAGGGGTGAACTTGCCACTGCTCTTAGAAAGGTAACATTTCTGCTTGTCTCGTTTTATTTGGTTTATTGCTGACCCATATGTCGGGTTAGATTTTTAAATCTTAGTAATAAATGGAATTGGAGGTCAAGGATTTGCTTGTATTAGTTACGGTATCCATCCATTTCACATTATGTACGTTGTGCTGTGAAACTGAGGGTTTTGTCGGGAGGCTGGGGCAGTTGATCCGATGCCTTCATCATTTTTATTAATGTCTTCATATTTTGTAAATTTTTGTAAGCGTGCCCTAATCTTTGTGTGCCGTTGAAATACTTAGAGAATATCAATAGGTATTATGGTTCATTAGGTTGTATGTAGTTGAGGATATGTTTAAGGAAAAAAAATCACTCATTATGTATGTGGGAAATGAAATCACCACATCTCAGGGGGTTTCTGAAGTTTAAAAAGAGTGTTGATTTCTAACTATGTCCAACCATATGAAAGGATCAAGTATATTTCAAGGTTTTCTAAAATATGTTTTATATCTACCAATGACCAATTGAGTCCTTAGTGAAATTTAATTTCATTGTTACTGTTCATCTTGAACCTTTTAGCTGGTTTAAAGACATTATGCAAAGTTCAACTTCCCATGCTAGTGATGAAGTTGCTGGTGGTTTTGGTCATCGGGCTGATGCATAATGCATATCCTAAATTTTTGGTCATATTTATGATTTCTTCTTCTTCATCTATTCTTTTTAAGTGTTACATAAGGTGTTAAATATATGAGAGGAAATCTTTATTAATAATTTCTATACATGTTTCTTTTTCTCCACGCATTTGGAATACTATACACCCATTTTACTTTATACCAAACAACCCCCTTAAAGTATATTATGGTTAAGTGTGATGATACTATGGTTCTATTTGATTAACTAAATCCAAATTCAACATTTACTTATCAAACAAATTGAGATTAGATACCCCTTTATTCAAGTTCATGTTGCTAGAAATGATGTTGAAATAGACTTTGTTTGCACAAAGAATTAACTTGCATGTATTTTCTTCAATATTGAGTTGAGGGTATGTTTTTTATTAAATGTACTAAATGATTGTTTTAAAGTATTAGTGCGCATTCTACAAAAAATTGCAGTTTTTTATATTCTTTAGTTGCATCCAAATCTACATTGCATGTTAGTTCTATATTAGAACTTCAAACTATAAGATTTTTGCTATCACTTTTCAATGGATAATAATTTTATTTCAAAAGAAGGAAAGGAGGAGAACATAAAATGATTTTTTTTTTTAAATTTCAGATTGACTGAATTTATGTATAAGTTCGACTCAAATAAGTGTGTATATCATATGGATATGCATCATCATTTTATAAACATTAATAAATGTTAAAAATTAAACATAAAGAATTATGTACCTTGGAAATCAACTAGATTGATAAGATTTTATATTTTTAGAATTTCATGAAGTTAATAGAAATAAATTCATGGATATGTTGATGTTATTGAATAAATTTTATAAAAATTAAATTAAAAAACATCATAAGTGAGTTTTAAATAGTTCTCTTTGTATAGTGTAAAGAACAAGCTAGTAATAACAAACCAAGCTATGTGAGGTGGTAGTCATGTGTTCTTATTTAATTAGCCTCAATATGCTTTTAAATGAATTAAAAAATAATAATAATAACATACAAATAAACAATTAAAATTTTTTATTAAAATAAAATATAATATTTTGGAAAATGGGCTGGTTATACAAAATCGTGACTGATTTCCCAGTTGAATTGGCGGTTTAAACCGGTTCAATGCGAATTTGGTTTTCGAACTTGATCGAATGGGCAACTTGCCTAGTTTAGGATCAAACCAACTAGTTCGGTCCGGTTTTCAAAACACTGGAAACAAGTGAAAAATTGTAATTTTGGTGAAATATTCAGAAGATAGAGCTCTTTAAGTTCGAGAAAATAAGAGTTAATATATGATATATAATTTTAATGGGTGTAATTTTATCAATTAGCTTTCAATATTATTAGAATACATGGTGATACATAACTATAATAGATTGAAGTATATTAAATATGCTATATAGAAAAAAAATTGAGATAAAGATGATGACAACTTTTAAAGTTAAGTTTGAATGATCAAAATGGAGAAGTCCTTCAAGAGTTTTATGTCATAAGATGATATCATAGAAGTTTAATGATAATTTTTTATAAAACTGCAATTAGGTCAGTAATATTATATGGATTTGAATGCTAGAATGTAGAAAAGTCATGGATATGTATGTTGAGTTGTAGAAATGAAAATGTTAAGATTGATGTGTTATAAACTAAGAAGGATAAATGATGCACTCAAGGTGCTGTGTATGACGTTTGGAATTTCCAAACAAGTTGTTTGAACTTCCCTAGGCTAATTTTCTGTTTGTGTTCATTGGCTGCTATGTTTTCCTCTTGAAAGCTGTCCCTTCGGTTTGGGCTGCTGTCCCTTCGATTTCTGTGCCCATTGGTTGCTATTTTGATGCTTCGTTTTTCCCTTGGCTGCTGTCCCTTCGGTCCCTTTTGCTGCAGATTTTGAGTAGTTTTTAGTGGTTGTTTGGGTGGGGTGCTTTAACTCCATGCATTAATTTTTTTTTATCCCATATAAATGGAGTTGTTTTGTGACAATTTTAGAGAGCATGTGATGATTTTTGGAATGTAAAACCTCCGGGTTAGCTATAGCTTGCGAGCTAGCCTCCTTTCCTCTTCCCCTCAACTATTTCGTCTCGATTTTCTATCTCTTCTTCTCTATCCACAGTTTTCGCCCCATATGTATCTTTCTTCTCTTAATTGATATAAATTGTAAAATGTTGTGTTTTAGTTTTGTTATATTATATATTTGTTTGTCTATATTTATGATAAGGAAGACTTTTAGTTTGCAATCATAATGTAATTTTTTTTATTGCACCAATTTGGTATCAGAGCCTAGGTCATGTGAGTTTTCTTTTTTTTTTTTTCTAAAAAAAAATGATTGCTAATCAATCAAAAAGCTGAAGTTTCAAGTCATGATGCAAAGGAGTCCCAAGATGAATTTGATCCTGCAAATTTTGAAAGTCCACCTTTTTTGTCATCTATTCCGGATGAGAAAATTTCAATAACCAGATGGGTTTCTCCACAAGGATGTTCTACTGATCCACTTTAAAACGAGTTTTATAAAATACAAGATAATTTTTTTTTTTTTGTGCCGAACGATATAAGAATAGGAAGCTTCAACTTTTGTCCGAAATTGAGCAAGAAAAGGAGATCATCCGAAGAAAGTGCGACGCGTTAATTCAGGAAACGGAAATGCCACATCTTCAAAATTTTGAGACGATCTCATCAAGAGATGAGAATTCTCCACCAAGGGAGAATTAATGCAATCAAGATGTTGTGTGTGCTGTTTGAAATTACTAAAATCCTGTTTGGAATTTCCTAGGTGCAATGTGTGTTGTTTCGAATTTCTAAACGGTTTGTTTGAACTTCTCTAGGCTTATTTCGGTTTGTGTTCATTGGCTGATGTGTTTTCTTCTTGGTAGCTGTCCCTTTGGTTTAGGCTGCTGTCCCTTCGGTTTTCTGTGCCCATTGGTTGCTGTTTTGATGCTTCATTTTTCCTGTTTGCTATCCCTTCGGTCCCCGTTTGTTGCCGATTGTGAGGAGTTTCTAGTGGTTGTTTGGGTGGTGTTTAACTCCATGCATTAATTATTTTTTTCCTTTTTTCTCACCCTTATAAATGGGGCTATTTTGTGATAGTTTTAGAGAGTATGTGATGAATTTTGGAATGTAAAACCTGCATGCTTGTTCTAGCTTGTGAGCTAGCCTTCTTTCCCTTTCCCTCTACTATTTCATCTCGATTTTCTACCTCTTCTTCTCTATCCACGGTTCTTGCCCCATCTATATCTTTCTTTTCTTAATTAATATAAGTGGTAAGGTATTGTGTTCTAGTATTGTTATATTATTATATTATATATGTGTTTGTCTATATTTATTGTAAGGAAGATTTTTAGTTTGCAATCCTAATGTAATTTTTGTTGTTGCATCAATTTGGTATCATAGATGAGAATTTTCCACCAATGGAGAATTGATGCAATCAAGGTGATGTATGTGCTGTTTGGAATTTCCTAGGTGATTTATGTGCTATTTGGAATTTTCAAACTGTTTGTTTGAACTTCTTTAGGCTGATTTTTTTTGTTTCTGTGTTCATTAGCTGCTGTGTTTCTCCTTGGCAGTTGTCCCTTCGTTTTTTGTTCCCATTGTCTGCTGTTTTGAGAGTATGTGATGATTTTTTGGAATATAAAATCTGCGGGTTTATTTTTTGAGCGTGCGAGCTCGCCTCCTTTCCCCTTCCTATCTACTATTTCGTCTTGATTTTCTACCCCTTCTTCTCTATCCACTGTTCGTGCCCCATATGTATATTTCTTCTCTTAATTAATATAAGTGGTAAGGCGTTATGTTCAAGTATTGTTATATTATATATGTGTTTATCTATGTTTATGGTAAGAAAGACTTTTAATTTGCAATCCTGATATAATTTTTTTGGTTGCACCAATTTGGTATTAGAGCTTAGGTCATGTGAGTTTTCGTTTCTTTTTAAAAATTAAAAACAAAAAAATGGATAGTCCAATCAATTAAAAAGTCAAAGTTTCAAGTTTTGATGCAAAGGAGCCCCAAGATGAATTTGATCCTGTAAATTTTGAAAGTCAACCTTCTTTGTTATCTATTTCGGATGAGAAAATTCCAACAACCATATGGCTTTCGCCACAAGAATGTTCTACTGATCCACTTCAAAATGAGCTTTACAAAATAGAAGAGAAAATATATTTTTGTGCCGAACGATATAAAAATAGGAAGCTTCAACTTTTGTCCAAATTTGAACAAAAAAAAGGGGATCATTCGAAGAAAGTACAACGTGTTAATTTAGGAAACGAAAATGCCGCATCTTCAAAATTCTGAGACGATCTCATCAGGAGATGAGAATTCTCCACCAAGGGAGAATTGTGGTGGAGAATTGATGCAATTAAGATGCTGTGTGCTGTTTGGAATTCCTAAAATGCTGTTTGGAATTCTCTAGGTGCTATGTGTGTTGTTTCAAATTTCTAAACAGTTTGTCTGAACTTATCTAGGTTGATTTTCGGTTTCTATTTTGTTTTAAAATTTAATTATTTCTTAATAAACATCTTTGGTATTCACTATATAAATTTTGTCTTTGTTACTTTTGGTCGCCCAATCTTCTCTTTGAATATTATGATGTTTGTCATTAACTACGCCTTAATACTTCACTTTCAACACTAAGATTTGTCGTTCCTATCAATTGACACTGACCTTCATCATTGCTTTGTGTTGATCTACACTGATGCATATTGTTGCCCTTCTGTCATTTCCCATCCATTCTTGCCCATCGTCGACCAACATTGACTTCTACCATCGCTAATCCAGCATCATTTGCAGTCCATTGATGTTGACACTCACCGTCACGTATTTGCCCTTGCCGGCTTTAATCTTCTAGCATCACCCGTCATTGTCTAACACTGACAATCACTGTCACCCATTCTTCATTATCTGCTATAAACTGACATTGACATTTGTTTCCTTTAACTCCTTTATGACATATTCCACCACCTTCATAGGAGATAACCCTAATAGTTTAGGCCTTGTAATGGAACTATTCCCAATTGAGATAATGGAGAAGGGTGTACTTTTTCAATTTTGAACCTACATAATAGAGCTATTTCTAATTGGGTTTGGCCTCATAATTTTTTGCCCCTTGAGTTTTCCACATTAAAAATTATCTCGTGTATTGCTTTCACTCTTTATGTGTTGGGTTTTCACTCAATGAGTCAATGCACAATCGATAACTCTCCCTCGACCGCCATGAATATTACACTGCAACCATTTGATGCTCTTTGTGGGAAGCAAGTCAAGATTAGGGGGACAACCTTGATTGCAGGATGCAATCAAGTTTTTTTTTTTGCCCTCATCAAGTGGTATAATGATTCTCACTTTTTCTACATCAGATAGCCTAGGATTTGCACTGTAGGCATCATAGAAATAGAATGGTGGAATGGCTATAGAAGAAGACAGGAGCGAAGTGATGGTATGGAATAGAATAACTATAAAGGTGGTAGGAGTGAAGTGAGAGTGTGGAAAACAAGTCTTGTCGTAGTGGCGATAGGAGGTGGGGGCTATCTTTTTTCAAATCATTGTACCAGCTCGTGCAACCAGATGTGTGATGGCAATTACTTTGAGAGAAACTTTCATCTTATCCCATTTCGCTCCAAAACATTGTTGTGAAGCGATGATAACATGAATTGGCTGCAAGAATTAGCACGTTAAAAAATTGAAGTATTCTAAAAATAACCACATCACCATGTTTGTGGTTTTGTACGGGTGCTTAAAGCTTGCAATTATTTGCGTACATCACCTGCTCACTTTCTTTGATTTCACAGCTGCTGTTTTTTGCTTACATAATTTCATACATGAATATTTAATTGATTTTTGGCAAGTGCCCTACTTCTCAGTACTGGTCGCTGCTAAAATAATCACAATTATGATTCCTATGAATGGATGTTTTAATTGATTCCAATGAGCATACAAATTGATTTTTTTTTCTCCGATCAACATCATAGGAAATTTCTGGTTATTACTTGACCATCATTCGAACAATTGCATAGCAATCTCTTCATTGCCCGTCTAAATTCATTGCCATCTTGGTTAAAGTTTTGGTCTTTTTATCTGTTTAGTTTATCATTGGTATTGTGGAATGGTTCTAGGCTGGAACCTTGATTTTAAATTTTAGAGCTGCGATGGGCACATTTTCCTCAGTTATTGACTTGATTTAAGTTTTCCTTGAATTAATATAATCATAATGTCAACGCAACAAGCTGATAGACAAAGGCAAGTTGATTTTAGGATCATAATTATTTCTTCTGTATGCAAACATTCTTTATTGAAGCTCTCTATTTGCATTTATATAGTTGCATGAAGTTTATTATAAAAAATACTCTAACCAATGTTAAATTCTCTATGCCTTTTTTCCAGAACCCATATTTTGTTAACATTCTACTAGCTGGTTATGATAAGGGTATTGGACCATCTCTTTACTACATTGACTACATCGCAACTCTCCACAAGATCGACAAAGGTGCATTTGGTTATGGTTCCTATTTCTCCTTGGCAATGATGGATAGGTATTTTCGCAGTGGGATGTCACTGGAAGAGGCAATTGATCTTGTAGATAAATGCATCATGGAAATCCGGTCAAGACTGTTTGTTGCTCCACCGAACTTCGTGATCAAGATTGTAGACCAGAATGGAGCAAGGGAGTATGCATGGCGTGAATCCATTTCATCAGACTAATGTCTTTCTGAACCTAGTGTTATGATCTTGACTGGCTTGACTAGAGGACAGTTTTTGCATTGAATTGCTGAATATGTTTTATTTAGGTTGTTTGTCCAAAAAAATATGTTTGATCTATGAAATTTCTCTTAATGTTGAATCAATCATAATTTTTTTCTTGCTTAATTGCATTGTTTTCTATACTTGCAGATACGTTTTATCGTTGCATCATTGTTTTAGCAGCTAACTTAATGAATTTTAGGATTCTGGTTTTGGCTTTGCTCAATAATTCTCAGCCATTACATGAATGCTGCCAATAGAAGGCTAAAACAAGTTTCTAGTATACTGGATACAATACAAACATTGGCTAGTACATTACTGAGAATATAACTGATGAAAGAAGCATTGTAGATTTACTGTTACTAAACTACATACAGCACATAAGCTTTCAAAGAGCATAACATTACGCAGAATCACAGGGTAAAGAGCATTATATCAGCAGATATGATTGTAGAGGCCTAGAGCAGAGAGCCGATTGATGCTTAGAAGCTGATATAATGCATTGAAAAGCCGACCAAAATGATGAATACCACAGAGAAGAGAATAGGAAGAGCTACTGGTTGTAGAAAACTTCCTCGGGAGGTTTTCCCGGGAGCACTATCCAATCCACTGCCTGGTGCGGGTGCCGGTGAAGTAGCATCTGTAATGGCAAGTGGATTTTTTCAATCATAATTTTTTTTATTTGTTATACCCTTGCAACTAAATAATGAGACTTGTATAGCTAGTAGAAATAATCAATTGTGACTGTAACCCAATCTCTCTTTTGCATAACTAGTGGTTATTTTCTTGAAACTAAAGATTTTGAGACATGTAAAGCTACAACATACCGTTGCATCTAGTCACTGGCGGAGTCTGAACATTGCATGCGCCGGGGAGAGCCAGAGCTTTTGTCTGGTTAAGAGTGACTCCGAACTGTGATGCTCCGCCATTGAGGACCAAGCACAAGCACTTGGGGTCTGTCTGCACTACCTTTGCCAGCTGAGTACAACATGGCACAGCCGGTGTATCGCTGCTGCCAGTTATGTAGTTCAGGCAAGGGGCAAGGCTGATGATTGTTGATGTGCAGTCACTAGACTGTGCAAATGCTCTCCTAGGCATGAATCTGATGATCATGATCATGACTAGGGTAAAAACAAGCACTTGTAGTCGCAGAGCCATTTCCTGATGCTTGCCAGTGGCCAAACTTATTGAAGGTTTGTAGTCTATAACAGCTGAATTTTGTGATTGCAGGTGCTGCTGGATAGGAGTAGAATGGCAAGGAAGGATTCTTTTATAGAGTAATAAGTGATTTTTAGATGAAGTTGGCGCAGGAGTTTACTTAATTTGTTGGTGACCAGCTTTTCTCCTGCACCATGAGGTAAGCTATTTTTATTTTAACTTGGCTTCATGAATTTTGTTTACCTACGTTCATGGAAATAATCTTTTTGTTCAATAAATTGGAGATTTCTTTACTTTATTACTATTGACTAACGCAGGCTTTGTTTAGTTTATGCCGTCTGCTGATTCAGTATTTTGACTATGTTAAAAGCTTACGTTTCATATCAAGCTGATCATAAAATGAAGTCTTTAATTAGAATTATTTAATGACTGGAAGCGCTTGATTGGCAAATTGTGTCAGGCTTATAGATTTTGAATATTAATTTATTCTTATACGGCTATGCGTGCTGCTACGTACGTCGTCTGTATGAGATGTCTCGATGTTGCAGAATGTCGGCTAATAGCTAATAGAAAATATTCAGTATCTATCACTGACAGTAATTGTTGTGAGTAATTACAAATATTTAGATATAAAATGGAGGAGCGATAGTGATAACCATCATTTTCCTCTATTTTTCTTATCTGTTGCAACTGCTTTATAATTTTTGTAGTTTTAACTTCCATTTAGTCAGATTCATTTAACCTGCTAACAAAATCTCGTGCTGTTAAGGCTTTATTTGGGATAGTTGTAGATCATTAATTTTTTATCCTGTTAGAAAGCAACTTTACAAAAAAGTAAGAAAGCAGTCTCAAAAAAAATTTAGGCTTTGTTTGGGACGGCTTTCTTCCTGCTTTTTAAAATAGTTTTTTAGTAAAAAAATTAATTTTTTTTTACTAAAAAGCTGCTTTAAGAAGCATTAAAAAGCCGTCCCAAACGAAATCTTAAATTGTGTTCGGAGCATGTAAAATGATTGCTTAATGTCTATTTAGGCATGTTTTGGGTATTCGAAGCAGCAGTAGTTTAGTTATTTAATTAGGAAACAACAACAAAGGCTAAACTCCATCGTTGGGTCACCATATAAATAGTTTAGTTCAACTGGAAGACCTATCAGATTAGTGTCAGGTTACTCTAGTAGCATTTCTGTAATTAAGGGATGGATATAATTTGTTGAGTGAGCTCATGTTAGCTGACTTAAGGATTTTTATAATTTGGAACAATTTTATATTAAATGTTTATATATTTAACACCTAACTTCAGTGTGATTGTATGATACTCAATTTTTTTAATTGCAACAAAACAATTCCATTCCCTCTTCATCTTCATTTAATGATAATGATGTGCCTGACCTTTCACTGCCCTCTTTGTCATGGTTGCTCTCCCCTTTGGATACAAAGGGCGCTGCCGTTGTATCGGCTTTTGGACCCCTTCGCATGCTCATGAGGCCATAGTGTCTGGCTTATGGTATTGCAGTTTGAGGTTCAAAGTTTGAAGTTGAAAATATTAGAAATGATTTTTTATCAGATTTAAATGAGAATTTGATTCTTAACAGAAAACAATGGAGGACAAGGATTCATGTAACCGACCTTATATAGTGGGTAAAAATTTGATGATAGTTTGCTAGGGAAAGGATCTCCTCTCCAAAAATCTGAACACAAGTCTAGGTGAGGCCTTGGAAAATTTCAGCCTTGATGGTGAAGAGAAAAACTGAGAAGAAAATTAGATTTTTGGGAAGGGGATGGGGAAGAAGTTCCAAAACTCGTTTCAAAATCTGTAATATTACTTCAGATTTTTATTCAAAATCTGAGAGAAATTCAGAATTTCACAAAGAATGCTGAGAGGCGTTCAGATTTGCTCTTCAAATCTCCCCAAAAATGGACACTGCCCGTGGACAGATTTTGGGAATTTTCCGGTGGAGAGAAGGGAGGGAATTAAGGCTTAATTTGCTTCTAAACAGGGACTTTCCTAGTGGAATAAATCAAACAGAAAAGGCATGGTGGAATTTCGGCTAGAGGAAAAAATAATGAGCCTTGGATTGATTACCTAAGATAGGATTCTGTACTTAGGAAATAAATCCCAATTTAAGTCCAGGGGAAGTAGGGGAGTTACGGGAATTTGAAATTAGTTTCCAAACAATTTGGTAGAATAGGAAATAATTTATTGGAAATTGCTGGTTCCTGCCAAGGTGGAGGTGAGCTGGCGGCATGCAAGGGAGGAATAGGGGTTTGAATGATTTAATTGAGATTACTTAATTGGGGTGTGGAGTTTAGAAAAGAAATAATTAAACCCTATTTGAATTTGAAATTCAAATTGAATTTATTTAGTAACTTTCCAAAAATAGAATGATGAATTAGGAAAGAATTCAAATTTCAAATTTGTGAAATTTGAAATTTTGAAAACCACCCAAAATTAAATCACCCAAATTAAGTTTGAAATACATCATGAATGAGATTCGCTACTTTCCTAAAATGGCTTTCTAATTTAGGAAACTATCTGAAATTCAAAATTTGAATTTCAAAGGATGAAAATAATTTCTTAAATTATTTGAACTTTTTAGGTAAGCATTAAGGTGACATGGACTCCTCATTCATGGAGACAAACAAGAGTGGCCGGCGGTGGAGGAGCTAGTGGCCGGCGGCTTTATGAAGGTTGGGGGGAAAATTTTGGCCGTGGGGTGTAGAGAGGGAGGAAGAATATGAAAAGGACAACGTGGAGTGATAAGGAAGAAAACAAAAACCAAAGATAGAACGAAGATAGAAGAATCAAAATGAAAAGGAGACAATAAAACCGCGAGCCTCGGACTCTTCCGAAGACTGACGGGTGATCCGTTGCCCTTCTCCAAGGGACTTCAAATCACGAGCCCGGACCCATCCTGCGGCTGGTGAAGACTTCGATTCCTCTCATAGGAATCTCACTAACGCTTTCTCACAAGAAGAACACAAGTGTGAAACACAAAATTTTCATATCAAATTAACCATCCATTACAATAGCTTAAGGCTCTTATTTATAGGCCATAACATGAGAAAATAGAAAATTACAAAAATGCCCCTTGGGCCACAACACTCAAATAAATTAACCTAGGGGTAAAATAGAAAATAATATAAAATAGAAACTAAAATGCAGAAAATAATTCATAGATGACAACTTAAATTAGAGCTGTCGATTTACGACGCCTCCTGTGATAGATGCGCCAGATCTTCGTGCCGATGTCCGCATCATAGTTATTGTTGTTGTATAAATAACTACTGTTATTTATTGAATAAGATATCAAAATCTTTTGTTAACGTGGAATTAGAGCTAAGCTATAAAGCCTAACCTTTATTTTCCTCACCCTGCCCTCTCTTTCATCCAATATCGCTTTCTAGATGCTCCCCTTTCTGCCTGAGTGCACCCTCATGCCAAGGCATATGCTTGCTCATTGTTTTGCATGCTATCAAGCTCTACCATGCCAGTGCTCGTGATTTTTTTTTGGGAATGGGGTATCCTCCCGCTGCCACTCCCGAAGGACTAATTCTTGGGTGATCTAGAAGAGGCACCCATTTCAAAAATCTCCTGGCAAGCACTTGATCGGGCCCCACTTTAGAGATACTGTCACTCGAGGGGAATCGAGCACGGGTTGTGGGTTCCCAACCGTACTCGCCAACCAACCAAACTAAACATGTGGGTTGTGCTCGTGCTATTAACAGCACACACACGCTATTGTTGCTTGTGCTCACGTACTACTATGCTTCTCTACTGTCTTCTTTTTGCTCATATGTACGCTTTAGCTGTGCAAACATAAATGTCTTCAATGGTATATGTTCACCCTTATTCTTTTTAATTGTTATAATCTTTTGCTTTCTAACTTGGCCAATTGACTTGCCATCTTATATAGGCAAGTTATATAGGAGTAGTTAATGATTGCGATTTCCATCTCCTTAATTTGAGATTCTTTTTTTTAGTGTATTTGTATAGAGATTTTGGTGTGTAAAGTGAGGAATGTCGGTTGGCTAAGTTAGGTCAGATTTTTGATATTATAGCTATTTGGTGTGATATTACAAGTTAAATATAGCTTCTTATGAAATTACTTAACATTTCATGTAGAAGTTCACTAATATTTGCCATGGGAATTATTCAAGCAAATCTCTAACATCTCATATGAAGATTACAAAACTTTGCAATAATGAATTACTAATTAACATATAAACATATCATTTAAGAACTTTTTATAATGTTTTTTCTTGCTAAACTAATTATTTTATGCATGAAATCATATAAATAAATAAATATGAATTTATATATAATGATGATTTACAAATTAAATATTTATATGATTTATAAGTTTAGAAGGACTTGAAGACATAAAAGTCACTAAAAATGCTCCTTTTAATTTTATGTATTTTTTTGACAAGTTTGTCTGTCAAAACAACTTCTCTCTACCTATTATGTATTATGAATGCTTGATTAAATAATGATATCTATTAATGTTTTATTAGTCGATCATTATTATATCAGTGATATGCTTGATCTTAGATCTAATGTGGAAATCAATCAAGTTAATGCATGATTTGAATAAGAAAATGATTGTAAGGCATAACCTTTGATCTCCATTGTTTTAATAAATAATAGCAATCATTTGATTTAATGCCATATTAATGGAAGCTTAACTTAATTTATAGAATAATTAATGATGCAAATGCATAAAACATAAGACTTATTTAAAGCTTATTTCTTAATTGAGCTTAATATCATAACACATATTTCTTACTTAAAAATAAATTTGGTCATTTGATGCAGCTCATATTGGTCTGCTGGTTGAGAGCTTTGACTACTAACCAATAGGTCATAAATTTTAATATAAAGTTTAATGCTTAGTCATGTCTTTAACTCGATAAAAAAAAAAAATTGAACAAGATTTTAAAACTCCATCAGATTATATCTATGTTCATATAAAATTTAATAAGAAACTAAGATTTTGTTTGAGATAACTTTTTTACTCTTTTCTAAAAAAAAAAAATTAGTAAAAAATATTTTGAACTAAAATTTTTTGTACTAGAAATTTACTTTAGAAAACATAAAAAAAAACTGTCCAAAAGGAAACCTAAAAGAAGGAGCTTGAAGAAGGCACTACTTGGTTCTTGCATGTATAATCTTCTTGATTAGAGGAAAGAAACCCTAAATGCAACATGTTTTTGATCTAACCTCTGCTCTCAAACTGAATTTGTATGATCATTGATAGCTTTGTCACAACTATTTGCGTTCAACTTTCTTGAATCTTCTCTCAACTACTTTTGTTTACTGTTTTCAAATTTGATCTCAAAATATTTTTCTCATAAGTCTGGCATTTGCGCGCTTGAAAGATTCTTACCCACTTACAATCATGGATATTGCTGGTAAGCCACCATTTGAGTTGGCAAACTTTCCCAGCTACATTGCAGAAACCATTCATATCTGGAAGCTCTGATGAAGAACAGTGAAGAGCGTTGAATAATATAGAAGCCAACATGCGTGCTCGTTGTTCGCCCTAGTTACTACTCTTTTACTTTGCATTGATGTTGGCTTGCAGGAATCAGATTGAGGGGCCATTCACAGATCTAGTGCAACAAACCGAACTGGCCCAACTCTTATCCACCCTCTCCATCTCCGATGGTTATTACGTGCAGAGTCTAGATATAGAGAACCGTTCGGTTTTATAACGGTGAACAGGAAAAGTACTTGTTCACGACTGTTCTTTTACTGTTCACCACTGCATTTTTAATATTCACAGTCACAAAACCTAACGATTATCTATATCCAGACCCCGCACGTAATAATCTCTCCTAGTTTTCATTCACTTTTCTAGCATTAACACCCACAATAGGCTGCGAGTCTCTCTCTCTTCATTGCAAGCATGTTTTCTTCTCTTGTCTTCTTTTTCATCTTCCCTTTATTAATTTTCCCCATTGTTCACGACCATTATTATTATTCTTAATCAGGGTCGGATCCAGCTTCTTTTTTCAGCGTGGGCAAATTTTTTTTTTTTGTAGGGGATGGACAAAGATGCTTAGGATTGATAAAATGAGGGCAAAAATTTTTTTTGAGAGGGGGTAAAATACCCAAAATATTCCAAACTATTCCCTCTAAAATAATTTTTTTTATTTGCACCCCCTCCCCCCCGCAAGACAATGGGGATTCGCCCATGTTCTTAATTATAAATTTTCTGTTGCTCATATTCTTTCTTGAAAATTAAAAAAAAAATTCTTTCTTGAAAATTGTTCGCACCATTGCTTTGTAAACCTTGATATTATCACAACTAGATCATGTAAAAAGTAGTTATACTTAATTTGACTGGGCTTCATTTGGAATGACTTTCTTATTGTTTTATAAAATTATTTTTAATATAATTTTTTTTTAACAAACAAAAAATAATGATATAAAGGCATCCCAAATGAAGCTTTAATTAAAAGCTTAATATTTGGTTAGAGCTGTCAATATTTGACACGACCTAAAAATATGACTCGAACCCGGCCCAAAAATTCCCGGTTAGGCTCAACACGTTTGTGAAACGGGTTGGGTTCGAGTTTAACAAACCGACACGTTTCAAAAATCAGATCGGGTTTAGATTGACTCGAAAACCTGGGAATGACCCATAATGATCCAGTAAAAACGCGCTGACTGCGCTACCTGTTTCACCGTTGCGTCAAGTCCCGCTAACGCTGCTGTCGGCGCTGCTCAGTGCCTGAATGAGAACGTGTCCGCGCTCAGGTCTACCTGGTAAACCGTGTGAGTCAGATCCGGGTTAAAATTTCTGACCCATTTGCAAAAATGGGTCAGGATCAACTACTATCGGGTCAATTTCGGATTCGACACAAATCCGACTCGTGAACCGATTTTGACATCACTATATTTGGGTGTAGTTAATGTAGGCCTATTTTATTTATGAATCTCTACTTCATTGGTACTTAGTGTAACTTCGGATCTCAATTGAATTTGGACTTTCAAATAGCGCACACTGAGTTAGGCTACATTTGATTGTTAAATGATAAAAGTATGATTCTTCGTTAGGGGCGTTATAAGGGAAAATTTTAAGATTAAGCATGATTATAAATTGTATTAAGAATTTAAGCATGTTTTTTTTAAAAAATTTAAAAATAGGCAAAGTCGCCCGGTAAACGGGCGACTTACTAGTCTAGTCAGCATTCAAAAAAATTTAAAATATTTTTTTTTTAAATAAAATTACTGTAGCAAGTCGCCCGTTCAGTAAAATATAATTTATATAATTAATTTATTTCAGAAAATGCTTGTACTTTTGATTTCCAGGGAGGTGCATCGGCACCTTCCCACCTTGATCTGCCTGCATGCAGCGGCTTGAGCCTTCTCCCTTAGACTCAGAAGAGCTCTTTCTGCGCCGCTCATTGTGGCTAGCCAAAGGCCTCCGACAACTCCTCTTTGCTTCATCGAATTCTGGCAACTCATGAAATCTATAGGGGGGAAATTAAGTTGAATCAGAACAGAAAATTATATGAAAAAGATTCATTACAAATATTTTTATATTACTCAAATTATCCCTTCGGCTGGAATATCGAAAGATCTACAACAAATTATGGCAGATAAACAGACATACACACAAAACATAAAACATCTTTGTGCACAAATAGCTTGAGCAACTTAGCATGGGAGAATATACACGCAAAGATCAGAAGAACAGAAATAGAAAAAAACAACCTTAGGGGCTTGTTTTATGCACTCTTTAAGCATGATTTAGCTTAAATCCCACCAATAGTTCATTTGGAGATTTTAAATCCACTTGCTTTGATAATCCCATTTCAACCTCCCACTATAGGTTAAATCTAGGCTTTGCTAAATTCCATCCCTTACAGGAATTAATAAAGTTAAGGATTTCTTCCTCTCACAAACCATAAATGCTGAAACAAATAGCTAAAGAATGTATCATAATTTAGCAAATTTTAACATTTTTCATGCCAAAAAGTTTTTAGATAGTAATTCTCTCAAGAATTACTAAATCTGAATTAACATTTAACATAATGTAGTAAATTCTACTTTTAGCTAAAAAATATAGTAAATTTATAAAAATTAAGAATTTCTGAAATAATTTATTAAAAAAGTAATATTTAACTGTAGCAAGTCACCCGTTTAACAGGCGACTTGCTACAGTAATTTTATTTTTTTGAAAAAAAAATTTAAAATTTTTTTGAAAAAAAAAATTAAATTTTTTTTGAAGATGACTAGACTAGTAAGTCGCCCGTTAAACGGGCGACTTTGCCTATTTTTAAATTTTTTTTAAAAGATGCTTAAGCTCTTAATACAATTTATAATCATGCTTAGTCTTAAAACTTGCCCTCGTTATAACACTTGCTCAAGGTGTAATGTACAATTGTATGGGCTTGTGTGTGAAATCTTAATATCAGTACGTATTACCCTCTTATTTATATGATTTTTAACTAGGCTAAAGGATTCAGAGAGAGAACTTTTTTTGGAGGTCAGTTGAATCAACTAGGTGGGTGAAAATTTTTCTCTTGTTCCGATCATCTTGATAGACCGACTACGTAAAAGTTATTATATTGATACATGGCCAAAAATTATATTTGATCGAGCATGAATCTTGATGTATATTCAAGTTGACGTCTTTTAAAATTAAATTCGGGACCATCATAACTCCAATTTCTTTCAACTTATACTCAGACTGAATGTCCTAAGGAGATGAATCCAATGACACCAAAATCGGTTCAATCCGAGCCCAAATGGGCCCAAATCAAGGGACCGAAGCATATTTGAAAGCTTTAGTGTATTTATTGAACGACCAAATGATATTCAAATATAGTGTGCTTATAGTTGAATTAAACAACTTGATAAGTTAAATCCAATAAGCCCAAGATCGCTTAATTCTAACATCATTACGACACCTAAATATTCAACAAACGATCTATGATCGAGAGAATCATGTTGGGCCTGTCACGACCAAACCCGACCGGGACGGATCCCGCTCGCATCGGGCCGCGACAGAACTATTGAAATCCAGGATCTAGTTTTGGATTTTGCTTCAGACTTTCTTCCAAATATTAAACAGACAGAAAAATACAGAGCTACTATAAACATCCAAATATAGAACAGTTCATCTATCTTTTCTTTCATCAAAACAATCATATACAATACAATCCATGACTTCAGACAAAAATAACAGAACAGAAAAGTCATGACTGCACCAAAAATCAAAAGTACAAAATACCTAATCTTAGATCAAACACAAAACTTCGAGTCCAAGACTTCCTTCACTTTCCCAGAACCTGAAAACCACGCAGAAAATAAGGATGAGTTAACAGCTCAGCAAGACATCACTCACCAATCAAAATAGTCAGAATTTCACATCAGAAAATACATCAAAAAATAGCCGTATGAAAATCGTAGAACCGACAGAACAGATACTTGATCAACAGAAATCAAATAACTTATACAGAAAACTGAAGTCATTTCAAATCAGAGTTCAGAACAGATATCATAAAGCTTTCAATTAACAGAGCAAACAGTATCGTACGGAATAATCAAAATCGTACAGAAATCAGATAAAATCACATTCATATCAGATAATTCATATTAGATTCCCTGACCCTGACATAATCTCAACGGATTCTGGCCCCTTATGCCTCCATTCTCAAGCACTGACAGAATCTCTACGGATTCTGTCCCCTTATGCCTCCCTTTGTGCTTATAGCACAAGAACAGAACAGAACAGATATTCGGAATTCCGGAACAGCACTTGTTTTTAGATTTCAGAGCTCATTTCAGATTTTAGATTTTCCTGGCACAGACAGAATCTCAAAAGATCCTGGCCCCTTATAACTCCCTTCTGATAGCATACAAACATTTCAATTCATTTAATGTATCAATTCAGAAAAATCGGAATTCGTACGAAAAATCGACGGCATAACGGCAGTATACATAATTTACACAAAAATCACAGATTCAGAAATTTACCAAATTATCACAGAATATCCACAACAACATTATAAGACTTTTACTGTACTGAAGTAAAATTTTTCAACATCCAGATAATTTGCAATTCAATTAAAACGCCGCAGAATTCAAAATATCCGTTTAAAATCTTCCAAAAAATATCCAAAATGTGCATAATTATCATCTAAAAAACATACCAAAAGTTACGCGGTAAAAACTTTGTCAGAAGAAAATAATACCAGAAATTCGCTAATGGAAACAAAATCCGGAACATAAAAGTCGTCAAAATCCACGTTTCTGAAAATTGAGAAAGGTGGAATGTGCCTTACCTCGAGTCGATCAACTTTCCCAACTACAGCAACGGACGAAAACGGACCGGAGTTGCTCAAAAATCCTTTTTTCTTCTTCTTTCCACGATTTTCTCTCTCCTGGGCATTCTCTTTCTTCAAAAACGAGCTCAAATCCATAAATATCCACTCGATCGTCCTGGACGATCGCACATCGTCCCGGGACGATGTGCCCACTGGACTTATTTTGTCCAGACGAAATTTAATTCCAATTTCTTCATCCCTGGACGAAACTCTCTGTCTGGTTCGTCTCAACGGTTCGTCCAGACCAACCCAGGTTCGTCCAGACGAACCATACAGATTTCTTCACAACCTGTACCGATCGTCCCAGACGATCCACTTCTTCCCGGACGATCCGGAAGGAAAACAGCCTTTACAGGGCAGTCCAATGGATCACACCAAATTTGCTCTGGATTTTCTCCATATTTACAGAGCATACCACTCAAAATCTATAAATATACTCCATATTCTCATATGAAAGAGTGGCTAAGACTTTTAGAGGCTTACACCCTGAGCTAGAGACTCAAAAGAGTTTTGAGGCATGAAGCATCCCAGAGCTCCCCCATCGGTGAACCCTCGCGACGAAACCATCGATTCTTGAACTCTCCCCAATGATCGTTGTTGGTCCTCTGTCCAACAGACATCACCGAGTCTTTGTCCGACATCCATTGCCCGCCAACTATAGTTCCTCCGACCACTGTCTTCCACCGACTACAATCCCTCCAACTTCTATCGCCTGCCAACTACAGTCCCTACGACCACCATCACCTGTCAACTATAGTCATTCTAACCTCTATCACCTATCAACGGTCCACTCTACCACAGTCGCCCGACTACAACGACCTCAGTCACCCTTCGACTATGGTCCCTTCGACCACCATTGCACGTCAACTACAGTCCCTTTGACCACCATCGCCAGCACCCTACGCTCCCTCTGACCATCGTTGTCCGCTGACTACAGTCCCTCTGACCACCGTAGCCCACCAACTATGATCCCTCCGACCATCATCACCAGCCGAATATAATCCCTCTAACCTCTATCACCCAACAATGGTCCCTCTACCACCATCGCCCGACTACAGCTCGCTCGACTAAGATCCTATCGACCAAATGAACAAGCCAACATTCTTTTTAGAGCAACTCCCACCATGTAATGTGCTTTATAAGATGTATATTTGCTGCATCAATCCAATTAAGACATTCCTCGGACGAATGACATCATTTGTAATTGACTACAAATACTGATAGAATCATTTTAACCGGGCCAGACCTCATGATTTTTCTCCTTTTTGGAGTTTTTATATGAAAATCTTGATGTCTTTTATGATTCTTGCACCTCTCTCTTATTTGTGTATATATGATGGATATTCATATAAAATTTGGACGCTAATTAAGCACATATCTCTTTACAGCCACGAAATATTCAGACACGTAACATATAAAAATGGTTGATGAGTCATTTCTGTACTTGCATGACGTCGCTGAACATTGTTGAACATGGATGTATTAGCATGTAAATACATTGATGTGTCTATTCTTTCTATACGAAGGAATATGAACACTACTAAACTACAAATCTTTATAGAATATTCGATATTTTCTTATGATTTATGTCATGTAATGTTATTTTAATTCGATATTATAATTGATACGTCATCACAAATTTATCTTGATCGGGCACGAATCTCAAGGCAAAAAACTAATTGGAAACTTCAAAGATTAAATTCAGGAGCATCTGAACTCCGATTTCAGCGAGCTTACATTCAAACTGAGCGTCTCGGAAATACGAACCCAACGACACCAAATTTGACCTAATCCGAGCCCAAATGGGTCCAAATCAAGGACCCGAAGCGCTGTTGGAAGGTTCAAACCGCAATTTGAGTTACCAAACGGTCTCCGATTTTAATGAGCTTATACTCGAATCGAACGGCTCGACGAGACGAATCCAACTAGCCCAAGATAGCCGAATTACGACATCATTAAGGCCTCCAAATGTCCAACGAACGGTGCACGATCGAAGGGTTCAATATCGGCCGTCCATTCAAACCACTCCCTATTCGCCCCTGATCTCACACCTATTTACGAGCCATGCCACTCCAGAAAAACTATAAATAGAGCCCTCATTCTTCACAAAGGGGACTCAAGTGAAGAGAGAGAAGAAGGAAGAAGCTCCTCCTCGACCACCGCCAGAGCTCTTCCCGTCGCCTGAAGACGCTGGAACTCTGCCGAATTTTCGGGAAACGCCGGGAATTTGCAGAACTTTGTAACTTTGTGAGAAGTTGATTGTAAACTGATCGTCTTGATTTGTAAGACGGATCAACCTTTGTACTTCAAACAAACACTAGTGGAACTTTACAATTGGGCGAGACCCCGTGGTTTTTTCCCTCTTTCAGCCTTTCGGGTTTTCCACGTAGGAACCTTTGTGTTCATTTCTCATTTTGTGTGCTGAATATTCGTGCAACGTTTGGACGCGAATTCATAAACTCTACCGCCGTGTATTTTCTAGCATGCAACAATAATAATATTTTCTATATTAATGTCACACTATAGATCGTGCATTTTTACCATTTATATCATTGAGTTTGCATTATAAATCCTTTTTTTATTAATATTTGTCTTAGCAGAGCTTACCAAGCTAATTAGTAGACATTTGCAGCAGCAGCAAATTCTTCATTCAATATTTTTGTATTAGTTTTAGCTCTTCAGTAAAGTAAAACTTAGCTGGTATTTTGTGTCAGTTATTATAGATGTAGTTGAATTTTTTTTTTTTTTTTTTTTTTTTGATATTTTAGTTTCTTCTTGATGAATGAGTGTTAGCTATTCTATTGATTTAATAAACTCCATTTCATATATTTAATGACTTTATATATAATTTGTCTTTTAAAATAAGTAAAATCTACTGCAATATATATATATATTAAATCTACTGCAATATTAAAGCTTTGTTTGTGACAATTTTCTTATAATTTTTAAAGCAACTTTTAAGATCAATTTTTTTACTAAAAATTTATTTTAGAAAGTAGTAAGAAAGTTGTCTTAAATGAAGCCTCATATGTCTCATACAATCTAGAAAAGATGTGTTATATTTTAGGCTTCGTTTGTGATAACTTTCATAATGCTTTTGCTTTTTAGGCTGCAATCATAATTTTTATTTGGCTACTACTTATTTGTTGCTTTCAAAAAATTATTATACTAGAAAGCTACTTTCTACAACAATTTTAAAAAGTTATTTTCTTTTTACAATAGTATTTTTTTGAACGGGGTATCTACCCGCTGCCTTTCTCGAAAGGGCGTTTGGCTGCGTGACTAATCATCGTTGACCTAGAAGAGGCACCCACCCTAGAAATATCCTAGCCTGCTCTTGATTGGGCCTCACTTAAGAGGCGCTGCCGCTCGAGGGGAATCGAGTACGGGTTGGGAGGTTCTCAATTGTACACGCCCACAACCCAATCTAAGCATTGGTGAGTCTTTATAATAATTTTACAAAACAGTAAGAAAAATATCCCAAATAATGAAATAAAGTCTTCTTATTAGTTAAATTGAGAGAAGAAGATTTTGACCTACACTTTCTTTTCAATTTGGGAAATGATATGAAATGAAAATTTACAGTAGAAAGAAATCATTTTATTATTTTTATTATTGTACAATCTAACTTCAAACAAAGAATATTGCTAAATGCATACTACACCAACTTATTATGACTCTTACCTAAAAGTCTAAAACAATAATAATCTCTGATTCGAACCCTAAAAAAAATAAAGAAAAAATAGCAAAAAAAAATCAAAATATTCAAACTAAAACAAGAATATCATTGCAAGCATAGACATCACTGCAATGGAGGAGTGTCCGGATGAAATCTTGAAAGCTGAACTAGGGAGAATCAATGGCTGTAGCCCCCCCTGACTAGACCCTCCCTGACTCGACCCCTGGTCTGCCGGAGTGGTAGGTGGGGACGGTGGAGATGTGATCGCCGGAGGAGATAGCGAAGATGGAACAGTACTGGACGGTGGTGGTGAGTCCCCTACTCCGGCAGGAGCTGCAAGGAGGAGAAAAGAAAAGGTCAAAAAAAAAAAAAATCTTTTTTTTTTTACGGTTGAATTTGTACTGTCCATTTTTGATTCTATGGCTATTGCGTTGAAGAAACAGGTGGCTTACGTGTATAGCTCTGAGGTGGCAGTGGAGGAAGAGAAGGTGAATAGCTGGTTGGACCTGGACCTGGAATTGGTGATCCCACATCTGCAAATAATTGAAAAATGTTAAATTCGAAGAGAAGAGGATCAAAATGATCTTTTTGACTTTTTATTAAAGATCAAAATGATCTTTTTAATCTTCTGAAATCAATTTGCAGCACGTAAAATCTACAGAAATTTACTAAAAAGAGAAGAACAGTGAAGAATTAACAAACCAGGACTGCATTGAAGTGGAACAGATGTGCTCTTGCAAAGGCGAGGAAGTGAGATGGCAAGCGTTTTATTAATAGGCACACTTAGAGGCACTGAACCAGTCACTACAAGGCAAGCGCACTGTGTGCTGCTACTGATAAGAGAACCAAGAGATTTACAGCATTCTGATGAAGGAGACCCACCTCCATTAGTGCTTCCAGTAAGGAAATTTAAACAGGGTGTGAAGCTGCGTAAAAGTAAGCCTGTACATTGTGTTGAGATCTGCTGCCCATTTGACAAAGGAAGATGAGCAGAGAAGAAGAAGATGATGACAAAGAAGAAGAAAGCTGATGAGTAGCTCTTCATGGCTATGGCTTGGTATTTTCTGATAACAGATTGTGAAGCTAGCTAGCTAGCAGATTGCTTGTTCTAAGTTCAGGATTTTCTGTTTTTAGTTAGGATGATTAAGCTGATTATATAGTTGGATTGACCAAGTGGTAGATCAAAGGTTGGTTACGGAGATCACCAACTTTAGCCAACTGTGATCAAATCAGGCAAAGTGAGAAGTTTCAAGAGCTGACAAGTTAGTTAATCATCAATACTTTCTTTTTTTACTTCTGAAACGCGGCTAATCAAAGATTGCTTAGGCTATTTTGATTGCTTTTTAAATATCAAGTTGAAAAAATTTATAAATCAGTTTGACATTTAGAGCATCTCCAACCGAACGTCAATTATGCCTATGTCGTCGTTCAGTCGCTCCAGCCGAATGCTAAATCTTCCGCTATTTGCTTGCGGGTGAACAATGCAATGCCAATATTAGCGTGACACTATTCACCAACGTTATTTTTTTGTCTCAACCGGATTTGCCAAAAAAACGCGCCAAAGAGAAGAAAGGCCATTACCTTTGCAGAAGCCTGCAAAATGGAGTTCGATTGGAGATGAATCACAACATTTTTAAGTTTCAGTGCATTTTGGAGTGAAAAATGAGATTTTCGGTTGGAGATGCCCTTGTAACACCCATTTTTTATTAGAACATTTTATATAAAAAAATTCTGTAATAATTTATTTTCTGAAATAAATAATTCTTGAAACATAATTTTCTATCTAGAAGCAACCTTTTATTGCTTGTAGGAAGAAGCAAGGAAGGAAGCAAATAATATCTATCTTTCTAGTACTTGTTTTTGACCACCTACCACCAACTCTTTTTGGCATTTATGCTCTTTAAATCAATTTTATATTCCTTTTTTTTTCAGCATCAATTTATTTATCTCATTAATTAAAAATCTACGAATTATTTCCCAATAATTATGAAAAAAAAGAGAAGATCATAATTGATTCCTTTAAGCCAAATCTATAAAATCTGCTCCAAAGATTACGTTTGTTAATCACTTATTTATGCTTACTTTATTTATAAAACTAAATAATGTTAGTAGCTTAACTAACCTCAAAGAAACTATCATAGATGAGGAAAGAAAGCTTCTCTTCTCTTCTCTTCTCTAACGATCGATAGAGGAATTGAAAATCAGAGTCAAACAGTTATAAGAAAAGATAAATCCAATTAGAAGCTGAAGTAAGACAACCTGTAAAAGCTTGCCATGTGAGAAAGGTTGGCCATCAAACTACGTAAAGGCACAAATTGAAAATAGTTTTTGAGAAGCCGCCATTACCAACTCTTCTTCCAAATGGTAGAAAATATTTCTCTGTGCATTATTTATTTGTAGCATGACATGTTAGAGAAGGTGGAATATTGGAGGTTAAGTAAGCCATGATATGCTAGTGGGCGAATCAATATTGTTGCGTGCTAGAAAATTTGGGGTGATTGGATGAATTGAAGCTTGCGTCGTCTTAGTATACTTGATATAAATTTTTTTATGTGAAAGATGCCGTGTGGAAAAAATTATGGGGGCTAGTTTCGTCGAAAGTGATTTTGATTAAGAATTGTAATGATCTGCCATTTCGTGATTTGATGATGTGAGATGTGATATAAATATTTAGATTGTAATGCTTTTGTCGACGATTGGCGATAGATGTCGATAAGGGGCAATTATGGACATTGAATGATGGTGGGGAAAGAATGTTGGTATTGGTAATTAATGGTTGCTAGATAAGTTGAAAATGTGGGCATAAACATCGTTTGATGGCATGCATTGAACAAGAGGTAACAATGGGGCCTCGTGCATTAGAATTGATCAATGGAAAACACCAGACGTGTTAAACCGCATAAATAAAAAATACTAAACTCTTAATTATCGAGGCGCCTTTTGATGTAATGTCTGAAATTTCATTAAGAAACTTTACTTCCATTACAAGACTATTCTCCATCCACATAGTCATGCATCTTAATAATCTCTCAATCACATAAAAGTTCTATTATCACTCATCACTTCCATTAGAAAAAGGGCTTTTCCATTAATTATAACAAATCAAGTATGTGCATTAAGAACTTACTTTATTGTGTAATTTGCACGAGTCACCCAAATTTGTTCTCAATCATATGTTCAACTTTGGTATCACTTATTCCGTGTCATAAAATTCATGATGATGGTGAGAATTTTATGTTCTTATTTTGCATGAAAATTCAACATATAAAGATAAGATTGCAAGAGACACCAAAATTTTATGTGAAAAATTTGATGAGGGGAAACATCATGAGGCTTGATCGAATTTAAGTAATTTACATGTACTTGAAGTTATAGAAGTTTGATTTTTCGCCAAGCTAAAAAAGAGGGGATTATAATATTCGGATCACTTGTTTGATCTCTTGTAGTTATAATATAGATTATTGGAGAAATAATGGAGGGATCGTGTAGTAGTAAAATATGTCAATTGGGCAACACTAGTCAGACAACCGACGACAGTAATTAGATATAGACTGTCGATTTATGATGAATGGACTATGATGGCTAGATGACAATGGTCAAATTGTAATGATTCGATGATAGTGATCAAACGATGATAGTTGGGCAACTACAATCCGGCAACGATGACTGGAGAATGACAGTGATTAGCAATGATTGTTTGTGTCAAATATCAGATAGAGCTCTAGAGTCCTTTAGATCTTTGGTCTCTTACAAGCTCAAGTCAAGGTCCCTCCCTCTCACATGGATAATGAGACTCAATTTACAATTTTTTGATATTGACATTTTGATAAATTCAACCAAATTTTTGAAACACTCCACCACACGCCCCATTTTGAATTATTTGATCTTAAACCATTCATGCAATAGTTGAGGGCCTAAAGGACCTTGGAATCAAATGATTTTGAGCATATTAGATTCATCTCATCGAGCATATAAGATTTATTGATCACTTGGTCATTCACTTAATGCCCCAAAGTTTCTAAATAAGTTTTAACTTTTAAGTGCTTGATTCGGGTTAGTTTAGATCTGGATCATATTACTTTTTGTATTGTTAGATTTGCATGTCAATATGTTCAACTTGACTATAAGTTTGCCGAATTCATATTTAAGATGTTTTTTAATTTAATTTTAAAATTTGATAATTCAAATATTATCTCGAGATTCAAACATGTTTGGATGGATGCATCACCTCTTATTAAATATTGCTGAATATTGGGGAGCTTAGTTGAGCATAAGAGACAAATGGATGAATAAAATCATTTCAAGTTAAGCATAATAGACAAATGAATAAATACAATCTCACCTAAAGTTAAAAACTAAAAGAATAAAAGGACTATTAAAACACTAAGTTTTTTCAACTTTTATTTCTCAATATAACGGCACATTAATCTGTTAATATTGAACACTCAACCCGTTATCTGGTCTACAAGGAACACTTAACTACTTTCCCAATAAAAAAATTGCAGCAGGAAGAAGTTGTTTACCCACCCAAAAACAGAACACGCCTTCTTCATTTGCATTTGCCAGCCTATCAAAAACACAGCACTATAAGTTCCCCCTCACCCCTTCTATTCCGGCACCACCACAGCCATCTCCTCCTCCTCCTCCTCCTCATCATCATCATCATCATCATCATCATCAAGCTTCTAACACAAGTGATGGCAAAAGAAGCAATGAAGATCATCCTGGCGACCGTGGTCATGGCGGCTTCACTCTGGATTCCGGCCGCCAGCCAGACCGGCTGCACCACAGCTCTCATCGGCCTTGCGCCTTGTCTGAGTTATATCTCAGGCAACTCGTCCACTCCTTCGTCTAGTTGTTGCAGCCAGCTTGCCAGCGTTGTGCAAGCGCAGGCTCAATGCCTCTGCACAGTGCTCAATGGAGGAGGCTCCATAGTAGGCATTTCTATTAATCAAACACAAGCCTTAGCCCTTCCAGGTGCTTGCAAGGTTCAAACACCACCTGCTAGCCAATGCAAGGGTAAACAATTTCTCCTTACTGTTACAAATGCTTCTGAACAATTTGGAATTAATCCGAACCATAAAAGACTAATTTTTTTGATTGGTATCTGTTTCTGTCAGCCGGGGCAGGTGGGTCTTCAAGCTCTCCGGCTAAGACCCCTTCGGCGGCGCCAACCACTCCGACCACCCCATCAACAACTCCCAGCGACACCCCTGCCGCACCTACAGGCTCCCCTTCAGGTACATCATTTTCTTCCAAGGACCATTTTGCTGTTTGCATATAGAAATAAAAAAAGATTTCATTTTTGAAAGATAAAATGAGTGATAACAAACCGATCATCTTTTAAATTGTAAATTGCTTATGTGGTTGCAGGAAATGGTTCGAAGTCAACCAATGGTGATTCTTCTGATGGCAGGATGAATAAATCGGCCATGTCCATAGTCTTCACTGCTTTGATCTTTGGCTCAACTCTGTCGAGTTTCTTCTGAGTGAACATTTTACTTCTGGGTTTTGGCTTTTAGAGGATTGATTTGCTGTTGTAATTTATTGTCTTTATTCTATGAAGCCTCTGTGTTTGAGGACATGTCCAATTTATCCATTTTTAAGTTGATTGTAAAATTGATATTATGTATTTGATTATTGTTTGTCGAGATTGAATAGTAAAAGATTTTTTCTGTAATTGCATAGTCTTTTGACAGATTTTATTCAGCTTAATAACTGTATTGCTAGGGAAAGCTAAGCTGCCTACATCCTAAAAAATGATAGCACATCAACCAACTAGGAACAACAACATTAGAAAAAAAATTCAAACTTCTCAAATCCAACGAAATACATGAAATTCTTGTAGAAATCTCAAGGGCGGAGATGGCGTGCTCCGCAAATTTAGGATTTGTTTGGGATAACTTTTTACTGATTCTAAAGTAGCATTTTAGTTTAAAAATTAAATTTTTTGTACTAAAAAACTGCTTCAAGAAGCAGTTTAAAAGCCTTCCTAACGGAAGCCTTAGTATGAAACACATCGGACCTATTCAGGTGAGGTCGTCCAATCTAGTTATGGTTATTACAATAAAAGTGTTATGTTCTGGACAACATGAAACCAATGCCATTGAGAATTCATACATTTCAGACTTGTATGAGAAATTTTTAGCCCAACTTTTGGATTATAGAAAAATAGTGATGGAATTTTGATATTGATGAGATGAAAATTTTAGCCAAAATTTTAGATTTTTTCCATGAATTGTGTGCAGTCAACCTAGACTTGAGTTTCATAGTGAAGGAAGTTGTAAGTGGTGGGCCACATTTTAGAAATTTACCAAAGTTTTTAATATTTTTTATGGTCAAATGAACATGAATTTGACTTTTTTTGTTATCATTTTGTTGACCTTTACTAGAATAAAAAAAAAATCATCATCAAATAAAAAATATCTGTGCAAATCCTGTCTGCTATGTACCCATGCCTTGTACATTCGGCGTCGAATGGTCTCTTCATGCTCGCCTCGATCGCGCCTTCGCTTGCATTGATAAAATGAGAAACGAACGGAGCTCTCGGTTCATCTTCTTTCCCCAACACAACTTCCTTCGGTTCCCTGCTCAAACTGACTGAACTCCACAACCATTCGAGGGGAAATAATTCTGTGCGGAGTCCGAACGTAGAGAATCTTCCGGATTGCTACATACGCACTGTTTACTTACTGCATACTTCCGGATTGTACACAACCATTCGACATTGCTGCCTTCGTCACCCCTGCGCAAGGTATGATGTCTTCAAAACTCAAAAAAGTCTAAAAATCATGTTTTCGACGCTGGCGATGCACTGGGGACCACCCATACACACTCTTCAAAGCATGGTGGGAGGGAACCTGATGCAGTGCTTGTGGCGAGGCAGGCATGCCCTATATATGCTCTTTGTAGCGTGGCTGGTACAACCCTAAGTACTTATGTATGTTCCATCATTCCTGTGACAAAAATTTGTATTTTAAAGGAGGTATCTCGAAGACCCATACATGCTCTCCGCAGAATGATGGGATCTAATAACCACGACTGTAGTGTTGCCCGGCAGCTACTATGCATGCTCTTCACAGCGTGGTGGGAAGACCCAGCTCCCTAAATTTTTTCAAAAATAAGGAGACGTTGGGAGGCTACCGAAATTCAAACTAAACATAGGACTTGACTTGAATCAAATAATAACGAACTGAACTTGCAAAATGGACCACATGGAATTGAACTTAAATCAATAAAAAGGAAACTGGACCTAACACCTAAAAATAAGTCTACAAATCATGATACAAAAAAAAAATTGAATATAAGCATGCAATCAAAGGCAAATGGTGAACAGATCCTTAGATGCACACAAATAATAAACAATAAAATTAAAACAACTTGAATATTCAACCAAGTAAACCTGCAAATGAGAACAAGTATAGTGTTGTTCATATTAATTATGCAAGTAAATACAACTTCCCTCACAAGTAAGGATTTGAGATACATTGAGCACAATGATTCAATGCATTCGATAAATTCGAAATGAATGAAGTTTGTGTGCAGTTAATATCATTTAATTCCAAGCAAGCACACCAATCTGTTGGCAAACCTAATTCCATTCAAACATACATAGTGCATCATGCAAAAAATGTAAATACCTGCAAGCCATTGTAGGAAACTCATCATGCACATAAAAATTCACACAAAGGTGTTCATAGGCAACAAGCGATGAATATAGTAACGTCTTGCAATTAACATCAACATGCAAGCAAACATATTAAACCACACAAGCGATGAATGTTGACATTTAATCAGCTCGCCAACATAACATGTTTGGGGAGGTTGTAATAAATACATACTAACCATGACTCACGTCAATCAATTACCAACAAATATGTTAACCCGACTGTAAATAGTGACGACCGACATGCGATGAATTGCCAAACAAGATGTGCTTAAGGAGTTCAAAGCAAATACAGCTTGCATGTAGTTAAAGTTACTTAGCTGCAAATGAACACACTAAGCCGTCTATGAACAATAAAAATGGACATGATCTAAGTGCAATGAATTCCCTGCAAACACTGATGAGGAGTTGTAACAAATACATCAGCTTGCTTGCAAGCAACAATAGTAGGTATACTGCAAGGATGAAGGACCTTGTGTGAATGTGGATGTGCAACATATCATTTACAATCAAGGACCATAGATCATTATGAATATAGAAGAACTTCAGCAAATGCAAACACCTATAGCACAACAGAGCTACAATACATACAAACTCTTACGAATTACTATAGGAACTTTGTCATGCACAACAGCCTGTAAATGCACATAGAATCTTTGTAGCAGATGTCACGACCCGACCCGAACCGGGACGGATCCCGCTCGCACCGGGTCGCGACCGGAACGAACGGACTGACTTACTGACCAGGATCTGGTTATGGAATCTGGTTCGGAACTGAATCTTCCAAATAATTTAATTCAAACAGACACACAAACATAGAGCTACTATGAATCATCAAACACAGCGGAACAAAACATCTATCTTTTCTTTTCTTTTCCTCAAAACAATCATCTACAAATACAGTACATGGCTTTTAACCAGAAAGAAAGACAGAACAGAAAAGTCATGACTGTACAAAAATCAAAAGTACAAAACAATACCTATACTGATCAGACTCTGAAATATATTCCTGGACTTCCTTCCCTTTCCCAGAACCTAAAAACCACCAGAAAACAAGAGTGAGCTCAACAGCTCAGCAAAGCAACAAACCTCCAATCAAAATTCTCAGAATCTCAAAACCAACACATCAGACAAAAATCCGTACAGAAATCAGAACAGAATCGGACAAATATCAAATCGGACAGATCAGAACAGAACGGATCAAATCAGAACAGATACGGACAGATCAAATCAAACAGAACTGTACGGAAACAGAAGTCGTATCAAATCAGAAATAGAAGTCGTATCAAATCAGAAATAGAACAGATCAGACATATCAGCAACAGAATCAGAATCGTACCGAAATCAGAAATTCGGATCATATGTCAGAATTGTACAGAAATCATATCATACAGATCAGATCAATTCATATCGTACAGAAATCAGAATCAGATTTGCTTAAAGAACAGATACGGAAATCAGAATCATATCATCAGATATCAGATATTATTTAATTCATAGCTAAATGCCCTGACACTGACGGAATCTCTACGGATTCCGGCCCCTTATGCCTCCCTTCCCAGACACTGACTGAATCTCATAGAATTCAGGCCCCTTATGCCTCCCTTTGTGCTCACGGCACCAGAACAGATGTGCTTATAGCACCAGAACAGAATTCATCGGATCCGGAACAGAACATATATCAGATTTCAGATTTGAGCTCATTTCAGATTTCCCAGACACTAACTGAATCTCATAGGATCCAGGCCCCTTATAACTCCCTTTGTATACCATATACATATAGCATATCAATTCAGAAGAAATCCAGACAAATCAGAAATCAGACAAAAATCGGGCAGCACAACGGCAGTATACGGAATTTACACAATTTTTCCTGAAAATCACAATTTACCAAATTTGCACAGAATATAGATAATAACATTTCATAACATTTATTCTACTGCACAGATAATTTTCAATTACACAGAAAAATCCAGTCGACTAAAAACACAGTCGAATCAAAAATACCCGAACAAAAATCTTCAGAAAATAACCAAAATGTGCACACTCGGCACGTCAACAATATACAGAAAGTTACGCGGAAAAAACTGAACCAATCGAAAGATACGGACGAAAATCATTAACGGAAACGAAATCCGGACAGAAAATACCGCCAAACACGATGGTTCTGAAAATTGAGAAAGGCGGAATGTGCCTTACCTTGCGTACAGCAATATCTCGAACAGTCTCTTCGGACAAAAATAGCTCCGCTCGCCCGAAAATCAACTTTTTCCAAAAATCCCTCGACTTTCTCTCTCCTCAAGAGATATTTTCATTTTTATGATTTTCTCTCTCTTCAAAACGACTGATTTCAGCTTTATAATACTCAGATCGGCCCGGCCGATCGCCAGATCGTCCCGGGACGATCAGACCAATTTTGATTGTCCTGGATGGTTCCCAGAACTATTTTCCGGCCGATATTTTGAACAGTGCCAATCGGCCTGGCCGAAGCCTCGATCGGCCTGGACGATGCTTACAGAAAAACACCTGGAACAAATCTGGGCAAATTCTGGAGCAATTTCACTACTGATCGTCCCAGGACGATCCCAGATCGTCCTAGACAATCCTGGAGCAGATTTTGATATTACAGCAGATATGGCAGACCGAGCATGGGCACTTGTAATATGCATGGTAGTCCACCTACAGGTGATGATGAATAATATGTAGTTGACGCTAGATTATTCCTATAACCAACAATAAGCAAACATCTATCAAGTACACTAATCTCCTACAAGCAAAGACGGGTGATATGCAAAGAGTGCAAGCATATAAGTGTCACTGTAGAAGACTTTCCATACAAATAACAAGCTATTTACAAGCTAAGACAAAGGCTTGTGATAAATACAAATATCTGCAAGAAAATGCAGGAGGTTCTCCAGTGTACGACAGTCTACCTATATATAACAACAAATAACCTATAGTGCAATACTACGGTTCACCTGTAAGAAAAAAATATGGAATCAGTAGTAAAAATAGAGGGCCATTGATAAAAAGAGACAGTAAATTAGTGGTGCTAGACTACTACATCAGATTAATTACTTTGCTTGTTAACAACAATTGGAAGACTCCTGATGTAATGTGTAGCTCATTTGCAAATAAAAGTACACTCTTGTAATTCAAGTACTACGGAAAACAACAACTTGCATAAGGTAAAAATGAGCTACACTACACTACTGGTGTACAATGAGTGAAGTTCAATACCATGCCACCAGATCCGCAATATTCGTATAAGCAGACTGAAGGCATTTCTCAAGTTTCAAATAAAATTTTGAACAAATTTTAGAAACAAGCACCTAGCGCAAATAATTGTATTTAAATATTTAAATGCTCCCTGCTCATGCATTAAAATATGAACATTCATATGGGCCCCAACAAGTATGATGTATGCATATATGTGACATATGAGGACGCTGCACGGGTCAAATATGAATTTTAGTTTGAGCATGATCCTTCTATGTGAGTAGATATGAGTAGACACGACAAGAACTATCAAGTAAATATATGATTGCATCATCGATCAGGATATTTATTTTATGCATTCATATTAGACATTCAAGGTCTATAATAAGAAAAAAACTCACTAATAAAAGCATAAAGCCGATGATGAACTTGATCCTCTAGTGGCAAGTAGACAGAATCGACCAGGTTCAACCAATGAAGTAAAATTGTTCATAAGGACCTCAATGATGAATGTGTTAACATAAAATCTGAACCGGAGGAGACCCCAAATATTTGAAAATGCCTCCCAAATTCTAATGAAATACACTCAATAATGTTAATATTTAAAATTGAAATAAAAACATCAAAATATTTAAAGCAAAATATACATACACCCTTTATAATAATTTGTCGAGGTGAAAAAATATGACTTCAGCTTATAAAGAACAATTGCCTTATCAAGAATATCACTAGAATTCATTCTAAATCCGTTTCTTACCAGTAAGAATGTCGTGGAATGTGTGTCCTCTAACCGGTGGTTTCCACTAAATGGCACCACAGGTAAACAATTATGACCGAAACCCTCTAACTGGATGATTTTGTCAAAAATGACACCACTAAACTAATATCATGGTCAGAGCCCATATGTTCCCTAGCAGCTTCAAATCATTGAGTAATGAATCAATAGAATATGACTGATAGAATACAAACCCCTCCATTAGCTAAGGTGAATTCAAATTTGTCCACTTAGATAAATATTAACCCCAGGTCTACAAGGTACCCTTTGTTGACCTCTACATATGTAGCACGGTCAATGAAAGTAATGAAGACGATGATCTATTTTTTTGGTAAATAAGATATCATTTAGAACGAAGATCGGAGTGCCTCTATCATAGTGAATTGATTAAAGCTTTGTCTGATTACAAAATGGATCATATTGATGCCTTCAGGACATCAAATATACCAAATACAAGTTGTTCGTATGTGACTCGATCGAACGACAATGTGTTAGTGGATGTGACGCTAGCAAAACACTATCCAAATGGTCTCTGCTTGTTAAACAAGCTTTGTCGATGAGTTTAGAGCATCGAATTTAACCAAAGAGAGATCTCGCGCAATCAAATTGAACGAAAGCGATCAAAATTGATGGACTATGGACATACTCGACGTTGCCCAAACGTCGTCCGTTTGTAAAATGAATTTTTCCGTTATGTTCGGAACATTAAAAATACTCAAAATTGACAATAATATTGTCTAAATCTTTGCACGGGGAAAAATATAAAATTCGGTGTGCGAAAATAAAAAATTTGGCTTGAGTTGAGAGGCCACGACACATAAATTGAAAATTTAAAATTAGACGACTTTTGAGGCGACGACGACATGTAAATAAAAAATGTATATTTTTAACGAGCGGTAAATATGCATTAAAAATAGTTGATATTATATATGTATATGAATAAAATATGTTATGTATTAAATAAATTTTGTAAATATAAATGCTTATATTTAACTAATAATTAAGAATTTAAATATTAGTTAATATGTAAATATTAATAATTATCATCTGTTATATTATGTCTAAATTTATTCTTTATAGTTTAATACATATATATATATCTATATCTTGCTACAATATTGTATCATAATTCCATTAGCGAAATTAATGTTTATCCATCCTGCCATCTAAATCTTTTATTAGATATTATCTAAAGGTTATATATATATAATTTATTTATATTTTTACCACTTAAAATTTAATAAGCTAATACAAAAAAGGGGTCAAAATGATCAATTGAACGGTTCCAACAGAAGCTCGATCTCTCATTCCTTCCAGTTCGCAAACCCAAAATATCTATCTCATTCAGCATATATCTCTTGCTCTTTCTATTCTAAAACCACTCTCTCCTTCTGTTCTCATACCCGAGTCTCCCATTCCTCCTCCTTGCCGTGAAACCTCCTATCCCATACCCTATCTCCATCTATACTCAACTATACTATTTCTAACCAACCCCTCATAACTCCTCATATCCACTCTATCTCCTGTACTCAACTCCACGGTTTTCTCCATTCAAACCTCACCAAACAGGCAAACAGTAACCATTTCTCTTTCTACTCTTTGTTTTTCCTCTTTCTATATAAGTATATAAATATATTTCTATAAAAAAAATCAAATCAGAAAATAAAAAAAAAAAACTTCTTTAGCCTCGCCACAAATCTTTGCCGTCGTCGTCGCCTTGCTCGCTCGTCAAGTATATCATTCGCCAAACTTAAAGTTCAAATCCTGTCTTCGGCGTTCGCGATGCACCGAAGAACCGCCCATACACGCCTTTATTGCGCGTGGTGGGATGGAAGCCCGGTGCGATGCTTACGGCGAGGCGGGGTTACGTATAAGTACCCGTACGCAGGGAAATAATTGTGCTTTCAAACAGGTACATTCAAAGACCTCATACACGCCTTTATTGCGCGTGGTGGGAAGAAAGTATCGACTGCGGTGTCTACGTAAATGTACACCAATCATACACGCCTTTATTGCGCGTGGTGGTGAGGCCTAGACTCCCTGTAGATGCCCCCAACGCGGGGGAGACGTCGGGATGTTGCCAAAATTTTTACGATCAAAAGCCTGAATAAAATAATTTGATATTTCTTAAACTCAAACAAAATAAATTTGAGATATTTCTTTGACTCAAATTAAATAATTTTTGGAGATTTCTTGAACTCAAATTAAATAAAATTTGAAGAATACTTGAGCTTGAATTGAATTATTAATATAAATATAAAATCAATCAAATTATTTAGTTTGTTTGGCAACATCTCTTTGGAAATATTTATAAAGTGGAAGTGACAAATAAATTTTATCATAACATGTTGGATTTGTGTTTCCAACAGCTTTCATGTTACAAAAAAAAAAAAAAAAAAAAAAATCAGCCACCCTTGAATCAATCTCAACATACATGCTGATATAAATTTAAGAAATTGATAGTGAGGCCAATGCGACAAAAATATATATATATCCAATATGAGCCCTCACTTTCTTTGTTGCTTGAGATGCATTTTTATTTTGTTAGAATTGACTTGATCCAAGCCAAATATTAAAGTAGTGGAAAACCCAAATAAAATTTGATTTTTATTTGGTTGAAAAGCTTTCTGATTGATGCCAAAAAGCACCAAAATGAGACCCAACAAGCTATACAAGTGCTGCCATTATTTAATTCGACAAAATCAAAGAAACTCCTTTTGTTTCAAATCATTATCTGATTAAAATAAGTGCATAAATTGGTTTGATGCTTGATATAAATATGTCAAATAATAATGATGAACAAAAGATGCTTACTATTGCGTAAGTTTCGTAACTTACTGAAACAAGAAAATTTGGTGAATATCACTACTAATTAGTGTATTTTTATAAAAATGATTAACAAAGGAAAGAGATTCATTGTTGAGCTCATGGATCAGATCAAATATAAGATATCAATAATGAGATTAGTGAGATATCCAAATTTTGAAAAGTGGTTCATTGTTGAGCTCATGGATCATATCAAACATGAGATATCAATAATGAGATTAGTGAGGCATCCAAATATGACACAATTTGCTGAAGTCATCTACACAACAAACAAAAAAATAAAGATTTATTTTGTGATGGAATATGTCAAAGGAGGTGAACTTTTTCAACCAGATTGTTATGGAAGACATATGAGAATACTCATTCATGAAATTTAAAGTACACTCGAAAGACACATTATATGGAAGGCTATAATAAATAAAATAAATAAAGAATCAAAACGCCAACGGATCCGCACCATTTTTACCAGCGGACAGAAGGAGTTTAATGCCCCATTCTGCATACAAAAATAATTTTCTAAATGTAATTATGATGCATCGAGAAGGGTGTTGACACCTCTAAAATGAACATAGCAGCCTTGGGAAGCAAGCAACTACCTCGAGAAGAGTGCTATCGCCTTGAGAAGCAAGTCACCATATTGAGAAGCATGCATTTTAAATTTTAAAAGCCTAATATACATGCCAAACACCCCGATGATGGCCGTGTTGAAAGTCTATATCAACTGGAGGGGATCAAATATTTCAAATGCCCTCAAATTTTTACAAAATATAAATATTTTGAAATGCCAAAGTCACCCCGATGATGGCCGTGTTGAAAGTCTATATCAACCGGAGGGGATCAAATATTTCAAATGCCCTCAAATTTTTACAAAATATAAATATTTTGAAATGCCAAAGTCACCCCGATGATGACCGTGTTGAAAGCTAATCTCACTGGAGGGGACTTCAAACATTTAAAATACCCCAAACTTCAAAACATGCATATTTGACACAAAATCTCAATGAATTTTATAATATTCAAATAAAATTTATTATTTAAAACTTAAAGTAAAATTTCTCCATTATCCGCAAACGTTTGTTAAGGATGATAAATTTCAGAATAACTTCAGCTCACAAAGAGCAAAATATCTAATTGAATGTATCACTGCGATTCATTCTCAAATGATTTCTCGCCAGCGGAGACGTGGCATGTGCCCTCTGACCGGGTGGTTTTGCTGCAAAATAGCACCACTATATATTACGGTTACGGTCAAAGCCCGTATGTTATCCAATGTTTAAAAGCCCCTTGAGTAATGAATCATAGGGTGCACTCAATAAGGCACAAAGCTTTCTGTTAGCTAATGTTGACTAAAATTTGTCTCCTTAAACAAGCATTCACCCCATGTCTATAAGGTCCCCTTGGACGAAGCAACCCATGGCTGCCGACAAGGATCCGTTTGTCAGGTTGGGTCGACTACCTCCTATGACTAAGTAGACTAGGGACCACGATGGCCCGGGACGACGGAACCATGGGATCTTGATCGGGTTCATCATCATTCCCCCCACCATCCGCTTTAAGTATAAAAATAATAAATTTATAAATCTAAAAAAAAAAAATAGATGTTGCTACTATATACTAGGTATTTCGTACATATTTAATGACTAGCCTTAATCGAAAGTACTCTCTCGTGATCGGGAGGGGTAATTAACCATAGGTGCTTGCGCCTATGGGAAACCTAGACCCAGATTATAAAGTCCTCATAAATTGAGGGTGAAATCTCTGGGTAATGCTTTATCCCAAAGTTAATCTGCCTTATGAAAATTTGACCCAGAACATATATCGTTAAAACTCTCCTATGCAGGGGAGGCCGGGGTACGAATTTTTGGAGCCCACACCCTTGGACAAAACAACCCATGGCTACAGACAATGATCCTTCTATCAGGTTGGGTCAACTATCTCCTTTGACTAAGTAGACCAAGGACCATGATGACCCAGGACAATGGAACCATGGGAGGGATCTTGAACATGTCTATCATCATCCTCCTACCATCCGCTTTTAGTACGAGGATGTTAATTTTTAATTTTAAGTATTAAATTTTCAAATACCTAAACATACTGCTACTATATGTCGGATAATACATATCCATTTGATGACCAGCCTTAATCGAAAGTTCTCTCTCATTATCGAGAGGGATAATTAACTATAAGGGCTTGCACCTATCATAAACATGAACTCATATTATAAAGTCCTCTCAAATGAGAGTGAAATCTTTGGTAATGTCTTTTTCAAAACCCAGTCTATCTTATGAAAATTTGCCTCAGAACTTAAGTGTTTAAACTCTCCATGATGACTCAAAGAAAGAAAGGGGTCGCGGAGAGGCCGTGATGCAAATTTTCAGGCCGTGGTGTGAATTATTCAAAAACCCAGTCTAACTCTTTAAATAATTTTTGGAAGCTTTTTTGCCTCACTTTTTGATGTCTTATGAATTCAAATTTATATGATTTTGGCATTGAGAAAATCGTCTGTAAGAGCTGGCAATTTTTCTTATAAATGAGAAAACTCTTTAAAAAAGTAAAATTGAACATTTAAATATCGAAACATTTTTAATCTAATGGTTGAAATTTCAATAAAAATTCTAGAGCTAAGCGTGCTCATATAAGAGCACTTTTAGAATGAGTGATTTCTTGTAAAGTTACACCAATAGGATAAAATAGTGAAGTCATTAGTCCAAAGTAGACAATATCTTGATTGTTGAGAGTTTAAACTATTACAATAATTTCTTGAAATCAAAAGTTTTATGGTTAACAAATTAATTTTTAATTTTTTTTACAACATAATTTGAGCTTCTTTGAGCGGTTTAATATTGGCAAAATTGTGCCTAATTTTATAAAACTATAGGAATTTGATCATTAATCTTAGATAATCTTTTTTTTTTTCATGTGGCCTTTAAATAATTAATTAACATATCATGAAATGCCCTGCTTAAAGAAAATAGGTTGGGAGAATTACTCACTATCACAATCAAACGGTTGGATAAATTTTAGTTACTGTATTGTTATACTATATTGTTAATATTTATGATAGAAATTTATTGTATTTATTATTTTATTATGTCCTCATTGTGGATGACATCCTCTTTTATAATTTTTTCTTTAGTTTTTATATAAAGCATATTTGTACTAACACTAATTCAATCCAAAAAGATGAAGCAATTTATATTTTTCAAACATTCTATCCCTGCAATCATTTGGATCACAATCATAATATCAACTTTAAAAACAGTTATTATATGCTATTGAATATTGGAGAGCTCAGTTGACAAATGGATGATTAAAAATAATCAGGGATGAATATAGAGGTGAAAATGAGTCGAGTCGAATTAGAGTCAAGTCTAATTTTAGCTTCACTCGCTAGTTAAATCCCGAGCTTGAACTCGAACTCGAACTCAAGTCGAGCTCAAAGCTTTGCTCATGCCATATATAGAAAATGAGCTCGCAAGCAGCTCTTGATTCTTCCGCAATCTGCCTTCACCAGCCCGCGCTTTCGCCTTCGCCAGCGCTTCCGCGGTCCGCATTCGCCCGTGCTTATGCCTTCGCATGCATAGACAAACCGCATGACGAGTACTCAAGCCGAACATCACCTGATCAGCCCGATAATTCAACGAGTTCGAAATTCTGCTCGAGCTCAAGCTCAAAATTCAATAAGTTCGACTTGTGAGCCAGCTCGGCTCACTTACACCCCTAGAAGAATACCTTCTACAAAAGTATTTTTTTTTTTAAAAAGAAGCCAAAGATTTGCTACTAATACATTAAAAATTCAAATTTTATCTCACTGTGTAACAACTCATCGATTCATTGTTACAATATACAACTCTACTCAACCAGCAATCTGATCTTCAAGGAACGGTAAACTACTTCCCCTAAAAATATTGCAACCGGCAGAAGTTGGCTACCCACCCAAATAAAACACAGATCTACATGTATTTGCAGTTGCCAGACTCTCAGAAGCTCAACCTTATAAGACCCCTCCCTCCTCCCCCCTTCTATTCCAGCAACACCACAGTCATCTTCTTGCCCTCCTCTCTTCTTTCCTTGCAGCCTTCATCAAGCTTTAGACACAACTGATGGCAAAAGAAGCGATGAAGATCTTCCTGCTGGCAACTGCCATCACGGCGGCTTCATTCTGGATTCCGGCAGCTGGCCAGGCAGGCTGCACCACCGCGCTCATCAGCCTCTCGCCTTGCCTGAATTATATTTCCGGCAGCTCTTCCACTCCATCCTCTAGTTGCTGCTCCCAGCTTGCCAGTATAGTGCAATCGCAGCCTCAATGCCTCTGCATGGTGGTCAATGGAGGAGGCTCTATAGTTGGCATTTCTATTAATAAAACACAGGCCTTAGCCCTTCCAAGTGCTTGCAAGGTTCAAACACCACCTGCTAGCGCATGCAACGGTAACCAATTTCTCCAAACTTTTATAAAAACTTCCGAATAACAATAGCAGTCTTGCTAATTCTTCGTGGTATATGTTTCTGTCAGCTGGGGCAGGTGGGTCGTCAGGCTCTCCGCCGGTGTCCCCGCAGGCGGCGCCAAGCACTCCGACTTCTCCGCCGGTGTCCCCGCAGGCGGCGCCAAGCACTCCGACAGCCCCTTCAACCCCTTCAACCCCATCAACCCCATCAACCCCATCAGCCCCATCAACTCCAACAACAACTCCTGAGGCACCGAGCTCTCCCACCGACACCCCTTCTTCCCTTGCACCTACAGGTTCCTCTTCAGGTGCACTCTTTTACACTTGCATACGATTTGAATTTTATTTTTTTTTTTGTTTAGATGAAAAATTGAAAATTTCTTATTGGATTGCAGGCAATGGGTCGAAGTCAACCAATGGTGATTCCTCTGATGGCATGATGAATAAATCCCTCATGTCCATAGTCTTCGCTGCTTTGATCTTTGGCTCGTCTCTGGCGAGCTTCTTCTGAGTCAATATTTTATTACTGGATGGGTGGCCTGGGCTTTTGGAGTTTTGCTTTCTTGTATTCAGTGTTTGCTTTTGGATGAATTATTTTCTGCGGAGATACCACGGGATGGAGAGAACCGTTCGATATTCTCTTTGTCTGAGCTGCGCTTTTACTGTAGCAGCTGTCCTTTTACTGCTGATAGAGAGACAACGGGACGATTCTCTCCTTCTGATGCCCACGTAGAATAATCTCTCGTGCTTTTGTAATTTATAGCTTATGGTCCATGAAGCTTGTGTCTGAGGATGCGTACGTGCAATTTATCCTATTGAAGATCAGTTCCTTCGATTGTAAATTTGATAATATATATATCAGATAATTGTTTGATGAGGATTATTCCATAGTTGTAAAATATTTTTACTGGTTTGATCAACGTAAATAACTCTATTGCTGGGCAAAGCTAAGCTGCTTGAAGTTTAGGCTGATCTCCAGACTAATCAAATCACTATTATCTCACTTGACTAATTGATCGGGTGATCATGCTTTGAAGCGAAACCCAATGTGTCAACCTGGGCCAGGGTTGAACCAAGTGGTTGGGAAATGTCTGGTGGCACACAAAGGCAAAATTTTGAATTAGAAATTGCTAAAGTTAAATTCAAGACTATATGAACTCGAGCAAACTTCTAGTCGAGCTAATTATCTCAATGAAATGAACCCAAAGATATTAAATGCGATCTAATTCGAGCTCAAATCAAATGCCTAAAGAATAATTAGAAACTTCAAACATTAATTGGATGACCAAATGATCTTGAAATTTAATATGTTTATAGTTGAATCGAGTGACTCGATGAGATGGATCCAACGAGCCCAAGATCACTCAATTCCAATATTATTAAGGCACTTAAATGCTCAAAAAATGTTTCATGATCAAGAGAATTGATATGTGCCATACAATAATATGTTTTAAATTCTAATTCAAATTATCTAAATGCTCATCCCAAAAAGCTTATGAATACTGCCTAATTCTCCACATGTAAGGTAGGGATGAAAGAAGAGAACTAGAGAGCTCTCTTGTATTTTTCAGCTATCACCGTTGACGACCATCACTAGCTATTTTCACCAACAACCACCATCCTTGCCGAAGAACACCATCAGTAATCGAAACCATTTCCAAAATTTTGATAAGATTTAACTTTGTTGTTAGGTATAGTTATTCACCTATTGACATGTACTTTCTATAATCTCTATTGAAAAAATCAAGCCCTGCTATCAGAACTTTATTATCTATTGGTGGACACTTGATTTTATTAATCCCCATAAGAGAAATCAGTCATCTTATTCTCAAATATTCTTCAACTATATAGCTTCTAATATATAATAGATTTTCTTATGACTTTTTCTCTTTTTGGGGTTTCCAAGTAAAAAAAAAAATTTATTAATGGATGCAACATCTTTATACAACTCTAAGACATAAAATACATACTCTTGCGACTCGAATTTTCTAGCAGATAATAATTTAAGGTTGTCTGTGAGAAACATTCCCGACACATTTCTTCATTGGCTAATCGAAGTGATAGTAAGAATATATTTTAGCAGGTAGGCGTCAGAGTCATGCAAGGGGGGAGCCTTAACCTCTATACTTAAAATCTAGAACATAAAGGATGGAAGAACAGCAAGCACAAATTTTATCACTATTGAAAGAGGCAATTCAACAAAGAGTGTCATCACAAAATAATGAAGTTCCCTCTCTACAGCAACATTGATACAATATGGGCCGGGTGGATAATTTTAAAATGCTCGTGTAGGCAATCCTCATCATGGGGTTAATACTTTGCCTCCACCACAATTTAATGTAGATGTTGATGATGATACAAGTTCAACCCATTCTCCTCACAGGTAGGGTCATTTTAGACTTTTGTCCAGCCCCGCCCCTCCCCACCCCCCCGCCCCACAATTACTATTTTTGCCCTAATCCAATGCATTGCCCAACTCCATAGGTGTAAGTGAGTCAGAACCGGCTCAAGCTCGACTAGTTTATGGGCTCAAGAGCCAAGCTTATCGAGCTTACGAGTCAAGCTCGAGCTCGAGTTTGAACTCATTTAGTAAACGAGCTCGAGTTCGAGCTTGAGCCGGCTTTGCTCGTGAGCTCCTGAGCCGGCTCGATTAAATATTAATATCTTCCAAAATAATTTTATTTTATTTATTAAATTTAAATATTAAAAAGATTAATAAAAACAACTTAAAATTTAGTTAAATGTTAAACATTTCTTCTTCTTTTTTTTTTTTAAATTTTGACTAAGTTTTAAAAATCCCGCATAATTTAAAAATTTCCGTCCATGACTTGTAAGCCGGCTCGAGCTCGTTTACAGTGAAACGAGCTTGAGTTCAAGCTCTCCTGTCAAAAAAAAAAAAAAAACTCTCCTCTCAATAAGGGTCAAAACTAGACTCTGCTAGACTCATTTGCACCCCTGCCCAATTCTCGCTGTCATCCCATCTCTTCACGCACGCGACACAAGCAGTCGCAACCACAAGGTGTAAGGGTTCGAATTTGAAGCTATTCCCTGTTCCTGATCTCCTCCTTTGTTGACGTAGGTAATTTCACTCACAATTCGTTCAAGCTGTCAATCGGCGATCACGATTCATCCTTCTTAGGCTTCTCAGTTCTCACCTTTCGGCCCTTTAAATCTCTCAGCTTGCTAGTTGCTCCCAGTCCCCTCTAAGTGAGCTTTGACGACTGGTGACGGCTATTCAACTGCAGACTTGCAGCACTCTTCGCCGCCATAGTTCTTCTGCTCCTCTTCAGACCCAGAAAAATAAAGCTCGAGGGAGTCGCTAGAACGCCGAGTCTAGTCGAGGCCTTTTCTTCCAGTCATGCTTCTAGCCCAAGCAAAGAGATATCGAGAGGTACTTCTTGAGCACCTTCACTTTTATTATTAATTTTTCAAGTTTTTAGAATATGCATTAGAACCCACTCGTCTTTCCTCTCGCCTTTTCTTCTCTCTACGAAGCCAAGGTTCCCCTTTTCGTGGGCCTTCCTTGTTTTGAGTTTGATGAGAAAGTAACTAACTTCCTGCCTTTTATTTGAGGTGATTTCATTCAGCAAAACTTCTACAAATTTGGCTTTTTTTCATTTAAAATATGAAACTTCAAACAGCCAAATCAGCCTTAATTTTCAATTATTACATCTCTGAGTTTCTATATTAAATTCACATGCACCTGCATCACATTGATGAGTAAATCAACACCAATGTAATTCAGGCACAATGATTTCTACAATGACTAGTTTTATTAATGAAGACCTTACCTTGGTTATGCCTTAATTGACTAAGGTCATTTTTCTTCGACCATAATGATTTAGGCTGGTTGATAGACCTTGATGATTTAGTCTTGGTTGATAGAGAAAACAACATTAATTTTATGTTAATTCATTTCCAAATAATACAAATTATATAATAAATGCATATGATGCAATTACATATGCAATTTTTAATTATTTTTTAAATTCAAAAATTATAATGAAATATAAGATTTTGTTTAAAATTTTAGCTTATATATACATTTTTTTAATTTTAATATTTAAATATTTATATAATGAGTCTGCCCATCCTAAAAAATAAGGTTGTATTAGATCCTAGACTCATCTTATCCATATGAGCATATTGGTCATTTTATAATCATTATATTGTACAACAAGATTCTGATACACTTCATTTTCAAGTTTTTCCTGCTACTCTAAAGTGTCAAACATGCACTTAGGCTTCTTTTGGGACGATTTTTTTGTTGTTTCTTAAAACAACTTTTTAGTATAAAAAATTAAAGAAAGTCGTCCCAAATGAAGCCTTAGTTCTATTGTCTCCCCATAAATACAATTTACAGCTTCACTTCGAACAGTTTTTTGTCAACCGAAAAATTATTAAGAATTCGTTACATTTTTTAGGAAACCGCTAAAATGAAGGATTATTCTTAAAAAAAGTATTTTAAAAAAATTTCTTATAAAATTTGCCTAATTCTATGAGTGAATCATGAGTTTTCGCGATGTGTTTTTGGAGAATTTTACCCTGGATCATATTACTTTTCGTTAATGCAAAAGATCATCCGTTCTCATGCTAACCTTATTCACAAAGCAAAAGTATAAATTATAGCTGATAAAACTATCAATGCTCATCGAAAATAATTTAAGCAAACTTTCAATAAGAAAAAAAAATGAACAAGATAGTGATAGGTAGTGATCTTAATATGAATTCATTTGCCTCAATGATTGCAAACCAACACCACTAATAATGCTTAAATCAGAGGCAGGTATTTTTCAGTGATTGCTTCTTCTTTTTTTTCTTTATCTTTTTTTTTTAATGATATTTCAGCTTGTTATTGTGGATTTGAACTCATTTATGATCGGATGGCTGATAAAAAAAGAAAAAAAAAATTGACATACAGAGGATTTAATCACAAATCTCTTGCGGAAAAAAGTTGTTCGAATCCCTCAACCAACACGCCCAGATCAATTTGTGAATTTCATGAAATGTTATACTAAAAAGTTATTTAGAAAGCAGTACGAAAGCTGCCCCAAACAAAATAATAATCTGACCGCAAATAGTTCTTATGTTAATACAGTATTACCAGAAGTGATTGTTCTTGCATATTCAAACAATTTGTAGGGAATGTTGTTATATGAACCTCTAATAAACCTTGACAATACTGTTTCCTGTAAAGAAGAAAAATTCGTATTCAGTTTGTTTTATTTCTCCTTATCTAGGTTACAAATGCATTTCCCTTAGATAAGACCGCACCTGCAACAAAAATACACAGCAATTAGTTATACCTGTTCACCATAAATTTCTGATTCATTATAGCGGGTCCCATGGGCAGATTATATGATTCTTTAGGTCATTTATCCGCCTCATGTATTTTTTAGTCTTTATTACGAGAGTTTTTAGGCAATTGCCCCCCCTAAAAGTTTTAAAATACTACAGTCTTTAGGCAATTGTCCCAACATAGTTAAACACATTGTGTAGAGATATTATTATTAGAGATCGATAAACCAAATACAAAGAGAAATAGCAAAGAGAATCTAAAAATATTCTTACAACCAAAATTTGTTCTAGGTATTATGCACCTTGACCCCGCGACCTTACCGGGTAAGTCGAATCCCGCCAAGAGGCGCTACCCCCTGGACCCCCGACATATTTGAGAAGCATATAACGATAAACAAATATTGGTTGAGAGGAAGCGCCCTCAGAACAAATTTTGATTGTAAGGATATTTATGGAAAAAAAAAAAGCTACTTATAAATTTGCCCCCTTGAAAATTAAGGCTAGATCCGCCCCTAGAGGGTCCCTCTTCCCATCTCCATTTTGAAATTGCCTTGCATCACTCTGCAACTAAACTGCATCAGACTATAGCACAGCTTTAAACCACTATACTTCAAAACAGCTCCAACGGCTCACAACAACCTACCAAAAGTTGGAGAGTTGGATCATCCACTGTCACTAAAAGATCTCTATAAATCCCATATCCTCCATCCCGAATCCCAAAGCCTTCTTCTCTCAAGCACTCAAACCAATATTCTACAACATTAGATCGTTGAAAATGGCTGGCAAAGTCTTCGAGAACAGCCTTGCTGTGCTACTGATGATATCAATGTGTTTTGTCCCTTCATCAGCTCAGGTGGGGTGTATGCCAGCGTTCACCAGCCTCTCCCCTTGCCTTGGCTACATAACTAGCAACTCAGTAACCCCTTCGGACTCGTGCTGCACTCAGGTGGCAGCTGTGGTCAAGACTCAAGCCCAGTGCCTGTGCTCATTCCTTGGCAGTTCAACTGCCACCCAGCTTGGTACGATTGTAAACCAGGCACAGGCTCTCTCGCTACCTGGAGCTTGTAAGATTGATAACCCCCTTGCAAACCAGTGCAATGGTAAGCATCACATTCCTATCTTCTGCATTAATCCTAGGCTGCTAGTTTCGGGAAATTATTCAGTGCGGACTCCGAACACTACAGAAAAATCACTTATTACCGGCGGAATTTTCCGGCGGCTTTCCGGCGGTCAATTTTCCGGCGGGTTTCCGGCGGCTTTCCGGCAGTTTTTGACGTCTTATTTCCAACAAACTTTTCCTGCGGCTTTCCGGCGGTTTTCCGACGGCTTTCCGGCGGTTTTCCGACGGCTAATTTCCCCTCAAAATTTTGCGACGGCTAATTTCCCGCAAAATTTTCCCGCGGATTTTTCCGGCGGCTTTCCGGCTTACTGCGAACCCTATGCTTAAGCTCTACCTACGCACTACGTATTTACTGCGTTTTTGCAGTAAATAAGAAGCAAATATTAGTTGTGAGGATTTGCTGCTTATTTGCTGTGTATCTAAAAATACGCAGTGTAAGCAGAGCATACGCATAGCGTACGCAGAGTGTAAGCATAACGTACGCAGGGCATCAAGCTAAGTAATCCGGATGCATCTCTATGTCCGGGGTCCGCACCTAATAATTTCCCTCTAGTTTCAAGGCAAACCTTACATTGATATCATATTTTTGGCAGGATTTAAGCGAGGTTTTACTTAAAATTAAGTTAAGTGTTACAGAGATGAGGATGCTTAGGTGGATGAGTGGCTTTACGCTTAGAAATAGGATACGAAATGAGCATATACGTGAAAAGCTTGGAGTAGCTCCAATGGAAGACAAGATTAGAGAGAATTGCCTTAGATGGTTTGGTCACATTAAACGGAGGCCTTCCGATGACCTGATTAGGAAAGTTGAGGCATTAGATTTGACTTATGTTAATAAAGGTAGAGGTAAACCTAAAAAGACTTAGAAAATATTAGAAATGATCATTCTTTATTAGATTTGAATGAGAATTTGACTTTTAACATGACACAATGGCAAAAAAAGGATTCATGTAGCCGTCCTCACGTAGTAGGACAAAGGCTTGATGTTGTTGTTATTGTTGTTCCTTTCATACATTTTAAATCCTAAAGCAAATAGTCTATTAGGATTAAAAAATTTAACTGTTGCATGTCAAATAAGTTTATGATTTTAATTCTCTCCAATTTTACTATATCCGGATTTAAAGGATTTACAAATGCTGCTATAACTAAAAATTACTTAGTAAAATGTACCCTTATATTTGTTGTTATGGCAGCTGCCTCAAGCACACAAACACCAGCAGCACAGTCGCCTCTGGGAGCACTGGCTCCAGCTTCACAGGAGACTCCTAGCGACCAAACTCCAACCAACGCATCCAGTCCCTCCTCTTTGACGACCATTCCTGCAGGTTTGAATGTCCCTCTCATCTGAAAATAAAAATTTATACCGTTATTGATTGTAAATAAGGCCAATTGTATGACTGGTTTTGTGTTTGATTTCAATACAGGTAGTGGGAAGGCCGGTGAGTCCTCAGCTGCTGAAGCTTCTGCCAATTTCATGCCTTTTGTTTTCTTCCTTCCCTTGTTGGCTTCATCTGTCTCACTGTTGCCTGCCTTCTGAGTTCTCTCTTACTCGAGTTGCAAGCACTTGTCATTCTATATGGTTACTTGATTAGTCCACTTTGTTCTGTTCTTATTTGTTTGAAATTTGTATTGGGATTGAAATTGTTTTGTTGTAGCAGTTGTGCTGACAATGGATTGGATTGTATTTTGCTGAAATTTAATATGAGAGAGAACATTTATATCAAATTGACTTGATCATCAAATAAGGGAAGGAAAAACATGTAAACTCGGCAAATATATTGACACAAGGTAGAAATATGAGTGCCTGAAAGAATAGAGACTCCAATAATAGTGTTCTGACCATAAATATTTTATCAAAATATCTTAAAGCACTCCTCCAGCCCAGCTTCACGAAATGATTTTGAAGATCTCCGTGAAAGATTTGGGTTCTGGTTGTTTGAACCTTGCAAGCAGCTGGAACATATTTGTATATAAGCATGCAATGATTAAATAATAATTGAATAATTCAATCATTTAATTATTTATCAAGTTGAGTTCGACTCGGCTCACGAGTCAGTTTTGATACCAAATCTGTAACGTGCCAAAAAAATTTACAATAAATAATAATTGAATAACTGTACAGCAGAACAGTCTTCATTTGAAATTAGAAGAACGACAAATTTTATGACGACCAACAATTTGGGTTTGTGAACGAGGGTTGAATCATAAGAAAGCTCATATTACCTTCCATTGACCTTCCAGGCAGAATGGAGGCAAAGCAAACCAGTCTGCATCTCGGAAATCAGGACTCAATTCAGAATCAGCCGCCGGCGATCTTTTTCCGTCCATTCAAATCCTCAAGAACCGACTTCGACGCCGTCATGGATTTCGGCAGCGATCAACGCGTGAATCGTACTCTCCAATTCGATCAATTCACGGGCCCCGACGATGCCGTCCGCTTCATCGAGACCATCATCCTCCCCCACCCCTGGTTCCGCTTCATCTGCTTATCAGATGCCACCGACGATCGTCCAATCGGGTCAATCGTGCTCCGGCCGGAAGATGCCGGCGGAGGACGGCGTAGGGTTTCGATTGGATACAGCGTTGTGCCGGAGTTATGGGGAAAGGGAATTGCAACGGTGGCGGTGAGGATGGCTGTGGCGGCGGCGTTCGAGCAGTGGCCGGAGGTGGAGAGGGTGCAGGCTTTGGTGTTCTTGAATAATCCGGCTTCGCAGAGAGTGTTGGAGAAGGCGGGGTTTCAGAACGAGGGGGTGCTGAGGAAGTATTTGGTTTCAAAGGGTGAGTTAATTGATGTGGCTATTTACAGTTTTATTGCCGCAGATTGCAGGGCTTTCTGATGGTGAAGAAATCGTAGATAGTCCCCCTCAGAAGATGCAAATAAACTGTTTGTTCATTTGCCCCACTCACAATTATCCAGCTATCGCAGCTCATTTTGTTGAGAGCTTGGCTATCAACCAAGAGATCTTAAGTTCGATTCTTGAGTATGTGATGTGCATACGAATTTGTCTAAATGTCCCAAAAATAATAATTATCCAGCCCTCTCTCTATCTCTCTTCTTTTTTTTAATGACATAATTTATGCCAACAACAATCCGGACGGTTCTTCTCGTCTGAACTCCACTCAAAATAATTTCTTCAATTTGGAACACGTTGATTAATATTTTGTTATTTAGATCGTAATTATAATTTCTATTTGATTATTATTTTTTCCTACTTTCAAAAATTATAATTTATATTAAAATTTTATTTTAATTTATTAATAATTACTTTTGACCTTATAAAAATACTTGGTTCAAATTATCTTTACCATTATATTACAAAATATTAGAAGATGTCTTGAAATTCAATAAAAATGTCTTCTAAGGAGATGGAATTCACAAAAATGCCTTGGAGTTTAAGAAAGGACACATTTATGTGAAAATATTCACAAATATATTCACATTTGATATTAATATAATATAAAACTAACATCAACATCAAGTCTTTATTTCACTACGTATGTAGGGTTTAGGGGTACAAATGTTTCGATAAGCTCAACTCAAAAACTCACGAGCCGACTCAGCTCACTTACACCCCTACTGGGGTTAGTTACCTAAATCTTTTTTTCTCTATTGTGTCATGTTAAGAGTCGAATTCTTATTTAAATCTAATAAAAAAAATTCATGTATAATAGTTTCTAATTGATTCTTTTTAGGTATACCTTTATCCTTTTTTAACAGAAAATTATTTTGTCCGACGTCCGAACGCATCTGGAGGTGAATCCGGACGCATCACATCACCCAGGGCCCAATGCACTAGGTGATGTGGTGCATCCGAATTCGCCTCCGGACGCGTTCGGACGCCGCACAGAATAATCTCTCTTTTTAACATAAGCAAAATCTAATAAAACTACTCTCCTAATCATGCCGTCATAAGAAGGTCAACCTTTTATGTGACCAAACCATCTAAAACATCTCTTTAATCTTATTTGCCATCAGAGCTACTCTAACACACATATATATATATATATATATATATATATATAAAACTAATTAGTTAACATTTAAATTCCGACAAAAGAATATTATTTTAATATTTTTTAAAATATTTTATCTTCTGGGTATAATGGTGACCTTTTATTTAATACTTTATAAGCATCTTCTGACAGTTTGAACTTAAAAAATATTTTTAAGATGATAAAATTATTAAATTTGCAGGGTGCAATTAAAATTTAATATGAATTTTAAATTTAATAAATATTATAAAAAAATTCTAAAAAATTAATTTAATTTTCACTTTTAAAATAAAGAATAACAAATATGGCCCATCATCTTTATACATGATGGGCGGGCGGGTTAGTGTTAAAGTGACCCAAGCCGGCTTATTAGTCGGTTTGAACTCTACTAACTAATGAGTTTATGAGTTGAGATTACCAAGTTGCAAGTTTGCATTCGAGCTTATATTCGAGCACATTCTATAAATGAGCTCATGCTCGAGTTCAAACTAGCCCGGTTGATTCACCAACTTGTCAAGCAAGCTCGTTTAATATTAATTAAAACATTGACATTTATATAAACATTATTAATTAATTTTTGTTCATACTCAAAATAAAAAATCAAGCTGAAATAGAGTCAATCTCATTCTTTTCTGATCGAGCATTCAGGTCAAACTAAAGCCTTATATTTTTCGCTCAAGCTAAGCAAATGAGCTCGAGCTCGAATTAAAAATCAATATAAATTTAAAAAAAAAAAAAAAAACTTGACTCAATTAAACAAGAACTCACTCGATTCGACTATTTTATCATTGCTAAGCGGGTCAATGCAATTAAGATATGTATCAAACACAAACATATTATTACTATGAGTATATTTTCACTCTCTGTCATGTGCTCTGGGTGCTCTGCTAAGATTTTCGTCCCGATCGGAGCCTCCTTCTCTGCTACCCTTTTCGTGGCTGCTAGTGGCTCTTTTCCCCTCAGTGAAGTTTATAAATCCCCTTTTTTGTTTTCTTCTTAATTTTTGTTTGGGTTCTTCTTTCGGCTAGTTTCTCGTCGTCGTTTTTTGTCTATGGCAGGCAAATTCCTGGCTGATCCTAATTTTTTGGCTGGCAAATCTACCTCTAAGTCTTTCCGTGATGCTTTATCTCGTGGTTCTTCCACCTCATTTTTCCTAGACCTAAAAATCGCATCTTTCCATGGTTTACCGTCATTGTGGATTTCGTAAGAGAAAATTTTAGCGTTAGCGGCTCTTTTTGACTTTCTCTGGTCGGAAAATTTCCTTCGCGCAGACCTTCGCTTGAGGCTATTCGCAAATTTTTTTCAATCTCAAGCTCATTGGTGAGTTTTCTATTAGTAGGGCTGCAAGCGAACCAAACGTTCGATGAGCTACCTGTTGCTCGATTTGATTAAAGCTCGTTTGTGATCATTTAACTAACTAAACAAATAAACATGATAATATTTTTAATACTTGATCCTTAAATAAACAAGCTTGAACACTAATGTATTATGTTTATTTATGTTCACGAACAACATCATTTGAAGCTCGTGAACATGCTCGACATTAAAATCGATAAAAAGCTCGATAAAAGCTCGACTCGTGTTCGATTTAGAATTCGTGAATGAGCTTGATAAATACATTCATATAGAGTAATCATATTTTCATTTTAACTAGACAATTGCTTTTATTTTAAATTTAATTTCATTTTATTTTACACATTCAATAGAATGAATGTGTTCATGAACAAGAGTCATTTCACATTTGTCAATATTTGCAAGATTGTTTGTTTAAGATGATCATGAACAAATATAAGATGAATCATAGATCATTTGTTAGTGAACGAGGTCATTTGATAGCTCGAAAATACTAGTTATGTATATATTCATGATCTTGCTCATTTGATACCTCAAGAATACTCATTAGATTTGTTCATGAATGTGTTTGTTTGATAGTGTAAAAAAATTACTAAATATATTCACTAACATAACTCGTTAAGGCTTGTTTGTTTAAAGCTTGATAAGCACTGAATGAACCGAACTTGAACAAGCTAATAATAAACAAACTCAAACATGAACACTCACATACTCAACTAGGTTCGGTTCGTTTGCATCCTTATTTGTTATCGTTCTTAATCTCAGGCATGTGTTAATCAAACTTGTTAATGACCTAGACTACTGTTGTGTGTTTGCACACCGTTCTTATTTTATGAATAATGTTTCATGAAGATTTTTTAAGTGGACGCCAACCTTTGATGTTGAGATTGAATTGCCCATTATTCCTATATGGATTTATTTTCCCAACCTACGTCCCCATCTATTTTCCCCTAGGATCCTACATGGGTTGGGTTCCATATTTGGTTGTCCTCTTAAGATTGATGAAGCTACCTCTTCTGGTTGTAGGCCTTGGCTTGTGTCCTGGTTGAATTGGATGATACCAAATCTTATCCTGATAGGGTGTGTGTTGGTATGGAAACTTTAGGGTATATTCAACTGATGGTTATGGAGGAATCTCACTTTTATTGTTCATATTATAAGTCTCTGGGGCACTCAAAATCTGAATGCTAGATCCTTCATCCCCATTTATCTTTAGCTCATTCTGTTTTGAATAAGGTTGATTATTCTATTTTGAATAATGTTGATATAAATGTTGGCCATGTGGATGGCATCCAGTCTATTTTTAGAGTTGGTTATGTGGTGGTGCCTGAGGATTTGGCTGTGTTCCAACGGCTATGGATGTTTTGGTTTCACCTTTGGAGGTTTTGGTGGAGGCTTCTGTGCATACAATTTGCTCCCAAATAATTGTTGATGACCCCTCCTACTATTTTGGAGGGGGATAGTGTGTCTGCTGGAGTTATTTCCCCTATTGTTGTTGAGAATTCCCATAGTGGTTGTGTTTTTGGTGAAAATCTGGTGGAAGCTTTTGAGGGTCTGTGTGGAGTTAATAAGATAGTGGATGATGGATCCTCTAAGTTGGGTGTGTCAGCAGATGTTTCTCCTATAACTATTTCAGATTCACCGCTGGGGCTTCTTATGTCTGCTCAATTTGTTGATGTTTCGGTGTCTCTAATATCCATTGTTGCATTGCAAGCTCATTTGGGCAAGTTGAGAGATTGCTCTGTGGACCATTCTGATTGGTTTGATGTTTCCCCTTTTAGTCGAGAGGGGATGGAGCATTTTTGGCTGACTTGTCTTAGGATTTACATGAATTTTATAGGTTCAAGTGGGTCATTTTGTGGAAAATGATTGCTCCTTGAGTGGGGGAAAGCGTCGTCGCATGAAATCTAAACAATTATATGGCGGTTTCTTCTGTTTGAATGATGTCTATCGAGGTTGATGGGGGATTTTGGTTGTGGTTGATTGGTTGTCTGGCTTTTTGGATGTAGATTTGCGACTACTTCTCGTTGGCTTGGTTGGTGTGGTTGAGATTTTTAGCATGGTCAATGATGAGGCGGACTTGCTCTCCATCTAATCAGTTGCAGGCTTGTTGGCAACCACTGTTGGCGGCATCTGCTGATGTTCTTGCGGGATACTATTTTCGTCACTAACTGAGCTCGACTTCGTTGATGATTACTCTTTTTTGGTTGTTTGCTCCCTTGCATCTTTTCTCTTTTAGCTGGTGTTGCTTATTCCTGTTTTGAATTGTTTGTATATTTCCCTTTTTATGGAATTAAAGGTTAGTTTATAAAAATTAAAAAAAAAAAAAAAAAAAAAAAAAAAAAACCTAAATGTATCAAACACAAACCTAATCATTTAGCACGCCATAGAGAAATTATTAAAAAAAAAAGGTATATTCAGTGAATTCGGATGGTCAAAAAAACGACATTAAGAAGCTGTTAATTATTTTTTTTTTAATAATAATAAAAAAGTCAAGTAGCGGAACCTATTGCATTCCAACAAGCATCAGTAATGGAGTTAACCTAATTAATTTTTTGACTAATTTGCATTAGCTGCCATTTTTAGCCTTAAAATTTATCAATTAACTATAAATTACAACTTTTAGATTAATTTAAATTTTCCATTTGTTGTCCTCTCCTTCGGACCAATATACCTAATTTCAATGGCCTCGATGACTTCCTTATGTTGCTAATTATCGATGACAATTAATATTTTAAGGTTAAATTGTAGAGCCTAATTTTTATACTGTAAAGTGGGTCAATATTTTTTCTCTTTATAAAAATATCCAATATTTATTGTTATCTTATTAAAGGCATTTTAGATTTTTGTTTTTTTTTTAATGGGACTTGCTCAAATTTAATTAAAAGAAAAAGGAAATTACAAACAAGGCTCAAAAGAGGCCAAAACTAAAATTTTAAAGCTTTATATGCGAAATTAAACTATAGATTGCAAAGCAACCTTAAAAGAAAAAATAATCCAAAATTAACTCATTGTAGGCAACAAAAATAACCAAAAATCAATCAAGAAGGCCATGAAACCTGCTGGACTCAAAAAATGACAGGAGGCTTCCTACAAATCCAATAGAAAAATTCGCCGCCCAGTTGCCAGGCTAGGACGATCCAATGAAGGTAGCAGCCTAAAAGACATACATAGAAAACTACAAGGTAATCAAGCAGCGAGAAGTCCCAAATCACCAACAAAGGCCACCATTGAGTGAATAAAATGAAAGAAACAACCACCAAGATTGCCAAAACAAGCCAAGGTCCTCCAGGTGGGTGTGCAGGATACCTGCTTCTTTATTATCCGACCAAAATGATCTTCCCAGCATACAAAGGACCAACAACAATAAAAACCACAAATAGCAGACCAACTCCAAAGTCCCAAAGTTTTTTCCCGTTGTACAAGAGAAGAAGCAACCAACGCAAGAAAAAATGTTATTTCTTTTTTGATTTTCTCCGGCTTCATTTACCAACCGCCTTGTAAAAAAGTTTCATCATTAATTCGAGCAACATTCAAGACATAGAGATCCTGAAAATCCTCCCCAAGTTCTACACTTTCCTCCCCCACATCCCAATTTGCTGAAGAGTTATAATAAGTTAACAAATCAGATTGAACCACACAAGTTTGCTTTGATTTGAATGATAAGTGAGCAAGCAATACACGTTAGAAATGATCAAAATGGGAATATCTATAAGAGGAATATTATCATTCATGTCCACTCTATTTGAAAGCATTAACGAATCATTAGGATTCAAAGAATTAGCAATTTTCATAGAAAGTTTAAGCACATCCACTTGATTAACTTCACATTCTAGCACAACCAGATAAATCATAATTTCTTGATCAATAATTTGAACTAAGGGGGCGCTAACTATGCAATAGCAAAAAGAATAGTTATGATGCTTTCGTCTTGGGAGGAGCCGCTCTGCTAGGGCTTTTGCCCTAGCCGTCTCCGTCTCTCTTGGCCTTTTTCTTATGGCAAATAAACGGCTTGACCTTGGTTTTCTTGAGGGTAAGAATCACTCCAAATCCTTCAAGGAGGTGTTGTCTGGCTCTGATGCCTCTAAGGCTTTTTTGGATCTACTAGTTTCTACGATTCGGGGTATGCCGGCTTTGTGGATCTCGGAGGATGAAGTTCTGCATCTTGCGAAACCTTTCGATTTTGCTTTAGTGGGAAAATTTTTGCTTAGGCGGCCGACTTTGGACTCAATACGTAGGTTTTTTTCCGGCTTTGGACTCAATACGTAGGTTTTTTTTCAACCTCAAATTATCAGGTGAGTTCTCTATTACTCTTTTGGATCAGTCTAATGTCTTGATCAAGCTTTCGAATGAACTCAACTATGGTAGATCGAGTTTTTGCGCATATATCCTATTTCGTGTTTTGTTGTTTTATGAAAGTGATAAAGTGGTCGCCTCTCCTAGACCTTTCGGAGGAGTCTCCGATTGTCCCTGTCTGAATTTCATTCCCGGGGCTCCGTCCTCACCTTTTCTCTCTTCGCATTCTTTTTTGGTTTGGGTTCCCTTTTTGGCCATCTGATTCACACCGATAATGACACGGCTATTGGATCGCGACCTTTAGTTGCTCGTATTCTTATAGAAATTGACATTTCCAAAACCTATCCTGACTCTGTTTGGCTGGGATCAGAGAATTTATGGTATATTCAAAAAGTGGTTTTTGAAGGTGTGCCTAGTTTCTGTCCTCATTGTAAAGACGTGGGTCATAAGAAGTCTGATTGTATTAAGTTATTCTCTCATTTGAGGCAGGCTGGGGTTTCGGCTCAGCCGCCAGTGGCTTCTGTATCTGATCCCATAGTGAACTCTGCTTCTCTGGCTCTAATCGACCCCTCTCGTCCTACGGTCTGTGATACTTCCATCTTTGTCGTTGGGTGTGTTAATCCTGTGTGTGTTTCTCCGGATTGTCTAGAGGTGTCTGTTATTGCTATTAATTCAAGTTGTGTTGATCATGTTGGTGGGGGTGTTGATGATAGTTTGGGGGTTAGCATAGTGACTTTGGACTCTATTTTAGCCTGTGGTGTTTCTGTTCCTATGGGGTTGGAACCTTTTGTGGTGAATTCTGGGGTTTTGCTTTATATGCCTGATGTTTCTCATGCTAGTGTTGGTGTGGAGGCTGGTGTTTTTTCTGATGTGGTTTTACCTGTTTCTACACCTATTAATCCGTTGGTAGATTTGGATTTGGATAATGCTGATACCCCCTCGGGTTCCACTTTTTTTTCTCCTTGTGTCCCTGCTTTTGTGGGGGGAGGGGATCCTTCATCTGTGAAGAATAATGGTGCTCCTTGCGATGGGAATTCTGTTGGTTCTCCTTTACCTAATGTTGAGGTGGAGTCATGTGAGGCTTTTGTTGGAGGTGATGCTGTTAGAAGTTATGTTATTTCTGGTGAATGTTTGGTTATTCTTAATTCTTTTGTGGAAGTGCCTGTGAACTTAATCGAACCCCAAGCTTTGGTGTATCATGTGGGTGATAACTCTGGGATGGATGTGCGGATTCCCCTTAATTGGCTTCACTGTTCGTCTGAAGCTGAATCTGATTCCTCTTCGGAGCATTGTGGAGCTTCTGACCCCAGACATGATTTTAAATTGGTTCGTGACCGACCGATTGTCTATGTCGGTTCTCGTGGGAGGTCTCGTGGGAGGGACAGACAGGGTCGGTAGTTCTATGTGTTTGCCCCTTGTTTTTATCTCTCTGGTTGGTTTTTTTTTTCTCGCTGATTCGTTCGAGTTTTTTGTTGGTCGTGGATGTGCTGGGCTATGATGTGGTTGGGGCTCGTTTCTTCGTCGTCATGGCTCATGACAATCTTTGGTGTTGATCTCTTGTTCGGTTGCCTTGCCTGGTCGGTTGGATTGTTTTCTTTGTGGCTATCTTCACCAAATTGGAGGGTCTGTGCGTGGCTTTGGGGAATCTGGGAGCCTCGACCAATTACTGAGCCTTCTGATTGTGTTCCTTTTGTATTTTATTCTAACTTTTTTCTTTAGCTTCATGACCTCTTGTAATTCTTTTTTGGTTTAATATATTTCTAGTTTTATAAAAATAATAATAATAATTTGAACTAAGGGGTTGCAGTCAATTCTGACAAAGCAAAAGCATTAGCATTTTAGAAATTTGTTATTTAATTGCATTAATTAGGTATTCTTTTTATTTTTCTCTTCATAAAGAGAGTGTGTCCTCTTATTTATATCTTAGAAATAATGGTTGCAATAGGACCTATACATTAATTAGATAAACCTATATTAAATTAATGTTTCTTTTACGTGTTGATATTCTTCTCTGTGTGTTTGTTCGTTATGTTATATTTACATATAATTCACATATTTCCCAACATTCAATACCGAAATAGATCAATCCAATCATCTTTAATAACGTCCTCTCTCAATCTCTCTCTCTCTCTCTTCAGCACGCAACATTTATATGCTTAGAAATAACTAAATACAATAATTAGGTGCTATAAAATAATAATTAGATTGATAAAATTCATAAGATATTTGATAATAACTAGATTTAAATAAAATAATAATAATAATAATTAAATATGAGGGTTGAAAATAAATGAAAAAAAATTAAAAAATGTCCCTAATATACGGTCAACTTAATCTCAAAGTATCATATTGCTCTACAGCTCTAGTTTAGGAGAAATTATTCTGTGCGGACACTAGACCATCCGAAGGCGAATCAGAATGTGTTATGTCACCCGGTACAGAGCAGCACATAGCCGCAGTACACATCAAATAGGTGACGTGTTGTGTTCTGATTCGTCTCCGGACTGCGTCCGTATCCGCACAGAATAATTTCACCTAATTTAGACGCTCCACCGGTAGCAAAGTGCTCTTATCAAAATTAATTAACTAATTAAGAATGCAAGTTCACCTTAATAGATCCAAATGCATGAATCTTTCAGAGCTCCATCTAACCAAATTTATTACGGAAAAAGACTTTCTTTTACACTCCAAAACGTTTTTCTTGATGGCATTTGACTAAACACCCCATCTAACAACATTATTAACTTGTCTAACAAAAGCACATCAAACATATCAACAAACATATTAGAATCAAATTCAACCTTTCAGTAAAAAGTGGAATGTATATTTTGAATGACAAAATTAAGAACTATTTGAATTATTGGTTCGTTTCGGACGGCTTTCTTATTGCTTCTTAAAGCAGCTTTTTAGTTTAAGAAGCAATAAGAAATCCATCTCAAACGAAGCCTGTGATGTTAGCAGTATAGAAAGCTAAAAAATGGAGAACTCAACATAAAAATCAGCTTTTCATGACTTTGGCATATCAACCAGAGAACATTGAGCTGTATGTTCAGTATGACAACAGCAAGAACTACTGTTACTTTGTATAGAAAGTTAAAATATTGAAAGTTCAATACAACATTCAGCTCTAGCAGGAGAACACCCACAAGATTAAAAAACAAATTATCAAAAGCCAATCCATGCTCTATCATTTTACTTTGTAATCATAGCCTGGCCAATCTTTTAAACTAATAAGAACAAAAGAGCAATCATTTTATGCTGACCATCTCTCCCTTTCCATCCTTACAACAGTAACAGGAGGGCCACCTTCTCATGCTAAGGAGAAGCTGGTGGTGGTCCTTGTTGTGCCAAATTCTCCGTTTCGTCATCCAAAACCATCTCCCTGTTTCCACAGTCATAGCTACAAAATACCTTTTCTCCCCTGAGAGCTCAAATTATCAAAAAAGAAACAATAAAACAAAAACCAGTTTAGTGAATCTAAATCTGCCTTAATGAGTCGCTTGCATGAGTTGCATAAGTTCAATGGAAAGTTGGTAAAATGATTTAGGCCGTCTCCAACCGAACTCCAAACGACGGTAAGGCGTAGCTGGTTTGCTCCATTCGAACGGAAAAAAAATCGCTAATCTGTGTCAATATTGGAGTGCATTGGTGTCACACTGTTCACCTATGCGATTTTACTATCTCAACCGGATTCGCCGAAGAAACCCACGAAAGAGGAGAAGACAGTTACCTTCGCAGAAGCGCGCAAAATAGAGTTCGATTGGAGATGAATCATGGCTTTTTTTAGTTTCACTGCATTTTGGAGTAAAAAATGGGATGTTCGGTTGGAGATGTCCTTAGAAGTTAACTAAACATACAAAGTCGATAGCATTCAGTTGTCCTAACATACTCTCAATTATTGCATTATCGCCAATAATAGATAGGAGGTAAAGCAAACCTTGTTCAAAACCATGCCCTCTATCTATCTCATTAGCTTTCACATGGCCTAATAAATGTAAGGCTAATTTATTATGACTTGTATCTTTATTTCAGAACATGACTAAAAGAACATTATGACATTCCTCTTTTTCAAGGCTGTGGATTTCCAAGGAATTGCATGGGAAGAAAACTAATTAGACAGTAGTTGAGAATTTGAGATCAAATGTATTTAAATTTGCAAGACTAAAAGAACATCAGATTGGCAAACCTGTACATGAAGATATCCTTTCCTTGCACAATTTTCTTCCTGCAAGATTGGTAGAAAGACAAGGAATTGACAGAAGGAAATTTGCTCGAGCCATCGATGGAGAATTTGATCTCCCTCCTTGAAGGACTCAACACATTGTTGCAGTTCTCTAAGGTACAAGTATCAAAAATGTGAATTGTCCTCGGATTCGGTCCATGAGAAATCACACGAGTATAATCTTCAGATAGTTCCATCTCACTAGGAGAGAGACAAAAAGCTGATTGTGGAGGCTTTGAGGTAGGAGTTGTGGCAGTCAAACATCTTCTTTCAGGAGAGAGAAGAGCCATAGCTAACTTTGAGTTCTTGTTTTTTACACCAAACTCAATCAAGGAGTGAGGAGAAACCACTGAGCAAGTTGGGAAAGCAGAATTGATCTGGCTTGTAGAAGGGATCTGAACCTTGAGCTGTGATCCAAACAACACCATTCTACTCTCAAACTTCGAAGATTTTTTGTCTGCTTTCTCATTGCTAAGAGCATCAACAATGCCAAGCCCAACTTTGTTAGAGTTTATAACATCCCAAGGGTGGACTTTGCTCTCCGAGGAATTGTTTGAACAAGCTTTTGGTTTCCTATCAGAGAAGATGTGATTTCCTGCTGCAGAGAAGGGCTTTGTTTCTAAAGTGGAGGACGTGATCATTACAGAAGCCTCATTGCCTAAGAATCCAGGAGATGGATTCAAAGAAGAAACTGCGGGTCTGCTTCTGAATTTTATAGTGGGAGAAGGAAGTGAAATGCGATCAGACATCAGACCTTGTTTACTGCAAGCTGTACTTGATCTCTTCTTCAGCATAGCAACTACTCTTATTCAAATGGTAAGAGTGAACTATAAGCTGATATACTGATAAAGATAAAAGGGAAGGGAAGGTGATGCAGAGAGCCTCGCTCCCCTTTTCCACTGGAGTCTTCGTTCTAAGAGACAAATTACCGAACAGTTTGAGCTATAAAGAAATGGAGGAATAGAGCAACTTCGAGCTCACTTGGGGCTCACCAGGACTAGTGCAAGGATTCTTTTCTGTAAGGTCATTATCCTCAAGCAAACAGTAAGATAATGATGAACAGACATATAACCCCAATTCGTTTCCTTTAACTTTCATGCAATCCCCACATGTTTCTCCACTTTCAACAACAGAGAAAACCGAGATGAAAATTCTTGACCTTTCTTACTTTCATCTCGATTCTTTAAGCAGTGAATTTTGCGGTAGAAAAAAAAAAGGAGAGATTTTTATCCAAACAAAAAGACTGAAAAGAACTAAGGCTCCGAAACTCAGCTATCCCCTAACAAATTCAATGCTCACTCCAAAAATAACAGGCAATATCCGATTTCTTTTTCTCAGCCCCCTGTTCTATCCATTATACATGCAGGCAATCCCAATCAAGCAAGGTAATTCGGCAACTGCCGCCCTCGTTCCCCATATAAAACCTTAAAAGGAAATAAAAACCAACTACGAAGAAAGCCCAGAAGCTAAAAGAAGCAGAGAAGCAATAAAGATTGGTCATTTTTTGGGGGAAAAGATCGGTCTTTTACTGCTCCCATGCACAGGGAGTCAGGAGAGAACAGCTCAGTCCTATTCGATTGCAATGCCCCTCTCTTTCTCTTCTGCAGAGTTGCAGCGCCAGAGGATTAGCGATCCTACCGACACCATGGATGGCTTTTTTAAATTAAAAAAATAAACTATAAATGTAGGAAGGATTCGATTTCAGATAATGAAAACAACTTTCAGCAACTAAACTAGATGGAACCATGAGGGGTTATTTAAGGTACAATTGAGTGGCTTGCTCTGCAGTTTTCAGGAGGCTGGAGATTGAGGAAGAAGCACGTTTTGCAAAAATATCCAAGCAAACTTCATTTATTGCACCGTTGGGTTGTGCTTCATAAATAAATAACATTGTCAGCGTTTATCTATAATTATACAGGGTTTTCAGTTTTCTGCGTCACTGCTCCGTTCACTTCCACAACCGTCCTGCTGCGGCGGTTTCAGCGCGGCAGAGCCGTGGTGGTATCCCGTCACCCCTTAGTGCTGTTTTGGACTGTCAGTCATCATCTCCATAGTTACGCTCACCGGGAGGGGAGAATTATTGGGTTGGACATAGGACGATGACATATGTAGTCCAATGAAAATACACCACATAACCTTATTTTCGGTATTAAGCTTAATATGAGCTCGATACTGTGACTGCTTGGTGAACTCGATACTGTGAAGTATCGAACTTAGTACTTCACAGTATCGAGCTCATATTGACCTCAGTATTATGAAGTTCGGAATTTTGGCGATGTCCGAACCCAATAATCTCTCTCGTGAAAGAGTAATTATTACGTTTGATGACCGAACCGTCCGGACATCAGTCCAGATGCGTCATGTCACCCGGATACACTGGGCCCCAGACGTATCTGGGTGAGGTGACGCGCCTGAATTGATGTCCGAACGAATCCGGACACCGGACGTTTAAATTTTTAACTTTTGCGAAAGTTGACCTTACATTTTTACCCTTCTGCGATGGACGGTGGATTTCCGATGCAGGTTGTTAAATTGACGAAGATGATGACTCCTCAGGCTACCTGAGTTTTTGCTGTTCCTCCGTATCGTTTTGCACGGGGCGGCTCGGTTCGGCGGAGCTAGCGTTACGGTCTAGCTGAACCGTATGCCGGTCTAATCGAATTAACGGCGCATACAATAGTTTGCTTGACCGTAGTTTTTTGGTTTTTTTTTTTAAGAATTGTTATTTTATCGAATTTTCATACATAACATTCATAATTAGCTTATTTGAATATTTACTATTTAGTCACATAAAATTAAATAAAAAATATAAATAGCATTAAAAATAACACCCGCATAACTCTGTCTCTTATAATTTATCATCAAACTCTTTACATGTCACATACTATCAGTTCTATCATTTTTCACCAAATAAACACTCTTCTTTCAGAGACTTCTCCTTCAAATGGTGTCAACTCTATGGATCTTCTTTTCCATCATGATTTCATTACAACTTTATCTTCTATTTCTTCCTTCACATGCTAATGGCTCTATGATTCTCCTTACCTATCAAGATTTCATCACAATATTATTTGCCCAAACCTCAAGCAGTGATATGTTGTACGCTTTGACGTGATCCTATATAAGCACGTTTAACTTAAGAGTTAAAAAAAAACCATTAGACTGAGAGGTGCATCAATATTTAAAGAGTTTATTTGATGCGGATCATTTTTAGCTTAAATTGTCCCCTGGGTTATTTTATTTAGTTGTTTCAAGTTTTCTAGAATCTTCTTGGTTTTTTCTACTTGAGTAGTACATATGGGGGATGTGTAGGAGGAAGAGGATGATATGATGAATATTATCTCTTTTTGAAGCTTTTGAGCTTTGTGTTTATTTCTAGATTGAGAATCCCTTCAAGCAGGTCTGATTCTTCCGACGATCCACTGCATGATTATCTTTATTTTCTTAAGAGATTTCACAATCACCTCGTTAACCATCAAGATATTATCATTTTTTGTCTAATGGCCTTATGATTTTGTTCCCTTAGTGTAACTTCCTAGAAATACTTCCATACAAATGCACTTAAATTTAAGGTTTCTAATGAGTTGAACTATTACACAATAAGACACATTGTTATTTAATAGTTTACCTTTATTTTTTTGAGGGGTTTCACAATAACTTCCCTATTCTTCTTCATCTTGCTAGATTTGTTTTGACCTAACGTAATTTTTTTTTCTTCATCATCAAGGATATAGTTAATCAAATACTAATCAGGGGTGGAACCGGCTTCAATTTTGAGGGGGGGCAAATACAGCACAAAAATAATTAAATATAAAAAAAATAATATTATATATCTATATATTATGAAAAAAATTTTAAAAAAATTTAAGCAAGAAAAATAAAGAAAAAAATGTGTAATTAAACTGTCATGAAAAAGAATATTAGAACAAAATGTGAAGAAATATATAAATATTTTAGGGCAAGTTAGGACAAAAGAGATTTTAGGGGGGGCAAAAATGATTTTTTAGGAGGGGCAAAAAATTTTTTTACTCTCCTATAATTTTTTTTTTTTTTTTACTCTTCTAAAATTTTTTTTTTTTTTTTGAGGGGGGGGGGGCAATTGCCCCCCGTAACAGCCAAATGGTTCCGCCAGTGATACTAATTGTTCTATTATATAAATAGTAAATTTAGACCTTAAATGTATAAATGATCATATAGTTTGGAGTGTTATATATGTATATATTCTTCTTTTTAAATATTAGTAATAATTAAAATATATATATATATATATATATATATATATATATATATATATATATATATATATACTTGAATTATTTATGATATTGATGAAATAATTTCCTCCAAAATCTCGAATCCTTCAAACCATTATTATAGTAGGTCACTCTTTGTTTATTTTTCTAAGTAGTTTGGCAAAAATAGAGGTAGGATAAACTTAGTTAATGAAGAAAAATGTGTCATATATCATGATATAAATTCTATTAGAATAGGTTTAAGAATATGCTTATCATAAAATATAAATTTTACATATCAAAGCAAATCTAATAAATGTCAAATCATTTTGATACAATTTATATCATAATTTTTTTTTTAATTAGTTCTATTTTTTGAAAGGTAAAAATTGGTTGGATACTTGGATTTAAATTATTTAATGTACAAATTTTAAGGAAGATATATTATATAAATTCATTTGTGATGATTTTTTTTTTTTTTGCTAAATAAATATAGTATATGATTAGTTAATTTTTTATATGATGATAATTTATGAACATAAATTTATTCTATTAAATTGGGGGCCCAAAAATATTGATCCGAAATTTTCTTGTTAGGAATGATTCATCTCACTGCTAAGAGCTTCATTTGGATTCAATCCCATGCCATCGCTTAGATTTTGAATTGATGGCTCTGATTTAGATTATTTTTTAAAAAAGGTTACCATTTATGTTTATTCGTTCGATGTGATTTATTTTAAAATTAATCAAAATTTAAAATAAAAAATAAATTTTATTTCTAAAAATTTGAATTAAGTTGATTGTATTCAATTTTCTTTTCTTGTTATAAATTAGTTATATAAATATTAATTTTAATTTTTCATAAATAACTCATAAAAAGTTAAAACAATATATGAATTTTTTTTACTGAATTATAACCAATTAAGTTTAAATTTTAACAACCAATAATGTAGTACTTAACATTATAATAAAAAGTACATTAATTCAACTATATACAATTTATAAACTCAATTCAACACACACAAACAATACTAATACTTCACTTATCTTATATATATATATTATAAGAAATATATTAATTTAATGAATGTAAAAATAGTACATTTTATGAAAATAAAAACAATGTTATATACCACAATAATTATATGGGCCTACCATTATATATGATGCTTAAATAGATTAACTTTTCTAGAAGAGGGTTAATGGTTAATAATGTAAAAGATAAAGAGCTTATTTAGTGAGATTATATTGACTAATGAGATATTGATCTTAAGTAAGTGGGGCTTAAACCTAATATTTTGTCCTTTTTTGCACTAAGTGACTCCAAAAGTCAACATGATAATTAGTTTTGTATTTCACATAGTGATTGATGAAAGAGTTAAGATGACAACATCTGTGATGACTTGAAAGATGAATAATTGTATTAAGAAAATAATTTAATTATTAATTTCATGCACATAATGATAAATATTAGATAAGTTGAAGCTGAGACTTGGTGCTCTCATATTGGATGATCCATCTTTTCATTATTAGACCATCTGATGGATTGGTATGATCTTCAATGTTGAGTGCTAGAGATTTCTTTTGTAATTCTATTAATTATATATATGAGTTTTTGTCTAAGTCTTTTTTTATTTATTTTACGAGCATTGTGCTAAAGTAATGTCAAATAATGGCATTTCTCGCTTCTTCTATCCCTTATTTAGGGCATCTTCAACCGAAACTCTCATTTTTCACTGTAAAATGCAGTAAAATCAAAAAGTGTCGTGATTCATCTCCAGTGGAACGCCATTTTGCCCCCAAATCATCGTTCATTTCTTTCGCGCCTTTCTCATTCGAGTTCGGTAGAGAGAAAGAAATGGCACAAGTTAATAGTGCGACGTCAATATTGGCGTTGCACTGTTCAACTGGAATCGAATGGCGGAAGAAATGGCGTTCGGTTGCGACGTTTGAGGGCCTCCATTCGGCTGTTTGCCGAACGGTTGGAGATGGTCTTATATTAATACCATTATATTTTCACTATTAAAAAAAACATGTTTGATCAGGCTAAGAATGAATAGAAAAAAAAAAAAGAATACAATTTTAAGAAGAAGATCAAGACTTTTGCATTGATAAGGTCTTCCAATTAGGCTTCATGTATAGACTCAATCACTCAACTATTATAGGACTATCCTGGGGTGTTGGTTGATCTTCCTCTGATAATAGAAAATGCTAGCTCTTTCAAATTATAATGATTTGTTCATGTTGAAACATGCTTAATGTTTTTGGGATTGAAATAGTTAATTAAGTAATGTTTGGCAATGAAATTGAAGGACAAATGGGAGTAACTGTTTGCAACATTTATCTTATTGTAGCTATTATATTAATTTAATGAATATAAAGATATTATACTTCAAGAAAATAAATATGATGTCCACCGACTGCAGCTTGTCCGGGTGATGAAGAGCCGGCTGGGCAAAGCCTAGGCCGCTGGTTCGAATCCCTTGGTAAGCAGTGAAAGCCTTAAGTGTTGGCCCGTGTAAATTGATGTGAGTTGCATGCTAGATCGACCGGGGTTTTCACTGGCCTATGAACAGTGCTTCCTCGTCACAAAATAATAATAACAATAATAATAATAATGTTGACTTTCATAGTAACAACATGGGCCTACCATTATACATGAGGCTTAAATGGATCTTTTTTTCTAGAGGAGGGTTAATCTTGCAAAAGATAAAGAGCTAAGCTGTGGGTGAACATAGGTTAAGTTACTCTAAAGGCCAATATTGCAACTAATTTTAGATTTCATATAATGATAGATGAAAGAGCTAAGCTGAAAGCATCTATGTTGAATTGCAAGGCAAATAATTATATCAGGAAAATAATTTAAATATTGTACTTATACAAATAATAATAAATATTCGATAATTAGATGTTAAGGTTAGGTGTCTATCTTCATTAAATTTTTAGTGATGCCTCCAGATATTTCCTTTTGATTCTTACTAAACATTTTTGCTCTTGTGCTTAATGTGTTGCGCTTATTATCTAATCAAATACTTATTATGAGAATACTCTAAAAAGAGATAAAAAAAATTATAGATTTATTATGCTAATAATGAAATAAATAATAATAAAAAATTTAGCAACTGATCATTTAAGATTAATGAAATACTATTTATTTTTATAAAAGAAGTCACCTAACACTATTTTTAGTTTTTTTTAATAGAAAGTAAGCTCTTGACTAAGTTTTATTATTTACATATTAGTCTTTTTTTTTTTTTTGACATTAAGAACTCTAATTATTAGAGTACGCCCCTAATTATTTTTCTTTGTTTTAACTTGATCATTCACTATGATAAATCCTAGAGCTAATACACATTCTACGATATTTGTAAATAGATTAATTATGCTCTTAAGAGCTTGAGAAGTAGATTTATAGTTTAAAGATAAATACTTAAAAAAATTGTTTTCCAAAAATTACAAATTTATCATGCTATGAAAATATCATTATCAAGAAAATGTTTATAATTTTGTTCATTTAAAAACCAAGGGCAATTTAAATTATTTAATAATAATAATAATAATAAAGCTAAAAGAAGAATTAATGTAACCATTTATGTCTCCTAATTAAGGCTTTGTTTAAATTAATAAAAAAAGAAGTATTATCTGATTAATCTTAATAATTTATTGATTGATTATGCATCCATGTTTATTAGTTTGAGTTTTTTTTATGTGATGTTTTGGTTGGAAGTAAAGTTGGTTTCAAATGCATGGATTTTGAAAAAAAAATGTTTTGGGTTGGATGAAAAAGAAGTGTAAAATAAAGTAAAATAAATGTAGTGCAAATCATTTTAACTCATTTTTTAATTAAACTAAACTCACTCAATTTTGAACGATAACCGATTACACTGCATGCAAGCTAGCTTGAACACCGCCACCATTCGCTAACCACCATTGCCGCCACCAGCCGACCACTTGCCATAGGCCACCCATCGTTTAACAGCGTAAACTGTGGAGTTTCTTAAATGAAATTCCTACTATTATACTAAAAGGCATATCGATATTTAAGAGTTTGACTTTTTTTTTTACTTAAGGGATTTTCACACACTGTCTGTTGTTATCGACCACCACAATCACCATCCTCTGCCACCCATTGTCGGCCGTCGGCCACCGCTACCTCTGTCGAACATCACCACCATCAACAGCTGCCTTTGCTATCGGCCACCGTCGCCATCACAATCTTTAGACTTTACACAATATTCATTTTACTTCAAATTAAAAAAAAAAAAAGTCACAAGCATTTACTTTACACTTATCCAAACAATTCCAAAGTATTACTTTTATACTACATTCTTTTAATAATGCTTTTCTTTTTTTAGTCAACCAAATAGCCACTTTATAGTATTCTTAAACCTATAAGCTCTCATTTTTCATATGGAGAAAGAAGAGAGAAAATTAGATAGAGCTCTCATATATTCTCTAGCCATCACCATTGAGGAACACCTCCATCTATTGCTGCAAACAAGCACCATCGTCATCTACGATCAACATAAAAAATAATCATCATCTCTAAAATACTAACAAGATTTACTATTGAGTATATTTGTCCGTCTGTGGATATCTGTTTTCTATAATCTCTATTAGGAAAATCAAGTCATGTTGTTGTGTGTTAATTATTCCTTTATGGACATTTGATTTATGTAATCTCCCTAAGAGAATATTAAGGGTTTGTTTAAACCTCCTCTTCTTCAACATTGAAAAACAGAAGATTATTGTATCACTTGCGACATTGTGGATTTTTCAATTGGGTCAGACACTTTTGTTTTTTTCTTTTTTAAGGTTTTTCATATAAATTTCTTTGGTCTTATTACTTTTACATGTACGTGTTGAATTTTTGTATAATATTAAGACATAAAATATACACTCTAATTACTCATAAAGTATAATCTAAATTATATTTTTTAATATCAAAATAAATTTAAAGAATTTAAATTCATCCTCAAAATTAATCAAAATTTCTAAATTATTTTCATATTTATTTGTTGGGAGGTTAAAGTGTAAGGTGGTGGACCGGATATAATATATATAATGATATTTTAATTTAAAATTTTAATTTAATTAATATTTTTTATTAACTATGTTACTTAACAACTAATATAATTATAAACCCTGCTTCAAATTTTGCAACGTGGCAGTTGTCAGCAAAGATAATGGTTATTGAATTATCCGGGCTTTAAATCACGGAGAAATGCCCCTCGTTTGGATAAAAATTCGTTTATGGCATCCCTATTATCAACCGATTCACTTGTTACCAGTGTGCCTCGCTCACCTGCTTCCTTTCTCTCCCGATTGCCTATACGTCGACTTCCCGACGGCCGTCGCCGGTCCTTGGCCGGGATACCAAGGCGTATCTCCGCTCGAGATCGTCGGAGACGAAAAGGGAGATCGGACGGCGGAGAGGTGATGGTGTCTTCAAGCGGCGCCTCTCCTCCGCCAATATGGCGGAGCGAGAAAGGCGGTACCGTCTCTGTCGTTGGATACGACGAGGAGGAAGCGTTGCGTACGACTGATCGGAATTTGGGTGGTGTTGAAACGTCCAACAGTGGTTATAGGAGCGGTAAGTTCAAGCCGACATTTTTGTTTTGTACCGTGCTCGTAAATTTTTTTTTAGGAGTTTGTTTGGTTCGGCCTTTGATTGCTTGAAAGGAGGAGTACGGATGATAGAAGGTTAGTTGGTACTTGGAACTTTGTGGTTATTCTGCCAGATTCTGTCTGATATATAAAGGGTTTGATCTTGGTTTAACCTGAATTTCAGCTTATGATAAAGTAATTCGGGATTTAAAGTGAATTTATTTATAGATATACGGAATAATTACTATTGTTTAGTTGATTATAGGTTCTTAGAGTTGAGAACCAAACACAGAAGAATGAACGAAAATTCGCAAGAAGATTACGAAATGCAGAGGAATAGGGTTTGGAGATTAGTCTTCTGACTTGCACGGTAGCGCATATTTCGCTATATTTTTTTAAGATTATGATTGAAGGAGATGACACCTTTAAATATAAGGTCGAGGTGATCAGGAAAAATAATAAAATTGCCTTCAAAATAATTCGCAGAATATACCCTTAATAGATTTTTCGAAAATTGAAAAGGAAAGAGACTCACTCCATCAATCTTCAGCACATTGTTTGAGTTGCTGGTGAATTTTCCTTTATGTTTTTATCTTTTTAAACATGCCAAGAGGTATCCTCAGTGTAATTTGCTTTCCATGATTTCTATGTACAACCACATATCATAGCTTCTAAATTGGTTAGTGTTCTAAAATGTTGATCAAATTGAACTTGTGACAACTTTCAAAAAAAAAAGAAAAACTTGTGACATATGATGCTATTACACTTTTGAAATTGATGATTCAAAAAAATTGTCCTTGCCTAAGTTTTTGGTGGAGGTTGCCTCACAAACCTACCATAAGTTGAAGGAAATTTTACTAGGTAGAAGATGCGCCAATATGAAGGATTGATAAATATGGGAAGATTATAAGGAGAAGTAGTGAACCAAAAGTAATGTGGATTGGCCACAATGTAACATTAACATCTCAACACTCAATAATAGCAAATCAAGAATGAGGATTCATAAAGCCAACCTATAGTTGTTGGGATAGGGCTAATGATGATGATAATGACGGAGAGGCAAATTTTCATAATTTATGGCATCACTTCATTAGCTCATTGCCCAAAGAGAAGATGCATAAAATACAAAGTTTTAAACAACTCGGTTTTTAAATAAATTGAGCCAAAATGGTAGAAGATCTTTTAATTTGAGCGGAAGAAAGTCCAAATCAAATATTTATTTTTACTAGATTGAGGCAACAAAAATCTCATTGGGCTTAGTCAGTTGGATCATCCATTTTGGGTATGGAAAATGGAGGTTTACATAGGGGTGTCTATTTGGGTTGGTAGATCGGGTTCAAGTCTAACCTGAAGTTGTCCTGACCTAAACTTGCAGAATCCGAATTCGATCCATTTATTGTGTAGGTTAAAATGTTTAATCCGAACTTGACTCAACTAAAACCCGCCTAATTTGAACTTGACCCATTTGGCTCATTTATTATATGTATCGTGCATTTTTTTAGATCAACCCAACTTATTTAACTCGAACATGAATGACAATTTGGTTAATTTTGAGTCAATTTTTAATTTTCGCGTCAACCTTATTCCGACCCAAAGATTAGAGATATGATTTCTGACTTGAGTAGCAATAATGTCAAATTGAACCAAAATTTTTTTGGTCAAGTAAAGATTTTTCAATTAGCAGGTTGAGATAAAAAATAGAATGGGACGACTCTAAGCTTACTAATAAAATACCTATCATTAGTGCTTTAAAAATAGCATGCCCTCAGACTAGCACAACCCAAAAGTTTCTTAGAAATCTCAACTTAAAAAGAAGTTCAAACACATTTAGCAAATGAAAAGGTTAAAAGAATCCAACTCAATCATTGAATACTTCTTGGTAGATTATTACAAAAATTGGGCTATAATTGTAAATAATTGGAGAACTAGTTTGAAAATCAGCTTAAGAAAGCAGAGCACATGCTCGATCTACAAAATTTTTTTGTTTGCATTTAGTAGGCTTCATTGTTATTCCTATTATTTTACTTGACACTTTTGATTCTAAGGCTTCATTTAATTATTCTTTTCTCATGCTCAATTTTTAGAAACTAGTTTATCATTATTTGAGAAGCATGCTTAAAAAATCAAAATGTTTTCACATTGTCTTTGTGTTTTCTTTTAAATAAGACGTGCTTGTGTTGTACCTGTGTGAGTGTAGTTAGTACTTTGAATTTTTTTTTAGAATCACCGTATTTAATAAGCTGCGACTAGCTTTTGATTAGCTGGGTTTTTTCTTAGTCTGTGGAAGGTGGAAGGTGGTAGCTGTCCTGTGATGTATCTTGTTTCATTTTTTATTTCTATTGGTTGACTATGTGGTGGCTTTTTGGAATTTGATTCTTACTGTGCTTATTTGATGGTTGCTTGCATGCTTCTGGTATATTACACAATTGGTAGTCTTAGCATGAATTGTGATTGGCTTGCATGGATTTTGGCTTTAGAAGTTGAGGTAGTTGGCGATTTTAGGTATCTTGATTGGTTAGGCCTTGATAAAGTTCAGTGGTTGAGACTTACGCTTTTGTTATTAACCATTTCTTTAGTTTATGATTTTTTTTATTTGTTAAAAAAGAAGGAATTTGTGATTATAAATGGAGTTTAAGGCATGTAAAAATCAATTAACTAATTCTAAATAAAAATTAGTAAAAATGTTTTATTCCTTCTAATCTTGAGAGTATACTTATTTAGCTATTGGGAGATTTAATGATCTAAGTGAGAGTTTATCTCCTTGTACATACTGTAGGTTTGATTATGCTATATTAGGCAATTTCATTTCTCGTACATTCATTCATTTTGAAAGCATAATTGAGTTAATTTATGTATTTTATAGTTTTCTACTATGCTGCACTGATACAGATACGGCAACACGGATACGACACGATACGGATACGGGATACGTCAATTCTTAAAAATACAGGATGCGGGTACGGCACGGACACGACATTATAATTTATAAATCATACATAAAAATTAAGAAAGCAATCAAAACATAATATTTGAAATTACAAAAAAAAAATGACAACAACATCATTTGTAGCCTTATAGCTTATAATATCAACATATAGGTAAGCATTAAATGTCTAGTACAACAACAAAAGTATAAACATAAATTATCTAGCACATGAAGTTTCAACTATTCAATAGAAGGAATGATATAATTATCTTCTTCATTGGTTTGTCTTTGAACTTCCATATCATCTTCAATAAATATCATAGTTTCTAATTCAGGCTCATGAAGTGAAAGATTAATAATTTTTAATATTTTCATATCATCAAGAGACTCAAATCCATCTCGGAAATGAGAGAATCTTGCTCGCAACCACGGAAGTAAATACGACACGTCTTTTTATTTTTCAGATTTCTTTTTGTTTTTCAACAGCACGCGTATAGGATACACGTGTCCTTTTGAAATTAAATAGTATTTTAATTGGATACGGCTTTGGCGTATTCGACACGTATCGGTGGAGTATCGGAGGCGTATCCGTGTATCGGTGTATCGGATACAACACGCCTTCATAAATAGGTGTATCAATGCAACATAGGTTTTCTATTAGTGTATTATTTCCATTTAATTGTATTTTTTTATAGTTCCTGATTTTTATGCATTATTTTTACTATAAAGCTATTTATTATTTGCATTGTATTTTTATGTGTTTTTTGGTTTTCATCTCAAATAACAAATAATTGCCTAAATTAAGAAATTGTGATATGTTAATTTTTGTTTGTTTGCATAATTTCATGCTCATCTACTAGCTTGACATTAGGGTTATATTAGTAAATTCTAGACCCTATGACGCTCTACACTGAGCCTCCTCTCATCTCCTCCCCTCCACCCCCTACCCCCTACCCCACCCCTGTGATGATGACTTCCACGATGATACTATGATGTGTTAATTTTTTTTGCTTCTCTAATTCATTTATTGATAACTAATGTTTATGACTATTCTTGGTGCCTCTTGCAAGGCACCAAAGGATTCTTTAACTACCAAGAGCCCTTCTTTGAGGATCCTAAAAAAGAATTAATTGCTAGTCGAGAAAAAGAGTTAATGGATTTGAACAACAGCCCTTTAGTGAGTCATGATATTTCACAATAAAAAAGTACCCTCAAGGTGGGTTAGACTCTCCTATTTATGGATTAGAATATGCACAAGTTTGAATGCCACAAGCAACTCATGAAATGAACTTCAATCCTCACTTTCCATGCCATAAATGTGAGCAAAACCTTGGGATGGGCCCTCTATCTTCATGATAAACTTTTAGTGATTATTATTTACCATTGATGACAAATTGTGATGTTCCAATCAGAGATCTACCAGGCATGAGCTGTTGAATGGAATGCGGATTGGTTCTCTTAGTGTATAAAAAGTTGCAGAGTACATATACCTCTCACAAAAAATTGTATTGAATGAGGGATTTGCATCACAAGGTAAAAAAACTATGAAATCTTAAAGCCCAAGTTTTATTGGCTCAAGCTAAAATGGATGTGGAGGAAAAATGTAGGGGAGGTTGGCAATTGTCTGAGTTCCTTTTTTTTCATCAATGTCTTCTTGCACATTCCTTATCTTATTTACGCAAAATCGCCCCTAGGCAAGGTTCAATTTAGATTATTGGAATTCAAAAGAAAGTAATTGGTTGGAATGTTGGATTTGTGTATAGTAAGGTGCAATAAACTCCGATAAATCTCCCTTAACCAATATTAAGTATAAAAAATACAAGGGGTTTAATATTAGGAGATATAGATTTGAAACAAGAATTTATGAATAGAATTTGAACTATTTCTATTAGGTTTCTCTGTTTCTCTCCACTTGTCAATTTTATGAATATAAATTCCTTCTATATCTTAAATCAGATTTAATACTTAATCTAGAGTTGCCTATTGATTTAATGATTTAAAAAAAACCAGCAAATTAGATTTATCTCATTCTGGAGTTTCTTTCTTCAAATTCTGGAGTTTCTTTCCTTAAAATGGTATTATTTGTATTGCTTAATCTACCTTTCATTTTAATTGATGTAACATCTACAGGTAGCTCAGCATCATTGAATACTCTCTCAGTTAAGGAAGCACCTGGGGAAAATTTTCAGCAGAAATACTCTAGTACAAATCTTTTCAAGAAGACAAGTTCTAGGATGAGTGCCATAAAATGTTTTGGGGTTGATTTGTCACCAGATAATATTGCTGTTGCGGTTGTATATTTTGTGCAGGGAGTACTGGGCCTTGCAAGGCTTGCAGTAAGCTTTTACTTGAAAGATGATCTCCATCTTGATCCTGCAGAAGTATGCCATCTTTTTGATTAAAATCTCTACAATTGATTTACTTTTCTCTCATATCTCTTTACCTGATTTGATTCTTTGCATTTTCCTCTGAGTCTTGCGTTTTGGATTGCTAGGTAAACTTTTTCAGAGTTGTTGTTTGATGCAAACCTTATTTGGCAATACGTAATCTTTAACTGCTTGTATAAAACCACTGAAAAATGCTGTTATAGCCTCAAATTATTTTTGCATTTATTGATATAATTTTATCAATACTTGAAGATGTAGTAAACATATTATCCAGGTTCACCCATCATAACTCTTCTTCTTTTGTTTGGTTTTCGTGCCTTGCTGCTGCTTTCACCAGCCTATCTCAATATGCTACCAATGCCCAATCTTCTTAAATACTTTGTGAAGTCACTGTGGCACCCATGCATATGCTTTCAAGTATGGGTGGCCTGTGCCCCGTTCCCACTGCACCCCTTCCCTCCTTCCCCTCCCAACCAACAACCAAACATTCTAAGTTTATATATTTATATATATATATTGTCGGTACCCCTCTAAATAGATTATTCTTAATGTTTCCACTTAGAAGACTATTTTGCACTTGCCTACAATCCTTTCCATTGTAAGCATCATTCACAATATAGCAAATTTATATGGTGTTGATGTAGGATGATTTAAGGTCAAGGGTGTTCAATGTAGATTCAGATGCAATCGAAGTAATATAGTGTGGGCTACGAAAATTCGGCCCCAGCCTCCCCATTGCTTTTTCGGGGGAGTTTTAACGGATTAAGTTTCGGGGTAAATTTTGTGAAGGCAGATGGGTTTGTAGATAAGACACTACCTATGATGCATAGACACGGACACAGCGACACGGACATGGACACGACACGACACGGACACGGGACATGGCTTTTTTTGAAAATATAGGACACGGGTACGGAGCGGACACGACTATACATTTTTTTATATAGTGTATATATATTAATGTAATATCATATTAAAAATGACAAACAATAATAAATGAATGACATGATAACTTGTCTAGCTTATAATATAAAATATTTAGTACAAAATATCTAGTACAACCACAAAAAATATAAGTAAATAATCACTTACTACAACATCAAGCATTCAAGCTTCAACTACTAGGATTAGCTTTAGAGGTTTGTTTTTGGCCTTCAATATCATCATCATTGAATGTCACTACTTTCAACTCTAATTCAACAAGAGAAAGATTTGTAATTGTGCAAAAAGAGAGGAGATGAAAAAACCTTCATTGCCAAAGAGAAATGAAAATGAGAGTATTCGATGAATGGGTATTAAATGCAGACGTTGATATGGTGTTGTGGATATGGAATAAGAAATTTAGTTAAATCTCGCCAAATATAAGAAATTATATTTTAAAATAATTATAAAATATTTAAGATACGCGTGTCCAATTTGTTTTTAATATTTTTTTAATCGGACACGTTTTCGGCGTGTCCGACACGTGTCGGAGGAGTGTCAGACGAGTGTCGTGTCGGACATTGCACGCCTCTTTGAGGAGAAGTGTCGATGCATCATAGGACACTACCCAGAGATTTCACCCTCATTTTGCGAGGACTTTATGATCTAAGTTATGGTTTCCTATAGGCGCTAGCCCCTACAGTTAATTACCCCTCTCAGTAACGAGAGAGAAATTTCGTTTAAGGCTAGTCGTCAATCAGATACGTAGAGATACGCGGTATCTGACATAAAGTAGCAGTCTGGGTTTAGAAATGTTGAAAATTGGATATTTAAAATTAGAAATTTCACCACCTTGCACTTAAAGCAGATGGTGGGGGAATGGATGATGGACCCAATCAAGATCTCATGGCTCCGTCATCCCGGGCCATCGTGATCCTTAGTCTACTTAGTCAGATGAGATAGTCAATCCAACTTGACAGAAGGATCATTATCGACAGCCATAGGTTGCTTCGTCAAACGGTACTTTGTAGACCTGGGGTGAATGTTTGTCTAAGAGGTCAAATTTGAATCAACCTTAGCTAACAGAGGGCTTTGTGCCCTATCGATTATATCCTATTGATTCATATCTCAAGGATTTGATTCCATTGGGGAGCATACGGGCTCTGGCCATGACCGTAATGTAGTAGTGGTGCCGCCAACCCGGTTCAAAGGGCCCCGGTCATAACCATTTATCCTACGGTGTCATTTCGAGACAAAATCACCAATTAGAGAACACGTGGCACGTCCTTACTGGCAGGAGATTATTTGTGAATGAATTCTAGTGATATTCTCGACCAGAAGTTAACTCTTTGTGAGCTGAAGTGATTTTTGAATTTGTCCACCTCGGCAAACTATTGCGAATGGTGGATGGATTTTGTTTTAAGCATTTTGATGGTTGATTTCAATTTTAAATATTTGAATTTTGATGATTTTTTTTTTTTTTTTTTGAATTTTTGGATTTTTGTGGGTATTTGGGTGGAACTTGGAAGGCATTTGAAGACTTGGAATTAACCCCTCCGGTTGAAATTTTCTTTTCAACACGGTCATCATCAGGATGTTTGGGATCATTGCTCATTGCTTGCATTTCAACTAGCACTGATTCCTTTGATATCTATTAGATGGCTTACATCATTGTTTGTAAGTGATTTCAGTGTGTTTGTTATATTAGTCTTCTCTACTTGTGGATAGAGTGTCGCATTTGTATGTCGATTTGGACCGCCGGATAGGCTGCATTTAACTACTAATCTCTTTGTGCATGTTGGCTAGTGAATTGTTACATTTACTTGTGTATTGATCTTTAGTGTTTGTTGGTATTTGCATATGCCTTGCAGGTTTATTACACTCATGAATCATTTGTTATCGTTCAGTCCCTTGCATGTAAATCATTCATCATATGGTCTTCATACTTCATTCATGAATACATCTCCATGTTCATTACAACCAGCATGCTCCCTTCCACAAGCATGAGTGTTGTTATGTTTTCCACCATCACAGTCCCTTCCACAAGCTTAGACTATTGTTATATTTTCCACCATCTTCTTATCACTTGCAAACAAGTTGAACATGCAAGTTCTTTGTCTTCAAAAGCGGTTTAATGAGTATGGGAGACTTCATGTTATTGGTTGTAGGCATGCTGCCATATCACTCACTTAAATCTTACACGTAGCTCAATTTGGTTGAACAGTTTGAACCATCTTAGTTTTATCATTCCTCGCTCATGTAATAATTTTTGTTTGGATGGTTGGAATCTTAGTTTTATAAAGTATCATGGAGCTTATATATTAGCCTTAATTAAAAGTTCTCTCTCATGATTGAGTGAGTAACTAATCAGAGGAGATTGCACCTATGAAAACCTCGCACCAAATCATAATGTTCTTGTAAGAGGACAATGTATATGGGTGTTATCTTATCTAATATCAAATTTGTCTTCTAAAAATCCAAAGTGGAATCACTCAAATGTGAACAGGGCCAAGTTGGGATTATTAGAGCCTGCACAATGTAATGGTAGTAGGGCATGACAATTTACACCATTATATTGCCTTAAGCTCCATGATAAATATGCACTCAAATCAACACTAATCTTAAGGCTTAAAGTGGATGTCATCATCTAAGACTAATAATCTCTAATACTATTCTCAAAATCCAAAGCTTTTATCCAGTCATCCATGAACCTGAGGGTGTTATGGTGTTGTATCAATCTTGACATGAAGTGTCTTGGTCCATAGCCCTTTGATCAGATCAAGGACCAAAACATCCACAATAGAAGGACGTTTTCATCCAACACAAATGTCAAAGATAAAGTGTCTCTTATATACTATGTATCTCGTAAAAAATAATAAATTACCCACTATTCAAACAACTATATAGCCCCAGGAGAAGCTAAAGATATCATGAAAACATTTCATTATCTTGATAAGGCCTGCTTGAATCATTTCCATCCTTTCCTTTGCCTTTGAACACACTTACTAACTTAAGGTTTGGTGTGTCTTCCAAGTAAACATCTATTGGGGCAGCCTCACTTATTTACGTGGTTGTGTGTGCATGCAAGAAGCAACACTGTGAATGCTTTATTCTGAAGGCTTGATCAGCTTTAATCTATTCCATGCGTACAACAAAATTATTAATCATGGGTGCTTTAGTTTTGACTTATGTTAAGAAAGGTAGGGGTAGACCTAAAAAGACTTGGTTAGAAAATATTAGGAATGACCTTTCTTTATTAGATTTAAACGATAATTTGATTTTTAATAGGACACAATGGAGAAAAAGGATTTATGTAGCTGACCCCACGTAGTGGGATAAAGGCTTGATGTTGTCGTTGTTGTTGTGGTGCTTTAGTTTTAATAGTAGGATTAGTGTAATATTTTTTGAACTCTAAGACTGTTTCAAGTCTAAACTATTTTCTTTGTAGAATTTATCTTATTCATTGTTAATTTCTTGCATAAGCTTTGAATGAAAAAAAAGAAAAGATAAATTAACCTCTAGGAAAATGATAATTATTGGAAGTCCAAAAAAAGGAAGTATTCAAACTTTTAGTAGGAGATACACATTTCTAGAATTCAAGTCTTACACTTAGATCAATGAGTAGAATTTCGAAAAGAGAAGAATTTGTGTTTCTGAAGCAAAAAATTTCCAACAAAGTCTGCTCACTTAAAATCTAATTAGTACTCCCAGGAAACCACCACCTAAAGTAAAAAAACCACAGGAACCTCTGAATCATTACAATTTACAACTGCAAGGTACTGATACTTGGTGCAGTCCCGAAGAAGCCACAAGCTATGATGCACAGACACAGACATGGCAACACGGATACGACACAACACGGACACGTGACATGTAAATTATTGAAAATATAGGACACAAACACGGGTTGGACACGACATTATAGTTTTTATATTTTAAAAATATTGTATAAAAATTAAATAAGTATAATTTTAAAAATAATTTAGAATAAGTCATTTAATTAGAATTTATGTTTAAAATGATTGATATTATGATGTCGAGAGTCAGGCCTCCATGTCGTTTATCGGTCATCAAGAGAGGGGATGAAAATACCTTTATTGCCAAAGAGAAATGAAAATAAGAATATTCGATGAATGGGGTATTAGTGCGGGCGATTGATTTGATGTTATGGATAGGAAATAAGAAATTTAGTTTTAATTATTTTAAATAATTAAACATTTTAAATACGAGAAATTATATTTAAAAAAATTCATAAAATATTTAAGATACGCATGTCGGACACACGTGTCCAATTTCTATATAATAATTTTTAGTCGGATACATTTTCGACGTGTCTGAGACGTGTCGGAGGAGTGTCTAACGTGTATCGTGTCGGGCACTGCACGCCTCTTTCAGGATAAGTGTAGGTGCATCATAGGCCACAAGAGACATGGAATTGATATAGTCCTTCCTGCTAACCACAATTACAAGAACCAGATGAGCCTCAAGTGTTAGGAATGGAAGGCGAAGATGTCAGCATAAACTGGGAGCTGTCAGTATAGGAACCATAGAAGGAGCTGTATTAGGTTTATAAAGCAATTTTGCCTTTTTGTTGCTACTCTTCTATTTGGCAGCTCCAACTTCATTTTCTACTGGTTATCATCTCTTCTTTAAATTATTCATAGTCCTTCATTGATATGACCTAGTGCTCCATTCATTTTGTACTTTGATGCAAGATATCTAAAAACATCACTTCGATATCTCACTTACTCTTTAATTCGGAAGGAAGGTTACTATCCTGTCGAACTTTATGTTCCCTATTTTCTTTAACTGTTAACAACTAAGCACTCTATCCTCCAGTCCAGGTCTTCTCGATTGGGCTGAAGCAAATTTAACCCATTTTTCAGCAGATAGCAACTGCTTGCTTCTTCTATCGTTTACTGTTACTTATTAGTTTTTGATTGATCATCTGTTTTGTTTATTCAGACAGCAGTTATATCTGGTTTTGCTTCATTGCCTTGGTTGGTCAAGCCTCTTTATGGATTTATCAGGTTTAGCTTTCTCTTCTAGGCGGGCATTTCTGTGCTTGGATCAAATATTGGCATGCTACTGTCTAACATGTTCATTATGACAGCGACTCCTTCCCACTTTTTGGCTATCGGAGAAGGTCATATCTTATTCTATCTGGGCTTCTTGGAGCATTTTCGTGGAGCTTGATGGCCACCTTTGTTGACAGCAAGTATGGTGCTGCGGCATGCATTCTTCTTGGATCTCTTTCCGTTGCTTTTTCAGATGTTGTAAGTATCTTTCAGAGCGTTAAAGTAGAGCAGGAATTATCATGATTATTCATCCAAATTGCTTTTCCTTCATTCCTGTTTTGATTTATGAGAATTAAATTGTAGGTTGTCTATTGTTTTCTGTGATAAATGATACTTGTCCACTTAGCCTTCTCGATCTTGGTAAACCCTGTTATCAAAATGGTCTGTTAGATCTTTTTTTATTTTTTTTTTGCTAAAAGGTGATACCTAACTTTTTTCCTTTGGGTAGTCTTGATCGGAATGAGTTTCTTTTTTAGCTGAATTTTCGTTTGATCTCCCGGGTATGAAGGATATTCTAAAATTTTCTTAAGATTTTCCTTTTTTTGGATCATCAAGCATACAAACATGCATTTATGACTTGCTGCCTTCATTTTATCAAATCTTAAGGTTCAATCAAATAGCTATAAGTGTCCTTGTTTGGATAAGATTGCATTTTTAGTTATTTTGCTTCATTTATGAAGATTACATGCACAATGCAGGTTGTAGACTCTATGGTTGTTGAAAGAGCTCGTGGTGAGTCACAGAGCACATCTGGGATTGTGTTTGGAAGGAAAAGCCTTGGCATGGTACCAACCACTGATAGGAAATACTCGAGTTCGCAAGTAACCCTAAGGTAATACTTGAGTTCGCAAGCAAACCTAGTCAAAATGGAAGAGCAAAACAACAGAAATTCTGCTGTCTACAGCAGAAAACAGAGGAATTTGAGTGGAAATCTGAAATAAAACCAAGCAAAACACTTGTATTTCAAGAAGAATAAAAAGCAGCAAGAAACACTTGATCCTCAATTCGAGAGGAGGATCGATCTCTCCCAAATCTCTAGACGCCGCTAGAGCCAAAAGAAAACCTAAATCTTAGAGATCTCAAATTTCAGCCAAATTCAAGATACTCAAACCCTAGGAAAATCAACTATTTAATGCATCCAAATCAAAAGGAATTCCCTAAACAGTCCCTACATTCAATTTCCCTCCTAAAATCCATTCAAAAACCTTCCTATTCGACCCTGTTTGATCCAGGCGGGCGTGCGGCTGAACGGGAGGCGAAGTTCCACCTCGTTGTGGCTGGGCCGGTCCCACGTGGACCAGCTGGAGCGGTCCATTGGACCGGTCTAACAATACTCCCCTCCCAAAAATCCACCTTGTCCTCATGGTGGAGATATGCTCGTGTTCTGGTGGAGGTGGTCATCCTTGAGGTGACTGAAAATCCTTACTGTATTGCGGAACCAAGGGCTGCACGAAAAGAGAAACATCCCCTCCCTCCTCCATCCTGATTACATTCAGCTTGTTTAGTCCCACTAGATAGTCTTCCCCCACCTCTTGCATATCTCTGACCATGGTCTTAAGTGATGTCATGGCTTTGGATAGCCCTGCATCTCCCCTTATAATCACCTTTCTCCCATCCACCTTTAATTCCATCGTGAGTGCTCCCCAATTATCCTTAGTTTCTCCCAAAGTTTGCAACCACTTCATCCCCAGGATGACATCAGTGCTTCCTAACTCTAGTGGGAGAAAGTCCTCCCTTACTTGAATCCCCTGGATGGTCAACACCATTCCTTTACAGATTCTCTGGCCTTTCTCCACCTTCCCTGTACCCATCATCACCCCATAACAACCATTGTCCACTAATTTTACTCCCAGTTGGTTGACGACCTGAGTGGAAATGAAATTGTGGGTAGCCCCACTATCAATTAGCTCCACCACCTCACGGCCAGCTATATCTCCTTTCACTTTCATAGTATGACTCGGAGTGAATCCCACTACAGAGTTCAGAGAGACTTCTGCCACATCCAGGTGCAACTTCTCCTCCTCCTCTCTAGATCTGCTCCCACCTCCCTCGTCTTCCTCATCTTCACAGACAAGGAAAACCTGAAGAGTTCGGTCCTTGCACCTATGCCCTGGCATGCACTTCTCATCACATATGAAGCACAACCTCTTTGTCCTCTTATCCTGCATCTCCTTCTCTGTCAGCCTCTTGAAATTTTCCCCACTCCCTCCTTCTACTGGCTTCTCCCGGGTGGTCTCATTACTGTTGCCTGATGCAAGCCCCTTGGGTGCTAGAAGAGTGGTCTTCGTCTTGTAAGAGCCTCCTGAGTAGTTTCCTCGAGCCCCTCTTTCTGCTTTATTCTGATCTTCTACCAACTACGCCAGCTCCATAACCTTCCCTAGGTTCCTCGGCTCCAGCACCCTGACCGCTGTTCGTATATCCGGTTTAAGCCCCTTCATGAAGTTCCCTTCCAGGGCTGACTCTGAAATGTGATCCAATCTGCTAGCTAAGTACTCAAACCTGTCGCGGTAATCTGCCACAGTCCCCTCCTGAGTCAAGACAAAGAATTGCTCATAGAAGTCTCCTCCCCCATCGGCTCGGAAACGCTCCAATAAGCAATCTTTGAACACTCTCTAGCTCCGGATAGGCTCTCTCCTATCACGCCACTGGTACCATGCCAAGGCTTTTCCTTCCAAACACAATCCCGCCACTGTCTGCTTCTCTTCCTCTATCAACCCGTTGACAATAAAGTAACGCTCCACCTTATAGATCTAGCCATGGCCGGCTTCACCCTCAAAGACGGGCATCTTCAGCTTCCTCACTCGTGGGTCTCCCCAGTTTCCCCGGTATCCTCCATAATTTCCCATTCCTGGAAGGGGAAGAGTTCCCCAAGTGTTTCGATCAACCCTCCGACGATTATACTCGAATCCCTCTTCATCTTCTCTCTTCAAAATCATCACCTCGACGCTGAATTCCTTCAAATTCAACACCTCGACGATGATGTTCCTCCCTTCTTCCTTCAAAAATAGCCCCTCGACACTGAATTCTTTTGAATTCAGCACCTCGGCGATGACATTCTTCCCTTCCCCCTTCATAATCAACACCTCGACGCTGGATTCTTTCAAATTCAGCACCTTGGCGATTGAATTCGTCCCTCCTTCCGACCAAATTAGCCTCCCGTAGGTATAATCCCCTACTCATCAATTTGATTTTGAAAATCAAAGAATTTCCCCTCCAAATTTGATTTTAGTTGCCCGGTCTCGCCTTCCAAGACTTCCACCTTCTTCCGGGCCATCTCTCTTCTCAAGAATCACAAGAAAACTTCCTTCGGAACAATAAAATCCGCTGAAATTACAAAAATCCAGCCGCCAATCATCCCAAATCGATGCCCTGATACCAATTTGATAGGAAATACTCGAGTTCGCAAGTAACCCTAAGGTAATACTTGAGTTCGCAAGCAAATCTAGTCAAAACGAAAGAGCAAAACAGCAGAAATTCTGCTGTCTACAGCAGAAAACATAGGAATTTGAGTGGAAATCTGAAATAAAACCAAGCAAAACACTTGTATGTCACTAATAGAAGAATAAAAACAGCAAGATACGCTTGATCCTCAATTCGAGAGGATGATCGATCTCTCCCAAATCTCTAGACGCCGCTAGAGCCCAAAGAAAACCTAAATCTAAGATATCTCAAATTTCAGCCAAATTCAGGATACTCAAACCCTAGGAAAATCAACTATTTAATGCATACAAATCAAAATGAATTCCCTCAACAGTCCCTACATTCAATTTCCCTCCTAAAATCCATTAAAAAACCTTTCTATTCGGCCCTGTTTGATCCAGGCGGGTATGCGGCTGAACGGGAGGCGGAAGTTCCGCCTCGTTGTGGCTGGGCCGGTCCCTCGTGGACCGGCTGGACCGGTCCATTGGACCGGTCTAACAGTTGTCTATTGTTTTCTGTGATAAATGATACTTGTCCACTTAGCTTTCTCGATCTTGGTAAACCCTGTTATCAAAATGGGCTGTTAGATCTTTTTTTTTTTTTTGCTAAAAGGTGATACCTAACTTTTTTCCTTTGGGTAGTCTTTATCGGAATGAGTTTCTTTTTGAGCTGAATTTTCGTTTGATCTCCCGGGTATGAAGGATATTCTAAAATTTTCTTAAGATTTTCCTTTTTTTTGGATCATCAAGCATACAAACATGCATTTATGACTTGCTGCCTTCATTTTATCAAATCTTAAGGTTCAATCAAATAGCTATAAGTGTCCTTGTTTGGATAAGATTGCATTTTTAGTTATTTTGCTTCATTTATGAAGATTACATGCACAATGCAGGTTGTAGACTCTATGGTTGTTGAAAGAGCTCGTGGTGAGTCACAGAGCACATCTGGGTCTCTTCAATCTTTATGCTGGGGATCTTCTGCCTTTGGAGGGATTGTGAGCTCATACTTTAGCGGTTCTTTGATTGATGCTTATGGTGTCAGGTGAGTATGCAGATTGAACTTGACATGACTTTGCTTCTAGATAGATTAAACCATGACCAACAACACCTAAAAATATATGAATTGCAGATTTGTTTTTGGTGTTACAGCCATTCTTCCTTTGATGACCTCAGCTGTCGCAGTTTTGGTAAACGAACAAGCTGCGGCATCTGTGAGAGGGTATAATATGTCAACATCTGGCTTAAGTTTACTGGAAAGTTCCAAGCAAAGTATTAGTCAGTTGTGGAATGCTGTCAGACAACGTGATATATTTTTACCGACATTGTTCATATTCCTTTGGCAAGCTACACCACATTCAGATTCTGCCATGTTCTACTTCACGTACGTGTTTGAACAGTCTTTATTTTGGCCTTTCTGTTTCATATTCACATATTATCCAATTAATCAATATTAATTATAACTAATTATAATTAATTAAAGTTATTATATTTAGTTATATTTTACTTTAATTAATTATAATTAAAGCTAATTATAATTATTTTTAATTTAATTAAATATAATTAATTATAATTAATTAAAGACAATTATAATTAACTATTTAATTATAGTTAATCATAATTAATTATAATTGATAAAAAATTATCCAGTTAGGAAAGTTGAGGTATTAGATTTGACTTATATTAAGAAAGGTAGAGGTAGATCTAAAAAGATTTGGTTAGAAAATATTAGAAATGATCTTTTTTATTAGATTTAAATGAGTATATGACTTTTAACATGACACGATGGCGATAAAGGATTAATGTAGCTGATCCCACGTAGTGGGACAAAGGCTTGATGTTATTATTGTTGTTGTTATTGTGTTGATAATTGATAAAAAAAAAGGAGGAGAGAGAGAGGGAAAGGAAATATGTCTTGTCCAGCTCCCCGCATTTATCCCAAATAGGGGATATGTTGGGATGTTGTTGAAATTCAGATTGCAATGCACATAAACTGAACAACAGAAAATCAAACTTGAATTGAATAAGCAAGTACCTCTGAAGACTCATACACCTTTCTTGGCGTGGCGGGATTGAAAACCACGACTGTGGTATTTACGGACACCTGCCATAACATACTTTTCTTAGCGTGGTGGGAAGGCTCTACTCCCCACATTTCCCCCAAATCGGGGATATGTTATGATGCTGACAAAATTCAGACTGAAGTGCATAAAATCTGAACAATAACAAGACATGACTTGAGCATCAAAAAAGCGGACCTGTACTTGAACAAAAATGCACAGAACCTGAACAAATGCGCAGGAGACTTGTATAACAGGGGACCTAATTCAAACTGAACAACAGGGGATTGAATTTTAGTTGAACGCAAGGAACATAACCCTAAAATATTAAAATGCACAATTAACATAAAAATGCAAATCATGAAATGCAATTTAAGTCGTTCAAACAAATATGCTTGAATAAATAATAGGTTACTCATGATGAATAAGACTCCAATGCATATAGACAATGAACGTTAATCAATTCATAGCAATTACAAAACAAATATCAACCATCAATGCCTGAATACATGGCATACAATGAAAGATGTTGTTTGGTACATGATAGATGTAGTGGACTCCTACAACAGTTCTCATGCTGTTAAGTGCATTGTACTTGCAAGCAACATCAACCGCTTAAAGAATGCATAGGTGTCCCCTACATGCATCAATGAAAGCCTTAATGCAAGTAGCAATCAACTTGCAATTTGAAATAGTGATGCATGCAAGCAAGAACAGGAGGAATATCATGTACGTAGAAGATTAAACAAAGGCAATAACAGACAAAAGGCACTGAATGTAGCGACGCCTTGAAGTTGACATCAATCGCTTGCATATAACCCATCATTGCAAACAAATACAAATACCACCTATGAATTATGATAGTTGGTACAATGTAAATGCCATATACATGTGACTAATGTCGCTTGATTGCAAAGAGCATGTGATAGTCAATTCGCAAGCAGTTGTAAAGGACAACATATAATGAATGTGACACTGCTCTACATGCAATTAAAGTCATGGAATGTGAACATAATAAGCCATTTGTGGATAACAACAGTGGGTATATCGAAAGTACAACGAATCCCCTGTTGACACAAATACATACAACACCTATAACAACGATGATTGAGATGTTGCGAGTATAGTAGATCCCCTATAAAGATAGAAGCATGTTCACCTTACCAGAGTTGAAAGTTTTGTTGATCAAGTACATTTAAGTCCTTCAATTGATAATTTAAAAATACTTTGATATTGACAGTGAGGTATAAAGGCAATGTGATGTATGGAGAAAATTCGTTAATACATCATCAAAGGAAGATCCTATTTGTGATGTGGAGAATACAAAATTGAATGATTCTATAGAGTCAAAGAATGATCAGTCGAAGAGATGTTTTATTTTATCATCTCTACGGAAACAATGAAGACTTCCGACAACTACAAGTGTTTTCAAGCTGCTGCAAAGAACTCACTAATCTATTAACAACAGAAGACCCTAGATACGACACTGCGACGCGAAGTCAAATGATTTTATAAATGATTTTGTAAAGTCAAAAAATGATCAGTTGAAAAGATATTTCATCTTATCATCTCTACAGAGACACTGAAGACTTCCAAGAACTGCAAGCATTTGCAAGCTGCTACAAGGACTTCGCTAATATACTAATAACAGATGGCCCTAGGTACGACATTGTGACGCAAAGTCAAATGATTTTATGAATAGTTTTGTAGAGTCAAAGAATGAGCATGTGAATAAAAATGAATAGTATCTTATTTTTTCATCTCTATGGGCTTCCGAAAACTATGTCAGGCCATTTAAGTGAAGACTCGGAGATTAAGCCCCTCAACTCAATGTCCTACCCTCGTGACGAGTCGAGTACAAATCAATATAACGATGTATTAACCAAGCCTTTGGTTTCATCAGATGAGGATACTTCATCTATCACAAAACGATCCAGATGTGTTTACCCAATCTAGACAAGGGTTGGTTGGTTCATAGATATGTCCTCCTGAAGATTGAGAAAATGGAGCCTACATTAGAACAATGAGGTATATAATAATCGAATAACAACGCTACGATTCACCTATAAGCCGTTTGTGGACCTACAACACTCGTACAAACAGATAGAAGACATCAACAAAAACCCAAAAAAAAAAACCCACGTGTTTAGCAACAATAGTCTCTTATGCAGCCTGACACCCCTTTATATTGCATGCAAATATTTCTAAATGCCCCTCATACATTCATCGTAATAAGCATGATAGGTTACATAAACATATCATCGAACATTGTATTTACAAGCATATGTGTTTCATGTGCATGGCCAAGGTTCTTTCTATGTGCATCTGTAGGATGCGGATGATTTCATTCTAGCGTGTCACTTTGACATCACTATTGTATTTCAAAAATACCTCCGTGTGCATTTATAATAAGCAGGGGGTATCACTCAAGTATGTCATTTGACATTGTAATTGAACTTTAAAAATCATCCTCCTGCATAAACAGAGAGTTTACTCCAATGTGTCATCTGACATCATGATTATATTCCTAAATGCCCCTACATACATCTATAACAAGTAGAGGGTATCACTCTAGTGTGTCATTCGACACTATGATTGTATTTCAAAAATCGTATCACGCACATTTGGAAATGCATCGTGTGAAATGCATACAATGACATATACCTACGTAGGCCCTGACGAGCGTGTCATAGGTACATATGTGACATTTGAGAATGCCGCGCGAGTTAAGAAATAAAATTTATATTAGAACCTGATCCTCTGTCGACGAGTAGGTATAGTTGACAAAGCTCAATCAATAAAAATGTAAAAACTCATGAACTCCCCGATGATGGCCATGTTGAATGTTTATCTCAATCGGAGGGGACATATACTTTCAAATACCCTCAAACATTCACAAAATACAAATATTTTCTAAATAACCTCAAAGTTACCCCGATGATGGACGTGTTGATAGAAAATATCAACCGGAGGACTTAATTTTAAATATTTAAAATGCCTTCAAATGCTCATAAAACCTCAAAATTCTAAATAATCATTCAAGATCAAGATATTTAAATGAAATAAACTATCAAACACTTAAAGCAAATGCACATCCATCCTCCACAATAATTTATCGAGGTAGACAAATTGAAAACTACTCCAGCTCACAAAGAGCTAATGTCTAGATGATAATATCGCTAGAATTCATTCTTATTCTGTCTATTGCCAGCAAAGACATGGCATGTGTCCTCTAACATGTGGTTTCGCCGCCAAATGACACCACACCTATGGTTTCATCGCTAAATGACGCAACTGGTAAATGGTTTTTATTGGGACCCTCTGAACTGGGTGGTTTGCCGTCAAATGGCACCATTATTTTACAGTCATGGTCAGAGCTTGTATACTCCCCACTAGCATTAAATTCTTGAGATATGAATCAATAGGATATGATCGATGGGCACAAAGTCCACTATTAGCTAAGGTGGATTCAAATTTGTCCCCTTAAACAAACATCCACCCCAGGTCTACAAAGTACCCTTGGACGATACAACCCAGGCTGCTGACAAGGATCATTTTGTCAGGTTGGGTCGAGTACCTCCTCGGTCTAAGTAGACCAAGGACCATGATGGCTGGGGACGACGGAACCATAGGATCTTGATCAGGCGCCCATCATCACTCCCCCCCCCCCCTCGCTTTAAGTGCAAGATGATGAAATTTTAAATTTTAAATATCAAATCTTTAAACACCAAAATTAATGTTGCTATTGTACGTCGGATATCACATATCCACGGATATGACGTATTCATCGACGACTAGCCTTAATCAAAAGTTCTCTCTCATGATCGGGATGGGTAATTAACTATCGAGGCTTGCGCCTATAGGAAAACAGAACTCAGATTTAAAGTCCTCGCAAAATGATGGCAAAATCTCTTGGTGTGTCTTATCTACAATCTCAATTTGTCTTCTGAAAATTTACCTCGAAACTTAATCTGTCAAAACTTCCTCTAACAGTGAAAGAAAGCGGGGGAGGCCGAGGCGCGAATTTTTGGAGCCCACAAATTCCTTTATTGTTAGACAACTAAGAAGAGCACAGAAAAATGTTGTTCCTGTTATAGAAAATCTTAACATCGACTTGCAAAGTTCATTATAGGAGGGTTGTATTATAGCTATGAGGACCATCTCGATACCAAATATGTTGAAGGAGACCTACAATATCTCCAAGAAGGAATATTGATGCAGGACTGAATATTTAGGTAATGTTTAGATAGGAATTTTGCACGCTTGAATTGTTAGAAACAATATTAATTAAACTTGAAGAGATTCAAACGATGAAGTAAAACAAAAGTGGGGTGAATTTAGTTTAGGCCAAGTTACACTCATGAAAGCTAAGACCTTTTTAAATAGCCATTAGATCAAACATACATACATAGAAGAGCTTCAACAAAAATCTCTTAGTTAACGAGATAAGTCACTATGAAAAGATTCACTCACTCAACTCTCTAAAATTATTAAGCTTTAGCGGAGGGATTGTTTGGGTGCATGAGAGGAAGTGGACAACAACCACAAACCTTCTAGATATTGTGGACAACAATCTGGAACTTCAGGACAGCACACGAAGATCTACCGACCGGCTGGACAGCATGAAGAAGTGCAGAAGTTTCTCTGGACAGCTGCCAAACACTGTCCAGGAAATTTTGACAGCACTTTGGCAACCCTAGAATTAGGGTTAAAAGTTGTTTTGGGGAGAGGAAGGGTGGAGGAGGTGGGTGGTCAGCTGAGACTAGGGAAGAGAGTTTCTTCCCAAAGAAAAATATGAAATTCAGTTTCAGATTTGGGTAAGTGAGATTTTGTATTTTGAAATTTGAATTTCAAGTAAAGGGAGGAGGGAAAAGTATTCCTTAATGAGATGCTAGATTGAGGCCTTTAGAGAGAGAGGGAGAGATTGGAAAGAGAGGGTGGGCCGGCCAAAGAGAGAGGGAAGGGATGTGTCTAGGTTTGATGAATGTAGGAAGAGGTGTCTATGTTCAATGAATGTAGGAAGAGGTGTCTAGGTTCGATGAATGTAGGAATTTTGAATTGATTCCCAATTAATTTCAGATTTAATCATTCCTTGATTGAGGAGAGACTTTCCCAAATTAAACGAAATAATTTAGGAAAGAATTTGAAATTTCAAATTTATTTGAATTTGAATTCAAAGACTTACCAAAATTAGAATGACTTAATTTAGGAAAGAACAAGTTTATGATAGAAAGGAGGGACGATGGCCAGCGGCTAGGAGGAGTGGGTAGGGTTTAGGTTGGCCAACGATTTTTAGAGGTGGAGATGGGGAGGATTGGTCGGCGGGACTTTGGAGAGGATTGGATGGGGAGGCCGACGGCTAAGGAAGAGGAAGAAGGAGAAAAAAAGAAAAGATAGGGAAGAAAAAACCACGAACCCGGATGCTTCCGAGGTTGGTGGGTGATCCAGTTCCCTCTCCTAGGGATTTCTCTCCAAGACTCAAGCTCTCACAAGAACTCACTTTTGCAGGAATTTTTATAATAATCATTCATTAGTCCTCTCAAAGAAGAGAAGGTACTTTAAATAGTCCAATAAACAACAACAACAACAACAAAAGACATCATTGTCCCTAGGGCTTATAAATTATTAATCCCTTTAGGGCATAAATAGAAAAATGCATAAAAATAAATACAACACATATAATCAAAAATAAAGATGTGATATCGTGGTCGTAGATCGTTGGCCACGTCTCTGATATTACTTTCCATGATCGGATGTCCCCATAAAAACTACTCTCAAATCAGCCAAGAGATTTTCTTAAAAGTGAGGTTATACGATGAGTCAGGAGAGTAAATTAATATAAAGGAGGGACAGAGGATAGGCCACAAAAGTCAAACTAGGAAGGAGAACTGTAAGATTAGAAGGAAGATGTAGTTTCTAATTTGCTAGGATTTTGAAGAGTTTGGTATTCATTTTATTTTTATGAATTTGTATAATCCTTGAAATTAAGGAAGCATATTAGGTTTGTTTCTTCTGTTATGTGTTTCCTTTTTTTTTATATAATTGTAGAATCATTTAAAATAGGGTGACTTATCAGGGTTTTTTTTTCCCTTTATTATTTGTTTCTTTTTTGTTAGTTTCTTAATTTAAAACCCTTTTAAGTCTATTTAAACCTCCAGTGGAGCAAGAAATAATACAAAAGTTTATATTTACAACCATGCTTTAAACTGTCTAGACTTCTTTCCTTTCCACAAGTTCTCTCCTCATAGGTCCTTTCTAGCAGCTGTCAGAAGATCTAGTAGCCGTCTACACCTCTTCAAGAAGCTCATCATGACCTCCTAGTCCTCTCCTTGCTTTTTCTAGCACTAGGAATTTATCAAGGAAACAATTAGAGTTATAAGGGTAGTTTTATTTCTCTGTTAGCTAGCATATTGCTTGAGGGAAAGTAAATTAGGCTTCAAAATCCAGAATCTCTCTCATAGGAGTTGTAGAAGCTTGAAACTGTTGAGATTGAGATTAGTTAAATTATGGTGCATTACTTAGCGGAGACATCCTAGAAAAATCTTGCCTATTTCTCACAACAATCAAGTTAGGTCACAGTATGTTACTTATTGGAAACACCCTAACATGAGTTCAATGCAAAGTTTAATTCTTCTTGGTGGATGACATTCACTTTAGATTATGGAGGAATTACTTTTACATTTTAATAAAGTTATATTTTTATTGTTATTCAACAGATGTGTATGCTTCACCTATTTGAAGATGTACTCTGCCCCCTTACATGTTTATTTATGCATCTCTTTTTGATATTTGTGCTTATATATCTCATGTGCTTAGCTTCAAATTCAATTTTCTGGACACATTAGGTTTAATTTTGGCCATCTTTCTCATTAGTTAGATTTTTGAGACAGTTTTCATACTTCAACTTGGCTATTGCTTTCATGTTTTTTTTTTTTTAATTTTAGAGTGAAAGCCCAAAATACTCCCCCGATTATTAATAAATATCCAATTTAGTCATGGACTTTCATGATGACCCAATTTAGTCCTCTGATAATTAGAAAATGTCTTAATTTGATCCCAATGTCTAAAGTAGTAGTTAAAATTAATCTTAATAGTTAAATGTGAGGTCATTTTGGTTATTATGGTCTATGTGAGATTATATTATTTTTATGTTTTTATTATTTATCATATTAAAATAAATACAAAAATTATAAAGAAAGTTAACCAGCTAAATAAGAAGAGTGAATAATTAATAAATATGGTTAACTTCCATTATGATTTTTGTATTTATTTTAATATGATAAATGACAAAGTATATAAAAATAATAATATAATCTCACATACATCCTAATTCTCAAAATGTCCTTATATTTAATTATTGGTGTTAATTTTAACTATTATTTTTTATCTTAGGACTAAATTGAAACATTTTCTAATAGTCAGAGAACTAAATTGGGGGAATTATGAAAGTTTGGGACTAAATTGGGCATTTACTAATAGTTGGAGTACTATTTTAAACTTTTGCTCTTTAATTTTATGTGAAATGAAGCTGCTTTTTATAACTAGATCTACTAGTGTAAGACAGTTGTAAGAAAGTTGTTATCTGATTTTTTTCAAAGAATAAATGTATATACTACCTACAACTTTAAAAAAAAAGTTAATTTCCCCATGATAATTTTACAATCAACTTTACAAAATATTGAATTTGTCCAAACGAAACCTCAATTGCGAGGCACATTCTTTTGAAATTCAATCGACAGCTCCTAAAAACTTATGAAGACTTACAAATTTGGTTTTTTTTAAAGTAATTTTTGCGGTGAGGTAAAATAAGTTTAATTGGACCCCTCATGTGGGTGCTGGGTATGTTTAAGATAATTTTATCTTAAAATTATCTTAAGAATTGTGTAACGCTTTTAGGTCTCCATTAGGTGCAGAGGGATGGAGAATATGTTTGTTTAAGCATGGTATCTGTTCATTATATAATGAAGGATGCCTCTCTTCTCAAATAAATCAACAAAAATTGGAGTTTCTTGATTTATTTGTGTGTTTATGTGGAGTGGAGCATTACTCGGATGTAATCAAAGCCCAATTTATTTTTAAGTCAATATTCAAACTTTCACACTATAGAGAAAATGAGATAAACTACATGGACTTAAAAGTGATGGAGTAAATCAATTATTTTAACCAATTTCAGTTTGCTTCCAGTCCTCCTTATTTGACACTGCAAAACAAATTTTCCTGATAAATATTTTTTCTAACTTCACTACCATTTTTGCACAGCACAAACAAGCTTAGTTTCACTCCAGAATTCCTAGGGCGCGTCAAACTTGTTACTTCTGTGGCATCCTTGGTGGGTGTTGGTACGTACAATGCATTTCTAAAGAAGGTTCCTTTAAGGAAAATCTTTCTCGGGACAACCATTATTGGTTCAGCTCTTGGGATGACTCAGGTGCTTGTCTTGCCATCTCTAAAGGCGCACTTTGGCTACATCTCTGCTGGCTAATCAGATTGCACATCTTTTAATTGTTTACACAGGTACTTCTTGTCACTGGATTAAATCGAGAGTATGGGATAAGTGATGAGTGGTTTGCCATCGGTGACTCCTTGATCATAACGGTCCTCAGTCAGGTGATTATTATTTGCATACTTTGCTGAATTCGGTTAGTTGCCGTGTTATCTTACCAATCATGATTAATGTAGAAAACATAGTTTGGACACCTGTATTCATTGAATCTTTTTTTCCTTGTCCTTTTGGCATGTCTATATTTCTTGCTTGCCCCACAACAACCCAGCTCGCTCACAAATACTCCTGGACACTAGTCAAAGCAAGCAATTAAAATTATTCATGTCCAACTTGTTGGTATAATTTTTCTAATTTTTTACCAAAAATTGAATTTTATTATGTGATGTATAATTTTAGGATGTAGGAAGTGTATGGCATGTTTAAGAATGTAATTTATTCTTATTATTTTGAAAAGTGTTATCATGTTCCTTCCGTGGTTTTTCAAAGTGAATGAACATGTTATTATTGAGTGTTTATGATCATTTAAATCCCAATTAAATCCCACGTAAGTTGAGATAGTCTTATGGGGATAATAATGGCTAAGATGGCCATGATGTGAAAGACTATATATATATAGGCTTTATGAATCCTAGTTCTCCATTCATTCATGTTTAGCGTTGTGGGAGGAATTAAATTTTTTGTGTGTGAATCTTTTTACTTGAGTTCTATTCATCTTACCTTCGATCCACCCCTTTTTCTTCTTATTCCCTCAAATTTAAATTTATCGACCCATCTCTTTGTTCTTCGTTTTACTTTCCTAAACCTCTTTAATTTATTTTTTATTGTCTTAACTTCAATAGATGTTACTCTTATCTTACTTTCCTAAACCTCTTTAATTTATTTTTTTACTGTCTTAACTTCAGTAGATGTTACTCTTATCGTTCCTCTAATATCATAAGATCTCATTATTTCTTTCCCGACTTTGCCACACATTTATCTTAACGTTCATATTTTTATTATACTCAACTTATCTATCAATGACCTGTTATTATTCAACAATGACAACTATGCAATATATGTATTAATTATTACTGTTTGTAAAATTTGATTCTTTAAAATTGAAATAATTTTTCTAAACTTATGTTCTATTATCCCCTCACAAGTTAATTGTAAAACTTAATTCTCCTATAATTTCTACCAATCTTAGTATCTTCTTTGGCTTTGAATAGTGATGCTAGAATAATACTTCTACACTCACCTGACATTCTCTTAGTTTCAAAATTTCATTGAAAAGATTTGTTAACCAAATTACTCCAAGGTCGCCCATGAACTGCACCATTGCAGCTATAACTCAGTTAATTGAAGAGGATCCGAATCTGAGGTTTAATCTGCCTTCCAGTAGATACCATATTTTGGCTTTATTAAATGCCATTTAATGAGTGGGTGATATCTGTTCACACAGGGAGATAGAAGATATACAATTTGTATATTTTTGGAGTGTAAAGTATAAATAGTCATGAATAGATAAGAATACTAAGGCAATATTTTGAAAAATACTGTTCGTTTCAAAGTTCTTTGAGAAAAAACCATAGTAATTATACTCGAACTTAACAAATTTGCATTTTATTTCTGCGTCTGTCCAAAGCTACCATCATCAGCTGCTCACATGTTGAAAATTCTGTTTTATTAGGCCTCATTCATGCCTGTGCTGGTTCTAGCGGCAAGGCTGTGCCCTTCTGGGATGGAAGCAACTCTTTTTGCAACTTTAATGTCTATCTCAAATGGTGGAAGCGTAGCTGGTGGTCTTATGGGTGCTGGCCTGACTCAACTTCTTGGCATCACCAAGGACAGCTTCGACAATCTGTCTCTCTTAATTATTCTTTGTAATCTCAGCTCACTACTGCCTTTGCCACTCCTTGGCTTACTTCCAGTTGATATTCCTGAAGAAAAGAGCTCTGAGATCGAGCAAACTAAGTTGAGCTGACGATTATGATCTCCGATTTATGCGGCAGCTTGGTTGGTTCATTTGCTCAGTTTGACACGCTGCTTAGGTTTCATTTGAGACAGTTTTTTTACTGTTTCTTAAAGCAGTTTTTTAGTAAAAAAAACTATTTTACGGAGCAATAAAAAAGCCGTCCTAAACGAAGCTTTACACTCAATCTAACTTAGGGAGGGCGGGCTTCTCAGAATAAAATCTTTGAGGCCATTTTCTCGCCTTATTGCAACTGACATACATAATGTGTTTGAATTTGGCTTAAATTTGATTCAGAGGCAAATAGAATCGAGAAGGAAGTTTCTCCACTGCAAAGAAAAGCAAGCTCTGCTACAGAACATTTTGTTTGCTGCTATTTCTGTTTTAGTTAAGCATCTGTAAGTACATCCGAAACCTTCTGTTCATTACCTGTTTGATGTCAAGATGTTTTGCTGCTACGTTTGTACATAAAATTGTAGTACTAAATGCTTTTTTGAATGAGAGCAAATTCAAAGATGCAAAGCATGCCACTGTTTTCATTTCCCCTTTTGTTTTAAAATTTAATCTATGAAATTTGGGTTCTTTTTTCCCCTATTTCTTGATATTTCTTGATGCAAGCTGAATCAGGGTGTGATTATCTAATACAAGTAATATGATTTATAGGATTTTTTTTCTTACAAATAAAAATAGAAAATTCATAGGCCATATGCTACCAATTACAATCACAAATATTTGAGAATTTTGATGAAAATTTGAAAAAAAAAAAAAAAATTTTCAATTTAAGCTTTCTTGAATTTAGATTACCAAGAGAGACACTTGCCCAATAAGTATTTTATTTTGATTTTTTTTTTTTTCAATTTCAATTTAAGCTTTCTTGAATTTAAATTCACCATGATTTTATCAACAGGTTTAAATTATTATCATTATTTTTAACCATAAAGTCCATGACTCTATAAGAGTAAGATCATGTATTATTTTACTATTTTCTTTAAGTGTATCCTCCCATATAGCCTTCACAGCCTTATAAATACAAGGTTGATAGATAAATTTTGGGCACGATGCTAGTCCAAAAATTTTACAGCTCTTCTTGTTGTTGTTCAATCTCTCATCTCTTTTTTACTCCAACTAATCTTGCTAGTATGGTCAATGTGTTACCCACAAACAAAATTGGATTCAATAGATTCCATCTTTTTTCATATATATATATATATATATTCATGTTTCAATTGATGTTTTATTGAATGTAATTGCACCATGATTTTATCATCAGATTTAAATTTTTTTAGACCTCATGCTTACATCGTTATAAACCTTGTAATTATCATTATCAATATCCTAATGTGGATCATGCATATATTGTACAAATGATTGCATAAATATATTAGGCCTATGTTAAATAAATCAACAAGATCTATATAGGCTTTATTGATAGATAAATGATCAAATTACACCCAAATGTATGGCCTTTTATCAAATAGTGTAATAAATCTCTTAATTTCTAGTAACCACCTAAGCTTATTCATTAGTTTGTGGGTGATAAGTAGTTAAAAATTTAAATTTGTATACTCATTTTCTTTCAAAGGATTTTTCAAAATTTATAACTCTTGAATTTAACATCTAGATTAGAAATAATATTATTATTTGATCCAACAAAATGTTTAGAGATAAAAGAGTTTTCTTGTAGAAATTTAATCCTTTTGGCATGTCTATATCCTAAATTTCTTTTTGAGAATTCATATATTTTAAAACTTAATGATCATAATATGTTATAAACTCTTTACGCAATAGATAATACCATCAACATTGAAAAGGTTTGCATGACATAGAATTCTATATAATAATTTGAATATTTCTATCTAACCTCATTTAATTTCTCACTAAAGAATGCAGCATATTCCCTATTTCTACTCCAAACTTCAGCAATGGCCTCTAGCGATAAACCCTGGTCAGTTGTGAAGTTGTAAAAACTGGTCAAATCTAATGCTTTCTAAATGTAATTAAAAATCAAAGGTCGTTGAGCGTCTGATCTTGTAATTTTTAGTCTTGTAGGGAGATTTTTTTATTCTTGAAAAAGGTTTAATAGGCTTTAATAATCTTTAACAAGATCCTAATCACTTATGATGGTTAAATACGAGCCAAACAGACTACAGAGCCAAACAAGACATTCATGAATTATTAAAGAACCCATCCCATGTAACTAATAAAGACCTAAGTACACAACTATATATATATATATATCATCAAAAATTTATCTTAGACCTGAATCTAGTAAGAAACTTTAGAAATTAAATCTTACCCCATCCAAACTTCCATTTAAGCAAACTTATAGTCGAACTAAATATCTCAAAAAGACGGCCAACGAAAAATCAAAAGGAAGAGAAATTTGAGATATCTCTTTCCACCATGCTCCTCCTCAACTAGCGCCCGAGCACCGACCATCGCCGAGCTTACGCCTAGCCACCGATTGTCACCAGATTTTCTCCCAGCCACCAACCGTCACCCTACTACGATTCATCTGACCACCATCGCCGACTGCAATCTTTCCGACCTCCGTCGTCTGTCAACTATGATCCTCTTGACCATCATCACCTAAATACAATAATTCTGATCTTCATCGCCCACGGACTACGGTCCCTCTGGCCACCATCTTTAGACTAAGGTCTCCCCGATCGCCATCAACCAACTATAATCCTTTCGATCACAGTTACAATACAACGATCATTCTGACCTATGTCACCCACCAATTGTAGTCATTCTGACCTCCATTGTCCGTCAACTACAATCCTACGACCACCGTTGCCAACTACGATCTTTCCTATCTACGTCGTCTGCCGACTACGATCCTCCCGAACATCGTTACTCACTACGATCTTTCTAACATCTGTCACTCGCCGACTATGGTCTCTCCGACCACCATCTCTAGACAACGATCTCTCCGACTGCGATCACCCTACTACAATATTTCTGACCTTCATCGCCCAATAATTATGGTTCCTCCAACCAACAGCGTCTGCCGATTATGGTGCTGCCAACCACACAAACATGTTAACACTGATTCTTCTAACTCCCACTATGTAATGCCCTTTCTATGATATATATTTACTACATCGAGCCAAGATCTTCTCTCCAAAAAAGGGCCTCATTTATAATCAACTACAAATACTAGTAAATTCATTTAAACTAAGAAATGCCCCCATAATTTTTCTCCCTTCTCAAAAATTTCCACATAAAAACTCATACGTCTCTTATGAATGTTATGCCCCTATCTTTTATCTGTTTATATATTACATCTTCATACAAAACAAAAATGTTAAATTTTAAGGGGATTTACATACATCCTACTTTATTTCAAGCTATTTACATATCTAACACACAAAACAATAATATTACATATTTATCACCCATAAAACAAATTTAGGTGTATGAAATGAAATATTAAAATTTGTAAGATTATATAAATGATAAAAATGAATTATGGGAGTGATATATTTGATATTAAAATTTTATATGGGTGGTTAGGATATAATATCAATATTTTAAATGTTAGATATATAAATAACATAAATTAAAGTGACATGTATGTAAATTTCCCTAAATTTTATCTCTTTCTACCACCACATATGTTCCAGGGCACAACAATATCCATTCCAAAAAAGCTATTTATATCCTTTATTTGACAAAAGAAAATTTACGAGGTGATTAAAAAATAAAGTTTATCTTCCAATTTATTTTTTTTAGCAGTCATTTTCATAACAAATAGTAACTTGATAATAATAATAATAATAATAATAAATAAATAAATAATAGACGATGTAAAAACTTCTTCCAAGCTAAAAGAAAATTAAATAGCGCTAAATTTGTAGAAGAATTTGACAAAATTAATCTGCAATACAGTTCAAAATTTTCAATTACAGTTCAAAAATGTGAAGAATTAGAATTTTACCGCCGTGTAGCCAATGCATTAGACGGCGATGTACTTACGAGCCTACATTCACGCCGTAATTATCTTAAATTAAGCACCGTTTAAAGTGGGTGCAGCTTTTAAAAAATTAATATTTGTAAATCAAATTCAGCTCAAATTTATTTTTTAATATCATCTTTCTTATTACTGCTAACTAAACTCTAACAAATCCATTTATAAAAAAAGGTCATCTTTTTTTTTTTCTTAATAACAAAACAAATTAATAGTGGTTAAATGAAAGTGTGGCTATGTTATTAAAAGCAAAGCAGTTACAACGCAACCCCAAACAAATCTTTAATCTCGTTATTATCAAGAGTGAATAATGAATGATAAAACTTAATTTATACAAATCATAAAAAACCAATCTTATAATTCTAATTCTACAGACAATGAAATCACATAATCAAAGCATATATATATACTAGGTGTCAATCCGAAAACTTAACTTAAACTAGACATGAATTTTTCAAATTAGGGTCAACCCGTTTTAAGAACGGGCGGGATTAAGTTCTTCATTTTTGACCCATTTTAAATTCCGGATCGGGTTCAAGTCAACCCAAAAACCCAATTTGACCCAATTTTTCCTACATGCTTCTCTATCGCGTCACTATATGAGTTCGACTACATGAATCATTTTTCTCCATTGTGTCATGTTAAGAGTCAAATTATTGTTTAAATCTAATAAAGAAAGATCATTTCTAATATTTTCTAACCAAGTCTTTTTAGGTCTACCTCTACCATTCTTAACATAAATCAAATCTAATACCTCAACTTTCCTAATAGGGTCGTCGGAAGGCCGCCATTTTATGTGACCAAACCATCTAAGGTGACTCTCTATAATCTTATCATTTTATCGTATATGCTCATTTTGTATCCTATCTCGAACGATAAAGCCACTCATCCTCATGAGCATCCTCATCTTTGCAACACTTGTATTATGATTCTCTTTTAATGGCCAACATTCAGCACCACAAAGCATTTCAGGTCTCACCACCATCTTACAGAATTTTCCCTTAAGTTTGAGGGGGACTTTTCTATCACACAACAAATCTGATGCATTCCTCCACTTCAACCATACTAGTCAAAAGATATGCAAAAATAAAAAGATTAATTGGGTGGAAAATCACTCAAATTAAACAGTGACAAAATAACAACCAGTCAATAAGATCAATGCTGTAAATCAGTCGTATATGATCAACTTAAAAAAGGTAGCACTTAGAGTGAAAGTCAAACTGAATAGTATCTCAGTTAACAATGAAGCATACAACATAGATGAAAACATAAACTAAAATTCAAATCTAATTGCATCCGAGGATAGCAATTTTACAGATAAACTCATCAACTTCCTTGTAAAATACAAGGAGCAACAGATAGCAGTTATTCATGAAGGGTAAAATGACAACGGATTACATTACCGCCTGAAATACTTAGATCCGTCTTATGGAAGAACCAGCACCACATTGCATTCTTCGGTAGAGATCTAGTTAAAAAAAAAAGGCAGAAAGAAAATAAAAAGATGAAATTTTAGATGATGATTCCATAATAAAGAATATTTTGTGCTGCTAAGAAATGAAAGTGCAGTAAATCTATGTACCTTGATATGAAGAGTTTTTTAAGCCGAACTCCATGAAGATAATACTTGGAACCACAGAACTACGAACAGGGGGACTCTGAAACTTAGAAATAGAAGAGGAAGCTTCTGCTACAAAATAGCAGAAGATGAAGACGAACATGGAACTGAAAGTTCTAAGGTGAATGATGAAGCTAGAATTCTGTGGAGTTGGGAAAAAAAGGACACAAGCAAAAGAACAGCAGCTATGGCCTATATGCAAGAAGAAAAAAAAAACATAGAAAATAGAAGTGTAGTCATTCTTTCACCCTCCCAACTTTTCCTTTACAAAAAACCAGAAAAAGTGGCCAGGGATACGGGAAGCCTTAGGAAGGCAAAAAGACTGAGGTGAGAAAGAAAGAGAAACAAGCAGAGAAGAACAAGGGAAGAGGAATGATACATAACCAAGGAAAGCAACCTAGATGATAAACTAAAGACTCGACTTTTACTCCTGATATGCAAAGAATCCTACTTGTTCTACTGAGACAAAGACATGTACAGGGATCATGTGGCATAGACTCATATCAAACTACTAGGAATTTATAATAAAATTGAAAAACAAGTGATTTAAGCCAAGGATAGATAAACTTAAAGGGTAGAAATCTCAGCAGGCAGAGAAACACCCATTACCAGACAGAGCCACAGCCTAATTTATGATTAAGCATTGAGCTAGACATCAACCTCACTGCTACTTTAAATAACATTTTAAAGTTGTTTCGACAGGACTATCCCGATAGGTAAGAAGCCACACCACCCAACAAGTTATTCACAATTTGTACATACAAGTTATCGAAAAAACTACAACCGCACCAGCGCCTTGCAAAACTAAAGAAACCCAAATCCTCAAGACCTCAGTTCCCAAGATCTAGATTGAGAATCCGTCGTAGATTTTGTGTCGCAGAAGCAGTGCAATAAAAGAAATCATTAGCATGGGATAGGGGGGAATCCCTTCCAGGCGAAGCCGGAGCAGACTTAGCCACCGGCTTAAGCTCAGTGTCAGAGCCCAGATCAGGAAGGTCAAGTGAAACACTTCTTTTCGGGCGGAGAGAGAACTTAGGGATGGGAAGTGAACTCGGAGGTGGGGAGTTCGAGTATGTAGGACCAGCCCAGAGCTCAGAGCAAGAGATTTCATCACAGAAGACGGAAAATTTTAGGGATGAGTTAGGGCTAATTGTAATAGGGTTGCTTTTCCCGGTTGGTTTTGGGGTTTCTGATCGGATTCCCGAGCTTTTGAGCTCCAGGGCATTGCTATAAGAAGGTAAAATCGGTGCAGGAGAAGGAAGAATTCCGCTACCGGACTGGAAGGTCCGGCAGTTGATCCCTTTGAATCCACTTGAAGGAGAAATTTCGAACCCATCAGAGATATGTGCCTTGCTTCTTCTGCATGCCTGGTTGCGAGCGATAACAACAAGCGTCTCCATATCAAGCAAATCTACCAAAGAAAACCAATTGAAATAAATCCAACTTTAGATCGAGCACAAAGAAATCCGGCATAGCGTACATACAAATTAGAACTGAAAACAGAGTAAAGTACTGCCGATCTAGACGATAATCGCCACATATAAGAGTTATAGAGCGCCGAACCTTGAGATCGCACTTCCTCAGCTCCGATCTACAAGCGAAGTTCTACTAAGGTTTCTACAACACGAGTCAAAAAGGTCCGACAGTAATACGCCGACTGTCTATACACGCAACTTGAACTTTCTTCAATTTCACTATTTCCACATCCAAAATCCCCTAAATCCCAGATCGGCAACCAAAAACTTCAGATAAAGAACAAAAGCTCCTCTAAACCTACAATATTAAAAAAAATAATAATAAAAAAAAAACTCACGAATTCATCCAAAGAAGCATTAGTTCGTCCCTGGTACGTGCACTCATCCACTTCATCTGATTCCTCTATAACTGAACTCCATTTCTGAAAAACAGCAGCAGCATCACCAAAAATCGCCAGCTAGGAAGACCAAAAAACGATCAGCCCAACTATTGAGAAGCAATCGACACAGAGATCTGTAAATGATTTTGCTGAGGAAGATGGCGCCCCAAGGAAACTGATTTTGTTGCCCTAAAATAATTCTCTCTCTATCTCTCTCTCTCTCTCTCTCCACTTTCCACGAGACACCTACCTTGAACCGGCTACGGATCTGAAATCACTCCTAGCCGGATTTAAATATCGCGGTAGTGGATTTCTAATCTGTCGAATCTCGATAATTAAATAATGATTAATTAATATTAATGATTTAGTGGTGTTAATTAATAACAATTTTAAAATTTAGTTTTTACAATATTTAATTTTATTAAAAAAAATGTCTTATTTACACTCGAGTAACTCGAGTTGGTCATTTTTTAACAAAATTACCAGTTTACCATCTCATGTTAGGGATGTTAATTCGGGTCAACAGGTTGGGTTCGGATCGAACCCGGACTCACCCAACACTATTCGGGTCAACCCGAATCCGACCCAATTCAGGTCCAGATCAACCCGACACGACACAAATGACCCGAAGTGATGCAAACAATATAGAGCAAGGCACAAAGAGAAATCAGACAATAGAAACAACTCTTACTTTTATAAAATTAAGACATAACTTAGAGAACAAAAGGGATTAGAGAAAACAATTAGCTTAAGAAAAGATAACTTCCAACAACCAAAACAAAAGAATATCAAAAAGGAAAACAATATTTTTAACAAAAAAAAAAAACTATCCTCAGAACATCCTTCAAGAGGACTCCTCACATGTACCGATTGTAGGAATAAATTTAAAATAAGGTTTAGATATGCAAACCAAGGGTCCACCACAGCTAGGGGGGTATCCACTGTCCCTTCAACTTCTCCAAACAGCCAACAATCTTGCTAAAACAGCCAACAAAGTACAAACAGCCCACGGCTTTACCCAAACAGCCAACAAAAACAGCCCACGGCTTTACCCAAACAGCCAACAAAAACAGCCCACGGCTTCACCAAAAACAGCCAACAATCTCACCAATGGAACTAGAAGAAAGATACAGATGGAGTGGAACTTGCGTAGAGAAGAAGGAGGTTAGAAGACCGAGAAGAAAGAGGAGAAGCTCGCAAGCTTTCCTAGAGGAGAAGGAGAATGAAAAAAGCTCTCAAGCTTTTCCAAAGAAAACCATCAGGTTTTATAAGCACTTAGCTCTCAAATATTCACCAACCATTTCTTCACAAAATACCTCATATATATAGGCCAAAGAGGGGGAACATAACAGCCATAGTTCCCAAGTTTCCAAGAGCCAAAATTCATTCCCGCTGAAGCCCAAGAGGCAACATTAAAACAATACAGAGAACAAGCCACGGTTCCAGCCAGAATATCACAGACCGAGAAATCAGCACAGGAAGCCAGGCGGAAGCAGCTCCCAGCCAATAAAATAACATGACGTTTCAGAAAAGAAAACAACACCCGAAGAGGCATGCCAAACCCGAAGCAGCAGCAGCCGTGAGAGGCTTAACCAGAGGAGAAAAAGGGCGGCAGCAACTCAGCTTTTAAGGGGAATGTGAAAGGACAAGTCCACCCACCAAATCTTTTTTTCAACCTTAAATTTTATAGCAAGACATCAACTCATAATGAGCTACTTCCCCACTAGAAATTAATGAGCTTGGCACAACTACAGTTTAACTTCATAAGCTCAAACTGAATCAGCCATAGATCTCATGAAACCAGCCACCTTCAAAGGACAAATGGACCCCCCCCCCCAAGCCGGCAAATCCTGGTAAACAAAATCCAAACCTCTTCCTACCATGATCATTGGATTTACCACCATCATAGGATAGCATAAAAACAAAAAAAATAGAAAATATAACAAATATTGTTCATAACAAAATTTAAGCAGAAAAATCTAAATGCATCAATTCCCCCCAGGTGGGGAATTCTCATCTCCTGATGAGAAAATTTCAACAACTCTTTTGTAGAGCTCCAAATTTTGCTTTTGAAGTTCAGCAGCATCAATCCACGTGCAATCAATTAATGGTCGATTACTCCATTTGACCAAAAATTTCTGGTGTTCTCCATGCCTTGTCTTTGTTGTTTTTATATCAACAATTTCTTCAATCAGATCATCTTGGTTCAACGAAGGAGTGGAAAGTGGCAATGTTTCAAGATCCACAGAATCACCTGTATTTCCTTCATACAAAGAAAGATCAGAAACATTAAATATAGGAGAAGTTCCAACTGTGTTAGGTAAATCTAAAAGATATGCATTTGTGCCCAATTTCCGGAGAATGCGAAAGGGTCCGAATTTTTTTCTGCTCAGCTTTCCAAAAGTACCAACGGGAAAGCGCTGGCGACGGAAGTAAGCCATCACCATATCTCCTTCTTTAAAAACAACCTCTCTCCGATGCTTATCTGCAGCAGTTTTGTATTTAACATTTGCTATACGGAGTTTTTCAAGAACTTGTTGTTGGACAGATTTGATATGATCAAATGTTTCTAAAGCTTCAGCACTTACTTTGTTAGGTAAAGATAAACCATTTCGATCCAAAATGTGAGGAATAGATTGACCATATAAAATTCAAAAGGAGTTTTTCCAGTAGTTCTATTAACAGAATTGTTATAAGCAAATTCAGCTTGTGGTAAAATCAAATCTCATTGAAAAGGTTTCTCACCAGCAAGGCATCTTAAAAGATTTCCCAAACTTCGATTGACAACTTCAGTTTGTCCATCGGTTTGAGAGGATGGTAAGCACTGCTAAACTGAAGAGAAGTTTCCTAATTTAGCCCAAAGTGTTCTCCAAAAAGTGACTCAAAAACCTAGTATCTCTATCAGAAGTAAATGTACGAGGAATACCATGAAGTCTAACAATTTCTTTAAAAAATAAATCCGCCACATGAGATGCATCAGAAGTTTTTTTGCAAGGAATGAAATGAGCCATTTTACTAAAGCGATCAACAACAACAAAAACAGAATCATGTTTTCTTATAGTAACCGGCAAGCCCAGAATAAAATCCATAGAAATATCTTCCCAAGGTTTATTTGGAATTGGAAGGGGAGTGTACAAACCAGAATTTTGTGAAGTCCCTTTAAAAGCTTGACAGATTTTGCATTGTTTTACAAACTTAGCAACTTGTTTTCTCATATGAGGCCAAAAATATTTTTCTTCCACCATTGCAATAGTTTTCCCTTGACCAAAATGACCACTTAACCCACCACCATGAAGTTCTTGCACTAACTGTTCTCTTAAAGAATTATTTGAAATGCAAAGTCTAGAACCCTTAAACAAAAAGCCTTGGTGAATAACAAATTGACCAGACGGATCAGTTCCCAAATTAAGACAAGCCTCCCAAATATCTTTAAAATCAGAATCAGAAGCATAAGTATCTTTCAAAAACTCAAAAAAGAAGTAATGGTAGGATAAACAGTAATCAATAAATGTGACCTTCGACTTAAAGCATCGGCAACCTTATTCAACACACCCAGTTTTATGTTTGATATGAAAGGAATACTCTTGCAAAAAAGAAACCCACTTAGCATGTCTCTTGTTGAGATTTTTTTGTGAACCCAAAAATCTTAAAGCCTCGTGATCAGTATTTAAAACAAATTCTCGCTGAATCAAATAACACCTCCAAAATTTTAAAGCTTGAACAATAGCATAAAATTCCAAATCATAAGTAGAATATCGAGATCGAACATCATTCAACTTTTCACTAAAATATGCAACAGGTTTTCCTTCTTGGCTTAAAACAGCACCGATTCCTACATGTGAAGCATCACAATCAACTTCAAAAACTTTTTCAAAATCAGCAGACTAAGAATTGGAGCTTGACTCATTTTCATTTTGATAATTTGAAAAGTTTTTTTCAGCCTCTGGAGTCCATCTAAAGATTCCCTTTTTCAAACAGTAGTGATAGGAGCAATTACAGAACTAAAGTTTTTAATAAATCGACGATAGAAAGATGCCAAACCATGAAAACCCCTTACCTCACTGATATTTTTAGGAACAGGCCAGCTTTTGATTGCCTCGATTTTTACCGGATCAACTTTGATTCCCTCAGCAGATACAATATAACCCAAGAAAGTCAAACTTGAAGTCATAAAAGTACACTTCTTAAGATTGATATACAATTTTTGTTCCCTCAAAGTTTGCAAAATTTTTTTAACATGTGAAAGATGTTCAGAAGGGTGAATACTGTAAATCAGAATATCATCAAAATATACCACCACGATCTTTCCGATAAAAGGTCTCAAAACATGATTCATTGTTCTCATAAAAGTACTTGGAGCATTAGATAAACCAAAAGACATAACAAGCCATTCATACAAACCTTCTTTGGTTTTAAAAGCAGTTTTCCATTCATCCCCAGGTCTTATTCTTATTTGATGATACCCACTTCTTAAATCAATTTTAGAAAAAATTTTGGCACCACTTAACATGTCAAGCAAATCATCTAGCCTAGGCATTGGAAATCTATACTTAATGGTTATCTTATTGATAGCACGACTATCCACACACATACGCCAAGTTCCTTCTTTTTTAGGAGTAAGCAAAGCAGGTACAGCACAAGGACTTAGACTTTCCTTTATTAAACCCTTTTCTAAAAGTTCAGTCACTTGCTTAGAAAGCTCTTTATGTTCATTTTGACTCATCCTGTAATGTGAAAGATTAGGCAATGTTGCTCCAGGAATTAAATCAATGTGATGTTGAATGTCTCTCATAGGAGGTAAGCCAGTTGGTAACTCGTCAAGTGTTAAATCAGAAAATTCATTAAGCAACGGTTGCATTTCCTTAGGAATTTCAAGAGCCAAATCAGATTCTTTTCCAAGCACCAAATAAGCCACTTCAAATTGTTTCAAATCATTTGTGTTCAAAAGTAACTCAGGAGTGGATGAATTTTCAGATTTCTCTTTTTTTGTTGGAGGATCAGAAATGTTTTTTTGAGGAAAGAGAGTGAATTTCTTATTATTTTGAATCAATGTATAAGTGTTCCTCTCACCATTATGAATGGTTTTATTATCATATTGCCAAGGACGCCCCAAAAGTATATGACAAACTTCTAAAGGTACAACATCGCAAACAATTTGATCCTTGTATGCCCCTCCAATTGTCAAATTAATGGTGCATTGCTTTGTTATTGGAACCTCACCCCCTTCCTTAAACCACGATATTTTGTATGATTTGACAAGAGGTTTTGTTTTCAATTTGAGCTTTTCAACCATGTGTTGTGACACAAAATTTCCTGAACTCCCACTATCAATCATTAAAGTGCAAATTTTCCCTTCAACCGTGCAAGTTGTTCTAAAAATATTTCTTCTTAGCCACTTATCACATTTTTCTTTTTGAGCAGTTAAAACTTGTCGAATTACTAGCAAAGGTTCTCCTTCGTCTCCTTCCAAATCAAAATTTTCCATTTCAGCTTCATTGTCAGATTCTGGTTCATTTTCTTCTTCTTCACTTTTATTTTCATTTTCTATCAAATTATTTCGAGGAGGATTATTTTTTCTGCAAGTAGCCGACAAATGACCATAAAGACCGCATTTGAAACAAGGTCCAATCAGTTTAGGTTGTTCAGTAGGTTTAGAACCTATTAGCCCTTTACTCTTATCCAGATTTTGACTTTCATAAGTTTTGACCTTAGTTCCCGACGTCCCAACAGAAGATTGAGTTTGAATTTTCACCCCACCAGTTTGTCTTCGCTTATATGTTTCAATGACTTTGCTACTTCCCCTTTGATGTTGTTTTTCAATTTTTAAAGTCATGCGATAAGCCTCATCTAGTTTAATGACATGATGCAAGTTTAATTGATCTTGAATTGTCCACTTAAGTCCATTAAGGTATCTTGTTACCGTTTTTTCTTCAGATTCATCTAAATCATTCCTAGCTTGCAACTTAAAAAAGTTTTCAGTGTATTCTTCCACAGTTTGAGTTCCTTGACGCAGATTATTAAATTCTTGAAAAATAGTTCTTGAATGATCAGAAGGCAGAAATTTCCCTTTCATTTTTTCTTTCATTCTTTCCCAGTTTTGAATTTTTTCTTTACCTCGCCTTACTCTATTGTTTTGCAAATTTTTCCACCATGTTAAAGCATGTCCCGTTAATTTTAAGCTTGCAAATTTGACTTTTCGATTTTCTGGTATTTCTTTCCATTCAAAAAATTGATCCATTTTCTCAATCCATTCGAGGAATTGTTCAGGTTGTAATTTTCCTTCGAAATTATGAACATCGATTTTAATCCCATGATCCCAGTTTCTTTGACGCCTATTTTGATTTCTATGACCCTCATCCTCGCTTTCAGAAGATACGACATTAGGATTAACATTAGCTTGATTGACATTCAGATTAGCGATTGCTTCAGCCATAATATTGATTTGTTGTTGCAAATTATTTAATTGATGTATGAGTTGTTGCAAATCCCCTTGATTATTAGCCATAGATCGAAAAGCAAAGACTCACAAAAAAAAGAGAACTTAGATAAAAGAACAAAACCCACCCAAGCAAGGAACTTGCTCTGATACCAAAATTGATGCAAACAATATAGAGCAAGGCACAAAGAGAAATCAGACAATAGAAACAACTCTTACTTTTATAAAATTAAGACATAACTTAGAGAACAAAAGGGATTAGAGAAAACAATTAGCTTAAGAAAAGATAACTTCCAACAACCAAAACAAAAGAAGATCAAAAAGGAAAACAATATTTTTAACAAAAAAAAAACTATCCTCAGAACATCCTTCAAGAGGACTCCTCACATGTACCGATTGTAGGAATAAATTTAAAATAAGGTTTAGATATGCAAACCAAGGGTCCACCACAGCTAGGGGGGTATCCACTGTCCCTTCAACTTCTCCAAACAGCCAACAATCTTGCTAAAACAGCCAACAAACAGCCCACGGCTTTACCCAAACAGCCAACAAAAACAGCCCACGGCTTTACCCAAACAGCCAACAAAAACAGCCCACGGCTTCACCAAAAACAGCCAACAATCTCACCAATGGAACTAGAAGAAAGATACAGGTGGAGTGGAACTTGCGTAGAGAAGAAGGAGGTTAGAAGACCGAGAAGAAAGAGGAGAAGCTCGCAAGCTTTCCTAGAGGAGAAGGAGAATGGAAAAAGCTCTCAAGCTTTTCCAAAGAAAACCCTCAGGTTTTATAAGCACTTAGCTCTCAAATATTCACCAACCATTTCTTCACAAAATACCTCATATATATAGGCCAAAGAGGGGGAACATAACAGCCATAGTTCCCAAGTTTCCAAGAGCCAAAATTCATTCCCACTGAAGCCCAAGAGGCAACATTAAAACAATACAGAGAACAAGCCACGGTTCCAGCCAGAATATCACAGACCGAGAAATCAGCACAGGAAGCCAGGCGGAAGCAGCTCCCAGCCAATAAAATAACATGACGTTTCAGAAAAGAAAACAGCACCCGAAGAGGCATGCCAAACCCGAAGCAGCAGCAGCCGTGAGAGGCTTAACCAGAGGAGAAAAAGGGCGGCAGCAACTCAGCTTTTAAGGGGAATGTGAAAGGACAAGTCCACCCACCAAATCTTTTTTTCAACCTTAAATTTTATAGCAAGACATCAGCTCATAATGAGCTACTTCCCCACTAGAAATTAATGAGCTTGGCACAACTAAAGTTTAACTTCATAAGCTCAAACCGAATCAGCCATAGATCTCATGAAACCAGCCACCTTCAAAGGACAAATGGACCCCCCCAAGCCGGCAAATCCTGGTAAACAAAATCCAAACCTCTTCCTACCATGATCATTGGATTTACCACCATCATAGGATAGCATAAAAACAAAAAAAATAGAAAATATAACAAATATTGTTCATAACAAAATTTAAGCAGAAAAATCTAAATGCATCACGAAGTTGACCTAAAATTGCTAGTTTTGGGTCAAAAATCGGGTCAATCTTCGATTTTCGGGTCAAAATCTGGTCAATTTTGGGTTTCCGAGTCAATACGAGTTTTCATGTCAATTTCGGGTCATATTCGGGTCAGTTTCAGGTTACTATGACTGACAAAATAATAATTAACAAGTATTAAAGTTAAGATAACTATAGTTTCTAATTAATTAGGAATTAATCTTAAAATAATGAATACGAAGATTAAATTATTTAATTCAAATAATTGCCAAAAACACTAAACGTCTTAAAGATGGAAAAAATTGAAAGAATTTAATCAACCAAAGTTTCAATTTGTAGCTTTTTTAATAAAAAATAATTTTGAAAAATGACATAAATCAAATTTTAATTATTAATTTAAATCCATTGAGTAAAATTAAATTACTACTTTTATTTGTCTAACTTCTGTTATATATTTTTAATTTCTTTATCAGACTGAAAACACCAACTTATAACCATTCAAATCATAATTTTCAATATTTAAATCATATTATATTATTATTTTTTATTTTTAAATACTTTATCATCAAATAGGTAAGAGTTTCAATTTATTTCAACTTTTTATTTGCAACAATTGGTCTTATTTGACTTTGTCCTTTTTTTAATGCCAAATGGCATGCTACAATAATATTTACCATTTTTAAAAATTATAAATCCCCCCTCGCTCAATAAAATAATTATATGGTTTTATAGGATAAGCATCAAAATTAAAAATCAAAAAAGTTGACGTGGTAATTCACTATGACCATCCAATTTAACAAAAAAAATTTTCATAGGCTAGGTTTGGGACAATTTCATTGTTTTTATATCGCAATTTTAATTTTTATTTAGCCACTTCTTTTTATTTAATTAAAATAAAATTTATGCTTGCTTTAAAAAAATTTATTTGCTCTACAATCTACAAAAAGTTATAGTCGTCCCTAATGAACCCTTAATTTAATTTTAGATTTCGTTTGGGACAACTTTCTTAATTATTTCTAAAGCTATTTTTTAGTTTAAAAATTTATTGAATTATAAATTTTGTACTAAAATTTTATTTTAAAAGACAGTACAAAAATTATCTCAAATGATGCCTTAAACTTTATTATTGATTTTTTTATAATGGGGTACCTACCCCCTGCCACCCCAAATGGAACAATTATTACGTCCTTCGACCGGACGTAGAGGAACGTCCGGTTGGAGGCCAAATCGCGCCAAAAAATGAGAAATACCTAGCAAATACTGAGCAATACCAAACAATAACAAGGAATACCATTACGTGAAGACCCAATACCGAGTTATACCGAGCTATACCGAGCAATACCGAGTTATACAAAAGTTGTACCGAGTTTTTCCTAGAAAAAACTCGGTACAACTCGGTATAGCTTGGTATAACTCGGTATTGATCTTCAAAGAGCGGTATTCCTCGTTATTATCAAATAATACCTAGCAAATACCGAGTTTTTTGGCGGGATTTTACCTCCGACCGGACGTTCCTCTACGTCCTTACACCGGACCTTATAAAAGTTCTCCCAAAGGAGGTGCATGGAGGCGTAACTAATCCCTCGGTAATAGTTATGAATTTCGTCACTAGGAAAGTCCTGATGAATGCTAGTTAGTTGTAAGTTATGAATTGATCCACATGCTCAGCAATAGTCAAGATCCTTGCATGTGTTCTAAAGTTCGTTAGGAGAAAAAAATTTTTTGACATTAAGAATATTATGAATTTTTTCATAAGATCATTAATTGGGATAGACTCCTTTAAGATTTTATGGTGAGCCTACCAGCATCAAATTTCATAAATGCAGGATCTCATAGTTATTTTCTATCCACTTAAAAAACTTTATTATTAATATATGGATTTCTTCATTGGCATCCACTTGTCAATTAGCAACATTAATTTCATTTAATATAGTTGGATTTGTTGGAAGGTTTCTCGGGAAATCGACAGAGTAATTGTGGAAGGAAAAAAAAAACTACAAATGGCAAAAGAAGACATAAATGTTGGCATTTGTTTCGTTGATAGTGACATTTTTTGTGTTTGAGTGATTATTACAGTTCAAATACTTGCATCAGAAATTTGAAATTGGTGACTCCAATTGATTGTAATTTGTTGAAAATTGGCAAAAAGATGTCACAATGGTTTATATTGGCCCATATGTCGCATGCAAAATTAAAGTCTCATATGCACGCGAAACTATTACGCGCGGTTACTGTACTTGTTTTGAGACGAATTAGAACGTGTCATGCCATCATTTTGATGTGTATCACGACTGTGTATTGCTATATAGGGGTGTCAATTTCGGGTCACGGGCCAGGTTTGGGTCGAATCCGAACTGACTCGGGTGCAAACTGTAATCCAACCCGGGTAGATAAACGGGTCGGAAATCCGAACCTGAACCCGACACGGCGGGTTACCGGGTTGACCCGACCCGACATGGGACCAGCGGGGTGCTTGGGCGAACCGGGCGAAGCGGGCTCTAGCGGGCGAAGCGGGTGCGGCGGTGCGCTAGCGAGCGAGCGAGGGTGCGGCGGTGCGCCAGCGGGCAAGCACGGGTGCGCACGAGGGCGAGCTCGTGTGTGGCGCCAGCGCTGGCAGGCATGGCAGCGCGGGCAAGGGGGCAACTTCGCGGGCAGGTCTGAGGCAGCGGGGCAACTTCGCGGGCAGGTCCGGGGCAGCGCTGGATTTTTTAAATTAAACGAGTTTTCGGGTTGACCCGGTAACCCGCTGGGTCAACCCGAACCCGACTCATTTTTCAAACGGGTCGAATCTGCGAACCCGAACCTGACCCATTTTTCAAACGGGTTGGGTCCAACCCGGATTTTTCGGGTCCGATTTTCGTGTCGTGTCAAATATTGACAGCCCTACTGTTGTATACCAGATGATGTGACACCTGATTCGCATCCGATCAGTCTGATGACCGCACGTAATAATTTTTGTATTTGCACATATCAAATGGGTGATCAAACTTGTTTAAATTATGTTTACCAAAGTTGGTAGGACTATTCCTCTAAAGACTTTGTTGGTAAATCCGCTTGACTAATCAATATAAGAACTAAAAGGTCCAAAATTGATTAAATATGTCTAATATGATAATCTAATGACAATGTTAGTTGTGATAAAATTTCTTTAGATAATCAAAAACATTATAACGATCAACCGTTGTGATTGGACTATAGTTAGTTGCCTAGTTGTGGGTGAGTAATGTGGGTTATCTTGGTGGTCAAGTTTAACCATATTTGATTTTGATCTCCATTTGATAAAAATCTTTAAAAGAGATGTTATCAGCCTACAAAAATTTTTAAAAAAATTTAAAAGAAGGATTATTAGCAAATTTGTCCCTCGTTCTATTTCTTTGCACTAGCCGACCCTTTCCACGCCCTTGATAAATTGCGAGCGACATTTCTTTTGTTCATTGATTCACTTTCTTGCTCTCTGATGTTGCACCGTCTGAAGCTCAAAGATTCAAGGTCGAAAGTCCAAAACTCCATCTTCTTCTTTCTTTACCTTCTTCCAATCCAACTATCCAAGTAAGCTTCTTTGTTCCTTTCATTTTTTTTTTTTTCTTCTTTCAGATGAATCCATCTGTTAAGTTGTAATTTTTGGATTTCTATTCTTCTTATTGTTGATTAAGGGGAGTGATGCAACATTTTATTTGATGATTTTGACCTGTGATCCTTTTTGTTCTTCTATTGACCTGTCTTTTTGTTCTTACTACAATTTGAAAGTGGGCTTTGTAATAATTCATTGATTTGCAAACTATAGCAAGTAGTTACCAATGGTTTAGATATTTGGTTAACGGTTGACTTAGCTCATTTGGGCCTAAGAGCTAATTTTCTCCAAAAATCTTGGAGAAAATTTAGGTTAAGATATGTTCTAAATTTTATTTTTTTAAAATGTGTAATATATAAATAATGGGGGATTTGCATGACTAGAATAGATAATAGCATATAACCATATTATATCAAAAAATATATTTAAATGAATCATAATATTTATATAATTGTTTTTGTTAATATAATAATTAAATGATTTTAATCTAATTTTTTTAATTGATGGTTCATCATTCGTTAAAAAAAGTTGTAATGCAACATTATCAAAAAATGCAAAATAGAATGCAAAGTTAGTAATTTTTTTACTTCAATTTATAATACAATATCAAAATTTATTTTAAATTTTGTATTATATATATATATATATATATATATATATATATATATATATATATATAAAAGTGTGCCCCTGAGAATTAGGGCTGATTTCGCCCCTTCTTGCTGCATCTTAATAATAACAATAATGCTTGTTGCAACAAATAATGATGAGATGTTGCTAAGGACGATGTTAAAGCCAACTACAAAATAATATGTCATAGGTATTGTTGGGTCCATGAATATTTGCGGCGGTAGAGAAAATAAAGTTTAGCGTCTTAGCATTGTACAAAGATTCAAAATACAAGCAAAAAGAGAGAAGGAAAACACCTGAACTTTTTTATTTAGAAAGCTAGAAGAGGGAAAAACTACGGAGCCTTGCTCATGTGAAAAGATTCCACTAAACTTGAGTGAATTACAATGGTTGACCCATCCCTCGATTTAGAGGTGGTCATATTACATTAATTTGGAAAGCTAATCAAAGGTCTAAAAAGGGTCAGCCGGAAGTTCGGCGGCAGTCGTTGGCCGGGCAAATGTCCGGTGGTGGACGACGGCCGAGTGGTGGTCCGACGAAGGTCGGGGTGAAGTTCAGCAGCAGACGGTGGCCGAGCAAAGGTCCGGCGGTGGACGGTGGTCTAACAAAGGTCCAGTGGCGGTCAGCGGCAGAGCGGTGGTCCGACAAAGGTCGGGCTAAAGTTCGACGGCAGTCGTCGGCTGGGCGAAGGTCCGGCGGCGGACGGCAGTCGGACGAAGGTCCGGCGGGGGTCGGCAGTCGAGCAGTGGTCTGATGAAGGTCAGGCTGAAGTTCGGCGGCGGTCATTGGCCGGGCAAAGGTCCGGCGGCGGACGGCGGTCGAGCGGTGGTCCGACGAAGGTCGGGGTGAAGTTTGGCGGCGGATGGTGGCCTGGCAAAGGTCCGGCAGGCACTGTGGTTGGGCGAAGGTCCGGCGGTGGTCGGTGGCCGAGCGGTGGTTTGACGAAAGTCGGGCTGAACTCCGGCCGCGGTCGTCGATTGGGCGAAGGTCCGGCGGTGAACGGCGGCCGAGATGTGTTCAGATGGTGGTCGATGGCCGGGCGGTGGTGCTAGAGCTCTTGAAACTTCAGAGCTCGCTCCAATCTTTAGCCCCAACCCCCCTTCATGTAGAGAGTGGGAGTCAATTTATAGATTTTCATGAGTGGTACACCCCGTATGTCACGACCCGACCCGACGGGGACGGTTCCCGCCCGAGCCGGACCGCGACCAAACCTTTTATCCAGGATCTGTCTTTGGAATTTGGTTACTGAACTGAATCTTTCAAATTAATCAACTCAACAGACACACAAACACAGAACAACAGAGCTACTATAAGTCACCAAATGCAGCGGAACAAAACATCTATATTTTCATTTTCCTCAAAACAATCATCTACAGATACAGTACATGGCTTTTGAACAGAAAGAAAGACAGAACAGAAAAGCCATGACAATACAAAAATCATAAGGTACAAACAATACCTATACGGATCAGAACTCATAAATCTACTCCTGGACTTCCTTCCCTTTCCCAGAACCTGAAAACCACCAGAAAACAAGAGTGAGCTCAACAGCTCAGCAAAGCAACAATCCTCCAATCAAAACTCTCAGAATCCAAAACCAAACTCATCCGACAGAAATCCGAACAGAAATCGGAACAGATATCAAATCGGACATATCAGAACGAAACAGAACAAATCAGAATAGATACGGACAGATCACATCAGAATCAGATAACATCAGAATCAGAACGGATTAAATCAACAGAGTCAGAATCGTACAGAAATCAGAACTCAGAATTGATCGTAGCAGAATCACAATTTCTTACAGAACAGATACAGAAATCCGAATCATATCAAATCAGATAATAGATAATATTTCATTCATAGCTAAATGCCCTGACACTGACGGAATCTCTACGGATTCCGGCCCCTTATGCCTCCCTTCCCAGACACTGACTGAATCTCATAGGATCCAGGCCCCTTATGCCTCCCTTTGTGCTCACGGCACCAGAACAAATGTGCTTATAGCACCAGAACAGAATTTATCGGATCCGGAACAGAACTGATTTCAGAATTTCAGATTGAGCTCATTTCAAATTTCCCAGACACTAACTGAATCTCATAGGATTTAGACCCCTTATAGCTCCCTTTTTATAGCTTATACACATAGCATTTCAATTCAGAAGAAATCCGGGAAAATCCGAAATCAGACAAAAAATCGGGCAGCACAACGGCAGTAGACCGAATTTACACAAAATTTAATGCAAGGAAAATTTACCAAATTCGCACAGAATATAGATAATCACATTCCAGAACCTTTATTCTACTGCACAGAGAATTTACAATTTCACAGAAAAATGTAGTCTACGAAAAACTCCGCCGAATCAAAAATACCCGGACAAAAATCTTCGAAAAATAACCAAAATGTGCACACTCGGCACGTCAATAATATACAGAAAGTTACGCAGTAAAAACTGAACCAATCAAAAGATACGGACGAAAAACAGTAACGGAAATGAAATCCGGACAGAAAATACCGCCAAACTCGACGGTTCTGAAAATTGAGAAAGGCGGAATGTGCCTTACCTTGCGTACAGCAAATTCCTGAACAGTCTCTTCGGACGAAAACGGCTCCGCGTCGTCCGAAAATCAACTTTTCTCCAAAATTCCATGACTTTCTCTCTCCTCAGATATTTTTATTTTTAATTTTGATTTTTCTCTCTCTTCAAAACGACTGAAATCAGCTTTATAATACACAGATCGGCCCGGCCGATCGCCAGATCTTCCCAGGACAATCAGACCGTTTTGGATCGTCCTGGACGGTTCCCAGAACTATTCTCTGGCCGATATTTTCTACAGTGCCGATCGGCCTGGACGATGTCCAAATCGGCCTGGACGATATGTACAGAAAATCACCTGGAGCAAAACTGGGCACATTCTGGAGCAAAATTACAACTGATCATCCCAGGACAATCCAGATCGTCCTGAACGATCCTGGAGCAGATTTTTGATATTACAATCTCCCCAACTTCAGAAAAATATCGTCCTCGACATTATCCAATCCAAACTCAGTCAAAACAAGTACGGGTACGACCGTCTCATGTCAGACTCCTTTTCCCAAGTTGCTTCTCGTGCAGTCCGGTGCTTCCACTGGACTTTAACCATCGGAATCTCTTTATTTCTTAACTTTCGGACGTCGTACGCTAAAATAAACTCTGGCTCTTCCTTATACGCCAGATTTTCCTGAATCTCAACCTCGTCAGCTGATATCTTCTTCTCAGAGTCTGAAACCCACTTCCTCAGAGTGGAGACGTGAAACACATTGTGCACGTCAGGCATCGAATCAGAAAGCAACAGTCGGTAAGCAGATTTTCCAATTCTCTTCAAAATCTCAAACGGTCCAACATACCTTGGACTAAGCTTACTCACCTGACCAAATCTGCTTACACCCTTCATTGGACTGACATTGACATACACAAAGTCACCAACTTGAAACTCAACGAACCTGTGCTTCTGATTATAATACTTCTGCTGTCGATCCTGAGCCGCTTTCAATCTTTCTTTTATCAAACTGATCTTCTTAATAGTTTCATCAGCAAAAGTGGCACCCAAAGCCTGTCTATCTCCGATCTCAGTCAAAGTCAAGGGAGTACGGCACTTCCTGCCATACAGAGCCTCGTACGGTGCCATACCAATACTGGACTGAAAACTGTTGTTATAAGCAAACTCAATTAGCGGCATATGATCTTCCCAGCTTCCGCCAAAGTCCAGAACACAAAGCCTCAACAGATCTTCCAAGACCTGAATGGTCCTCTCAGACTGCCCATCGGTCTGAGGATGAAAGGCTGTACTGAAATGCAGTTTCGTACCCAAGCCTTGCTGAATGCCTTTCCAAAGTCTGGAAGTAAACCGTCCATCTCGATCAGAAACTATCACTCGAGGCACACCGTACAATCTGACTATTTCCTTCACATAAATCTGTGCCAAACGATCCACCGGATCAGTCTGTCTGATCGAAAGAAAATGGGCTGACTTCGTCAATCGATCTACGACTACCCAAATTGCATCATGTCCTTGTCTAGATCGAGGAAAACCCATCGCAAAGTCCATCGTCACCTCCTCCCACTTCCACTCAGGGATAGGCAACGACTGCAACAGTCCACCTGGTCGCTGATGCTCTGCCTTCACCAACTGACAGGCTTCGCATCTCGACACAAACTCTGCCACATCCTTCTTCATCCCAGGCCACCAGAACAAAAGCTTCATATCAGCATACATCTTACCACTGCCTGGATGAACAGTGTAGCCAGAATGATGAGATTCATACAGAATCTCCCGCCTCAAATCTCCGAACACAGGTACCCATAACCTGTTCTTACAAAAAATAGCACCAGAATCAGAAATTCGAAGTTCAGGAGTCTTGCCTGATCCAATCTGAGCAATCAACTTCGAATAATCAGAATCTGACTTCTGGGCTTCTTGAATCCTTGTCTCCAAAGTCGACTGAATACTTATCTGAGCCAAATCCAAATCACTGGAGGGAATCACCTTCAACTGCAAACGCTCCATGTCTCTAATCAGGAAAGCATCACAAGTAAGCTGCAAACCTGATAATCCTGAAGACTTTCTGCTCAGAGCGTCCGCTACCACATTCGCCTTTCCAGGCTGATACTGAATAGTCAGATCATAATCTTTGATCAGCTCAAGCCATCTTCTCTGTCTCAGATTCAAATCCTTCTGAGTGAAAATATACTTTAGGCTCTTATGATCAGTAAAAATTTCACATCTGACGCCATACAGATAATGACGCCAAATCTTCAAAGCAAAGACAACTGCAGCTAACTCCAGATCATGCGTCGGGTAATTCTTCTCATGTGGTTTCAACTGTCTCGAAGCATAAGCAATTACCCTTCCATTTTGCATCAGAACACATCCCAGTCCTTTCAGTGAAGCATCACTGAACACCTGAAAACCTTCCGTACCTGACGGAAGTGCCAACACTGGAGCTGAAGTCAGACAATCCTTCAATCTCTGAAAACTAGCTTCACACTCCGGTGTCCAAACAAAAGCTACTGACTTCTGAGTCAGTCTCGTCAGAGGAGTTGAAATCTGTGAGAATCCTTTCACAAATTTCCTGTAATATCCGGCCATGCCCAAGAAACTACGTACCTCAAATATCGTAGTCGGCCTTGGCCAATCAGCAACCGCCTGAATCTTCTGGGGATCCACAGAAATACCTTCTCCTCTTACCACATGCCCCAGAAAAGAAATACTCTTAAGCCAGAATTCACACTTGGAGAACTTGACATACAGCTGATGCTGCCTCAGAGTCTCCAACACAATCCTCAAATGTCTGGCATGATCATCCTCAGAAGCAGAATATACCAGAATATCGTCGATAAAGACGATCACAAACTGATCCAAAAACTCCCTGAATACTCGGTTCATCAGATCCATGAAAATAGCGGGCGCATTGGTTACCCCAAAAGGCATAACCAAAAACTCGTAGTGCCCGTACCGAGTACTGAAAGCAGTCATCACCACATCCGCTTCCTTCACCTTCACCTGATAATATCCGGATCTCAAATCAATCTTCGAAAATACCGAAGATCCGGAAAGCTGGTCAAACAAGTCGTCAATCCGAGGCAAAGGATACTTGTTCTTGATCGTGATCTTGTTCAAATCTCTGTAATCCACACACATACGGAGTGTCCCGTCCTTCTTCTTCACAAACAAAACAGGTGCTCCCCAAGGCGAAACACTAGGACGGACAAAACCTCTGTCAACCAACTCCTGAAGTTGAACTTTCAACTCAGAAAGTTCTTTTGGTGCCATCCTGTACGGAGCTTTTGATATAGGAGCTGTACCCGGAAAAATATCGATAGAGAACTCCACCTCTCTATCCGGAGGTAAACCAACCAACTCCTCAGGAAAAACATCAGCAAACTCCCGTACCACAGGGATCTCAGAAACAGAACCAACCTCCAGGTTCAGATCCCGCACCGAAGCTAAAAACACTGGGCATCCTTTCTTCCACATTCTGCTCACCTCCAACACAGAAATCAGACTGGAGAGAACACCTCGTAATCCCTGGAATACAACTCTCTCTCCAGCCACAAGCAAACTCACTTGCTTCTTCAGACAGTCAATCTGAGCCTCATACCGACTCAGCCAATTCATGCCCAAAATCACGTCATATGAAGAAATCGGCAACAAAATCAAACTAGATTTCCACTTCTTGCCAGTAATGTCAATCTCACACAAACAAAACTTCCGAGCAATCAAAGGATTTCCAGCCGGTAAAATCACAGACAAAAAAATCGGTAAAACCATCGAATCTGAATGTAAAGTCTCAAAACATCGCTCGGACAGAAAAGAGTGACTAGCTCCAGAGTCAAACAAAACACGACAGGGCTGATCAGAAATATAAACCGTACCTGTCACAACATCCGGAGCATCACGAGCCTCCTGCTGACTCAGGCTGTAAACTCGTGGCTGAACTGGAGCAGGAGCTGAAGCAACAGAACTATTCTGCTCAGAGGGAGTCGTAGGTGGTCTCCGTGGTCCAGAACTAGTACCACCACCTCTATCAAAAAATCCCTCAGGACGAGGAGGAAAAGTCCTCGGTCTTCCTGCTGAACTGACAGGTCTGACAAAGCCCTCAGATCGGAACTCAGAATGCCTGTCAGATCCAGTCTGTGGACATTCTGCAATCCTATGTCCCGGCTGACCACATCTGAAACACAGACCAGCCATCCTGTAGCACTGGCCATGGTGTCGCCGTCCACAACTCTGGTACACAGGTGCCGCACTGACAGATCCAGAACTCGTCGTACTGGTAGCAGTACCAGACGATCCTCCGCTCCTCTTAGAGTCAACGGATCCAGAACCAGCTATAAATCTCCTCTTCCCAGAGGAACCACTGCCAGAAGTCTCACCTCCAAATCTCTTCCTACTCGCAGTCCACCGCTGCTGAGTAGCCATCAGGTCATTCTCAATCAGACGAGCTCGCTCCACAAGCTCAGAGAAATCAGTAATCCTGAATGGTATCAGAGGCTGCCTCAAAGTGTCTCGTAATCCCCTCAGAAATCTGTAGCACCTCTCAGCAGAAGTGCTAACCAGCTGCTAAGCATACCGGGCTAAGGCAGTAAACTCAGCCTCGTACTGCATCACCGTCTTGCTCCCCTGAACCAGTCTCAGAAAACTCTCCTGCATCTGCTGTCGTGCAGAAGGGGGAACAAACCAATCTCGAAATACTTCAGTGAACTCTTCCCATGTAATCAAAGAGTTCAGCCTACCCTGAAATCTGGCTGCCTGCTGGCCTTCCCACCAGTGCTCAGCCTCTCCATCCAACAGAAAAATAGCTAACGGAACCTTCCTGTCTGACGGACACTGCATCCCATCAAAAGTCTTTTCCAATCTCCGCAGCCACTCCTCAGCTACTCTGGGCTCAACAGCGCCCTCAAATCTCGGAGGTTTCAACCTCAAAAATAACTGCAGATGTCTATCAATGTCCTCAGATCTGACAGTAAAAGCTCTGCTCTGAGTCTCGCTCATCATCTGAGCAACAAGCGTAGCAAACTGGGACAGTGTATCAGCACCGGCCACTGGGGCTGTACTCCCCACTGGTGCTGCCTGACTAGCACTCTGCCCATCTGTCATGTCTGGGTCAGGCTGATCCATCTAGAAAATCCAAAATCCGGAAAACTATCACAAAAACAGCACTATGAAAAGCCAAACGACCCAAAGCTACTCCCAGACAGACTCACTGATCACTTCCTATAGCTCTGTCTGACAATCCAACCAGTTTCCAAAACCAGTGCTCTGATACCACTAAAGTTTGTCACGACCCGACCCGACGGGGACGGATCCCGCCCGAGCCGGACCGCGACCAAACCTTTTATCCAGGATCTGTCTTTGGAATTTGGTTACTGAACTGAATCTTTCAAATTAATCAACTCAACAGACACACAAACACAGAACAACAGAGCTACTATAAGTCACCAAATGCAGCGGAACAAAACATCTATATTTTCATTTTCCTCAAAACAATCATCTACAGATACAGTACATGGCTTTTGAACAGAAAGAAAGACAGAACAGAAAAGCCATGACTGTACAAAAATCAAAAGGTACAAACAATACCTATACGGATCAGAACTCAGAAATCTACTCCTGGACTTCCTTCCCTTTCCCAGAACCTGAAAACCACCAGAAAACAAGAGTGAGCTCAACAGCTCAGCAAAGCAACAATCCTCCAATCAAAACCCTCAGAATCCAAAACCAAACTCATCCGACAGAAATCCGAACAGAAATCGGAACAGATATCAAATCGGACATATCAGAACGAAACAGAACAAATCAGAATAGATACAGACAGATCACATCAGAATCAGATAACATCACAATCAGAACGGATTAAATCAACAGAGTCAGAATCGTACAGAAATCAGAACTCAGAATTGATCGTAGCAGAATCACAATTTCTTACAGAACAGATACAGAAAACAGAACAGATACAGAAATCCGAATCATATCAAATCAGATAACAGATAATATTTCATTCATAGCTAAATGCCCTGACACTGACGGAATCTCTACGGATTCCGGCCCCTTATGCCTCCCTTCCCAGACACTGACTGAATCTCATAGGATCCATGCCCCTTATGCCTCCCTTTGTGCTCACGGCACCAGAATAAATGTGCTTATAGCACCAGAACAGAATTCATCGGATCCGGAACAGAAATGATTTTAGAATTTCAGATTGAGCTCATTTCAGATTTCCCGGACACTAACTGAATCTCATAGGATTCAGACCCCTTATAGCTCCCTTTTTATAGCTTATACACATAGCATTTCAATTCAGAAGAAATCCGGGCAAATCTGAAATCAGACAAAAAATCGGGCAGCACAACGGCAGTAGACAGAATTTACACAAAATTTCCTGCAATGAAAATTTACCAAATTCGCACAGAATATAGATAATCACATTCCAGAACCTTTATTCTACTGCACAGAGAATTTACAATTTCACAGAAAAATGTAGTCTACGAAAAACTCCGCCGAATCAAAAATACCCGGACAAAAATCTTCGAAAAATAACCAAAATGTGCACACTCGGCACGTCAACAATATACAGAAAGTTACGCGGTAAAAACTGAACCAATCAAAAGATACGGACGAAAAACAGTAACGGAATTGAAATCCGGACAGAAAATACCGCCAAACTCGACAGTTCTGAAAATTGAGAAAGGCGGAATGTGCCTTACCTTGCGTACAGCAAATTCCTGAACAGTCTCTTCGGACGAAAACGGCTCCGCGTCGTCCGAAAATCAACTTTTCTCCAAAATTCCACGACTTTCTCTCTCCACATATATTTTTATTTTTAATTTTGATTTTTCTCTCTCTTCAAAACGACTGAAATCAGCTTTATAATACACAGATCGGCCCGGCCGATCGCCAGATCGTCCCAGGACGATCAGACCGTTTTGGATCGTCCTGGACGGTTCCCAGAACTATTCTCAGGCCGATATTTTCTACAGTGCCGATCGGCCTGGACGATATGTACAGAAAATCACCTGGAGCAAAATTAGGCACATTCTGGAGCAAAATTACAACTGATCGTCCCAGGACGATCCAGATCGTCCTGGACGATCCTGGAGCAGATTTTTGATATTACACCGCAAATCTATAGAAGATCTGGGGCAGGTTCGGAGTGCTCCATCGGATGGCTCGTATTAATTTCTCAGATCGTAGAGAGTTTTTCAACTGTTTATGTGCCTTAACGATGTTGGAATTCAGAGATATTGGGCTCGTTGGATTCGTCTCGCCGAGACGCTTTATTTGACTATAAGCGTGCCATATTTGAATATCATTTCATCATCCAAATAATGCTTTGACCATTCCAAATATGGTTCGGGTCCCCGATTCAGACCCATTGGGGCTTGGGTTGGACCAATTTTGGTGTTGTTTGGTTCACCTCTTTGAGATGTTTAATTTGACTATAAGTTTGCTGAAATTGGAATTCAAAATGATCCCAAATTTAATTTTGAAAGTTTTCAACTCAAATATGCCTCGAGATTCGTGCTTGATGAAATCAAATTTTGAGGACGTATCAGGTATATATATATATATATATATATATATATATATATATATATATATTTGCTATAAACAAAACCGGACTAAAGGAATGAAAAAAGTTAATTTCTGCTGCTATACTTTTCTTGCTTTGTTTTCTCCTAGTAATCTTGGAGTACATGTTGCTTCAGTTTCACATGGTATTAGAGCAGTCAGGTTACGATTCCAGTGTTGCTGCTTTGCTAGTACCTTCCTTTTATATTCCAGTTTTTTCTTCAAAGTGTCGATTCTTCTACTAAAAATCCTCTACCTTCTTCTCAATCTCCCATCTAAATGAGCAAGATCAAAATACCCCCCTCGACTGAAGTTTCTTATGATCAATGTCAAATTGGCCGTCCATATTCAACTCAATGTTTATAATTATCCTCGTTGGAAGTCTCAAGTGCTTAAGTTGTTCACAATAAATGGTTTCGATGGCTACCGAGATGGTTTTGCAGCTAAACCATCAAAGCAAATTACCAATGAGGCTGGTGAAATCATCCCTAACCCACATTATCAAACTTGGATACTTGTGGATCAAAACCTTACAGCGGCAACATATTCTATAATTTCTCCAAATCTTTTGTCCTGCATTTTGAATTTGGAGTCATATGTAGAAATTTGGAAAACAATAGAAAGGAGACTTCAATCTACGAATCGATGTTGATAACTTCAATTGAAGAAGGAATTCCTCATATATCCATGAAGGATAAAACAATGTTCCATTATCTTTCTAAAATCAAGAGTAAATGCGATGTAATCACAATTTCGGCTCTTCGTTAGACATTGAAAATGTGATCCTCTACACACTAAATGTGTTGCCTTCTCATTATCAATCCTTCACGACTACCATTCGCATCAACCTTTTGCCGATTAGTTTAGATGATTTCTTTGCATTGCTATGTAGTGAGGAACTAAATCTTTGCGGCTAAATCTTCCCATGAAGGGTCCACTTGCACATCTTCTAATCCACAACTTGCTCTTGCTACTTCTCATGGGAGAGATCATTTGCATTTCTACTCCAATGGATGAGGACCCTCTTGATTTCCTACGCTACCTACAAGTTATACTTTGACTTCTAGCTTGCACAGTGATCGAGCACATCTACCCTACACAAATGGTTTTTTACCTACTCAAACGACTCCTTTGTTACATCAAATGAACACAATCATTGGGCATGCTAATTCAGCCTACTTCGCTTCAACTTTTTGCATTTTCATTCTAATTGGGCAGGAGACCTTGCAGGTCGTAAATTTACAACTGGATATTGTGCATTTCTAGGGCATAATCAGATTTCATAGCAAGTTAAGAAGCAAAAGATTGTGGCTCGTTCTTCCACAGAGGCTGAATATCGCTCTCTAGGTTGCTGCTGATCTACTATGACTACAACGACTCATGCTTGAATTTGGCATATCCCTTTCCGATTCTACATAATTGTTTTGTGATAACATCTCAGCAATTGCCCTTACAAATAATCCAATCTTTCGTGCCCGTACAAAACATATTGAGATCGACTTTCACTTTATTAATGATTGTGTTAACTCAGTCGATTAGATCGTTGATGTATTTACCAAACCTTTATCCATCAAAATCTTTCAACAGCTTTGACACAAGCTAAGAGTGTTATATTGTTAGGAGATGATAAGCTAACATGCTAAGCGATTGCATTTGCTCTGCTACGACTGTCCACTCCCTATGATCTAAGCAGTTGCATTTGCTCTGCTACTACTGCTTACTACTTCTGATTTACAGCAGCACCGTTGAGCTTTAACTGATTTAAAATCCTTCCATTTATTGTATTTCCTAGTCTCTTTATACATAAGGGCACTTTCTCTGCCGACCTTTGTAGGACTTCCGCCCAGCCACGGGCCATCGTCAGACTTTAGCCGGCCCATCGTTGAACCTCAGCCCGGCTGCCGACTGCCGCTGGACCTCTGCCCGACCAACGACCGCCGCCAGACTTTAGCCCTACCTTCGTCGGACCATTGCCCAGCCGCCGGACTTCCACGACGATCGCCGCTGGACTTCATTTGAGACATCTTTCTTACTGCTTCTTAAAGCAGTTTTTTAGTACAAAAAATTAATTTTTTATTAAAAAACTATTTTAAGAAGCAGTAAGAAAGCTGTCCTAAATGAAGCATAGATTTGAATCTAATCAAATGTGTTGAGCCATCAACTTTTTTGGCTTGATTCTTTCTTCAAATTGGTTCTGAATTATACTTGAAATTGGCTCGAAATATAATTAGAATACAGACATTTTTATTTAATATATACATAAATATGCATATATATGTATAAATATCATAAATATATTTTTATGCACATTGAATATTTTTTTAAAGAAAAAAAATATTGTTTTCTAGCTCAATTAAAATTCGAGCTTGTTTTTAATCGCATTAATTTGAGCTAATTTGATTTAAAATTGTATTGAATTAAGCCAATGAACAAGCTGCATTATATATGTCCTAAACTTTTAAATGCCAAATCGAGTAGTGCTTAAAAAAAAAGAATAAAATAATAATTATAATTATGATAGTTGTTGCGTCCTGGAGTATTCGCGGCGGTAGAGAAATATAGTTTAATGTCTTAGCATTGTACAAGGATCTAGCACACAATCAGATAAGTGAGAGGGTGTAGCATTCATAAGAGACACCAAAGTTTTTACGTGGAAAACCCCTAAAAAGGGGGAAAAACCACGGGGCCTAGCCCAGTTTGAATGAATCCACTAGTATTTGTAGTTGTTACAAATGAGGCTCTTCCTTGGGAGAAGGCCTTGGATTGATGTAACAAATGTACATCATGCAGATTGCATTACATAGTAGAAATTACATATACATGTTTGTCTGGTCGGAAGGACCGTAGTCGGCAGGAGACCGGGGTCAGAAAGACCGTCGTTTGTTAATGGAGGTCGGAAGGAACATAGTAGGCGACGAAGGCCTGAAGGACTGTAGTCGGTAGGAGACTGGGGTCTGAAAGACCGTTGTAGTAGGGCGGTATTTTGGTAGAACTCTGGACGTCAGGTAGTGGCCCAGCAAAAGTCCAGGCCTCAGGTGGTGTTCCGACAAAACAACGGCGTAAGGTGGCAGTCTAGCAGAGGAGAGAGCCTTTGGCGAAGATGAGGGCCTCTGGCGAAGGTGAGGGCCTCAGGTGAAGGTGAAGGCCTCAGATGTTGGTGAGGGCCTTTGACGAATATGAGAGCTTTTGGAGAAGGTGAGGGCCTCACATGAAGACGTCAGGCCTGAAAGCCGGGCCTTGAGCAGAACGTTGGGCATGAATGTCAGGCCTTTAGTAGCACGTCGAGCCTTGAGATGGTGGTGTGGCGAAACTCCGACGGTGGTCCGGCGAGGCTCCGGCGGTGGTCCGGCGAGGCTCCTGCGGTGGTCTGGCAAGGCTCCTGCGGGGTTCCGGCGAGGCTCCTGCGGTGGTCCGGCGAGGTTCCGGCGGTGGTCGAGGAGGAGCTTCTTCCTTCTCTTCCTCCTTCTCTTCTTGCTTCGGCCTCCCTCTTGTGAAGAATGAGGGCTCTATTTATAGATTTTCTGGAGTGGCATGGCTCGTAAATAGGCGTGAGATCAGGGGCGAATAGGGAGTGGTTGAATGGACGGTCGATATTGAATCCTATGATCAAGCACCGTTCTTTGGTCATTGTAGGGCCTAGTGATGTCGGAATTCAGTGATCTTGGGCTCGTTGGATTCATCTCGTCGAGCCGTTCGATTCAAGTATAAGCTCATCAAAATCGGAGACCGTTTGGTAACTCAAATTGCGGTTTGAACCTTCCAACAGCGCTTTGAGCCCTTGATTCGGACTCATTTGGGCTCGGATTGGGTTGATCTTGGTGTCGTTGGATTCGTATTTCCGAGACGCTCAGTTTGACTGTAAGTTTGCTGAAATCGGAGTTCAAGCGCTCCCAAAATTAATTTTTGAAGTTTCCAACTAACTTTTGCCTTGAGATTCGTGCCCGATCAAACTAATTTTTTGACGACGTATCAATAGTAAAATAATAATAATACTAAAATCACTTATAGCTAATCATATCCCATGTTAGGGGTATAACCCGAACTCGATTTGAAAAATTTGGATTTTGGTTAACTCATTTAATAAACGGGTCAAGTCAGGGTTGAGTTTTTTGACCTGCTTATTAACATATTAGATTCATGTTGATCCTTGAACCCATTTTGATTTAAAAATAATCAATTTAATATATATTTTTATTTGTTGATATAATCTAATTCATATTAGAGTTTTTGAACCGTTTATTAAACAAGTCCGATTCAATTGGATTGAATTCCAATTTGTTCAATTTCGGATCAGACACGAACCGAACCCATTAACACCCTCTATCTTAAATATAATGCCCACAAATAAACTGCCTCATCCTTAAATATATTCTCCTTAAATAAAGCAACAAATTTATAGCCAAAGAAATAATTTATTCTTCATAAAATCATGAAAAAATAATTTCCTTCAAGAAGAACCTATTTGTCTTCCCTTATAACTCACCAAAGAATAAAACAATTATCTTCCTTTCCTATTGAATTATTTTTTCTAATAAAATACAAATAATAAAAGTATTAAACAAAGTATATAATTCCAAAAAAACAAAAAATAAAAGGCCGATTATTGAACAAATTATACAGTCAAAGTGCAGCATCCACATTCTATTTTCATAATTGGTCGTTTAATCTTGAATCGTCAAGCATATTTCTCTACATCATGATTGGTCCAAAAGGAACTCTCGCTGTTTGAACCCAACAGCCAAAATTCTACCTTGTTCAATCGTGACGTTCACGGGTTAACACGTTAACCTTACGCAGCAGCAGGCTTACGGTCGTCCGATCAAATTCGAGCACGGCTTAATATGTCCAAGATGTCATTGGATGCCATCGGACGGCTCTGCTTCAATCCCCGTGCCAATAAGAAATAATTGAATGGCATTTTCGATATATTTCGCATAGTTTTGGGTTACTTTTGAAACAGTTGTCCTTTAAATGGGGAGCTCACTGAAGCTCGACAATCAACTCAAGACCCAGAGTGGTTTTTCTCTTCTCAAAGCACTAGCGGGCAGCGGCGGCACCGCCGGTCTGTAATTTACCTAGGGTTTCGATTCTTCTGCATTTCTCTCAATTGGTCTTTTGATCCTTTGCGAGAAATAATCATTCATGAGGGTTTACCCGGTGAATGCGATGGCCGGCGGGTGCAAGAAGCTCCGGCGACTTCCTCATGTGTTCAGCAAGATGATTGAGCTCCCATTTGGGGCCGACGCAGACGTCTACATTGAGGAGGACACCACCATGTTCCGGTTCTTTGCGGCGGCTGACGGCTTGAGCGGCGGGGTTCGGGCTCACGCGGTGGTTGTTCATCCCGGAGTGATGAAGGTTGTGGTAGTTGACGGAGCCGGCGCCGGCGCCGGCGAAGGAGACTTTGGGGAGGATGAGCTTGAGTTCGATCGTTGGAGGTTTCGGTTGCCACCGTCGACTTTGCCTAGGCTTGCGACGGCTGAGTATGTAGATGGAGAGTTGATCGTGACGGTTCCGAAGGGTGATGGGCCGGAGGAGCATGAGCAGTATTTTGAAGAAGGGAATGGGGGTTTCAATGGATCCGCAGCGGGTCAGCTTGTTGTAGTACAGTAATTTTCTTTCATTTTCCGTTATTTTCGTCGCGTTTGTGTTGAAAGGTCCATTTCCCCGTGCTCTATAATTATAATAATAAGGGCCCCGAATAAAAAAAAGGGTAGATTTTTTTTTTCTTTATCAAATATTTTATTCAGTTCCTATCTCCGGGGGAAATGCTGCGATTAGGAAAAACTGAAAGGTGTGTTCTGGCTTCTATTTCCTCTGGAATGAACTGAACTCATCAACTGTCAAATGAGATATCATCGCTTCACTTGGTAGCTAAAGCTCCTGAGAGAGTTTTGTTACTATTAGGCTCTGTTTGGTTTGAAGAAACTAAAATGGAGGACATGAAAAGGTAAAAAGGAGCTCGAAGTGATATGAGTAAATTGAAAATAGTTTTCAGTCAAAACTTTTGTTGAGCAGAAAGTGTTCACCCATTTTTTTGTTTAAGAAGAATAAGTGGAAAAGCAATTTCTATGTTTGGTGATATAATTAATAAATTGAAGAGTGAACACAATTTAATGCTATTTAAATTTTAAATTTGGTGGATCCAAATGTGTTTGTGAGTAACACTTGACTTTACTAGTAGACGTGTTCTAGGAGTACACCTAAGAATCTATGTAAGAACGGAGAAAAAGAGCGGGAAAATTTTGTAGTAATCAACAAGCTTAAGTATTTATACGATAAGTGTCAAAAGATTTAAAATGCCCCTCGTTGTACACTATGGCGCACGCCATTGATATGTTTGGGTGACTCCCCTTTGGGTACCCTATTGAGTTGAGTCTTAGCAGTCCTTAGACTAGTTTTCTTATGGGTTCATGAGGTATGTGTCCACTCGCTATAACTCGCTGAGTACTCGTTGAATACTTGAAAAGGCATATGCAATTATATAAAAGTTTATTCAATTTTACATTGGGTAGAGAATCATAAAAACAAACATGAATATACTCTAAATTATTGGGAAATATCAATTTAACATTAATTACAACCAAATCATATCGTCAAATGTAATTACAAGTTAAATAATATTTTCTATAAAAATTGGGAGAAATTATACCGATCTCCTTTTCTCTCTCACTCTGTCCTTATCTCTCTTCTCTTCACACATGTTCTTGTATAAAACTGAGAAAGCGATGCACATTAATCACCTTAAGGGACACAACCCTTCAAGTTAAACATGAAAAAAGAGGAAAAAAAAAAAAACTACCCAACTTGTCTAGCAGTGTTAGGTTTAGAGCATCGCAACGCTCTACTCTTTGTCTCTAGCCTGATTAACAGCGCTGGGTTCTGGAGCTACTCGACGCTCTGCTCTTCGTCTCCAAATGTAGCATGTGTACAACATCGCATCGTTGTATGATTGTATTGAAGAACTTTTTTCCATGGGCAAAGTCCCCAAACCCAGGTAGGGGGACTATACCTGCAACCCCCCAACGAGCTTGACTTATTTGCCACTGGAGCTACTTTTTTTCATCTATAAAAATTTCACATTCTGTCTCTAAGAGTAAAGTATTCATTACAATCTTCCATATTTTAATTTTATAGATCTATTGCATGTATACAAGACATCCTAATGAGGAAATAATAAATTGCAGAATTGAATACCTTCATAACAATAATTTGAATCATAAAAAAACTTTCCTAAAATTACGTCCCCTCATTATATAGCGTGATCCAATGAGAGTATCCACGGATTGGCGTGATCCATGAGAGTATCCCACGGATTGATCTTTGTGTCCGTCGGATCCTTTGCACTAGGAACGGTTGGATTTCGATAGCTGGATTTCAACACTCCCCCTCAAGCTGGGAAATATGGATCCGTCATTCCCAGCTTGTCAATCATACGGAGAAAGACAGAACTGTCCAATCCTTTAGTAAGGAAATCTGCAAGTTGATCCTTTGATGATACATAATCAACACTTACTAGACCACTATCTAGTTTTTCTTTAATAAAATGTCTGTCCACTTCTATGTGCTTGGTCCTGTCATGCTGGACTGGATTGTGGGCTATGCTGATTGCTGATTTGTTGTCACAATGTAGCTTCATGGGCTCATCCCACTTAACCTTCAGATTTTCTAGGATTATTTTGATCCACAGTAGCTCGCATATTCCCAAGGCCATAGCTCGATATTCTGCTTCTGCACTAGATCTTGCCACCACATTCTGTTTCTTGCTTCTCCATGTAACAAGGTTTCCTCCAAGAAATGTGCAATACCCAGAGGTAGATCTTCTATCAACCGGTGATCCTGCGTAGTCAGCATCCGTGTAAACTTCTAGGGTCATTCCACAATCTCTCTTAAAGAGAATTCCTTTTTCTGGTCTTCTTTAAGGTAATGCAATATCCTGTCTACCGCTTGCATGTGAATCTGCTTTGGATTCTGCATAAACTGACTGACCATACTTACAGCAAATGCTATGTCTGGTCTAGTGTGGGAGAGGTAGATCAATTTTCCTACAAGTCTCTGGTAGGCCCCTTTATCTACATCTGAATCTTCTTTAGCTTATCCCAATTTAAGATTAGGTTACTGGTGTTGGTGCTGACTTACAGGCAAGTTTACCTGTTTCTCTTAGAAGATCTTTGATGTATTTCTGTTGTGAAATGAAGTTCCTTTGCTGGAGTGAGCTACTTCAATTCCGAGAAAATATTTTAGTCTCCCAAGTTCTTTGATGTCAAATTCCTTAGTAAGATTTTTTCTTAAACTGGCTTTCTCCTCTTCATTATTTTTCCCAGTCAAAATAAATATCATCAACATACACTAATAATATTGTGACTCCCCCTGAATCTGAGTGTTTGAAGAATAGTGTATGATCCCCTTGACTCTGTCGATACCCATTCAGGAGCATGAATTTAGAAAATCTTCCGAACCAGGCCCTTGGTGATTGTTTGAGCCCATATAGAGCCTTTTTCAGTTTGCACACCTTGTTACCTTCAGATTTTTCTTTAAAACCTGGTGGTATTTTCCATAAATATCTCTTCTTCTAAGTCCCCATGTAGGAATGCATTTTTCACATCCAGTTGTTCCAGGTGCCAATTGTACTAGGCTGCTAGTGAGAGTAGTATTCGGACAATATTCATCTTGGCCACGGGCGCAAACGTTTCTTGGTAGTCAATGCCATACGTTTGAGTAAACCCTTTTGCCACTAGTCTTGCCTTATATCTCTCCAGTGTGCCATCAGCTTTGTATTTTACTGAGAACACCCATTTGCAGCCGACCGATTTTTTCCCTATCGGTAGATTGATGATCTCCCATGTTTTGTTCTTCTCCAGGGCCTGCATTTCATCTTTCATGGCATTTCTCCAGTTTTTATCAGATAAGGCCTCAGAAACATTGTTAGGAATATGGATATCTTCTAATGTAACAAGGAAATTTTTGTGTGATGATGAGAAGTTGTTGAAGGACATGGAGTTATCAATAGGGTATAAGGGAGGTTGTGATCTTACCTTATTTCCAGGAGATGGTTCAGATTCTTGGATCTGCTTTGGAGCACAGCTTGAGCTTGTACGTCTGGAGTAAACCTTTCCAAATCTAATGATAGCGTTGTCATTTGTTTCCCTTTCTTCGGTTTCAGGTGGATTTTTGAGGTGGTGGAGGAAGGTCAAGAGGTGCAAGTTCATTTTCCTCATCTTCCTCAAATTCAGTCTCCCCCTAAAGATGAGTTTTTGAAAAATAGTAATTTCGTTAAGCAAAGGTAACATTAATAGAGACAAAGGTTTTTTCTTGTGGGTGGATGATAACACTTATACCCTTTTTGGGTAGCAGAGTAGCCAACAAAGATGCATTTGAGTGCTCTTGGATCTAATTTTCCTCGCTCCTGGCTGTGGATATGAACATAGGCAGTGCACCCAAAGATTTTGGGTGTAAGATTATGATGAGTTCGAAACTCTGGGTAAAAGGAGGATAAGGTCTCCATTGGAGTTTTTAGGCCTAAGGTTGTTGAAGGTAGGCGGTTTATGAGATATGCTGCAGTTAAAAAGAGCTTCCCCCCAATAGGATTTGGGTGTATTATAGTGAAATAGGAAAGCTCGGGTGGAGGCTAGAAGGTGACCATTTTTCCTCTCTGCAACCCCATTTTGTTGTGGGGTGTGAACACAGGAGGACTCATGGATGATCCCTTCACTCTGGAAGTAGGAGGAAAGGGTTTGGTTGAAATAATCTTTGGCATTATCGGAGCGGAAACTCCTTATTTTTACCCTGAATTGATTTTTAATCATGGAATGAAAGATGGGAACAATGGTGCTAACATCAGATTTATGTTTAAGGAGATAGATCCAAGAGACTCTAGTGCAATCATCAATGAATGACACAAACCAGCGTGCCCCCGAGATGTTGGGAATTTTAGAGGGTCCCCAAATATCACTATGAATAAGGAAGAAAGGCGTAGCACATCTCTCACTTTTGTTTGGGAATGAGGTTCTTTTATGCTTAGCCAATTCACAGGTTTCACACTGAAAAATTTTATTGTCTACTTGATGAAAAAGTTGTGGATACATATGTTTTAAGACATCAAAAGATGGGTGTCCTAGTCTATAATGATGAAGCCAAATAGTGGAGGTCCTATCGACTAGGGATAACAAAAGAGCAACTCTTTTTGGATTGGTTTGGTTCTTCCAGGTAGTACAATCCAGCCTTCTCCTTAGCAAGTCCAATCTTCTTCCCCGATCTCTGGTCCTGAAATAAGCAATAAGTGGGTTTTAAACAATGCTTGACAATTATGGTCATTGGTAAGTTTTGTGTATTGATATCAAGTTTGTGGATAATTGTGGTACGTGGAGCACATTTGTTAGGGTGAGGGATGGGGATAATATGATATCTCCTTGGCCAGCTACAGTGGTAAGAGAACCATCAGCAGTGATGATTTTTTTGTGGTTTGAGCAAGGAGTATAATTTATGAGGTGGGTTGGTGAATGGGTCATATGATCTATGGCTCCTGAATGAATGATTCATAATTCCTTTAATTGATTTCTAGAAGCACTTAAACTGATAGAAATCAGAGTCTTACCTGAGAGTGCAAGTGAAGAGGAAGCATTTGATTTTTCAAGAGATACCAGGAGTCGTTTCAATTTATCAATATCTTATTTGTTGAATTCTCCAAGGCTGGACTGAGCTTCTAGCTTACTTGTAGTGTTGTTGGCATGTGGTGTGCTCCTTGTCTCACCTTTTTGATTCCACTCTTTGCTGGGGGGTTTTCCATGTATCTTCCAGTATGTTTCTTTTGTGTGTCTTGACTTTTTACAATAGCTGCACTATAGTGAGTCTTTATCTTTGAATTTTGAAGAATCTTTACCTTTCTCCTTCCACGATGATTCTTTGTTCATCACCATTGCTGAGCTTTCAATGACCTTTGGTTCTAACATCACTCCTCGTCGACTTTCTTTCTTCTGCGCGGATGAGAGAAATGGTTTCGTTGAGTGATGGCGTCTCCTCTTTGCCAAGGATCTGAACTCTAACTTGGTCAAATTCTGCATTTAGTCCTGCAAGAAAGTCATAAACTCTATCTTTTTCAATAAAGTTTTTTTAGGATCGCCGCATCTTCCGGACATCTGGTTTCTATGCACCTATAGTGATCAAGTTCCTGCCACAGATTTTGTAGAATGGTGGCATACTCCGTCACAGTCTTACTCCCCTGCTTCGTGCTTCAAACTTTGACTTTAACTTCAAAGATTTGGGCCGCATCACGAGCTTTGGAGTAGGTTTGTCTAGCAGCATCCCATATGTCCTTTGCCGTCGAAAGGAACATAAATGTATCACTAATTTCTGGAGTCATTGAGTTCCACAACCATGACATAATCATGGAGTCTGCTTCATCCCATACCTCAAATTTAGGATCTCCTTCTTTTGGTCCTCCTCCAATGAGGTGATGTACTTTCCCTTTCCCCTTCAAGTAGGTCCTCACAAATTGAGTCCACTTTAGATAGTTCTTCCCATTTTGACGATAGGAAGGTTGAATGCTTTGAAGGTCACCTCGTCCTTGGTGCGCCATAGACTCTTCATTTTGCTCAATGCTTTGGGAGGAATTAATTTCAGACATTGGGTAGCAATGAAGGCTTCCAAAAAATTTCTTTTTCGTTCGACAATAAAGGTCGATTTCCTCTTTTTTTTTTTCTTCTCTCTCTCGGGTTTAATAAGCCGACCGAGCCAAGTAGGTAAGCTTGGATCGGTAACTTAGATAACCCGAGCCCAATCACGCGAGCGCGTGAGCACTCGAACTCAAGTAGGAGCCTTCGAGCGGTCCTTCTGCACGATTCCGCCTCTTTTGCCGTAAGCAGGACCTTCGGCTTCTTCTTCCGCACGACACCAAGGGGAAGTCGCAGAGATCCTTTCGCACGACACCAAGGGGAAGCCGCGGATGGAGGAAGGATTGGACTCGACTGGTCGTGCGATCGGAAGTGAGGATTGAGCGGGGTGCTTCGCTCCTTCGACGATCTTCCCTCCCTGTCGGATCGGGATGCTTTCGATCGGGACTGGGTAAGGGGTTCGAGCAGGGCAATGGAGCGGTCGACTTCCCAAGTCGCACGCGTGGATCAGTCGATTTCCCTCAAGTCGCACACAGGGCGATCAAGCGGTCAACTTTCCCTTTCTGTTGGATCGAGAGACTTCTTCTTCGGCTCCTATGTGTGGCTGTTCGACTAGGCTCCTTCGGCCTTCCTCTCGGATCGGAAGTTCCGATCGGAAGTTTCGATCGAGTCACACGTTCCGTCCGGGTCTGCAGCTTCGATCGAGTTTCGGGTGCCCGGGGCTTCTACTTCTCTCTTTCTCCTCCGACGATTTAGGATCGTTGTTCTCCGACGGCAATTAAGGCCGTTGGCTCTGATATCATGTTAAAACGGAGAATTTGAGAGGGAAAATCTTGAAATTATTCATTACAATCTTCCCTATTTATAGATCTATACAAGACATCCTAATGAGGAAATAATAAATTGCAGAATTAATACATAAATAATACATAAAAATCTTTCCTAAATACGTTTCCCTCATTATGGCGTGATCCATGAGAGTATCCATAAGTACAGGAGCAAGATACCCTTAAGATACACTCATTGAATATCTAAATATTGATATCGACACTACTACAAACACTATATTGATATTGTGACTGACACTAATATTGTTTACTATCATTAATACTATTTAACGTTATTAATTGTGATACTAATATTATTACTGGCATTAGGACTATTGATTGTTACTGATACTATGATTGATAATGTAATGAATTGAGATGTGATAAACTATAAAAGGATAAATTGATGTAGATAATCAATATAAATATTGATGCATATATTTCTGTATATGATTTAAAGTATATTTTTCTTCTTTTATCTTGCATTCATTTTAGTTGTAATATTTTAATAACTTGTTGGGCTATATGCTCATTATGTGATTTTATGATATGAGGCTTCGAAAAACATACATATTTTTTTACCTACAGTTAAGACAAAATGCAATCATGTTTATTTTTGTTTTTCATTTGTAAGCTTTAGTTAAATGATTAAAATGAAAGACATATATAATTCTTTCAATATAGATCCTAGAACGTGGCAATAATATCCTCATCTATTCCACCATCATTTTGAACAATAGACCTGAGATATCTAAATTGTGTACTTTTATTAGTGACCCTCACCCAAACTCATAATCCCCAACTAAATCTATTAGTACTAAAATTACTTTCCATGGATTCAATTTTAGATCTACTCAAACAAAAACCTTTAGACTCTAAGGTTGACCTCCATAATTCAAGCTTTTCTTTAACTCCCTCTCTACTCTTATCAACATAAAGAATATCATCAGCAATAAGCATACATCAGGTACATCATATTGTAAATCTCTGGTACGAACATCCAAGACTAAATTAACAAAGATAAATGCTTAAAGTTGATCCTTGATGTAATTCAACGGAAATAAGAAAAAACTTGGTCAAACCACTGTGTTTGAACACAAGTAACAGCTCCTGCAAACATACCCTTAATGACTTGAATATAAGCATTATTAACTCTCTTCTATTCTAAAACTCTCAAGAGCACTTCTCTTGGAACTTTATCATATATTTTCTCTAAATAATATATATCATATGTAGTTTCTATTTATACTCTCTATACTTTTCCATCAAACATCTCAATAAATGTATAGCTTTCATTGTAGAGTGTAGACCCACCTGAGATTAATCCAAATTGATTTCGAGTAACATTAGTATCACGTCGTAACCCATGCGGAATAACTCTCTCCCATAGTTTTAATGTATGACACATTAACTTAATTTATCTATAATTCACACACTCTTGTACAACATTGCAATTGCTAGGTCCCAAGCCCTGAATGAGAAAAATGGAGGGTTGCGTTAAGTAGTCAATTGCAAGCATAAAACTTACTGAATAATCATGACATTTGGTTGCATCGTAAGAAGGCATAAATAATTGAATTTACATGAGAAATGTGATGAAATGCATTTTTGTTGTTGATAATTTTGGATATGCCTCTGAGGTGGTATGTGAATGGTTGACAAGAAGGCAAACTCCAAGTAGTAGACGATTAGGAGGTCATGAAGGTTTGTTTGGCATTTGATTTGTGGCAGTGACAATAGCTTTTGTTAGAGGCCATTTGTGAGCCCTTGATGTTGATGAGCTATAGTTGGGTGAATGATGGCAATGTGAGGATATGTCAAAGGTTAAGTACTTCAGAATTGGCAGTAATATAGTATTAGAGAAGGCAATTGGGAGGTTTTCAACGAAGTTTTATTTTGTTTGGGTCTTATTGTATAAAATAAAAGTTTAAGATGATATCATAATATATATTATTATATTTATTATTTTAGGCTTTTGTTATTACTGCTTACTTTGGTGTGAGTAGAAAAAAATAAGAAGAAGAGGGGTAGAGCAAAAGTCCAAGAGCGAAAATATAGAAAGCAATATTGCTATCATGTAATCATCTCTAACCTAGTGGAAAATTGTATATTTTTGTGTCACCATGGACGTAGGCTTTCCCAAGCCACAAGAATCCTCATCTCCCTTTTTTTTGTTGTGTTTAATTTTCATTCTCATCTTCATTAGTTTTCTTGCTTGTTTTATAAAACAATTGATTTTAGAGCTAGGCTGTGAGTTCTTAAGGAAATGGTTAGAGTAATGGATATTACGAATGAAAATGTGGATAATGATAAGTTCAATGTAAATGACTTAAATATAAAAATATATGGAGTTCGTGTTCTTAGCTGTTGATTTTGAGATGGCAATAAGAAAAAATTGTCAATAGTTGAATGTTATTTTTATTGAATTTGTCATGTATAAGGGCAAGTCTAGCAATGCAAAGTAACATGTCTCCATAGGATAGCATGTTAAGATTGAGATATTTGAACATGATGTGTTAGTAGGTTGTCAAGTGATTGAGAATAACAAGAACAGGCAAAGCCGAGCATGTTTGTGACTAAGTTGAAAAGATCCTAATGGATGCTTAAACCATGCATAGGCATGCTTCTTAATGATAAAAACATTTTTTCAAGATTAATGGGGATCACCGTATCAAAGGTACAAAGCAAGGGTATAAACTAATATGACATGTTTACTATTGATAGACTGCATTAGAAAACTTCGAAGGCTTGGCTATAGATGATTGAGGTGTCGTGGTCAGATAACTCTCTCACGATAATATGCCAATTATAATCTTTAAGAGGGAGATTATTGATATGAGGAGAAGAATTTCTGAAAAGTTTCTTTAATATTAGTTTTTAGGATAATTGTTTGGTAGAAATTTCCTCCCAAAATTTTCTTTAGATTTTTCATCAAAATCTGGTTTAAATCTTTTTGTTAATTTTAACTTTCCATTTTAAGGCAAATTTTGTTTTGATTTTAGCTGAAGTCCTCAACAAATTTGCTATGATCAGTTGTTGCTTAAGCATTATTTGAGCATATGAGTTAAGGTGTTGAAGAATTGTAGTTTTAAGGTGACTACTTTGAGAAAATAAATGAGCTTTCTTTATTTTTTTTTATAAATTATTAATATATATTACATTTTACTATTTTCTATTAGAGACATTATATGATAAAATATAAATATATCATAAAAGAAACCTTATAATAATAATAGAAAAATAAACACCATTAGTAATTAAAGAAATGTTTTATCAAATGGACGTTCATTTATCCCTTTCAATTGTAACATGCTTTGCCAACATTATTATTACCTTCAAAATGTCAAAAAACATTGAAAATAAAGAGCAACGGTTAAACTCTAAATTTAGTCAATGGGCAATTTAACAAATGTTACAGAAGAAGTTGAAGTCAAGCCATCTCTCGTCGTAGCCTTAGAAGTTGAAGTCAAAGTCGAAGCCAAAGTCCTAGTTGAATTTGAGCATTAGTGTTGAGGATCTCACTTGTGTGTTGCAATGAATGCTAGCGCTCGTCGAAGTTGAAGCCATGGCTTTCTTTAGTGTTGAATAGGGGTGTCAATTTCAGGTCTTGGGTCGGGTTTGGGCCGAACTCGTAAATGTTCGGGTCAATATGAACTCAACCCGTTTTTGCAAATGGGTCGGCTTTTGGGACCCGAACCCGACCCGCTTTGGGTCTGGGTCAACCTGACACGATCCGTCGATCCACGCCGCATTCACTATAGGACGTGAATATTCACGCGCAAATGCATAATGGTTTGCCTCGTGCCGGACTCGACTGCCGCATGCCAGACTCGGCTTGCCGCGTGGTGGACACCAGCTGCGTGGACTATAGGGCTGTCAAAATCGGGTCACGGTTCGGGTTCGGGTTGACCCAAACCCGAAATTTTCGGGTTGGATTTTTTGGTCGGGTCAAATATTGACACCCCTAGTGGACTGGTGAGGATGAATAAACCGAAGACGAATGGAGATGCCGAGAGAGAACTTAAACAAGCTTATGCTTCTAAGAAGAATTTGACCGAAACAAGGTATAGGAAGGATTTCACACGTCGGCGCTACTTCTATTGATGCTTCTAAGAAGGATTTCACATGTTGCTGCTTCATAAGATTAACAAGCTGTATGGATGCAGGAATTAAGCAGGATTTAGCCTAAATCCTGACAAACAACCAAAATAACAACTCTAATCATTTGAGAATTAAGCAGGATTTAGCCTAAATTTTATAAAAGAAGGCAAAGAAAACGATGCTAGCCTGCTAGGTCACGCAGAACTTTAATGGTTGAGGAAGGTGAAGAAGCTTCATGAATCAGGATACTCCAAAACGCTGGTTTACGCAAGAACACAACGAAGACATCAGATGACAAACATGGTGATAACTGATAAGGAATAGCAAACCCTAGAAAGGCTTAAGGTTCTCGTAATACCATAGAGAACAAACCAAATAGGATAAAATTATAGAAATATGTCGCCAATACTCGTCTAGTGGCAGCACTCCATTTCCGTTTCCGGGTCAAAACTGGTTTCCAGGTCAACCCAAACTCAATCCGGTTTTACAAACAGGTCGAAATTATGAACCCAAACACGACTTGTTTCGGGTCCGGGTTGACCTTAACCCGGAATTTTCGGGTTGGGTTCGAGTTGGGTTTTCGAGTCGTGTCAAATATTGACACCCCTAGTGTTGAAGTCGTGCATAGGGAAGTTGACAGCTTTAAAGTGAGACAGGTTTTGTAGTTAGAATCGCTCACTCGTTCTTCTTTCATCTCCCAAAATATTTTGCATGTCCTATATGTGTTCAACCCGTTTCAAAAGAGAATTTTAATCTTAGATGAACTCGACGTATTTTTGAATGTATCAGGGCATTTAGAGTCGTGTTTGACACATGTATGACATGGATACAGAGGCAATTTAGAAGTGTATACTTTCTTTGAGGAAATGCTTAGGGTAAAATCCTTACGAACTAGTTGTCTTATAGTATAAGAGCTTGTGGTTGGTAGGTTTTTATGGAAAGTTTGCTATGTTTTTGGTATTCCTTAGAATAAAATAAAAAATTGTTAGATGAATAGCATAACGATAATTGGCTATTATTATATTTATATTTTAGGCTTTGTTTGTTGTTTACTTTGGTGTGAGTGCTAGAAATTCCAAGAGAGGAAATGCTAGAGAAAATATTGAGAGTAGTTATTTTTGCTTTAGTTGAAAAATCTTTTTGTGAGGCTGTAGATGTCGGTACAATATGTTGAATCAGGTGCATATTTGAATCCCTTGTTTTCTAGAATTATCTATGGAGTATTCGTCCTCATCATCCTCACCCTATTTATTTCTCATTCTAGTTTGCTTTTCTCCCAAAAATTCCCCATCCAGTCCTAAAAAATAGGAAGAAAAAGTTAACCTACCATCACTAGATATCGGCATGTTTCCTTATCATAAATTCCAAGATTCATTATTTTATCATCTAAATAACTACTCAGTGAAACTATTTAATCCCTAAGCTTTTCGTTTTGTTGTTATTTCTAAATTATCACATAGCCCAAATTATTTATAGTTGAAACTTACACTATTTATTATCATCCAAGATATACTATATTTTTTTTCTATATTGTTCTCTTCTCTTGCACGCGAGCATAGATACAAACATGCACACCCAAACACACAGACACATTGATTCTGCAATATATATGAAAAGTTGACCAATCATCAAAACTAGAATTTATTTGTAGTAAATTATTATAAATTATGCTATTTTGAATATACATAATAAATAAAAAATGAGATCAGCAAGTTAGTGTCTATTTGGTGATGTTTTTTTTTTTTTCAGTTTGTTGTTACTTTTTATATGATTTGTGTGATGATAAGCTGTTTTTTATAATTAGATCTGTTAATTTGTGATAGTTATAAAAAATATATTGAAAAGATGTTTCACAATCATTTTTTGGTGGAATAACAAACCTAAGAGATTCTTTCTATTATACGTTGAACTATTAGAAGGATCTTCTGTTATTAGGAGTCTCTTATGTTATGTAGATGGTTCATGATTCTGTCGAATATACCACTTCGTATTATCTTTCATTGTGTAGGTTTGTTCTATTTTTATAGCAAACCTTTTTATTGTAGCGAAATTTCACTCATTGGTTGGTCTTACGAAGTTTTATTTCAGGTACAGGCCCAATGCTGGCTCGAGCCTCAGGAACTTCTACTAAAATAATTAAGGAGCCGGTCTCATAGATTCCCGATGCCGAGCTACTATTGGCATAGTTTCCAATGCCCACCATGATGCACGTAAGCTTAGAAAAGTAATCTCCACCATTAGGGAGTCTTAGAGTAGCTGGCATGGTGCAGGTGAAGGGGCTTAGCAAGGAAAAATTATTACACCGAGCAATACCGAGCATATCGAGTATACCGAGCGCGCTGTACCGAGCACTTTAGTGATGTGGCATTTTGTTATTAGTTTCCGGATGCATTCGGTAACCTGACGGAATAATTACTCCTTAGCAAGGAGGGAGGGAGCAAGGCAATGGACAAAGGCGCAACCACAAGGCAAAAGTGAGATGGAAAAGAGAAACTTGGTAAGATAGTAGAGGTTAGTAATTATTTAAAGTATTTGTGGGCTGGTGATCCTGATTTATATGGCAATTTTAAGTATTTTGTGTGTAAATAATTGTTTGGCCGTATTTTTCTTGTATCTGTTATGCGATCTGATTCGACAAATTGATAATTGATTCAGGTGATTAGATAACATGTAATTGAATTTAAAGCTTAGAACATTTTGTGCGTATTATCTATATTCATTTTAGGGGGAAGTTTTTAGCTGTGGATTCATAATATGACAATAAATAGCCTTATGTAATATCCAAGAGATAGAAATAGTGTTGCTCATATTAAGCTCAAGTCAGTTCAGATGGTTAAGAGATGTTAATCTCATAGGTTAATCAGATTTGATTAGATTAATCAATGGCTACATATGAGTTCTTTATATATTTGAAAAGTTTTTATTCATTTCTCATGTAATTAATTAAACAGAGATAATTATCATGTCTTTTTGTTCTATGCTTATTAGATCATATATTTACCTTTATATATATATTGCGTCCGGAAGTATTCGCGGCGGTAGAGAAATATAAAGTTTTACGTCTTAGCAGTGTACGAAAATCCAGCACGCAATCAGATAAGAGAGAGTGTGTGTAACATTTAGAAGATACCAAGGTTTTTACGTGGAAACCCCTGAAAGGGGGAAAAATCATAGGGCTTGGTGCAGTATGAATGAATCCACTAGTATTGTAATTGATTACAAAGGAGGTCTTTCCTCAGGGGAGTGTATATAGATGAGTATAATCATATTATTTTTCATTAAATATCCTAAATTTTATTGTTAATAAGTTATAATTTTTTTAACCAAAATAGGTTAATGGGTTGGGTTTGAGTTGATATTTTTGGCTCATTTATTAAACGGGTTGGGTTTGGACTTTGGATTGTTTAGATTCGAGTTAGGTCAACTTTAGGTTGGATCCCAATCTGACTCATCAATACGTTTTAGCACCCTTAACCAATGGACAAGTTTGGGCATAACAAATACTATCATTGTAATTATTTTTAAAAATTGGATGGTGCATAATAATTTATTTAAAATATTATTTCAATCTAAAAATCATTTTTTGTGAATGAGACTGTTTTAAAAGGATAAAATCGATAATCTATTATGTTATTTTAAATGTCATATTAAAGTAAATCATTAATATTTATAACTTGTTTAATTAAAAATCATTTTTACTGATCTAAATGTTATATTTTGAATTAGAACTATACTTAAAGTTGTATGTTATTTTAATGTCAAGAATTGTCAAATTTAATTTTATGATTAATATGAATCCTTTATTAATTGTGAGAGGAAAATAATTTTCAATTAATTATTAAAAAAGATATGCGGCATATTAATTAGTTAATTATATTTTAAAGGACATTTAATACTTTCATTTTAAAATTGATCTTTCATCTTATTTAAGACTTTAATTGTCATATATTATTTATGGTCTATTTAGTATAAAAAAATAATTAAATCATTTTAGAAATCAGAGATGAAAAACTGATAAAGAGATTTTAATAAGTAGATGAGTGTATGATATATAAATTATATTAGATATTAAGTAGGCTTGAGATTTTGAAAGTTCTAATTTTTTGAGAAATTTGAACCAATAAAAAAATAAAATTATTTTTAAATAGAACTCTCTTATTGTTATTTCAATGATCTGCTGATCTGCATATAGTTAGATTAATGTTTGAGGGTGGGATTAAGAATTCATTTTGAACATCTTTTTAATGCTTTCTAAGTATAAAAATTTAAAAAATTATTTTAGAAAGTAATAAGAAAGTTATCTCAAAAATGAAATTTAAAATTTTTTATATAAATAACAAAAATTAAATAGATAAATAAAAAATAACTAATTATTCGTTTGGGGATTTTTACAATTGATTTTAATATAAAATTTTTAAAACTAAAATTTTTTATATTAATTAAAAAAATTGACCCAAATAAACAAATGGGGCTTTTACATACATAACACTTAAAACTATATTATTTATTCATCTAACACCTAAACTTATCTGTTTACATACATACCACTTAAAAGCTCTTTGCCTTTCTAAAATATCACTCCATTTTCACTCCGTGAAAACCCATTCGATCGTTGGCTCCTTCGATTGCCAAGTTCCCTTTTTTATTAATAATTAAAGACAATCACATCGCAAGGCAAAATTAACAGGTCTACATCCAAACATCAACAGAAGAAATTCTCTCATCTCTTGCAAATCCCTTCACCAAACACAAAAGATCTCACAGTAACATGGATCTCCAAGCAAAGGAAATAAACAGAGCTCTTCACTTAGCAAACAGGGCAAATGATATAAGAGAAGCGAACTGAGTAGAGGAGCTCCGGTGAAAACTCAACACTTCGTTCGCCGTTGCTTCTCCTAGGTTCGCGAAATGAAACCCGAATATTTCCGTCTGGGATTTTCAATGATTTTTTTTAGTTATATGTAAGAATATCGATTTGAAATTTGGATATCTTCATTTGAAACTCAGTTTAGTGTTTCGATTTCTTCATTTGTTATTTGTGATTATTTGTAATGTTCTTTGCAAGCTTTCGATTAGCCTCAAACCATAACAGAATATCAATTTCTTTTTTTGTTTTTTTTTTTTGTTTTTAAGGGTCATACCTTCAGATCTCGCAAACGCCAGCCATAAACCTCCTTATTCGCTTCAGTTACTTGCACCGAACAGTTGAAACAAGAGATTGGATAGGACAGGAGGCTATTTACCAAATCGATTTTGTTCTGTTTCAGAGGCAGAATGGACAGGAGGCTAAATGGGGGAAACGGAAGCCTTCGAAGGGAACAATGGGCCGCATTTCGACTGGAACAGAAATGCGTTTTGTTCTTCGACGGAATAGAGAAGATGAGCAAACTCCGAGGAAGATGAGTTTCACGTGCAACAAGTTGAACAGACGAGTTTTCACGGAAGATGAAATGGAGTGGCATTTTAGAAAGACAAATAGCCTTTTAGTGGTATGTGTGTAAATAGGTAAGTTTAGATGTTAGATGTGTAAATAATATAGTTTTAAGTGTTATGTATGTAAAAACTCCTACACAAAATATGCGGTCATTTATATCAAAATCGAGAGGGATATCATATCATACATCTAACTTCATCTTTTCATTTTTTTAACATAAAAAATATAAAAATATCCTGATTTAATTTAATTAATATCAGAAAAAATTAAGAATTTTTTAAATTTATACTATCAGATATATTACATTTAAACACATAAAATTACGCAATTTTTTTAAACTCATTCTAAAGTTGTTTTTGGGGGAAATCTCATTCAAAAGCCATTGCGTTGTGAATTTGTGATACAGCAGAACAAAGTCCACTCCCACGTCAGTTTTTTTTACCACGAACTGTACCAAGAGCTTAATTGGTGCCACCTGGAAAAAAGTCCACGTGGAGCGCGAGGTGGACTGGAAATGTGGTGCGAGAAGGACTGCTCGCAATCCTGAAGGGAAAGTTCCAATCCTCAGAAAACGTCGCGAGGTGAGGTGAAGATCGGAAAATGTGGAGATTCCGAGCTCTCGCGCAGATCTCTAATGGCGGCTAGTCTCCGACCTTCTCGTCAGCCCCTGTTTGTTTTCTCCCCTATTTCTCTCACTTCTTTCACTCGTCTTAAAAACTGTTTTTTAGACTCTTATCAGTGTTCCAATTGTTGATCTGTGTTCCTTTTTCCGTAGATCCGTTACTCCGAAGTCCAAATCTCCCGATCATAATAATACATCCCAGAAATCTGGCGAACCCCAAGATCCTCTGATGTTTTTCTAGCCACTCTATTCCGCCATGGGCCGCCTCGGTCTCCAGAACCTTGGCATAAACCCAATCCTGGAAGAATCCCTCGCCGATGACGGAGGCAACCGATTATTCCCATTGCCGGAGTTGGCGGAATCCTCGTCCTCCTCTTGTGGTCATGCGATGGCCTGCATGTTAAACTCAGAGGTCAGCGCCGTCCTCGCCGTGATGCGTCGCAACGTCCGGTGGGGAGGCCGCTACGCCTCTGCTGGTGATGACCACCTGGATCACTCCCTCATCCAATCCTTCAAATTCCTTCGCCGCCAGCTCTTCAACTGGGACCCCAATCGATGGAGTTCCATCGAGCCGACTCTCTACCTCCGTCCTTTCCTCGACGTCATCCGCTCCGATGAAACCGGCGCACCGATTACCGGTGTTGCCCTTTCTTCTATACACAAAATTCTCTCTCCTTCGAGATGTTCGACGCTGAATCTGCCCACGTTGAGGAGGCGATGAACGCTATCGTGGATGCGGTGACAAGCTGCCGGTTTGAGGTAACCGATCCGGTCTCTGAGGAAGCGGTGTTGGTGAAGATATTACAGTCGTTGCTTGCGTGCATGAGGTGCCGGGCTTGTAAAGTTTTGAGCAACCAGCATGTTTGTACCATTGTGAACACTTGCTTTAGGGTTGTTAATCAGGCGGGGACAAAGGGTGAGCTTTTGCAGAGGATATCCCGCCATACGATGCATGAGCTTGTCCGGTGCATCTTCTCTCATTTGCCGGAAGTCAGTGAAAGAACTTTCAAGGCTTCATCTAATGCGGAGGTACTTGTTCTTGGTTGCCTAATTGGATAAAGAAAGCATTTTTTGTTGAGCTTGAAATGATACTCTATGGGTTTTGTTTCATGGAAGTTCTTGCAAATGTATGAAATAGTTATTTCAGTCAATCACTTCATCTAGAACTGCTTTTACAGAGTTTTGTTGTGTTATTATGTTAGGACGAGCTTATTTTATATCTTATATGTAATAAGATAGATGTCAGATGCAAAGTTGTTTGTGCTAAAGACTAAGGCCTTATAGCACAAATGGGTTGAGATGAGAGATTTGCCAGAGAATCGTATAGTAAGTTCAATTTGATAGAGTTAGCCAAAAGTACAAGGCGATGTCATGTGTCCATGTCTAAACCTTAATCTTTTATTATGGGTGTAGACTAAAGCCAGTGGTGTAGGAATGACTAGATGATGAAGTATAGAAAAAAAAAGTACATAAGTGAACACAGCATAGTTGATTGTGTAGTGGGTTAGTCTTGTTAAGTGTTTTCCAACAAGTGTAAACTTAAGACAAGTAACGTAGCTGAGGTTGAGTTCTTTTAATGAGTACTGGTGTGGTGAACTGGCGAATTTTATTGATCGGCCCTTTGTTAGCTCTTGCATGTACTCTTCCATGAGTTGTTGAGATCCAATCCTAAGCATCTTTAGGTCTTTGGGAAAGTTCTGAGTTAATTTTTGGCGAAAAATTGGTTGAATCGGGTTTAGGAGGAAATGAATTCATTAACCTGGCCAATATAAATATGGTTGTATATTTAGTTTTTTTTTTATTCTCGTGCTTTTTTTCCTTTTTGAGAAATTAAGAAGAATAGAAGAATGAATTCAACACAATTTGGTTTTTGTGACTCAGATTTAATTTTGAATGTTGACTTTATCTAAAGCTCAACTTATCAGCATGTGGCTGACGTGACATCAGAAAATGTCTATAAATATAAAGGTTGGAGTTTATTGCAAAGGTTTTCATTAATTATCCTTTTATTATTGTTCTATTGATTGCTGAATTGCTCTTGATTTTCTTAGTTCTTTGCAAGAATGAAGAAGTTTGATCTTCTTTCAAGTGTTGAAAATTTTTGAAGAATTCAAGGCGCATAGAGAATCATTTGGTGAATCTTCATTTGCAGGGCTTTTCCATTGAAGAATGTGAATTTAGAACCCTTATAAGAAGCTGAATGTGGTTGAAAGCTAGTTCCTTTACCAAGTGAGTTGGTTCCCATGGAGGTTCCACAATTAGAGGTGATGGCTACTATCAGAGAAGCTGTCATGGACATAGTGGTGGTTATTGCACGTTTTAGCACCTCGATAATAATTTTGAATATAGGCCCATCTAAGTTGGTTAGTGGTTCTCGAGCAGGTCACTAGATTTCATAAGCCAAATGAGAAGTGTTTCATTGGTGCAAATAGACTTATACTAGCAGTGAGGACAAAATAACCAAGTCTTAACTAATGAAAGAATAAGGGATGAGTTATGTTGAGTATTGTCTTACTTTCTTAAGAGAAGGTTGCTGAGGAAGTCATTGGTGATGTTGATATTACCGATGATAAAGATATTTTTCATGAGGAGCTCTCCGATGAATCAAACTGAGGTTGGTGAGATGAATAACCTTGCTATTAAGGTTGCTTGCTATTAAGGTTGCTGATGATGGTAGAGTGAGGAATTGTGTTTTGCAAGTTTTGATTTTGAGTGGCAAGGAGACTAGTTAGGAACTTAGGATCTTGCTAAGAGAGTAGGTAATGAGGTGAGAAGTTGTGGCAAGGTCTTTGATAGATGAATTGAAGATAATGATCCAAGTTAGTAAATTTAATGAATTATGGAGGTGGTCTTATTGAAGGAGATAATGATAACTCTTCAAGCCAAATTTTATGAAGATGATTAAATCATGATTGTAGCGGTATACTAATCACCCTTTTGTTCATCTTAATGAATTTTCTAAGAATAGTGAAAATGAAGTCGACAAGATAAAGTTGTAGCTTGTTTTAATTAGGTAATTTAAAAAAAATGATGAATGAAATTTTTTTGTTTGTGCCAAGTTTATGTTGTATTAGTTAACCTGCAGCAACAACAGCAACAATAACAACAACAACAATAACATTTAGGTGATTGTTAGTGATAGATTAGGATGGTCAAATGGTGGCGACAAGGTGACTATCACTTGAGATAATTTGGATTTGATTGGATTGAACTTGAACTTGATTTAATTTGGATTTGTATTGATTTGAGTTAATCATTCAAAAATGAGGTCAACACCCGCACATCTCTATGGATCAATGAAAAGGCAGTTGAAGGTTTGTATGAAATTTGAGGATATACTATTCGATTTTGCTTTGCAATCTAATAAGTTTCACAATGAAAAGATGATGGACTATTGATAAATAATTTTGGAAATAATTTTGCAAAATATACAAATTTAGGATGACCAAGTCGATAGTGTAACAATATTATTTCACTATCTTTATTGGCATTGGAATTGAACACAAAATTGAAAGATTCTAGAAAACTTTGAGATTGGACGCAACTTGTTTGAGAAACTTGGTTTGTGGATCTGTCACATGGAAGAAGATCTAGCCCGGAGCACAATTCAGCATTGCCAATCATCTTCTCCGATTTCAAGTCCTGAAAAACACACAAGTTTGGATAAAATTTAGTAACACATTGGTGGTCACGAGCCAATTTTCTAATGACAAATGATTATAATCTAAGTTTGGAATATAGAGGATAAAGTTGATATAAAACTCTTCAGTAAGTTGAATGGAATTTATTCTAGCATTTTTAAAATTTGAACCATCAACAATACGGATGAATGAGGGACCACTACTTGGCTTGTAATTTGGAGAAGGGAAACTTCTTCTATCATGTGATCAAAAGCACCGATGTCGACTATCCACAATTTCATTTCTCCTCTGTTAGTAGTGAAGACAGTGTGTGAATCTATTTGAGCAACCAAACCTATCCCAATAATGCTACCGCTGCCAACTTGACTAAACAATTTATGCAGCAAATCTATCTATTCTTTGCTAAATGGGCTATGCTCGGGAACAAGAGCACTATCATAGTTGGAAGCCACATGCGCATTGTTGTCTCTATCAAACTGTTGCTTTGGTTTCCAATCAGTTGGTTTGTCATGGAGCTTCCAACAAGGCTCCTTATAATGATCTGGTTTCTTACAGTAGTCATACTAAGGCCTTTCCCATTTCTAATGATCTCCACATTACTATTAGATGATTGGATAACAAGGGAAAATGCATCTGATGTTGATACAAGTTGTTCCTTATATTCCATCATCACTTTTTTGTTTACTTTCTTCACGCTTAACCTCTGAGAATGTCTTTCTAATATTTGGTAGTGTTTTAGTGCCCAAGATTCGATCTCGAACATCATCCAACTTCTTGTCATGTCATAAGAAAAATTTAAACAATTTTTTTTGTTTCACAATCTGCTTCTACATTAGTGCATCTTTTGGACATGTCCATAAGTGAGTTTTGAATAAGTCAAGTTGTTTTCAATACCGTATGGGTGTGTTATAATACTGAGTAACAGACTGGTCTCCTTGGTGAAAGTCATGAACTATTTATTCAGCCTGAAATAGCTCTGTTGTATTTTTCAGAGCTGGAGTTAGTCTCTTTGGCTACATCCCATATTTTTGTTGCAGTCCCAAACAACAAATTTTTTTTACCTATGTCATTGTTCATGGAATTGATAAGTCATGACATGATCATGCTATTTGCAATCTTCCACTTTATGAAACCCAATTTGTAATCTTTGGCATGGTTGCTACTCCTGTGAAATACTCATCATTTCCCTTACCACAAATGAACAATAACATAGATTGTGACCACTGCAAATAATTATGCCCATTTAATTTGTGTCTTGTGATGAGAATAGGAGAAGAATCACTGCCACCAAGGTTTTAAATTTCTAATCTGCTTCCTAATTATGGAGCTGTGATGCCAGATGTTTGTGATGAGGCCATTTCATATTGCAAAGAAGAAGATGGGGGAGAAGAAATAATAAGGTTGCTAGAAATATATAAGGTAGGGACGGACACTGGCTAGAGAGAATTGGCTTGAGAAACAGAGAAGAGATGGCCAAAAAGAATCTTGCAGAGAGAGTCGGTCTGAAGGGATTAGGGCTCAGAGAACTAGCTCTGATACCATGAAGAATTTTTTAATTGATTAATCATCTTCTTTGTTCGAAAAAGATACTATATATATATATATATATATATATATATATATATATATATATATATATATATATATATATATATATATACTTAAAAAAAAAATGTCTAATAAAGGAAATAACTAACTAGCATAATTCTTTACTAAAATTTAGTAAAAATAAATTATAGGAGAACTTCTTTCGTGAAAATTATGAAATGGAATAATTGGATAAGATCACAATTGATCTCTTCTTTTATTCCTAAAAATAAAGGGAACAATATGCTTCGCCATGTGGAAATTTGTCACCTCACCTTCTAGGTTGCAAGCAAGTATACATATTTTTATTATAAATTTCATTATTAAGAGAATATAAATGATGGAAATAATAAGAAAAAAAGATGATCAGCCGTTTTAGTAAAGAAAAATTTTCTTTTAATGCCTTCTATGAAAGTTGAGACATTCAAAACAATAAAGGGGGAGGAAGCAACAACGTTGTTGAGGGATGATCCGTCTGAGAAGGATGCTTCCTTGACAAGGCTGCCAATTAGTTGGAGAAGATGCATCAAGATCTAGTCACTCCAAGATTTGACTGTGAGTTTAAGCACTTGATGTAGAAAGAGGAGGGGGGGGGGGGTAATAAAAAAATTTAATATCTGAAATTCAATTTCAGATTTCCCTTAATTAAGGGATTTGAATTTGAAATTCAAATAAGATTAAGGGAAGGATAAATAGGTGATTAATTATTCTCCTAATTGGATTCCTTAATAAGGAAGGAAATAATTAAAATAAGGGAGAGATGGGGCCAGCCATATGGGGAGGGAGGAGAAATGCCCATATACAATGTTTGTGGACCATAACATTAAATGTGATGGAGTAATTAAATCTGAAATTGATTTCAGATTTGAGAGATTTGAGGGGTTTCTTAAATGAGTGTTGATTTAATTAGAAAGTTTTTTTAATTCAAATTATTTTGAATTTGAATTCAAATTCTTTCCAAATAACAAGAGGCTAAATAAAAAATAAATAAAAAAACAAAAACAATAAAAAAATAAAAAAAATAAAAAAGGAAATATTTAATGGGGATTTAATTTGGGATCTAATGAGAGGTGAGAGGGGGGGCCGGTGGTTAAGGAAGGATATAATGGGTGTAATTAATGAGGAGAGGGGAATTGGGAGGGAATGTAAAACTTCATAAATCATGATTCTAAATTAGGAAAAGGGTAATTAAATCAAATCTAATTTAAAATCAAATTAGACTTAAATTTAGGAACTTTTCTAATTTAGCTTAGTTAATTTTATGAAAGTATTTGAAATTCAAATTTGAATTTCAAATATATTTAATTCTTACCCCAAATTAGATAAGCTAATTTTGGTAGGTATTAATGATGATTGAAATCATCATTAAGAGGAAAAAAGGGATGGGGGTGGCCAGCGGCTAGGAGGATTGGAGGAGGTGGGGTGGCCGACTAGGAGGTGGTGGTGGTGGGGTTATGGCTGGCGGTTGATATGGATAAATTGGAGGAGGCTTGTGACTTTGGAGGGATTTGTGGGAGAATCGGCCGGTGGCAATTGGGGGATTTTGGCCGGCGGTCATGGGAGGAGGAGAAAAGGAATTAGGAAAAGAAAGATACAACCGTGAGCCCGGACACATCCTGCAGCTGACGGGTAATACGTTGCCCTTCTGCAAGGGACTTCAAGCCACGAGTCCAGACCAATCCTGCGGCTGGTGGAAACTTCGATTCCCTCCCATAGGAATCTCACCCAAGTTCTCTCCAAAAAACACAAGTGCAAACAAATTTTATTTTCTTAATAATTCATCATTACATTACACAAGCAAGGGCCTCTATATATAGGCCTAAGAAACTAAAACAAGACACATATGCCCCCAGGGCTTACATAGGATGACCCTTTTAAGTAAGGATAAAAAGGAAAAATTCATAATAAAAATAAAAATTACAAATAACAAATTAAGATAAGGTGGAATGATCTCGGCCGTCGATCGTTGTCTCCTCCTCTGAAAATCTTCATGATCAGATGTCCGCATCAGCACTATTCTTGGATGACTTACAAGAGAAATAAAAATAAAGTATGACCAGATTCTCAAGCTTTATAATACTTTTAATGATTTAGATTTAGCTTTGGCATCCTCTAATTCATCTCAAAATGATGAACTCTTTTTCTTGTAAATAACCAGAAGCAATTTGCAAAGTTGTAGGCTTTGCCATGAGAATGAGGCGAAAATGAAAGAATTGTTGATTAGAGGCATTGCCATAGAAGAAGGCTGACAATTTCAACCCCGATTAGTTTAAAAGGATATTCATTTTGAGGATTACGTGGAGGAAGTTTCCTAGAATTATCAAGAAGAAATTGTGTCATGCTTGAAGTCCTTGGTTAGGATTGAGATAATTTGTTATGAGAAAATTTAACTTATTTTTATTAAAGAGCGATAAAAATCTCAAATGAAGAAGATTATGATAATAATAAAGACTACTAAAAAATAATGTCCGAAGTAGCCGTAAGAAATACTAGTTTTTCCTTTTTGTAACTTTTTCTTTGTTTATGTAAGAAGTCCTACTTGATAGGTGATCTGTAATTACTTTAAAATGAAATAAAATTCAATTTTTATACAACAACAACATCGTCAAGCCTTTGTCCCACCACGTGGGCAGCTACATGAATCCTTTTTCTTCATTGTGTCCTTTTAATGTCAAAATTCAATTTTTATGAATTAACTTATTTAATACTTTGACTTCAGCACTGTTTTATACTTGGAATTTTTTCATATATGTTCTAAGTATAAGCTAAGCAGTGAATCCTAGTGATATATAATTGATTCAAGTGTTACTCAACTTTCTTAATTGTATCTCTCAAGGACTAGTTGTCACCTTGTATAGATGGGTCTCACCTGATTTTCATTTTTTTTTTGTTAGTGGGGAAACCATCTTTAATATTTGCCACTTGAGAAACTCTATTTCATTATGGAGTTCGTTACAAAGTGGGAGTTTGAATTTTATGGCTTAATTTTTTATTTCTTACTTAAATACTTTCATGATGTAGGCACGATGTTGAACGACTTAAATAATTCCAGCGAATATCGATAAATATATAAGCTAGGAAACATCAAGTAACAGAATAATGAATTCTTTCAATTTAAACATATATAGCTTGAAGATACGAAATAAAAATATTATTCTTATGATATTGTTAGAGGGCTCATCAGATATGTTACTTAAAATGAAAATTTGTGTTTTAAGTTAAGTTTTAGGGTGATTGCTTCATCAATCATAGATTGTCCAACTTTATGAGTCTTAACTTGTTTTTAGGGAGTAGTCTTCGATTTTTTTTTCAACAAAATAATTTTTAATAGAAGTCTTTATAATTCTGATTTGTGTGATCACATGATTTTCTTCCCTACAAGGAGAAAGAAAAAGCAATGCTCAGTGGATGATCTTTTTTTTATTTAATTGAATTGAATTTCCAAACTACAAAAAATTTTGGAAGAGATACTTTTAATGCTTAGAAAAATTTTTAATTCGTCTCCACTCCAAGTCCTTTGGACTTCTTTTCTGGTATGTTTTTTGTAATTAATTGGCACTAAAGCGGACTTGTTTCTTTATGATTTATGGTTTTCTTCAAAGTAAATCCAATGTTCTAGCAACAAATTGACGAACTACGATTTTGACTTTCTAAAGGATGATTTCTTCCAATTTGAAGTTTTTCTATTGAATATTGGCATCATTATACTTTGCCAATTGTCAATTGGTTTCAAGTTCTTCAAAGAGGTCGAAACATATTTTGAGTCATTTTTCATTGACATTTATCCATTATGAAGTTCCTTCTATTCAAAATTTGATACGGCGAGTACCCGACGAATATGTAAGTTGTACTTAACAAGTAAGAGAGACTCAAACCCACGAGATAAGTGATATGAAGTACTTGAGTTCGCAACTAACTCTAATGGGTATACTTGAGTTCGCAAGCAACCCTAACAATAATTGGTGAAAATAGAGAAAATTTTGAGATTTCCAATGAAAACAAACCAAAAGCAGTAGATTATATTATAGGAATCCAACCGAAAGCAAGAACAAGCAAATATACAATCGATCCTCAATTTGAGAGGAGGATCGCTCTCTCCCAATCCCTAGATGATGAATCTAGAGCCCAAAACTTCAAAGAGAAACAATAATCATGCATGCCCTAACCCTAGCCTCCCTCCCTTTTTTTAATACATATCTTCCTAATAAAAATCAATAAAGGGTTTCCTAAAATAAACAAGTTTATTCAAATAGTTTCCCTATGCAAATTCCCTCCCTTCCCTCTCTCTCTATTTGATGACCTAGGGGGGCTTACACACTTGAGCGGCAATTAAAGGAGGCGGCTTAGCCTGCCTCTTGTAGGTATGAACCGGCCCAGGTTGGGCCGGTTTGGATGGTTCAGACCGAACTATAACAATAAGCTAAATGGTGTCTGAATAATTATTGAAAATGATGCGATATGTAAAGTCTAAATAATTAATGATAACATTTCGAAACCTTTACATTTAGCACTTTCAAATTTCTTTCAAAGGAGAGTAATGGCAATCTTATTTCCTACTTTGACTTACCCATTAGTTATGGGAATGCATTGAGATGAATTTTAGGTGGATGCCCTAGCTTTAACAAGTTTCTTGGCGCATTCTTATTAAATAATTGTGGATCGCTGGCCGTAACTTGATGCCCTTTTAGGAGAAAGTGGCCGAGATCATTCCCCTTTGACAATGAATGACTAAGGACTTGTAATGGGTTGTAGTTTGTGAGAATGTTGTAGCTTTACGGGCACAAATTCTTTGATGTTGAATGAATCTTTTTGAGAACTCCTTCGCCTTTGTTTTTGAAGAGTAGTTCAGAAGTAACCTTATCATTTAATTCTAGAGTTACTTGTTCCTTGTATTCTAATTGGATCAAGAAAGCATTTTTTTTTTTAACTTGGAATGATGTGATATGGTTATGTTTCATGAAAGTGTTTGCAGATGTATGAAATATTTATCTCATTCTGCCACTTCATCTAGAACTGTGATGTAGAGCAAGTTAAGGAGTAAGGAAAGTTGAGGAGCAGGTTATCTTACCGCCACTTCATCTTCCACTAAACTTAGTACCAGTTATGATATTACAATACTCTTATTACCTTTTTATTCTTATACCAATAATAGTATTATCAAATATTATAGTTATAGAAGATATATATAGTAATAGACGATGGAGAAGGAGCATTATTATTACATATCAATTACTGGATTATTGTTCTATTGAGAATTTTTTCCGTTTCTTTGTTTTGCCTGTTCGTCGTTTTTTTCCTGTGATTGTATTTGGTTGGTATCAAAGCCTGCACCTGGAAATATGGTGGATCGCGACAAGGAACCGGCTACCAACGATGTTTGGAGTCTTGAAACCTTATGGGCAAACCAAGTAAATCTCACTTGACAACTCGAGTTGTTTGCAGACTTCCGACAATTATCTGTCAAAATAAGTCGCGATTTACATCTAGTTTAGATGAGGAACCCACTCCAACAGCATCGCCGAGCGGCAGCACCATCAACCATTATGGTCTTGAACAAAATGTGCATAGAACCCATTTACAAACCCATGAAGTTACATATTCCGAAGATGATACTTAGCTATTTTGTGGAAGGGACCTGGCGGATTTAGATGAAGAAGATGAAGGTAATGAATCTCACCAGGAGTATTTCAGGCCTTGCCGTCCTATGCATTATCAACAACAGTCAGGAGAATTTCGAGTCAAATTAAACATTCCTTATATTTTTATAGGCACCTGCATGTGATAGATTATTTAGATTGAGAAAAGTTGTCGAAAATTTCTTCTTCGAATTTATGGAAATTGAGCTTTGACAAACAAGTAAAATATGTTGTTTGCTTGTGGACTAAAAGGGGATGCTATTGCTTGGTGGACACAACTCTTAAAAAAGAGACTATGAGAAGGTAAAGGTTGAGTACTCAGTTGAATTCGGATGAAGCAATTTTTGAGAGCACATTTCTTGCCTACAAATTTTAAGCATATATTATACATGAAATATAAGCATTGCATACAAGAAGCTCGATCCGTAAGTGAATACACTGAAGAATTACATAGGTTGAGTGCGATAAACAATCTTAATGAGGCCACTAATCAATTGTTCACCTGTTATATTGGTGGCCTCAAGGATAGCATACAAAATAAATTAGAACTAAATTTTGTATGGTCACGGTTCACGGCTGTAAATTTAGCATTGAAGGCAGAAATGCATTAGAATCGCCAATTCTGAACCCTTTATAGTTGGCGTCATTTTCAGGAACTTCCCTTTGCAACTAATAAGAGCCGTTCACCTATTACCAAGACACCTAATATTGCAAATCCATACACTCAGGTTGTTCATTTAGGTAATCAAGCTAACATCAATCCGGATAGCAAATCACAACTCAAACTTGTAACTGTAGCTAATGATAACCCATATGATAAACTCTCTACACTCAAATGCTTTCGTTTCTAACCCAGTCACAATTCCAACGAATACTCGCAAAGAAAGCAAGTACATATATTGGAAGCATATGAAGAAAATGATCCAATCAACACAGAATTGGAGGGAGATGGAGAAACAGAGAACCTTGGAAGTGATGAGGGAGAACCTTTGGTGTGTGTTATGGAAAAACTGCTGCTAGCCCCTCGGCAAGCAATCCATTCTCAACGTAATGCCATTTTCAAAACACCGTGCACAATTAATGGGAAAGTTTATGATCTCATCGACAACTGGTGCACTGAAAACATAATTTTCAGATCGGTTGTCCAAAACCTTTAGCTCAAAACTATCTGAAACCCACATCCATATATAATCAGTTGGGTCAAGAAAAATATGTAAATTTTGGTTACTGAGATGTGTCGAGTAACCTTTACCATAGGAAAATAATACGTTTGTGACGTCCTGTGCGATGTCTTGGATATGTTTGTCACCTCATATTGGGTAGACCATGTAAATTCAACGTTGGTGACAATTATGATTGTAGAGCAAATGTATATTCCTTTGAGTGAAGGGGCAATGTCTGCAGCTGCTACCATGTTCAAATGAGCATAAATTACAAACTTCTGGGCATGCAAATTCAGTGGCAATGCTTATAGTCTCAGGACCAACTTTACTTCACTGTTGGCGTGAATATACTCCTTTATTTGCTTTGATTGTAACTGAACGAACACCTACTTTAATAAAAAAGGAGTTAACAGTGAGATGTGCAAGCTCTTAGATCTTTTTAGGGACATTGGTGCCGAGGAGCTGCCTGCTGAGCTTCTCTCTGCAAAGTATACATCATTAGATTGATATTATTCCAGGTGCGATAGTGCCTAATCTACCTCACTACCGGTTAAGTCCAAAGGAACATGCCATCTTATAGAAAATAATTGATGATCTATTAGAAAAACATCTCATCCAAACTAGTTTAAGCCCAGGTGCAGTTCCCACATTACTAGTTCTATAAAAAGATGGCAATTAGCACATGTGCATGGACAACCAAGCCCTTTAACAAAATAACTATCAAATACAGATTTTCGGTACCACAAATTGTTGAACTCATCGATAAGCTTGCAGGTTCTTCCATCTTTTCTAAATTAGATCTCCATAGTGGGTAAATCCAAATTCACCATGGGGATGAGTGGAAGACAACATTTAAATCTCCACAGGGATTGTACAAGTGGAAAGTGGTGCCAATCGGGTTATGTAATGCACCTTTATGAGAATGATGAATGAGGAATTAAAACCTTTCTTGGGTAAGTTTTGCATTGTTTACTTCAATGATGTATTGATTTATAACAATACTTTGGAACAACATTTCAATCATCTGGCTGCTCTCTCTGAAGTTTTTAAAACAGCATAAACTATTCATTAACCTTCCCAAATGTGAATTTACTACTTCCAAAGTCCATTTCCTTGGTTTTATAATTTCTCATGAAGGGGTACATATGGACCAACAGAAGGTGATTGCAATTGTAGATTGGCTAAGCCCTCATTCCTTCTTTGATATTCAAAGTTTTATAGCTTAGTCAATTTCTACTGCAAATTCATTAAAGGCCTCAGTATTATTATGGCTCCCATAACTGAGTGTTTAAAATTAAAATATTTCAATGAGACATTGAACAACAGAAGAGCTTTGAAGCCATCAAAACAGCACTGAGCTTAACTCCGGTATTGGCGATCCATAGCTTTGGTAATTTGTTTGATGTAGATACTGATACTTCTTATGTTGGTATTGGTGTAATGCTATCCCAAGAAGGTGAACCTATTACATTTTTCAGTGAAAAATTATGCTCGGCAAGACAAAAATGGACAGTTTATGAGTATGAACTTTATGCAGTAATTCGTGCACTTAAACAATGGGAACACTATCTATTACATCAAGATTTCATTCTCTGCAGTGATAACAAAGCACTCCAATACATAAATAGTAAAAGAAATGCTAACAAAATGCATGCTCGTTGAATATTGTTTCTCCAAAAATTTTTGTTTGTCCTAAAACACAAATCTGGTATGCATAATTGTGAGGCTGATGCACTTAGCAAGAAAGTTTTTCTTCTCACATAGCTACAAGCATAAATTATAGGTTTGGACTGTCTTAAAGAGTTGTACATCACTGATCCTGACTTCAGTAAAATTTGGAAATAATGCCTGACTGCTAAAACTATTAATGGCTACTCCATATGCCATGGCTTTGCATTAGCATTTTTTTTGGCCTCGCCTTTGCCGTGATGTCTTTAGACATGTCGACCGCTGCTCAATCTGTCAAATTTACAAAGGAGTTCAAAACACTGGCCTTTACCTAGAAAATATTCTATTTGGGAAGATCTGAGTTTATATTTTATCGATCATGGTGGTCATCTACAGGTTCTCCAAGATGACGGATTTCATCTATTGTAAGAAAGCATCTAATGTCCTTTATATAGCACATATTTTCTTTCAATAAATTGTTCGTTTACATGGTCTGTCTCGAAGTCTAACTTCCGATCGAGATGTCAAATTTATAAGCCATTTTTGGCACGAACTATGGGAACGATTGGGTACTAACTTATGTTTAAGCTCCACTTATCACCCTCAATCAGATGGCCAAACCGAAGTTGTCAGTCACACCTTAGGCAATGTGCTTCATTGTTTGGTGCAATAACATCCTAAGCAATGGGAAGACATGCTGAGCAAAGCCGAATTTGCTTACAACTCGATGACAAATTGTTCAGTTTAGTCCCATTTCAATATTGTATATACTAAATTACCTAACCTAGCATTGGACATTGTTGTTTTACCCAAATGCAAGTCAGATGCTATTGCCACCTTCACCAATAAATATACGTAGATGCTTACTAATGTGCGCAAACAACTTACTGATTCCAATCAGTGAAATAAAGCTACAGTTAACGTTCAACACAGACATAAACTATTTCACGTTGGCGATCTCGTCTTGGTCGAGCTGCGTCGAGTACGTTTTTTCTCCAGGAATTTACTCTAAGCTGACTCATCGTAAGATCGGCTCTATACCTATCATAACAAAGATCAATGACAACACAATGTTGCTTTACCATCAAACTGCAGCACTTATACATTCGATGTGTCTAATCTTTGGCCCTTTCACTCTCAAGATGAATCTCCCACTGCAATAAGCTCGTCGGATTCAAGCTCCTTAGATGCTGGGGAGGACTAATGCAGAGCAAGTTAAGGAGTAGGATATCTTACCGCCACTTCACCTTCCACTACATTTAGTATCATTTATGTTTTTACAATACTCTTATTACCTTTTTGGTTGTTATACCGGTAATAGTATTATCAAATATTATAGTTATAAAAATATATATATGCTAGTAGACGATGGAGAAGCATTATCGCATATCAATTACAGAATTATTGTTCTATTGAGAATTTTTTCTGTTTCTTTGTTATGCCTGCTCGTCTTCTTCCTGTGACTGCATTAAACTTTATTTCACAACTTTTTTTTTTGTTTTTGTATTATAATGAGCTTAGGTTATACGCAATAAGATCTCGTATATTTTTAATATGTTCAACTCAAATTTCTAATGCTAGGCATCTTGGTAGTAATTCCTTATTTATAAAAAAATGACTAGCTGTTTGATATGTGTGATATAAAGTCGATTGTATAAGGTTTCATTTGGGATGGCTTTCTTTCTGCTTCTTAAAGCAGCTTTCTAGTTCAAGATTAAAAATTTTTGTGCTAGAAAGTTTCTTTAAGAAGCTGAAAGAAAGCCTTCCCAAACGAAGCCTATGTTTCTATTTTATGTTCAAACCTTACTTTCTAGCCAACTCTATACAAGCTTTGCATGACTTTATTAAATGTCTTCTTATCTTTTCATATATGAATGTTCACAAGTGGTTGGTTAATCTAGTCATTCATGGGTAGCTTTTCATAACCGTAGAAGTGTACTTGTGCAGATGGTTGCTTTCGAAAAGGATGAGTCTTTTGGATTGCAACAACTAGGCAAGAGTAACGGGAATTTGGGCTTAATGACGTCCTCAGTAAATGATAATGTAGTGGGGTTGGAAACACCCGATGGTACAAGAGCAATGACCGAACCATATGGAATACCATGTATGGTGGAGATCTTCCACTTCTTGTGCTCTCTACTGAATATTGCTGATGAGATTGGGATTAGTCCCTGGACAAACCATATGGCTTTGGATGAAGATGTGCCGCTTTTCGCTCTTGGGATGATCAACTCAGTTATTGAGCTGGGGAGATCTTCAATACGAAGGCATCCTAAGCTGATTGCTTTGATCCAGGATGAGCTTTTTCGGAATCTAATGCAGTTCGGCCTATCGATCAGTCCATTACTACTATCCACAGTGTGCAGTATAGTTCTGAATCTCTACTACCACTTGCGAACAGAACTTAAACTGCAGCTTGAAGCATTCTTCTCATGTGTGATCTTAAGGTTGGCACAGGGAAAGAATGGGGTTAGTTACCATCAGCAAGAAGTGGCTTTGGAGTCCTTAGTGGACTTTTGCAGGCAGAAGACTTTCATGGCAGAGATGTATTCCAACCTGGACTGTGATATAACTTGCTGCAACATGTTTGAAGAAATCACCAATCTATTGTCAAGATGTGCATTCCCGGTGAACTCCTCATTATCTATGACGCATATTCTAGCCTTGGAAGGTCTTATTGCTGTGATTCAGGGAATGGTGCAAAGAATAGGCAACCTGCCTCCTAATTCACAACAACCTCTACTGGAACTGCATGAATATACTCCATTTTGGTGTGTGAAGTGTGAGAACTATTCTGATCCTGAGCATTGGCTTGAATTTGTTCGTCGTAGAAAGTTCATCAAGAGGAGGCTAATGAATGGTGCTGATCATTTTAATAGGGATCCAAAGAAGGGGCTTGAATTTCTGCAGGGAATTCATCTATTGCCTGAGAAACTTGACCCTAAGAGTGTGGCTTGTGTCTTCAGATACACTGTTGGGTTGGATAAAAACCTTGTTGGGGATTTCTTGGGTAACCACGATGAGTTTTGTGTACAGGTCCTTCATGAATTTGCTGGTACATTTGATTTCCAGGATATGAATCTTGATACCGCTTTAAGAATCTTCCTAGAGACATTCCGCTTGCCCGGTGAGTCGCAGAAGATACAGAGAGTGCTTGAGGCTTTCTCCGAGAGATATTATGAGCAGTCACCCCATATTCTTGTCAACAAGGATGCTGCCCTTTTATTATCATACTCACTCATAATGCTAAACACAGATCAGCACAATATGCAGGTAAAGAAGAAGATGACAGAAGAGGACTTCATAAGAAACAACCGACTCATTAATGGTGGAAATGACCTGCCCAGAGAATTCTTGTCGGAACTTTACCATTCGATATGTAAGAATGAAATAAGGATTACCCCTGATCCAGGTTTTGGTGTTCCTGAAATGTCCCCGAGCCGCTGGACTGATCTAATGAGAAAGTCAAAAGTGACATCTCCATATGTTGTTTATGATTCCAGGCCATACCTTGATCGTGATATGTTAGCAATCATGTCAGGTCCCTCCATAGCTGCTCTTTCTGTGGTGTTCGATCATGCACAGAATGAAGATGTTCTGCTTACTTGTGTGGATGGTTTCTTGGCAATGGGAAAGATATCTGCATACTACCATCTTGGAGACGTATTAGATGACCTCGTTGTATCTCTCTGCAAGTTCACAAACTTGTTGAACAGTTCTATGTTTGATGAACCTATTACAGCATTTGGGGATGACACAAAAGCTAGGCTGACAACCGAGACAGTTTTTAACATAGCAAATAATTATGGTGATCATATCCGCACTGGTTGGAGAAATATCCTTGATTGCATTTTGAGATTGCATAAAGTAGGCCTTCTTTCTGCACAGTTGGCTACTGATGCAGCTGCTGATGTAGAACCAACTGAAGATGCAGAACCTGGAAAACCTCCCATGAACTCTGTCTCAGCATCCAATATTCCATCTGTGGGTATAACTCGTAGATCCTCTGGTCTTATGGGGAGGTTTAGCCAGTTACTTTATTTTGACACAGAGGAACTGAAAATAGAACCAACGGAACAGCAACTCGCTGCTCATCAGAGAGCACTTCAGACCATTCAGAAGTGCCACATAAATAGTATATTCACAGAAAGCAAGTTCCTTCATGCTGATTCATTACTGCATCTTGCAAGGGCCCTTATCCTGGAAGCAGATAGGCCTCCAAATTTCAGCAGTTCACCAGAAGATGAAGACACAGCGGTTTTCTGCTTGGAGCTGCTCATTGCTATCACATTGAATAATCGAGATAGAATTGCTCTTCTTTGGCAGGATGTGTATAAACACATAGCGAATATAGTCCAGTCTATCGCAATGCCATGTGCTCTTATAGAGAAGGCAGTGTTTGGACTTCTTAGAATCTGTCAGCGACTACTTCCATACAAAGAGGATCTGACTGATGAGCTTCTCAAGTCACTTCAGTTGGTGTTGAAACTTGATGCCCGTGTAGCCGATGTTTACTGCGAGAATATTACACAGGAAGTTACACGATTGGTGAAAGCAAATTCTACTCACATAAAGTCTCAGATGGGGTGGAAGTCGATTATCTCGTTGCTGTCGATCGCCGCCCGCCACCCCGACGCTTCTGAATTTGGTTTTGAAGGACTGGTCTTTATCATGTCTGATGGGGCTCACCTCTCACCAGCTAACTACATTCTTTGTATTGAAGCATCGCGACAATTTGCAGAATCTCGTGTTGGGCTCATCGAGAGATCCACTCGTGCACTTGATCTGATGGCTGAGTCTACCATCTGTCTTATTCGCTGGTCTCAAGAGACTAAAAAAGCTGGTGGAGAAGCTGAGAAAATAACTGAAGGAATTCAAGAGTTGTGGTTACAGCTTATCCAAGCTCTGAGAAAGGTGACATTGGATCAAAGAGAGGAAGTGAGAAATCATGCCGTGGCATTATTGCAGAAGTGTCTGGCAGGAGTAGAGGGGATCAGCTTCTCACCCTCAGTTCGGCTTCAATCTTTTGATATTGTTATATTTAAGATGCTTGATAACTTACTGGAAATCGCGCAGGGCCCGTTGCAGAAGGATTATCGAAACATGGAGGTAACTCTTGTCCATGCCATTAAGTTAGTTTCCAAGGTATTTTTGCACCTGCTGCATGAGCTCTGTGGACTAAGCAGCTTCTGCAAGCTTTGGCTCGGGGTTCTTAGTCGCATGGAGAGGTTCATGAAGATAAAATTTAGAGGTAAAAGAAGCGAGAAACTCCAAGAGTTGGTCCCTGAATTGCTCAAGAACATATTGCTAGTGATGAAATCAACGGGAGTTCTGGCTAAAAATAGCACAGTAGGTGGAGACAGTTTGTGGGAATTAACATGGTTCCATCTGAACAAGTTTGCTCCATCACTTCAATCAGAAGTATTTCCTGAAGGTGAATTGGAGCAGAAGGATCACAGTAACCAGCCAAAAACTGATGGAAGCGGTTGAGGAATTGAGCACGGTAATCTAGCAGAAGGTTAAGTTTTGTTTTTGTTTTTGTTTTTTTTTTTTTCCATAACTTATAACGTCTTTCATGTACAAATCTTATGATTTCTTTTTTAAAAGGTGGAAAACTAGTTCTTACAGGCCATTGATGAAAGAAAGAAATATGATAATCACATTTCATTCAGGTATTATTTTTTTGGCTTTCTAATGTTTTGTTTATATATATATATATATATATAGTCATTGGTAATTTTTGAAAGACACTTAATTGCAAACATTTGAACTCGATTGATGGTTGATGATCAATTTAGTCATACTTCTCATATTATGGAGGATCCAATGACCAAGAAGTTGTGCGGAGTGCAGACGGGGAGAACTGTCCGTATAAGCATCGGGTACCTAGCGGTACCCGCACTCGGTACCGCTGGGTACCCAGTGCTTGTGCGGACGGTGCGCACTCTGCACCTAATAATTTTTCCATTGATAGATCACGACGGATCTGAAAATCAAGTTCTTAAATATGTAGAAATAATGCTTATTTGTAGATTTTTGAATGTGACATTTGGTTCATTTTTACCCAAAAAAATTGATGATCCATCAAATAGTAAAAAAATGTTCTACTTACCATTTTGTGTTTTTCAGATATCTTTATGACTTAATTCAGAGTTAAACAATCTTTGGATATTTGATTAAGCTTTGCTAAAACTCACACATGCAAAAGCTTGAGGATGTTTAGCCCCTTAAGTAGTCTTGATAAATTTTCACTCATGTTGTTGGTTGCTTAATGGAGGCCTATTTTAATGGAGATCATAAACAAAGTTATTACTCTTTGATCATTATTTCTTAAAATTTTCAAAATTTTATAAAAGTGTTTGGATAATTATGCCTTAAAATTTTCAAAATTTTATAAAATGTTTCAAAAAATTCTCAAAATTTATGTAATCTTTCCTTCCCTCCCTTCACAAAATTTTATAAATATCCTTTAGGAGTTTTAGAGAGAGCAATTTTCCTATAAAAGCATGTCAAAAACTATCCAAAGAGTTACATAATTATGATTGATGTTAGAGATCCATAATTTTTTTAGTTAGGTTGTCTTCTCTTGAAAAATGGGGTGTCTGAGGTTTATATATCTAATGTTAAGGCTCTCTCTATTGCTCTTTCTTGAAAGAATTTGGAATTAAGGAGAGGCATTTAAAGTTTATATTTCTTGTGATAAGGCATCGATCTTTCTAAAAAAAAAAGTTTGAATGCTCTTATTTAGGAGAAATTATTGTGTGCGGAATCCGAATGCATTCGGATTTCAATCATAGCTTGCCACATCAGCGGATGCACTCCGGGGCTCAATGCATCTAGTGATGTGGCGCATGATGATTGACACAATAATTTCACCTTATTTAGACAAATTTAACCCAAGGATCATAATTTTTGCGGTTTTACTCTTTTTTAATAAAAAAGTGATAAATTATCATTATTTAAATAAATTTGATATGAGAATAGCTTGAGAGCTTGTGCCTATTTTCTACTAGAATTGTGAATTCTCTCTTTCTCCATCATATTTTATAGTGATATCGGCTTTGTTTGGATTTGTTCTCTTGCTGTTTTTTAAATTAATTTTTTAGTAAAAAAAATTTATTTTTATACTAAATCACTTTAAGAAGCAATAAAAAAACCGTAGTACAAAAGAAGCCATAATCTAGTAGAAAAAATCATTTACATCTTCCAATGCAGCATCTTTTATTAAAATCCTCTTCTTTAATTTTCCTCTTACTTTCACATTGATGAGACATTTCTCTCCATCAAAGAGTAAAACCATCTTGAAAACTCAACACACCTCTAATCCTGATACTTTATTATTAAAATATTCATTTAATTACAAATTAAATTATATAAACAAAATTAACATTTAATTTTTCTTTCATCAGACCCAAAATAAAATTTCAAATTAAAATGATAAAATTTGCAATGTTAAGTTTTAATCAAAAATATAGATTTTTTTTTTCTTTTCTGTAAATATCTTCACTTTCTGTAAATATCTTCACTGCTGTTTCTCACATAGGAAACCATATTCGAGTTTAGTATGCATTAACGGATCTTGGCTTTTGTCAAGAATCCGATTTTGGCTGTTATCCTAATAGGCTAATAAGCTGTATGTAGACCCGGTTAGGGTTGTCGGATCCAATAGCCAAACTTTGTGCTTGTAACAAAGAAAATCGTCATAAAAATATTACTAAAAATCTTCAAATAATATTAAATTATTAAAAGCTTGTAACAAATCTAAATCAAATGCAAACTTCAACGAAATAAGAATTATTTCAACTCAAAATTATTACTGAAATAAAATTAAATTGAAAATAAATAAAAATCCACTTAATAAAAACATTCAAATTAAATTTCTTAGTTAAATCACTAACGATTATCTTTGATATCTAAAATATCAAAGAATAGAATACACAAAGAGATTTCTTTCAAAATTAAAATGACCGTCTTTCGAGCTTTAATTCCGCTCTTGCAGCAGATTCGCCATCAATTCCTCTACTACCTTTGTCGTCACCGTCGTCATCGCGGGGATGATGATGATACTTTATATGCAGGATAATTTCAGCTGAAGCTTCTTCTTTGCATTAAACTTAAAAGCATATATTTATGTTGCGGTGGAAGACAGTGTTTTTGAAAAACGTGGCATTGAGTTGCCGGAGCCAGAAGAGTTTTCCGGCATAGGGGTAACTGGCCGTGTAACACGCCGCCGATGAGGAACGGCCGGAAGACAAAGTTGCCGCATATTCTTCAGTCCAGCTGGTACTGTTATATATTAGCATCCTAATAAAAATTTAAATTTTTATTTAAAATATCGTATCTCAAATTTATAAATTCATCAAATTTTGAGCAATCCTTTATATGAATTATTATATTATATAAAAAATATTGCATATATATGTTGATGTGGTTCAAATGCTAATTATATTATTATCTCAATTATTATTTACAAACAGAATAGAATAATAATTCTAACCAAAGCATGCATGAATACTGTAAAATATAGTATTATCTAAATAATTCTTTAAAATAAGAGATGAAATAAAATAATTAATGCCAAAAATATTTACCTGAAATAGAAGCAGCTGAGCTGGTTTCCTCTCTAATAGAACTGTGTGATCAGAATTTTTTTCTTCATTCTCCTCCAAATGAGAAAATTGTTTTTTGATTTGATGAACCATACTAAAATGAAGAGATACAATATCGATCAACAATAAGCATAGAATTATTAAATTTTTTAAAAATATTATAAGAAGTTGAATATAACTAAATTATACAAAATAGAACTTCTACCTGAGCGGAAGAATATGCGGCAATTTCGTCTTCCGGTTATTCCTCGTCGGCGGAGGGTTACACGGCCAATTAGCTCTATGACGAGAAAACTCTTCTGGCTCCGACGACTCAATGCCACGTTTTTCAAAAACGCTTTCTTCCACCGCGACATAAATATTTGTCATTAAGTTCTATACAAAGAAGAAGCTCCAACTGAAATTATAATGGGTATAAAGTATCACCATCATCCCCACCATGATGCCGCCGGCGACAAGATGGAAGAGGAAAAGATGGAGATACTGTTGCAAGAGCTGAATTAATTCTGAAAAGACGACCATATTGATATTGGAAATGGCGAAGCCTATATATAATATATTGCATTTGCCGTTGCCTATCTCCTCCTTTCAGTCCCTGCAACTCGCCGCTATAAGCAAATCGTGAATTCCGTCACTGAGGCCGCGTGTTACATTTGAATGATTCGTCAAGTAAAACTACTTAACTAATTCCATCAGAGACGGCTATATGCTTTCAGATCAGTTTTTATAAAATTTAATTTCGATTTTACGCACTGGGGGTAAACATTTAAGATTATGTTGTTAGCTGTATATATAATAATAATAATAATAATAATTATTATTATTATTATAAACTTGGGGCTTGGGAAAGAAACATTACATTACATTTAGATGTTTCATAATGTTTTAGTTTAATTATTGAGGTTATTTTGAAAATTTTAATTGTATTAATTTAAAATTTACATTATTTTTAAGTTTTTTAATATTAAAATTTTAGTTTATTATTAAGAATGGATCAATTAGAAATATATATATATATATATATATATATATATATATATATATATATATATATATATATATATATATATATATATATATATATATATGTAGTGTCTCGGCTCTACTAGGGTTTCGCCCTAGTGTTTCCCTCGCGTTGCCAGGCCGCACTCCGGTGGGGCTGGCTCTCTTCTCGTTTCCAGGAAAGTGGTTCTTCTCCTTTTTCCTCTTTGCTAGTTCATTTTTGGTTTTGGCGGTGTTTTTCTTCCTCTGGCACGTGCCGGATGGCGCCGAAGCTTTCTGACCCTGGTTTTTTAGGGGGCTCACCTTCTTCTCATTCTTTTGTAGATGTTCTTCCGGGTTCTTCTGCTGGAAATGAGTTTCCTGAACTTAAGGTTTCTTCTTACCGTGGTTTGCCTTCCCTTTGGATTTCGGATCAAGAAATTAAGGCGTTGACAGTTCCTTTTCAGTTCTCTTTAGTTTATTTCTTTCCTGCTAAACGCCCGTCCCTAGATTTCAATTCGTAATTTTTTTTTTCAATCTCAAGCTCATTGGAGACGTATCAGTCATCACACTTGTTGGTTTCGTCTCATGTCCTTATCAAGCTTGCTAATGACCTAGATTATTGCCACATTTTCTGCTATAGATCGTATCTGGTTTTTAATTGTTACATGAAGCTTACCAAGTGGTCTCCCCTTGTTGATGTCGGGGTTGAGTCGCCGGTGATCCCGATTTGGGTTTCTTTCCTGCTTCTGCGGCCTCATCTCTTTTCCCCACGAATTCTTCATGGCTCGGCTTCTCTCTTTGGCAAGCCATTAAAAATTGACACTGCAACTTCTTTTGGGTCTAGACCGTCTTTAGCTCGTGTTTTAGTTGAGCTGGATATCACTAAATCATACTCTGATAAGGTCTGGTTAGGTTCAGAGAAGCTTGGTTATGTCCAGCAAGTAGTGATTGATGATTTCCCTAATTTTTGTGCTGCTTGTCGTTGTATCGGACATGCTGTGGGAGGGTGTCGTCCTAAAGTTGATTTCTTGGATTCGGTTGTTTTGCCCCAAATTGTTAAACCTCCAGTTGAGGTTTCTCCTAACCCTATTGTGCCTGTTACTGTGAACCCTGTTGTCCCTTCTGTGTTGCATGCAGTGTAGGGTTTAGGTTGTAACATTGGTATTATTGAGAAAAATGTTTCTGTTTTGCTTCCTGTTATTGAGCTAGGGTCTCCGGTGCCTAATTCTCCTAACCCTTTTCCTGTTATTCTGCTAAACAATGTGATTTTTGTTGATGAGGTCATTGCCGTTGGGTCTACTGTGAAGCTTTCTGAGGATATTGTGGATGGTTTATCACCTTCTAATCAGGCCATTCGGGCTTGTGCTTCAGCTGGTTGTTGTTTAGGCTCTGCTGTTAATTCCTGTCCTGTGGTGGACGCAGCGTATGTTCTGTGTTTTTTAAATGGCACTCAGGTGCCTTGTGTGTCTGTGCAGGCTTCAGGTGATCTGTCCCCTGAGTCTCGGTTGCCTGGCTCTCTGGTTATTGTGAATAAGGATAGTTCCCCGTCCACTTTGCTTGATTTTGTTGGGCTTGCCGATGTGGGTGTGGATGCTGCTCCTCCTTCTGTTTGTATGGATTGTGAGGGTGATTTGCCTACTGTTGTGGGTTTGGTGAATCATATTGATGCTAAGGGTGTGGGTGTAGTTGAGGTTTATGCTGGTGGTGATAATGGAATTACTTTGGATACTACTGCTGATTTTTGTGCTATTTTTGAGGGTGATGATCCCTTGTCTAACAGTCTCCATGAGTCTCTTTTGAAAGTGCCTTTAACCCTTGTTTCGAAGGATGAATTGCATACTCATATTTCGAGGGATAGTGAGGTGGTTCGGGGTTAATGGTTACATGCTGACAATTCCTCAGCTGATGGTGAAGATTTTTATGAGGATTACTTGGCTTCTCGACCGAAATTTCTTAAATGAAGTGGCAAACGTAGAGCTCGTGATTCCAAAAAGAGCTGATCTCTTTTTGGGGTTGATTTGATTTTTGTGGAAGATGATGATGCCCCTCGGATGGCCATGGCTTGGTTGCAACCTTGACTCTCTTGGACGGCCCAACCCTGGCAACCAGGTGGCGGCTTGAGTCCTCTATCTTTTGATTTTTGCTCTCCCTTTGTGTTGTCTTTTTCAGCTTTTTGTATTTGTCTTCAGCTTGTGCCCTGTGTTGTTTATGGGCTCTTCTTGTATCACTAGATTTTCTAATGAATTTTCTTTCCTTTAAATACATACATATATATATATACTGGTAGGGATAACCGGGAAAAGCTCCTATAAAACCTTGAGATAATTTAATTATTATTTTACTGAAGTTCGAATTGGATTTAGATTTGTTACTAGTATTTGAATGATTTAATATTATTTGAAGATTTTTTAAAAAATTTCTTAAGTGTTTAGGAATTTTTTTCATCCTAACAAATCTAAGTGAGGATGAAAAGGTAAAAGCAATCATGTGTATTGTATTTTGCTTAGAGATCGATCGGAAATAATATCTATAAAACATATAAATAATATTTCATTCAGGGTCTACTAATTATAAAAAAACATACACTTTTGCACACTAATATTTTGTTTGGGAAGACATTTTTACTATTTAGAAAAGCAATTTTTTAGTAACCACATAAAAATCATATGATGATGCAAGTAAATCCTTTGATTTCACATCTGTTTCTAGTTGATTATAAAAAAGTTCATCAAAGGATTGAATTTCTCCTTCTTCCCAATTAGTATTTATGAAAGGGGAATTTTCGTCATAATTCAACATAGGATATTTCAACCGCACAAATTGAAGGAATATGAATAGAAATAATAGGTAACATATTAGAAACATCTAAATTATTGGAAGGTTTAGAAGCTTCCAAAGCATTGACCATAACATTAGAAATCACAGATATATTTTGATCCCCGTTATTCTTTCAAAACAAATAATGTCATTATGCAAAGTATTCTCATAATGCTCAATGATGCTATTTTCATAAACTACGTATCTTTAGAGGAATTGTTTGACTCAACCTGAGACTCAGAAGAAATATTATTTAATAGAGCAATTGTGACATTAGGATTAACTCCAATACTCTCATTCCGACCCTCCTTGTAATTGTTAATACTATTATGAATAACAATTTGATTATTTTCATTCGATATAGGATCTTGGGCAATAATCTCATTTCCGAAAGGAACATTAGCAACTGAAAAAAAAAAATCATTAATTTTCTTCCTCAAATGGTGATGAAGAAAATAGCATTCATTTTTAATGTGACTCAATATTTTATAATGCTCAAAAAAGGGAGGGAACTCTTCCATCACAACTTTTTGCACATCTCCAAACATTTCTGGACCAAGCCATTCAAAGTTTGGGTAGTTGCTTAGTGATATCAAGTTCCACTAGCACTCTAACAAGTAGCAACAGAGGGTCAAGTATCGCAAGCATCAGTATTATCAGTTTTAAGAGGACACCCAAGAAGGGACCTTAAGCCATAAAGAATCCTAGGTGAAAATAAATTGGGCCTCAAATCGAGGAATGAAATCCAAATAGCAATAATAGATGATTTTACAACAATATAAAACAAAGGTGACCATTTAATCAGCTTTATAAAGCAGTTTGAAACATAATACGATCAGTGACAAAAAATCCTATTATTGTCAAAATCATTAGAGAGTTTAATTAAAACATGATTTTTTTGAGGCTTTGCTCTGATTTCGTCTTTGCTAGGGTTTCTCTCGCCCCTGCGTGGTGTCTCTGCCCGTCGTGGAGTTTCTCAATTTCGCAGTCAGGGAAGTTTTCCTTCATTTCTCTTCATTGTCTCTTAATTTCTATATGTTTTTTTAGCCGGCTTCCCGATTTGTCCTCCTCCAGCCGACTACCTAGAATGGATGTAAATTGAGTGATTGATCCGAACTTTTTGAATGGCCATTTGAATTCTCGTTGTTTTTATCGGAGGAGGAGTTTCTTATTTTGGCAGCACCTTTGAGGTCATTTATTATTTTAAAGATTTCTTGGTACTTTAATAAACTTAAACTTTAGTTGTATTATACTTGTTAGATTCATCTAACCAAGACTGTCATCTGAAATTTTATCACACAAAAGCTTGAGGGAATTTGAACTCTTAAATAACCTTAAAAATTTTCAAATTATACTTTTGAGTGTTTGGCATAGACCATTTAGAATAAAATCATGGTGTTGTTTGCATGGTTATATTTATCCAAAATATTTGTTTGGTGCTTTTATCAATCTAAAGTAATTATTTCAAAATGTGTGCTTAGTCATATGCATTTTATGGCGATGAATTAGTTTGATCATAATTTCACCTTTTAGAAGAGTCATCAAGTCTTTTGAGATGTAGGTTACAAGAAAGTGCTTCAGGAGGATTTCTAAAATCGCTTTGCTTAAAATTATTTAAAATGATGTAAAATATTACATGTTATGTACGGAGATCGGACGGAAGAATCGTCTTGTTAAGCATTAGGTACCCAGCGGTATCCAGTTGTATCGAGTGCGGGTACCGAGCTGGGTACCCACCAATGGAATGACGTGGTGCATTTTTATTGGTCTTCGGACGCCCTCCATGCTCCGCACAGAATAATTCTTCGACTTCTTATTGGGCTTGAATGTGTCAAATTTGAGTACAGTTTATAAAATAATAAAAAAAAGCCATAGGGTTAAAAAAATGCATATAAAGGTATGTTTGAGCTCAAAAATAGGTCCACATAACTACAAACAAACCAGTCAATTCATTGGTCGATCAGCCAATGAAGCTAGTGCATATAGTTCGCAATTTATAGACATGTGGCAAGCGCAAATTTCATCGCTTTTAATTTTAAATTTTCTTCTTTTTTACTTTTGAATTTAATTTTTTTTAATAAAGTTTGACTACATAAATTTAAAATCTTAAAAAAAAATTCAACATATATTAAAAATCTCCAAAAAAATTTAAATATTATTTCCCTCCACAAAATCCTATAAATGCATTATTATGTTTGAATAGAGATCATAATTTTGTTGTAGACTATAACTTCATTTCAAAAATTGGCCAAAAATTTTCTTTTGAGAGACATAGCTATGAGTGACACCCAAGATTTATAATTTTTATTATGAAGCTCTAAGATTTCTTTGTTGATAAATAGATTAATCCCATTTGAATGATTTTGAATTGATGAGAGACATTTGATGTTCCAAAATTTGCATTGATGCTCCACATCTTTTCCCCCAACTAATTTCTAGTTAGTCATCAGTCATATCAATTAGTACTTTTTCAATTAATAAATTATTATTATAAGCGGCTTTATTAAATCAATAAAGAGTCATTACTCTCTGTCCGTCAATATAATTGTTCATCTGTTATAGGCTACAACCGGGATAACATTACAAATCATCTTTAAAAGAAAGTCAGTCAGCCCACCCTCATGCATAGGGTATTATGTTTTAACAGTAAACCCATTTTATAGTGTTAATAGCTGATGTGGGGAGAATCACCAAAGCATGATGGAGAAGAAGGAGAAGAGCTAAACAGCTCTTGGAGACCAAAAACAGTGAAAACTGTTTCAAATTCCAAAAATACTAATTCATTCCTAATTCCTTCATACAACTATTATATTTATAAGCTAGCAAAAGGCACCTAGAGAAACCTAGAAAGTTCTAGAAACTTGTAACAAACTCATAACAAACTAATTAATATATGTCTAAGAAAAAATTTAGTTAAGATGCTCTGCATCAATAGCTAGCATTTCTCGCTTATTCAAACGACACAATCAAAATGCAGTAGGAAATAAATCAATTTTGATTAATACAAGAAAATTTATAAAAATAATTAAAATCATTGAAAGTTAAAATGAGATTTGAGTTACTTAGAATAAATAGAAGAAATCTTTAAACATAAATGACAGATAAAAAAGCCCAAAACAAACTTTTCTCCATTCCCTCTCTTCTTCGACAAGACACACGTTGAAAATCAGATTTTTTTATCTAAAAAAAAAATCATTTCAAAAAAAATTTGGATTATTATAAGGGTTGTGACTTGTGAAGTAGTAGAAGCAATGGTGTGGTATTGATTTGTTACTAGCATATTTTATTCCAATTTTTCTCTTCCTATTATCTCTCTTAATATTATGTGATCTTAGTTTATTGCTTAATTATTTTCTCTTGATTATTCTTTTCATTTCTTTCTCTCTTTATATTCATTCATGATTATTTTTACTTATGATATCTAATCATTTATATTTTTGACACTTTTAAGTATCTACTAATTTTAAGGTAGATCATTCATTCATGATTGATTGATTTAAATGCTATATATAAAAATAAGATAAATAAAATAAAGGACTAAGATTTAATAATCAAAATTGAAAGTTGAGATCTTATCTTGTTCGAAACACAATTTATTTTTTTTAGATAGTGGTAAAGATGAATAAATATGGAAATACTCAAAATATATTTTGATTGGTTATTTTATTTTATTTTTTTTATATAATAAAATTAGTTTATACATATATTTATCATTTATTTTCATAATATCCTTTAAAAAATAAGTGAAAAATCTCATATGTTATTTTAAGAAAATTATAAATTACACAAACTTCTATATTTTTAAATACTTGGTTAAATACATTTTCTAATGTAAATATTATTTTTGAAAATAAAAAATAAAAAATTTAGCGACATGCCCTGTAATTATAACAGCGGCTGAAAATTCAAATGACCGGGTCAAGTCCAATAAGAGATACCAGCAACCCAAATCAGAGCAAAGGCAATTTGGAACAAGATCGCGAGCCCGCGGCGGAGGAGATAGGCAATTGCAGAAACAACAGATAGGCACGCAAGAGGAGATTTCGAAATACCAAATGTGAACAATAAAATCTCTTGCCAAATTGATCGATTCCTCGGGGTTTGAGTTTTGATTCTTTTCGTCTATCTTCGTCAATTCATCTCTTTTATATCTTGCGGGTGATTGCCCTTGTTCCAGGTATGCCGAAATCTTTTGATCCCCAAAAAGTCATTCGTCTTTGTTGGTTTTCCTCTTCTCTATTTGATTTAGGGTTTGTTTTCCTTGTTATTTTGGAATAGGATTGGTGGGGTATGAGTTCTTAATTAAAACGCTGGTTTTGTTTGGGGATTTGGAAATACGTTATGGAGAAGGAGAAGAATTCTGCGGGCGGGTCTAAGGTTTTGGAACCTAAAAAGGAGAGGAAGCGACGGCTTGTGCTGAGCAGCGACTCGGAGACGGATGGGTATGTAACTTCTAAAAACCATTGAAGGCAGATGAGGCTGTCAATGGCGCCCCCGGCTGTAGTGGAAGCGGAAAGGAGGAGATTTGTGGAGTAAAGGAGGAAATTGAGACGAAAGTTGATATTCCTGGTCCGAAACTGGGCATTGAGGAGAGCAAAGCGAAAGCTTTGGAGCTGAGGTTGGTTAGGAAGAGTAGGGAGGCAGATGACGTGAAATTAATTAAAAAGAAAATGAAGTTAGATTCAGAGGATTGTGCTAACAAGCAAACAGAGAAATCTTGGTCAAGTAATAAGCGTTTGAGCTTGAAACATAGGGATACGCATATTCATCGTGCCTCCAATAAGGAGAAGTTTTCCGAATTTGGTTCTGATCCAAAGAGGGTCATGGAGACTGGTGATGCAGAAGTTAGTAAAAGGAAAACAAAACCAGAGCTTGTTGGTAACCCTGTTCTGAAGACTGGAGGCAGTAATAAAATGTTGGACTCTATGAAACACAGGGGTTATAGTAAGGATGGTGTCAAGGGTATCTTGGAGGGTTCGAGATTGGCAACTAGAGAGGCTAAACAGAGGGGCATCGACAACTCCATGGAAAGAAAATTTCATGTCAATCCAAATAAGAGCATAAAGAGAGAGGCTGAAAATATAAGGTCCATTGAGCAATCGGATCAGAGAAAGTTTCAGAAGCGAATGGATAATAGAGTTGCTGGGGTTGATGGAAAAATTGAGAAGAATGGTGGAAGATCACCACATGAGTACGTTAGGGTGAAAGGTAAGAGTGGTGTTTTGAGGGTTTTGCATGGTAATAAGGTGGGTGTCTCTGGGAATGAGACTGTTCGAGGTGACATTGAAGGTCACGCTACGGGGCTGACATCTTCAAATACGGAGAAGTTGAGTAGATCAAATGACCAAGTTGAAGAGACACCGTCCTGAGAAATCAAAGTTCTTGATCAAGTTGGGTAAAAATACTGGAACAGTTTCTACAGAAGGAAGAAGCAACATAAAGGTTGTTAAAACAAAACCAGATAGCCCATCTCAACACACAGGTTCTAAAAGTGTGCATTCGATGCATAACAAAATTAGCTCTGCAGCCAAAGGAGAGAGTGCTTCTATAAGCTCTCCTACAGTTAAACGTGGTGCAAAAGAATCAAATGCAAGTCGTAATGAAGTTAAAAGGAAAGTCAGGGAGCAAATTAAAACTCTTCTTTTGGATGCTGGGTGGACTATTGAATTAAGACCCAGAAAGGGCAGGGATTATGAAGATGCTGTGTATGTTTCCCCTCAAGGAACAGGGTATTGGTCAATTACAAAAGCCTATGATGTCTACAGAAAGCAGTTTAACAGTACATTTGATGACAACGAAGGTCCTACAAAGCAGTCTAAACCTAATTCTGGAGCTGCCATAGCTCCTGAAGTCTTAATTTTATTGAAAAGGAATGTGGTTAATAAAAGAAAACTGAAGAAAGAAGCAATAAAAGTTAAACAAAAGGTTGGTATTAGCAGAACCAAAAAGGCCAAGGAAACCGTCAGAGTAAGTTGCTCTGGAGATAATGAATCTAGCTATGTTGTTAGAGAAAACAGGGTCAGGAAGAGGCAAAGCAAGAGTATATTGCTTGATGGGCCCTCGGCTAAGAAAATGCAACTAATAGCTAGAAACAGAAGGAGAAGCGGTTGTTCTCTCTTGGCTCATGGTTCTAACCAATATGAAGAATCAGAAAAGAGTGATTATGCTCATTATGTTTGGAAAAGAACAGTTCTCTCTTGGATGATAGATATGGGCGTATTACCTGTTTATGCGAAGGTTAGGTATATGCACAAAAGTAAGAACAAGACATTGCTTGAGGGACGGATTACAAGAGATGGTATTCATTGCAGTTGCTGCAGTAAAATTCTCACAGTACCAAAGTTTGAGATTCATGCGGGCAGCAAGCTAAATCAGCCTTATGAGAACACATTAGTGGAGGTGTCTGGATACTCCCTTTTGCAGTGTCAAGTAAATGCATGGGCAAAGCAAGAAGAGCATAAAAGACGTGGTTTCTATAAAATAGACACTGATGGGAACGACCCTAATGATGATACCTGCGCCATATGTGGTGATGGTGGCGACTTAATTTGCTGTGATGGCTGTCCTTCAACTTTCCATCTCAGCTGCTTAAACCTTCAGGTGGGGAAATATCTTTATTGTTAACTGTTGAAAAGTTAATTTTATTATGACATGTAAGCAAATCATTAGATTGCATACAGGCCAAGGCAGACTTCCCTTTGCATCTTGTTTTTTTTTTTACTTTCATTATACCACAAATACAAGGTTCTGATTAATTAACCATTTTCAGAAGCCGGTCCCTCCCTTTTTTTGCCTGCCTTCTCAATTTTAGCTCTGTTGTTGTGCTGGAAGGAAAAAGGAGGTTTTTTTATGGTGTTTTTTGTATCATTCAGAGCCTTTTCTGTTAGTTGGTTTGGTTGTGGTGAGTTTGATTTGATGTTTTTGTGTTAAACATTTATTGTGGACGAAGATGTGCATATTGAACTCTTTATTGCCCTGATGACTGTATGCCTGCTCTATTGTATAGCTGTTTTAAGTACAGGTCTTTCTCTATGCAGACGCTTCCTCTTGGTGATTGGCATTGTAAAAGTTGTTCGTGTAAATTCTGTGGCATGCTTCATAATTCTGCCTCTCCGTGTAAAAGTGTGTCTACATTATTCACATGCTCCCAGTGCGAGGAGAAATGTAAGTGTTTCTGTCAATCTCATCAGAACATTTTGTATTAAATCGCTCTTTTTTTTAAAAAAAAAAAAGTAGCAGTGAGTGATTATAAAGTTATAGTTTAATTGCCTACTTGCTTTCACGTACTCTCTGTAGATCATGAAGAGTGTGTTGCTGAGAAGGATGCTGTTTCTGCTACACCCAACGGTTCATCCAATCTATTTTGTGGGAAAAGTTGCCGAAAGGTAAAATTAATATATATATAATGTTCTAATTTCCAGAGCCTTTTTTAGTTTGAATATATTTTATCATTTTTTATTGTGAACTGATATATATTTTTAATATATTTCAAAATATCTTATATATTTTTGGTGGCATGCTTTTTTTTATTTATGCGGAGAAAAAATATGAGCTATGCATCATGAACACGGTAGGCAGCATTTTGTTAAGTAGAGACTGGCTAGGTGGATTTATGTACCACCATAAAATTATTATATATTTACATATCTATCACATAAGTTTTTTTTTTATTTACATTTTTAATAGTATCTTATTCTTTAAATCACATAAAAATACTATTAATATGAATTTATCTAAAGCGCAATGCACTTTTAAATGCATTTGTTTTGCTGTGATTTAGATACAAGGGTGTTATATAAATAAATATAAATATTTAGATGTTATATGTGTAAGGACATTAGAATTTTTCATACGCATTTAAATCCCCCTAAAAACTAATGTGTAACTTTGGGTATTATATATGATGCAAAGGTCAGCAAGAAAACTAAAATATAATAGACAAAATGTTGAATAACTAATTTACCATTTCCCACCATTTTTTAGTTGCCATTTTTGGAAATGTACTACTATTGTTTTGAATTTTTTAGCAGGACACTGCTATTGAGGCATCCACTTGCTCTTTTTGGAATTTAACATACCTTTCATGCCACATAAGCATGGTGTTAATGCTTAAGTGACATTGACGTCAAGGCCATGATAATTATTAATATATTTGTGTTGCATTGATGAACTAAGATCATAAGTCATAGTGGTAGAACATTTCTTTTACTGAAATTAGTGGAAATTCCATGTATGGGCTTGGTTGGTATTTTTTCTTAAAAGTAACATAGCAAATTGATTGGTTGCATGCCAGCTTTCGAGTCATCTCAAACTTTAACATGACCGAAAATGAATCCAAATATTGTCATTTCTTTAGGTGTTCAGAAAGTTGCAAAAGCTTATTGCAGTAAAAAATGAGTTGGAAGCTGGATATTCTTGGAGCATCATTCGGCGCGCTTTGATGATCCGTCTCAATCTCCATCTAAATTTGCTAAAAGGGTTGAAAGCAACTCCAAAATTGCTGTTGCTCATGCTGTTATTGATGAATGTTTTTTGCCTATCACTGATCATAGAAGCGGCATCAATCTGATTGACAATGTTGTGTATAACTGCCGGTAAGTGTCAGTTTTTATTTATTTTGTTAGTTATTTTTTAAAGTCAGTTTGGCATCAATCTGATTGACAATGTTTCATCAAGATAAGCATGCACTTGTACATGATAGTAAGTGGAGGGGGTATCTTTTGAATTTACTTTTTCAAGGACATACATCATAACATTCAAATGATTGGATTATTGGCAATCTATATCACTCTTAATGCTTGAAGGATTGACGATTGACAGCTTGCTGTTTCAGTTTTGTGAAGATTTATAGTTGATCATATTCATGGAGTTTTGTTATAATTTTCTTGTTTAAATTACTATGGAGTCATCCTTTTTTAATGCTTTCTTTTTGTTCAATTATTTAAGCTATTGAAAGTTGTTCCTATGCTTTTTTTGGCTGGTTTTGGGAATTTAGCAATTTTCACATGTTTCACAGATCGAACTTCAATCGGCTTAATTACAGTGGATTTTATACTTTTATTTTGGAACGAAGTGATGAGATTATTTGTGCCGCATCTATCAGGTAATTATTTATCTATTTTCATTTTTTTTTCTTTTCTTATCAATTAAGTGGTTTAAAATATTGAATTATCCGATGATTACTTTTTTTCTCATAACAGAATACATGGGACAAGGCTGGCTGAAATGCCTTTCATTGGGACAAGGAATATGTATAGGCGCCAAGGAATGTGTCGTCGACTTCTTGAAGGAATTGAATCTGTATGCCCCTTTTTCTTAAATTCCCGACTCCCTATTTCTATGGATACTTGTAAATCTATCAATACATGATACTTGATGCACTTGCACATTAGACCGTATGAATTGGTGCTGATGTGGCCTGAACTTCTCTGGCTTTTTTTGCCAAAGACCAACCAAAAAATAGCACAACGTAATGAGGTAATATTGGACAATACAGATAAAACAAGTGACTTGCTAAATATTTTGATCTTAAAGTAAGTTATGCCATCCCCAGGAACCTGGTTTAATGAGTCAGTTTTTTGTTTCAATTAGTGTATTGAAGCTTACTTTAAAAAAAAAAAAAAAGTATTACAGTTTGTGTTGAATGCTATTTTTACTAGTTAATGTGTCATACTTTAAAACTTTGGGAGAGAGTTATGGAGCATAGGTTACGACGTGATACGAATGTTTCTCAAGATCAATTTGGATTCATACTGGAAAGGTCTACTGTGGAAGCTATTCATTCATTGAGAGGGTTGATGGAGAAGTTTAGAGATAATAAGGAGGATTCACATATGATATTTATTGATTTAGAGGAAGAATATGATAAAGTTTCAAGATAAGTGCTATGGAGAGTTCTAGAAAAGAAAGGTGTTAATAATGCTTATATTCAAGTCATTAGGGATATGTATGCATGAGCTGTTACTTGTGTTCAAACATAAGGTGGTTTGACCAAGCATTTTCCTATTTCAGTTGGATTACATCAAGGATCAGCCTTAAGCCCTTATCTTTTGGCTTTAGTCATGGATGTTCTTAATAGACATTTGCAAGAGGATGTACCTTGGTGTATGCTTTTTGCTGATGATATTCTTCTTTTTGATAAGACTAGGGAGGGAGTTGATGGTAAACTCGAATTATGGAGGTCAACCTTTGAATCTAAAAGTTTTCGTTTGAGTAGATCTAAAAACCGAATACTTGGATTATAATTTTAGTAGTAATAGCTATAATGGTGGGTTTGTGAATTTGAGCTATCAAGTCATTAATTAGTGTACTCGTTTTAGATATATTGGATCTATTATAATGGTGAAATAGATGGAGATATCATTAATAGAATTGAAGTAGGATGGTTGAAGTGGAGGAATGCTTTGGGTTTGTTATGTGATTGAAAAGTACCACTCAAACTTAAGTAAAAATTTTATAAGATGGTGTTGAGATCTGCTATGCTTTATGGTGCAGAATGTTAGCCATTAAAAGAGAAGCATAATATTAAGTTAGGTGTTGCTGAGACGAGGATGCTCAGGTGGATGAGTGGATTTACTCTTAGAGATAGGATGCATAATTAGCATATCCGTGAAAAGGTTAGAGTAGCTCCAGTGACAGATAAGATTAGAGAGAGCCGCCTTAAGAAATAGTCCATGAAAGAAATTGCTAGCGGAAAGAAGAAGCTGCTGATAGTGGAAACCAAGAATCCTGCATATAAGCTATAACCTGCTAGACTATGGTTGCAACCATTGGTGCAGCTTGCTAGAATTGGCAGCTGCTAGGCATAGGTTCCAGATAAGTTGAAGAGTCAATGGATGTAATTTTAGTGTCGATTCACAAATAATTAGAGAAAGATGGTTTTGGGATTGTCGAAATGACTAGTAAAATATATAGCAATAGAACTGCTAGCATCATAAATCAAGAGGAGAATGGTGGAATAAGAAACTCCAACTGACACAATTTATTGATTACAACCAAAAAATCAAAATTGATTATTGCAAATTTCAAAATTCAGACTAATTATGATGAAAGGAATTTTGACTTCATATTTTGAGATTCATAACACTGATAATGGATGAAAATTGTGAGGTGCTTCTCCCCCGCATTATGGTAGCAGCTGGGAGTTTCAAGAAGCATCTCACCTTGGAAGTTGTGATGTTACTTCTAGCAGTGCTGCAGATCTTGGTGAGGGCGAGGTTGTGGGCATGTGGGGGGAAATCCTCAGTGGCAACAAAGGAAAGTGACACATGCAGCAGACGCTGGAGGTAATAAAGTTGCTGGATATTTTCATCTAGCTGATGGAATTACTGGAATTGATGAAGTCTGTATAGTGGAAGCTCTTGAAAATGAATTACCAGAGTTCCTCCTGCTTGATATCTTGCAGATTCCTGGCTTAAGATGTCAATGAGGGGCACCTTGATTATTAAAACCTGATATGACTTATGAGTTTGCACAGTCAGCGTTGATGTATTTGACTGGCAATTTTAGATGGTATCCAAAGAATAAGGGCGTAACTGGACACTTTTTGAGAACTAATAGATTTAAATGCACCGTAGGGATAATTGAGGACCAGATAGCACATCGTATTATTGTATAGGGGCCAAAGTGCAATTCACAAATGAATTGATATGATTTTGAAGAGAGAAAGTTTTGTGCTATCTTTATTGATAATTATTGTACTTGATCTGCAACCAATATTTTAATAATTTATGCATCAATGTACAGCTTTAATATTAATTGTCTTAACATGAACTATTCCTGAATTTTGACTTGTTTTGAGAATATTTTTTTCCTGTCTGATATTCAGGCGCTGTCCTCTTTTGGTACAAAAATGTTGGTAATACCTGCAATATCTGAGTTAACAGACACCTGGACTACTGTTTTTGGTTTTAAGCCGCTTGACATTTCACAAAAAGAAGAAATTAAGTGTGTGAATATGTTGGTTTTCCCTGGCGTTGGTCTGCTACAAAAGTCATTGATTAAGAAAGAGTCAACTTTGCAACGTACAATTCCTGAGCAAGGTAAACAATAAGCAACTTATCTTCCTTGGCATCACTTTCAATCTTTTTTTTTAGCTGCCAAGCTAGAATCTGAGCTGATTCCTCATGATTCTTTTGAAGGAAACAAATCTGAGGCCCAGCTGTCAGTTGTGGAAGACCTCAATGGTTCAGCTGTTGAGGTTCTCTGTACTAAAGTATCGACATGTCAGGAAGAAGGTGCAGAAATTGCTATCCCTGCTTTGGGGCACCCTACTCCTAATTTTTCAGCAGATGCATCTGGATCGCATGCACGAGAATGCTGGTCTTCTGATAGTACAGCCGATGCCAAGTTAAATATTGTTAAAAATGTTTATGGTGGTAGCTCAGTCACTGAAAAAGAATCGCAAGTGGGTTTTTCAGAGAAGCAGACTGTTTTTATTGAAGAACCCAATCATGAGATGGAAAATGTGAAAACCACAGTGTTTTCGAGTCACAACTCTGATTCTGAGCTTTTAGCAGATGCTTCTATATCTCGACCTTCAGGATGCAGGTCTCAAGAAAATCCATTAAATTTGATATTATCTCCTGTTAGGATTGTTTCTGGCAATAATCCTTTGGAAGATGACAAGCTTCCACTAGATGTAACAAGTAAACCTATAATTGAGCCTCTTAGTGGCTTGATGAATGATGCTACTAGGAAAAAAATTGAGGTTACTGATGAAATATCTTCTGCTGTTGCTAATGATGTCATTGTTCTGCGATGTGATTATGAAGTTAATTACAGCGCTAAAACTGACATTGCTTCCAGTGTTGGGCTTGCAGGAGAAAACAGTGAATCTAATCCTCTTTCTAGTTGTAATACTATTCCACATAATTTGCAGGAGCCATGTGTAACACCTAGTGTTGTAATGGTTCCAAAATGTAATTCTTTTGGCAATTGGCAAGGCATTTCAGCTGGCTCCTTGGAGTCTCGTCCAGATACAAACATAACTAGTTCATCTCCAGAAATGTGCGATTCTCAGTTGTCTGTTGTTTGTATGGTTCAAGACAATCTTGCTACTACGGATCAGGCTGTTGATGTTCCAATCCAACTGCAATGCTCAGATGATGATTTGAAACTGTCCAATCCATTTATTGATACTGTTGAAACGCATGCAGATGGAGCTGAAGCTATAGTTTCTGTTAATAACATGGTAAAACCCGTGCCTGGCATTGTTGATCTGAAAACTCATGTGAATGAAGAGGATGTTAACATTTCTGTTGGTGTTGAAAGACATTTAAATGCTTGTTCTGCTAAAAATGGCCCGGCTTCTTCCTTGGTCAGCAGCAAAGTATCTGGATCTTCTGATGGTATTGAGACTACCCATCAACTTACCTTGCAGGAGAACACTGAGCAACTTCAATTTCAAGTTGAACTTCATGGTGAAGGTGATCGATTTGCTAGGGTTGAATTGCATGATAAAAACAATTCTACGAATGTCCAGCATTTTTGTTTAACTGAGCATCAACTTTGTTATGATAGGAACGTGCTAGAAACTTCTCATGAAAGTAACTGGCTTCCTTGCTCATCAGAGAAGAATATGTGTGATCTTATTGGATCTCATGCTAGTGCTTCGATCTCTGAGAACACTGATAAATCTGCTCATGCTGATCATAAGCCTAGAAACTGTTGCACATCTGAGGTTACAAACTATGTGGGCACAAATGAGAACACTCAATTTGATGCAGTTTCGTGTCCTGCACTGGACTGATGATAGCCTGCATCATTCTGTGGTAAAAGAAATCCGTTCTACATGTTCTTTGTAATGTTTCTGGCTCTATCAGTGGTTTTGTGAGCACCAGTAATACCTCTGAAGTTTCAGCTGAAAAAATTATCGTTTCGAGTGAAAGTGGATGAGAATGTTGCAGTAACTACTCGTGAAGTTGGTATTGATATTTGTACTGATATTACTTATGATTGTCATGAGGGTGCATGTGACATTAGTATAGCTGAAGGAGATTTAGTTGTTGCGGAATTTCATATTTTTAGCCGTTCTTCTGTAGCCATACATCCAAGGTGGTCACGTTGCCTAAAAGATGATTTTTGAATTTTGAAATTAGCTTGCACTGTTGTTTAATCAATTTTCAAGCATGTTGGTTTTCTTGATGGAGTAGTTCACACAATGAACAGTGCTTCAAGGATGCCTACTCAACCACATGCCTTCACTGATTATATTGTAGAAATTTGTTCCGACTGGTGAATGCAATGGTAAGGATTCGCTTAATTAATTTGTCATGTAGTTTTTTTTAGTGACGTGTAATTTGATGCAGTTTGTTAGTATCTTTGTGCATATTATATTGGTAAACATGAATAAAAAAAAAAATGAATAATTCCCATTTAGTGGGATAAAAGCTTGATTTTGTTGTTGTTGTTATTGGTAAACATTTATTATTGGTGTTTTTCTTGGATGATCAATTTATTTTTTTTTAAGCACAAATAAACTACTTGTGATAGTCTGGCTTACAAATAAAGATTGAGAATGCTTCATACATATCACTCGATGCATTCAGTAGCTGCAGCTTTTTTTTTTTTTAATAACCTTTTGAGATTCACATGATTTAGATTAAATCTAGCTCCCAGGACAAACTGCTAAATGGAAGTAGACCTTGCATTTTATTTCGGGTTTTGAAAATCTGTTGTCAAACACCCCACTTGTCCCCATTGTTTTCCCCATCAATCTTAATCCATACTAGTGGAGACAATCGTAAGTTTTGTCAGTTCAAGCTATTTTGTTCTCTGTTTGGCTTGATGCAAATTGTTGTCTTACCTAGGGAATACATTTAAATGCTTTAAACACTTGTAATTACCGTTGTGGAACTACAATGGCTGTACTGCAGGTCCTTGTAAAAGTTGAATAAAGTTACCATATGCATACAAGTTGAATAAATTTACCATATGCATAAATGCAACACATTGATTTTTTATGTTTGTAGGTTTGAGCTATTTTACTGTGATGATGCAAAACATCCTACAAAATATATTTGTGACGCTTCTTCTTGGAATGCTTTATCTCATAATTCCCTCGCTAAATGAGAGCTTCTCTAGATTGTTTAGGTCAGATGGGTCTGCCCATGATCACGCATGTGTGCTTATATTTCAAGTAGAAAAACTGAATCACAGCGATAAGACAGTCTGCTAGATTAAATTGCAAAATGCAATCTCGACTTGCCCTGTATGTGCTAGTGCCATGGTCCCATATTGCTATATTGTGCTACGTTATGCTTGAAATAAAGGAGCCAAAAAATTTGTTCTTAAAGGAAAAACAAAAGCCTATTATATGTCTTAAAGAAAATTGCAAGTTAAAATAGCTTATTAGAAAGTCTCAGACTCTTAATCTGCAGGGGAAGATGGCTAAAAAATTGTACTGGATTTCAGTTCTAATTTGAATTTGCAGAAATGCTTAATCTGAACTACCATACTATATCCATGTTATAAGAGCAAGCTGAAACAAAGCTCCATTCACTCTTTATGTCAAGTCCTGTTAAAAGTTTAAGCTTAACTAATTCAGAAAGAAATTTATGAAGAGCTAAAAAGGTATAATATTATATTAAATATGTACTAGATATGAAAGGGTATCAATTTAACCATTAATCAACTTATGAAATTGATAGCTAAATTTTAATTTTGTATTTTAGATGTAGTTCAATTGTAAGTTATCTTGATATTTGAAGTTCAAGCTAATGCTACAATCAGGAAAAAAACTATGGAAAGATATCAGATTAAATTTTATAATATTTGTCAATTTAATCTATGACCATGTTATAATGGCGAGAAAGTGTAAAATTTCTTTGACGTTAAAGTTGGCTTAGTCCCAATTTCGGGCAAAGCTAAGAATCATCCTATTGTGAGTCGGTTTGTTAAGAGTCATTCTAGAGTCAATCAAGATAGAAATTATCATGTAGCGTTATATGTTAGATCATCCAAATTTCATGTATATTGAAAAGCTTTTTCCCCATTTATTTATTAATAAAAATTCAAGTTTGTTCAAATATGAAACTTGCCAATTGACTGAACATATAGATCATCTTACCCAATTATTTTTTACCAACCTTTTAAACCCTTTGCCTTGATCCATAGTGATATTTGGGGATCCTCTAAAGTTAAAAATATAAGTGGTGCAAGGTTGTTTTTGATATTTGTTGATAATCATACTAAACTCCCTTAGGTTTATTTAATGAAGGAAAAATCTAAAGTTGCAAGGATATTCATATCATTTCAACTGATGATTCAAAACTAGTTTGATACAAAAATTCAAATCTTGAAGTCAAATTATGGGAGGGAGTACTGTCATTCTATCATGAGAGAATACCTATTAAGTTAAGGGACACTCCAAGTGAGTTCTTGTGCATTTATGCCTCAATAAAATGAGGTAGCTTTGGGAAGTTGTCAGATATATTATGTTATTCACAAAGTACCAAAATATCTATGGGGGAAGCCATTGTTACTATTGTATACCTAACAACTAGGTTACTTACTCGGATACTAAAATTTGAAACAGCTAGACAAACTCTACTCAAAGCCTATCCTCATGCTCGGTTCATATCATCAAATCTTCCACTTAAAGTTTTTGGGTGCTATATTTTTGTTCAGATCTATTCACAAGATAGGAGCAAGCTTGACCCAAGATAAAAAAATACGTTTTTATTGGATTTTCCCCAACAAAAAGAGGTTACAAATGCTTTTGCCCTACTTCTAGAAAGTTATTTGAAACCATGAATGTCACCTTTTTTGAAAACAACCCATACTTCACTAGTTCTGAAATTCAATGAGAGAGTGAAGGAGAATTTCGAACTTAGGAGTGGAATTCCTTATTATACAACCAAATAGAGTCCAGTCAAAATCAACAAATAATACAAGAAATCCAAACCAGAGTATTTCCCAAGGTATATCTCTTATGTCTCAAGCTCCACCTTCAGACCTATTACCTCCACCTATAAGTCCTAATCAATCCCTGCAAAGAGTAGCAATTAAGGAACAACAATAAGTATACTCAAGGAAAAGAAAGAAAAATCAGCATATGCAGAGCATTGAGACACATCTTGTACCTGTCAAATCTCCTTCAATGGATCCAGCAACTGTAGAGATTCATACCGAGGAGAAAAATGAGGAATTTCAAAAGGAGATAAAATCATCAAATGGCCAAAAAAATAAAAAACTTTCTCTCCTATAGCAGATTATAAAACACTTATCAATTCTTCCTTTCCAAGTTAGATGATGTGCAGATTCCAACCAATATTCAGGAAGCTTGGAATCACCCAGGATGGAGACAGGCTGCTAAAGAAGAAATTATGTCCTTGGAGAAAAATCAAACATGGGTGATTACAAATCTCCCATTAGGAAAGAAAGTTGTGACCTGCAAATGGGTGTTTATCGTAAAGCATAAGGAGAATGGTAGTGTTGAGAGGCTGAAAGCTAGACTTGTTGTAAGAGAGTTCACTCAGTCTTATGGAATAGACTATCAGGAAACTTATGCTCATTTTGCAAACCTCAATAACATTATGATTCTTCTTTCCTTAACAGCAAATTTAGATTGGTCCCTACATCAACTAGCTATCAAGAATGCATTATTGAATGGGAACTTGAAAGAAGTCTACATAGAGATTCCAATGGGGATTCAAAAGTCTTATGGAAGGGACAAAGTGTGTAAACTATTGAAATCGTTGTATGAATTAAAGGAATCTCTTAGAGCATGGTTTGGAAGATTCTCAAAGTATGTAAAATGCCATGGTTTTATACAATGCCAAGCAGATAATACGTTTTTTGTGAAGCAGTCAGAAAGAAACAAGATAGTAGTACTGATTGTATATGTGGATGACATCATCCTTAATGGAAATGATATAAACGAGATAATGAAAATCAAATAGGCTCTATCCAAGGAGTCTGAAGTTAAAGATCTAGGATCACTTCGATACTTCCTTGTTATGGAGGTAGCTTGATCAAGCTAAGGTATATTTGTTTACCAACGCAAAGATACCTTAGATATACTGAAGATCGACCTATTGGGATGTTGATCAGCCAGTTCACCTATGCATCCTAAGAAGAAACTTGGGATAGAAAAGGAGGGGGTTCTAGTATATAAAGGAAGATATCAACGTTTGGTAGTAAAGCTTATATACCTCTCCAACACCAGTCTAGATATTGGGTTTGCTGTGAGCATGGTGAGCTAATATATGAGTAATCCTACGAAGGAGCACATGGAGGCAGTATTTCAAATGTTGAGATATCTCAAGAATACTCTTGGAAAGGGGCTATTATTCAAGAAAAATGAAGATAAGAAATTGATCATTTATTTTGATGCAGATTGAGCAGGAAGCCAGGTTGACAGTCAATCGACCATAGGATATTGGTCATTTGTGTGGGGGAACTTAGTGACATGGAGGAGCAAGAAACAATATGTTGTTTTTACAAGCAATGCGGAATCTAAACTGAGAGCATTAGTAGTTACTATTTGTGAAGGTATTTGGGTCTGGCAAGTATTGATTGAACTGGGAATAAAAATTGAAGCCACAATAATGTTGAAATGTGACAATCAAGCCACAATCAGTATAGCCAAGGGTCCAGTACATCAAGTATTGATTGATAGTGCCTTTGTTAGAATATCGGCAAGCTATTCATGAGTTGGAGTATATACTACTTCAATTTCAACAATATGTTGTTTTTACAAGCAATGCGGAATCTAAACTGAGAGCATTAGTAGTTACTATTTGTGAAGGTATTTGGGTCTGGCAAGTATTGATTGAACTGGGAATAAAAATTGAAGCCACGATAATGTTGAAATGTGACAATCAAGCCACAATCAGTATAGCCAAGGGTCCAGTACATCAAGTATTGATTGATAGTGCCTTTGTTAGAACATTGGCAAGCTATTCATGAGTTGGAGTATATACTACTTCAATTTCAACAATATGTTGTTTTTACAAGCAATGCGGAATCTAAACTGAGAGCATTAGTAGTTACTATTTGTGAATGTATTTGGGTCTGGCAAGTATTGATTGAACTGGGAATAAAAATTGAAGCCACGATAATGTTGAAATGTGACAATCAAGCCACAATCAGTATAGCCAAGGGTCCAGTACATCACGACAAAATAAAACATGTTATCATTGATAGACACTTTATATCTGAGAAAATAGAAAACTCTGAAATTGAAGTAGTATATACTCCAACTCATGAATAGCTTGCCGATGTTCTAACAAAGGCACTATCAGGCTCTCTACTTGATAAGTTTGTTTTCAAGTTAGGATTGCACAACCTGTACAACCCAACTTGAGGGGGAGTGTTGAATCACACAGCGAGGGGCCAACGACTTTGACAGGTCAGCAATTCGTGGGCTGCAATTGTTGGCTATTGTTGGAGATTTCCTCTTCTGACACCAATATCCATCAGATTGATTTCATGATCTGTGGGATATAATTATTAGAATTAATTAGATTAAATGGCTTGCCTATTTTTTAATTATAATTAATTATATTAGATGTCTTTCTTTTTTTTTTTTCTTCTCCTATATATATATATATATATGTAATGATTCCAAGGATTAAAATTTCTTCAGATCTTATTTAGATTCTCTTTTCTCATTAAATGAAATAAAGAGTGGTTTTTGTGCCTTCTCATAAATCTTCTAGTTTGATGACTTATCAATTATCTTCTTTCAATAAATGATGTCCTTCCAAACTTGTTTTCTATGTTTATGGGCCACTGTTTATCCGTTTAGGTAAAACTTTTCTTGTTATTCTTGGCTCTAGCATTATTTATCTTATCCCTATGAAGTAGAGAATGAACTCAAAAACTTCAGACCCATAAGCTTATTAAGGGCTCATTTAGGGTGAGTGTAATTGTTTGTGAAAGTAGTCATAGAATCATTGTAGGAAAAACATAAATTTTTTTAAAATAGTTGTGGGTATTATGGGTTTATTCTTTTTCGAAAATGTCAAACATTAATTTTCTTATGGGTATCATACTCTAGCAGATCTGATCATTTAAACTTGCATCCCACTTAGAAAATTTTGAAATACAATAAGAAATTCGTTGTCAAATAGGAGTATGATACTTCTCTGAAATACATGATGAAAAAAGTTGCCCCAAATGAACCCTGACTGTGCTTTTAAAATTTTCATGAAAATTCTTATTAATAGAATCACTGGGTTTTTGCCTACTTTGATTGATACTTCCTAAGGTGGTTACATTGCCAAAAGAGTTACTATGCATTACATTATTACAACTCATGAAATTATTCAGTCTACCCTCAATAATAAAAATGGGAAATTCATCTTCCAAGTGGATCTTAAAAAAGAATTTGACATGTGTAATTGGAACATCCTTTTTAAGTACCCTATCCATGTTTATTTTTTTTTTTTTGAATATCTCACTTTTGCAAATTCTTAGATTATTGTCAACAGATAATTTAGTAAGCAATTCAAATGTTTCAAGGGCCTTAGATGAGGAGATCCTCCTTATCCTCTTTTATTCACTATTATTAGTACTGACAGCCTTCACAAGGTGAAGAAATTTTCCTGAATGATTGTACGAAGGAAATTCCACCAATGATTCTCTTTATCATCATTTGAGCTTTGTTCTATTTCTTTCTTTTTTTCCAATATTTGTCTTGTTTGTATTGTTTTTCTTTGTTTTTGTTTTCACATTTATAGTTATTATTAATTAAAAGAGTACCATTTTTTCCTTGAAAAATCGAGGGAAAGAGATTGGGAGAGAATGATCCTCCTCTCGAATTGAGAATCAATTATATCTTACTTTGTATTTGCTTTTGCTTTGAATCCACTGCTACTATCTTTCGTTTTGAATTGATTTCATTGAGAATTTCACATTATTTCTGCTGTTTTCATCAATTATTGCTAGAGTTGCTTGCGAACTCAAGTATTTCCTACCACTCCCATGGAAAATATTTCTCCTCTGAACTGTTACTATATATTAAGATTTTCTACTGAAGAATGAATGTTTTTTTTTCCCTTCCATGCAGTTACAGAGTCAACGCTCATCCAACACGGCGTCTATTTATAACATGTAGATATATGTGGAAATTGATGCGTCGTATCCATTTTTTGTTTTTCTTTTCTGGGGCAAGTAGCCAAGAATCATCCTTTCTTACAGAGGAGTGTTTTAAACATTTGTTCCTGTTTTGGACAAGGAAAGATGCTTTTTTTATTCTCCTGAACTCTTTTTATAGACGATTATGCAATATATGCCAATCTATTTTTTACATGTTCTTCCATTTTACTTCGCTAAACTGAACCTTCTAATTTTTTTGGGACATTTAAGTCAATTATGGCAAACTCACACACACGTCACATACGCAAGACTCGAATCCGTGACCTCTTAGTTGGTAGTCAAAGCTCCCAACCAACAGATCAAGATGAACTGCGTAAACCTATCTAATTGGATGTCTGCCACGAAGATCTTTACATTTTCCCTTTTTAGCATTTTTGTTATCAGAGTACTGGAATCAAATCCTTCAATATCAAATTTGTAAATAAAAGCAATCAATCAGGCTGAGGATGGATAGAATGCTGTACTGATGGACAAATTTACTATTTGCAATGTTGAATAGTCCTATGCTTTGGACGAGCTGTATATTATTAATGCCTGATATGTGTGTAACAAGTGATTCTGTAATTGGAGAAAGATTCTCAGCATTAATCTTAGGTTTCGTTTGTGACAATTTTCTTATTACTTCTTACTGTTACTTTTCTTGTACAAAAATTTAAATTTTTGTACTAGAAAACAGTTTTAAGAAGCAATAAGAAAACCGTCCCACACAAACCTTAATTTGTTGCTTAATTGTTCACTGTGACATAATTTTAACAAATCCTCAATGTGAGGAACTTGCTTTTGAACTGTGATATTGTCTGGATAGAAGAACTTGCCAACTGAGTTGTGGTTCTAGAAAAACTGTTGCTCAGGCGTCACTTAGTGAATTCATTCATATCTTCCTAATTTTTAAAAATAGGTTCCTTACCCAAATCATTCTTCTCAGCCTTATTCTTACTAGCAAATTTTACATCCACCTGAGATTTATTTACTTCCCTCCAAACCGTCTTAGGAGTTGTAACCGGGGCATCAGGTTTAGCTTTAACATTAGCAGTTCTGTACCCAACCCGAGCATTGTTGGGTCTTCTTCTTCTAGTAACAATAGTCCATTCTCCCTGGTCTTTATCAATGGCCGAAGAATTCTCCCAAGAAGAGCTCGCATCAGCATCCAATTTAACTTCTCCACCAGCTTTGGTGCCATCCACCGTGCCAAGTGCTGAGCCTGCTGAACTGTTCTGTTTCTGCTCACTAGAAGCCTTCAATTCGTGATGTTTAGACAGTTCACAAATTTCCTTACATAATTCTGCTTTGTGTCCAACCTTGCCACATCTCAAACATATAATTGGAATCCCCTCATATTCAATAGGTTGGAAGAACGTCCCCCCCAACCCTTGTGCCCACACTCCTTTAGGAAGCTTCTTTGACAAATCCAGTCCTAACACATATGCGTGCGCAAAAGCACACCTATTCCACAGCTTAGTTTGTTCGTCCCATGAACAGAGGTTCACCAACTCCTGCAGCCAGCCTTGCTAAGTTAGACTCATCCCAGTATTCTAGTGGCAAGTTTGGAAGCCTGATCCAAACTGGCGATGTAAACCTTCTTGAGGATTTAGCCGAAAAACCTGTAGTCCACTGTTCTATTCCTATGATTTGGCCTGCAACATACCAAGGCCCCCCCACCAAAACATTGTTCCTTGCTTCTAAATCAACAAACCAGCATAAGAAACAATCCGATCCCATCAGTGTAATTTGTGTCAATCCAAGGTGCTCCCACTTTCTTTGGAGCTCATCCTGCACTACCCAAAAAGGCAATCGACATCCCAAAGACTTCCAACTAAAGCTCTGTTAAGTTTCTGGATATTTCCCCTTGCTTTATTCAAATCCAGTTTAACCAACCCATCTTCCCGCAAGAAGTTTCTAACATCATCACGCAGGTCCAATTTAATAGGCATAGACTTACTCCACGCATTTGTTGCTTCCCTGATCTCATCAACTTCTCTTTTATTTTGACCTGGAAGGCCCATATGTCTGCTGAGTGATAGGATTTTCCGATGAAGCATTTTCCCGAACACCTGATGTTCGTCCAGGGACGTAGGGGAAGTCACTACCACCAGCAACTACACGTTCACCCCTAGTTTTCGCCTCAGCAACTTTGCCAATAACACCAAAGTTAAGTCGTGGTATAATTCGATCAGCATCCAAACCAGTATCACAACTTTCCGGAACTAGAGAAACTTTATGCAAATCCACAATGCGACCCACATTGCCAAAAGTAAACTGAAGTTTCTCTGGTTCAAAAACTGGGTTATCCAGAATTTTACTTACCTCCACATGTGCAATAGAGGAAGGCAATCCTCTCTCATCAGAATCCAGTAAATCAACCCGCTCTGCATTCACATTCATACCGCCTTGTACACCCGAGCTCGCAGCATCCATCTGGACCATCAATCCAGCATTATCATTAACCTCCTTCAAAAATTCCTCAGCCTCACTTCCACCCAGAATTTCCATGGTCTCATCCAAATCAGACGAATCCTGCAATGACATATCCCTTTCCACCATCTCCGCATTCGAATCCACATCTAGCTCTTCACTTGAAGCAGCCTCCTGTCTAGTGGTCTTCTCAGATGTTACAGAGCAATCCAGTCTAGTACCCCCAGATCTGCCTGGAGATCGAACGTAAACAAGCCTTTTCCCTTCCGCTCCAATATCCGCCAGTCCTCCCAATCCAGCTAAGGAAAACCTCCTTTCACTTCCAATCCCTCCGCTACTAATCCCGTCAACTCCCAAAGAACTCTCCCCAACGACATTCTTCCCTCCGTCAGAACTTCTCCGCCGACCATCTTCCCTCCCTCCGCCGCTCCTCGAGGGGTGACGAGGGGGTGACCGCCCCACCATAACCCAAGAGCCTTCACAAACCAACCCCGCCGGCAAGATCTCCAATCCGAGAGAAAAATTTTTCTCTCGAGCAGCGCCGCTCTTTCGTTCCCAGAGCGATTCGCGAGCCCCAAGAGAGAGAGAGAGACATGCATACTTGTTAAAAATTGTTTATTAGTCTGCTGGAACCTCCACACTCGTTCTGCGTACCGAGCTTTGCTATCAAACAACAACAACAAGTCAACAACAACAATATTAAGTCTTTATCCCACTAAGTGGGGTCGGCTACATGAATCTTTTTTCTCCATTGTGTCATATTAAAAATCAATTTCTCGTTTAAATCTAATAAAGAAAGATCATTCTTAATATTTTTTAACCAAGTCTTTTTAGGTCTACCTCTATCTTTCTTAACATAAGTTAAATCTAATACATCTACTCTCCTAACCAGATCATCGGAAGGCTGCCGTTTTGACTACCAATTAAAAATTTTTGGATTCATGTCTTGTGTATGTGATCTTTATAAATACAGAGCTACGGAGTTGTGTGCAAATGGTCCAAGTTCTTTATTCGAAGTTTAGGGTTTTTTGACCCTTCATTTGGAGAAATTATTATGTGCGATATCTAGTCATAAAGAATCGTCCAGACTGTGAGTGTACACACTGTGTGTATATTGATTTGACATATACTGTATATAAATGTGTATGTAATGTGTACATTTATATATCTGGATGTTTTTTTCCTGTCTGAATGTCGCATAGAATAATATCTTTGTCATCGGAGCAAGATAATTATTCGCTAGTCTTGTTGTGTTCGAGTCAATATTGCAATAAATGTAAGTTTGAGCTAATTTTATCTAATTAAATTCCCCAAAAAAAAATTATCTAATTAATTATACTCAGGATCAATGTCTTTCATGGAGCTCTCAGCTCATTATATTCTCCAATTTTTTGTTTATCCCATTTTAATGGCTAAAAGCAAAAAATCTTAATGGATAAATCATCATTAACAATAATAACAACAATAGGCTTTTATTCCATTACATGGGCTTAGAAGACATGAACGCATTGGTTGACCTACTAATTATTTGCTAAATCTTTTAAGGGCATCTCCAACTGAAAAATCTATTTTTCACTTCAAAATACAATAATAGTTATATCAAATAGTAATTCATCTTCAATCAAATTTTATTTCTAATAAAAAAATTTGTGTATATTATTTATCATTTTTGTTTTTATATTTTTTTTCAATCAAAATGGGCGAATGTCCAGTGCGACGCAAATATTAGCGTCGCACTGTTCACAGTTGAGATAAAACGCAAAAATATGTTCCATGCTTTTACATTATACTTTTCATTGTAACAATATTTTCTAGTTGCTTAAAGATATATTCAACCATATTTTTTGTTAAATCTTCATGATTATGACCGACGCATCCAGATCAAGTATTGTAGAAAAAAAAAATGTTTATATATATATATAGAGAGAGAGAGAGAGACAGTGGGTGACAAAGAATTATAGTTTGTTTGCATCTAAACTTCTACAGGGAACTGTTTTGGAACCCTATTCTCACATGCTCATGGTGCACGAGTGGCCAACTATACATTATAGATACTCAAGACTGTGAACAATCTGATCCGTGGCCATCGGCTTAGAAAGTTCAGCTACATATGGCAGCCCCTAAGACTTCTACATAGGACCATCTTCACTTGCAGACATTGGACCATCACAATAATTTAGCATTTCTCCCATAGAGGGTTTGTGTATCAAGATTGAGTACTAGTAATGGCCAACCACTGAAATTCATTGAGGTCCATCTTATGCAAGTAATTTATCACATCAGTGTACCCCAATGCCAACTCAGTTGTTCACTTCGACATATATCTCACTATCTACACATCTTAGTGTCCATGTTAATTATGACTATACTACCAATCATGTTGAAGAACATCACGAACTTTGTGATAGTCTAGTTCGTCGTCCAGATTACTTAACCCTAAGAACGTATGCGTTGCCCCCACAGACATCAAAAGAAACGATAGGTTCAACCTTGGCTAGTTGTTCTGCATTATGTCCTATATTAGCCTTATTTTTGTCTATAATACTTAACACAACTAATAGCTCACATATTATCAGTACTATCTACATATTTTGATACATGAATTTTCTATGTCGACGACTTAAAATCTTTTTAATTAAAAGGTTCAATAAAGTGTCATTTGCATCATAGAAGTTAAAGCAATTTCATAAAATTTAATTATAAAAAGTTTAATAATATGACCATACTCTACAACCATAGCAAATGTGGGGGCTCCACTATCTTATTGTTAGCTTTTTAATTGTGCCCACCTCATTTACTATCCACGTGCTCAACCCGCTCAACCCGCCCTCCTAAACCAGCCCGCTAGCCAACCCAGCTACCAAAACAGCCACGAAAACAACCACGTCATCGGCAATGACACATCAGCAGGCTAGTCATTATCAAGATTTTTTTTCTCATCATCTTCTTCACCTAATTCAATTAATCAACTTATCCTTTTTAAAAATTTGTTCATCAAAAAACTATTTGGATTTGAATCAAGTCAAAGTCTTCCATTTGAATTTGATCCATAGACATATCTAATCATAACCAGAATATACAATGACCATATCCTTTCTCCCTCGTCCTCGATATTAATAAATAAATTATTAAAAATAACTAAATTAGTAGTTTAAATAGTTATGTAAATGCTGAGCACTTTACAAGTTTATTTTAATTTACTCTTGATAGGTAACTACTAGGTGAGCCGTGACTAAAGAGCCTTTCCAGCCCCAGTGAAACCCTATGCCAGCCACGAAGAAGATGACAAATGAGAGGACACAGCAGACAATTAAAGGCTCACCAGGATTCTTTTGGTTTCCCTTTCAAGAGGAAATGGGGCTGATCTCGATTCCCAAGGAGGATGTCCTTGCCTTTCGCAACTCAAAAGTTCCCGAGCAAGAAAAGAAAATCCTAAAGAAGGCATCTTTCGATTTTTAGGTGAGTTTTGCCCACTTGTTTGATTTTGCGCTGGTCTTTTTGAAGTGGAGATCGATTGCTTGGAAGCTCGTCTATTCATACCTGAAACCTAATTTCCAAAAAGAGGTTTTTGGGTCTTTTTTTAAGCAGGATTGGTAGCAAGGGAAGTAAAGCTTTGATCTTTTTTTCTAGGTTGCCGCTTTTCTTACATCACACGTTCGCAACTCTGTTGAGCTTTTCCTTCCTGCGACGAAACAAACTCATCTCCTTTTCCTTTTGAAAGATTGAAGGACAAGGGTTTGTTTTTTTTTTTTGAACAAGTGCAACGAGTGGGATCTTTGGTTGATGAAATTGGCCAGAGATTAAGCCGGGGGTGGGGTTTTGCTAATGATTGCGATTTGTTTGATGCTGGGGATTTTTTGATGAGGGTGAATACCTCTCCTTTCCACTGCCCTTCATATTGCTTCTCTAAGCCAGTGCCACCACCTCGACCACCGCCACCCCCGCCAACTCCTCCGGTTCAGTACCAACCTTTAGGTTTGGAAACCGAGGATTCCGACCACCATACGTCTTGTAAGTCTTCTGCAGGTTCTCTTGCTGTTGAGGAGAAATTATGTGTGATGGCAAGGTCGAGATTGATGAAAATGGCGTAGATGGAAGAAAAAGGGAATTTATTCTAAAGAGCAGCATGAAGAAGATGAGCTCTTCGGCTTCAAAAGATATCGTCCGAGAATGCGTCAAGTGGATGGATGACCTGGGGGAGGAGCTTGTGGAGATCAGGGAGTTTGATCCAGTGTATGATTCTTAGCCATCTACATTTTTTTATCTCTTTTCTTTTTTCAGTTTCAGTGAATCATGTTGGGATTGGCCAAATCTCTTTTTTAAATATAGAATTAAGGAGTCATTAACTGTTCCTTTAATTCTAATTCCTACCCCAAATACTTGAGGTTTGTTGGAAGCATTTGATAAATGAATATCATAAAATTAAACTTATATATTGACCTTAATGTTTTGGGGATTCATACACGGTTTAACTTTCTATTTATATTGAAGGAAATGGATGCAATGATTCATAAAGTTTTAGTTCCTAGCTATCTACCGTGGTTCAAACAACCTGAGTTGGCCTATTTTTTGTACTAGTGGCTTCGCACAAACCATATTTTTAGACTTCTGATAAATGGAAAGATGAGGGAGGTTTTAAATGCTTTGGTTTTTTAAGTTGATTACAATCATATGATTCATATTTAAGATGATTCGTGATTCAAATCACCAAATTCATTTAGATGATAAATGGAAATGGCGTCTCGGCTTATTCCAAACAAGACATCCTTTTTCTAATTCGAGAAATCAAAATTTATTGTCCTTAAAAAGAGTTAAAAGAGATTTGATGAAGAATACTTTGTTTTCGGGGAAATATTTATCCTTTTAGTTTCTTAGGAATTTTCTCTCTCAATGAACTCTACTTATCTCCTATTTAAGACCTACAAATGGAGAGATAATTCCAAAGAGGTAAGAGATTTGGTTTTTCAATTGAGATCAAATGTTGAAGAAGACACTGTAGCCTTGCAGCCATGGTCTGGCATCTCTTATCATATGGACTAGCCTCTAAAGATTAAATTAAACGAATAGATGGAAGTGCCAACAACTTTTGTAGAGACATAGAAATAGGGTTGGGAATTTTATGGTAGGGTGAGGTAGTGATTATTGTGAGGAATATCAAGGGGGCTAATTCTATTTTAATATAGTTTTATATTAATAGCTTAAGGGATGCCTTAATGAAGAAGCAAAATATTCTACTTAATATCATATTTTTTTATTTAATCCATTTATATCATATTTTTTTATTTTAGAATTTTCTCTAATCTTTTTTAGAAATTAAATATTCTAAGTAAGACTTTTTCAAAAAAAATAATCTAAACTTATACTTCAAAAAGTATGTATCAAATGAAAGAGGAGCCCCATACATCCTTGGTTATCCATGGTTTGGTAGTTACCAATATGTTTGCTTTAGATGCTTTAGTCTATGACTCTTAATTGTTTGATTTTCTAACTCTAGTGGTCTGACACTCTCATTGTGTTCATTTTTTTCACAATGTATTTTTTTTTTCAAAATTAGTTGTCTGACATTCAAATCGTGACCTTCTTTCTTGTAATATTTTTCCCCTATAATCATGATGCATGCTTTTGGGTGAATTCAATTTCTATTTGATCTTTAGAGTTAGAGGTGGGGAAATCTAAGTCTTCACGTGGTCTTACTAACTTTGGAAAATTTTTAAAAGGAGCGTAGTAATAAATTAAAATTAGTAATAGGAATGGAAACTGGAAAAAATTGAAAAGGAACAAAATCTGGAAAAATGTTTTTCGCATTTAGAATATGTAAAACCGTTTTACGCATCTAATGATTGCAAAAATGAAACGATTTTCCGTTTTGCATTAAATAACGAATTTTTTCGCATTTAGAATACGTAAAAATGTTTTACACATCTAATGAATGTAAAAAATGAAACGGTTCCATTTTATATTAAATAATGAAATTAATGTACATAAATTACACGAAGATGCTTTACGTATTCAGCTAGACATGGAAATTCGGCAGTTAGCACAGAGTTTCAGGCACTCAGGGCAAGCAATTGAGTGGTGGTTACTTAATTTCGGATGGAAAATTTTGGTGGATACTGTCGAATATGAAGTGTTATGTGAGGTAATGGCTAGCAACTTTAAATATAAAGTTAATAAAATAACAGACAAGTGTTATCTATTATTGCCTATATACTGTTATAATTGATTCAATAATGGTGTAATATCGTTACTTTAAACTGTTTTAATTAATCTAAAATTATAAATTCTTGCCTCTCCCCTTATTATAAATAGACCAACTGGTTCAGAAAAAACAAAGTCATAATTCGAGAGCATTTGAGAAGTAGGTGAAGGAGTACAGAAGACAATGAGGAGCCGAAGCTACGAAGGTTGGTAATTTAAATTAGAATTTATTTTTGTATGCATGAATTTGTTAGGAAACACTTGAAGATTTCAAATAAATCATGTCAATTTTGGAAAAACAGCGAGAAAACTCTTCCAAACTCTTAATGAAAACCAGAAAAAAAAAAATAGTTTTTATGCTCCGAAATTGGTTTCTTGTTATACCTAACCATCATTGCTCTCTGATGTGTGGAGAATTGTAGTGGTTTTGAAAGTCAATTTTCCAATGTTGTTGTTCTCTAAAACATGCATGTATTTTGAGCCAGGAAAAGTTTTCCCCAGCGCATGTCCACAAAGTGGGCTGCATTTACATTGGCATCTATTCATCAATCAACAGTCTTCTTGTGCTTCCTAATGGAGCGTTTAATTATTCTTGTTGGTTTACTAGATGAGTTCTTTGCATATTGGAAGTAAATATTAGTTATAACATTTCACTAAAAATGACATTTATAATACAGTGAATCAGGAGAATTTGATGATGAGATGAATGGCTATCCAGCCTGCACCTGTGTTATTCTATGAGCTCAGTAAACAATCTCGAGTATTCTTTAAGGGTCTGAGAAGTTCTGAATTTTGTAAGTTCTATCGAGCAAAGACCTCAGATTTCTGCCTAAGGTTTGCCTTTTGTGGTTTACATTTTATTTTCTGAGGTGCTTTGTTCATCTTCAGCTTTGTTGGCTGCAACCATGTTAAGTTTTGTATTATTGTTTTCTTGGGTTTCCAGCAAAGTTAGTAATCAATCCCAAAATTGTATTACGTTCAATCTGTTGGGAGAATGGGATGTTTCTTTATCGCATAACATCTCTTAATATACGTAGAAAGAATTCTTATAGCTTGCATTGAACTGTAATGCTGTATGGTATTGGTGTTTGCATCCAGTATTTTGGTGATCTATTGGTGTTCCATGAAGTATTATGGAGAATACTTCTTTGCTTGTATACTTCATGGCCCGGCTCTTCTCAGGACTAGTATTTAACATGTTCTTGCTAAAAACATGACTCGTAATCTTTATTTAGTAATTCCTCTTATGATTGCTTGTCCCATTACGCATTTTCTGTGTTTAATTGCATACATGCCTGGGTAGTTTATGTCATCTAAATGGTTCCATCAGTTGCTAAATTTCCATTCCAACAAACCTCGTACACTTTAAATAAAAAACCATGGTAATCTGCGTGAGGATGGTGGTCACCTTTCAAAGCTGGTTCTCAAATTTTGTGGTAGACTGATCACCTCAGATTCCAATCTCCCGAGCTCAAGATGATATTACAGCTCCAATGCAATGTTGAATGTAGAGCAGATATCCTGTGATTCATGTTAGAGTTGGCACTTAGACTCCAGCTGGAATTCCCTATCATCTCCTATATTCAGAGGAGATGCTGTACATTATCCGTAAGCTCCTCCCATTTTTGGTCAGCAAGCTAGGAAGGAATGCATTCTGTCATCGATCAGAGAGTTGAGTGGTTTTAACCCTTGAAGCTGTAAGCTTAAGTGACATCTTTCCGAAGCTATCTCAGTGGGCATCTCCTCACTGCAGATAGAGCTAAAGTTGGAAGATTCTTGTTTTTTTGTTGAAGACTGTCCTTTTGAGCTCTTGTGCACCATTGAGATTTCTTCGAGACCATCACTTTATAATCTATCTTTGACTTTAGTTTTGGTGGAATGATGAGAGAGATAACAGCAGTTATTTGGATATGAGAAATCATGCCACAAAGCTCTTAGAAATTGTTGGTTCAGGTGACAAGAACTTGAGAGGCGCTTACGTTGGCTTTCAAACCAGCACTAGCTTGAAAGGTACTTTCATTGCATTTTATTGTTTATCCAGTGTATTCCAAAGAAAAACCTTCTTTTCACTGGCTGGTTGTTATTCTTATTGATGTCCATTTTGGTAGTTTATGATTGTAACTTTTAATTTTGCAGTCTCCTTGGAGGGTGTCAGCCTTGTCTTTCTGAATAGTTTTTTTCTTCTGCTTATCCCAGTGACTGAAATTCCTCATTGTATGAATCAAGCAATAGTTGAGTGCCAGTGGGGAATCATTGATAAATACTTCATAAACAGAATTTTAAGATTTTTGTTACTGATCTGTAATACTAGTCATATTCATCTGGTAAAAAGCAAAAGATGATGATTCAAGGTCTGTTCTTTTATATGTTTTTCATCCTTAGAAAGAGAATGTTTCCTATTACCGCTAGCATATAGCAATGCCTAAGCATTTTGTCACACCATGTGATTTTGCTTCAAGAAAAATGTTTAGAGCACCGTAGAGTCAACATAATATCGTACTAAATCTGATGCCGGCAGGAAAGGTGTCAAAGGAAAAAGTGAAGTGTGGGTTATGTACTTCCCTATCCAATATTCTACGATTCATTAACAAAAATCTTTTTTCTGAATCCATCTTTTAAAAAAGTTCAGGTGCTTCATAGAAGGCAGCTGAGTGTATTGATCATTGACCTTGTTTCTTGCTAATCTGAAGCGTTCCCTGTGTTCACTTATGTTGGTTTTCAACTGCTTCTTAGTCCAAAAAGGTGTTAAGGACGTACATTAGATTTCAAGGAAAAATAATTCAAATACTTTAGCGGAGATCTTGTGATTGTAGGCACAAATGCAGCAATATTTTTAAACCGATGATGGAAAAGATACACAAGCTCATTTATGAAAGAACTCGATTGGTAGTGGCTGGGATACTAGTATATTACCTGCTATTGTTTATTTGATTGCTTGAATTCTTCATTGATGCCTGAACACTCCTTTACTAATCTGTCCCATGTGATGCAGAAATTGGGTAGTGGCTTTGAGATTTATTCCGTTGTTCTTAAGGCAATGGACTTTGGATTGCAAGCACAAAAAGGAAGGAAGCAGCCTCTAACATTCCATCACCATATTAAGAATAAGATCTATGCTCGTCTAAAGCTTTAGATGTATCCTTGATCCTTCATAGGGATAAGGAGAAAAAGATGAGTAACCATCACAATGTTGCAAGATTAGATTATCCAAATGATCGAGTTTTGCCTTATCATGGAGCTATTCCTTCTCATTTTTTGTTATATTTATATTTTTCTTTGGATGAGCGGAATTTAGGGAGAATCAATGGTTAAGAGCTCCAGTTGTATGTGGGCTCCGAAAAATTCACGCCCCGACCTCTTTGCGGACCCTTTTCTTTTTTCTTTTCCTACGTCGTCGATGAGAGTTTTAACAAAGTTCTGAGGCAAATTTTCAGAAGGTAGATTGGGTTTGAAATAAGACACTACTCATAGATTTCGCCCTCATTTTACAAGGACTTCAGATCTGAGTTCTGGTTTCCTACAGCGCAAACCCTACTGTTAAGTGTGGCCCCCCCAATAGTGAGAAAGTATTTTAAATTAAGGCTAGTCGTCAAGCAGATACGTTGAGAACATGTTATATGGTGTATAATAGCAACATGATTTGGGTATTTTAAATTTTGATATTTTAAAACTAGAAATTTTACCACCTTGCACTTAAAGCGAATGGTGGGGAAATGATGATGATAGACTCGATCAAGGAATCGTCCTGGGTCATCATGGTCATTGGTCTACTTAGTCAGAGGAGATAGTCGATCTAACCTGACAGAAGAATCCTTGTCGTCAACTATAGGTTACATCGTCCAAGGGAACCTTGTAAACCTGGGGTAAGTATTTATCTAAGAGAATAAATTTGAATCCACCTTAGCTAACATAGAGCTTTGTGCCATATCGATTATATCATATTGATTAATATCCCAAGGATTTGAAGCTATTGGGGAGCGTACGGGCTTATGACTGTAACCGTAATACAGTGGAGTAGTTTGACCAAGCCACTAGATTAGAGAGTCTGAGGTCATAATTGTTAACCACACGGAGCCATCTAAACCCAAACCTCAAGTTATTTTTGGAGCTATTTGGCCAAACCATCGATTAAGATGACCAATACTACGCCTTACTGGCACTTACTAGAAATAGACGGATTGAGAATAAGTCCCTAGTGATATTCTTGATCGGATATTGGCTCTTTATAAGTTAAAGTAATTTTCCAAAACTTGTGCATCTTGAGAAGTTGTTGCAGAGGATGGATGGATTTTACTTTAAGCGTTTTTTATGATTTATTTCAATTTTAAGCATTTTAGATTTTTGGGTGATTTCTAGAAGTTTTTGAATTTTTTATGGGCATTTGGAGGCATTTTGAAGTATTTGAGGATCACTCCGATTAATATGTTCTTAACAAACACGACTATTTTCAATAGGTAACATGATTCTCATTTGAAAATGTATGTATTTTGTAAAAATTGGGGGGCATCTTAAAGTATAGAATCTTCTACAGTTGAGACAAAAATTCAACAAACGGCCATCATCAGGATTTATACAAACAACTTTATTTTACTTGTTGAGCCTTGTCGACTTTGTCTACTTGCTGACAGAGAAGGAGGTATGTTATTGGCTTTATGCTTTTATAAGTGATTTTTTTTTTTGTTATAGGCCTTAAAGGCCTAATATGAACGTATTAAAACAAATATCTTGGTCGACGCTATGATCGTATATTTATTTTGAGCTGTGTCGACTTTTATCTACTCGAAGGATCGGGCTTGAACTTAAATTTATTATTTGACCTGCGTAGCATCCTTAGACATCACGTGTGCATCCAGACTACGCTTTTCGGGGCCCATGTGGATATTTAGGGGGCATTTTTATAAATTATATATTAAACATTGTCAACTCTATCTAATTGTTGATAGAGGATTAGATTCGTAGTAGACTTTGTGCCTTTTTCAATTAAATATTTCTCTGTATAGGGCCTTGAAGGCCAAATATGAACATATAAAAACAAATATTTCGATCGAACGCCATGACCGTATATTTGTTTGATAGTTCGAGGCGTGTCGACTTCTATCTACTCGCATAAGATAAGATCGGGCTCGAACTTAAATTTATGATTTAACCTGCGTAGCATCTTAGACGTCAAGTGTGTACTCATAACACGCTCACGGGGGTCCATGTGAATATCTGATTTTGCATGCAATCTGTATAATATATAGTTATACGATTTGTCATACATATTCAGCTTATGTGTATGTCGTATGTGCATGTGTATACGCATTTGCACGAGTGCTTGCATTTTCACATGATAAGCTCTGTATGTTGCAATGCATGCTAGAGCGCATTTTAAATATTTTGACATCGATCATCCATGCAAGTGATGTCATTTTAATGTGAGCAGCATTTTGTTTGGAAGCTTGTAGATGTCTTATGTTTGCTTGTATGAGTATTGCAGCTCTGGCGGCATTGGCATAGCAGCTTGTGGACTCCTTCTGTCTGCTTATATGAGTGTTGTAGATCTGGTGGTGTGGCGTAGCACTCCAGGTTATTTGTCGCTTTATTCAAATAGTATGACACTTTTCCAGAAACCTCAATATTTCTTGAGGGATGATAGAATGAGCTTTCTTTTTCTTCAACTGCTCAATCTTTAATTATTATATAATCATTCATAGAATCACTTAACTTCGCATGTTTAGTGCCACTGTTAAGACCTTCCCTTGATAATACGTTTAGCGGGCTTTCTTCTTACACCAAATCTCCTTTATCCCAACAGTCGCTATCAAAGTTTCTGAAGTTGTCAATCAAAAAATTAGTTGTACTTGATTAACAAAGCATTCAGCTCTGGTAGAACAGCACACATCTATGTTTATAGGAGGTTTTACAATACTTGCAGCAATCTTTATCAATTGTAGGTAGGTTGATGTATTCATTTGCAGTGAAATGACATTTTCTGTGTTTGCAAGCCATTTTATTTGTTGCAACCCCTTATCAGGATCTATAGGGGATTTGTCATATTCATTGCATATTGCATTGTGTATTTTTGTGAGAAAATTTAACCAACTCTCCTTGCATATCAATTGTCATAGTCTGCAGGTGCTCGCATTCAATTGCAGCTCTTTTGTTCTTGCTTGTCAATTAATCACATTGCATTGCGCATGCTATGTTCCATGGTTTAAATATTGGCACAATAAAAGGCGCGCCTCAGCTCAATATGGTCTCTTTAAGCCTCAAAGCCCACACAATAATTTCATGTTTTGAGGCTTACGCCTCAAAGTTTACTATGAGGCGTTGCTATCGCCTCACATATTTTGAGGCGCCGCCTCTAAAAAAAGTAACCTTTTTTTTTTTTCAGTTCGGACACCCAATTGCCGACGTGGAGTCCTGGATAGCCTAGTGAGATGTCGACGTCCCCCCCCCCCCCCCATGGCATCAACATTTAAAACCTTGTTAAAGGTAGAATGGTAGAGAAGAATTTCATAATACACGCGGCGTTTCGGTTTTCAACTTCCAGCAAACGTTTCAAGCATTCACTCCAGAGCAATTTCAAGCATTCACTCAGTTCCTTCTCAGATGTCGTCACGCCCCAAAGAGAAAGGTAATTTGCTGCATGTTTTCTGTTTAAGGTTCTGCGTATTTTATAGTTTATGCTATGTGTAGATGTTTAAGGTTTTGAAGTTCTTCGTATTTTATGCTTTATGCTTATGCGTATGCGTTGCTTCTCGAAACTTTTTAAAATATTTGATATTTTGATTGCTATCATGTTTTCTCTGTATGCTAGACAATCTTTAGAGGCTATCTGTTCACATCTACACAGTGGTTGAGTTGTGCTTGGGGGGCGAAGAAGGACTGAGGGAAAAGAGATTAGAAATGATGTTTTAAATGAACTAGATTTTAGCAAAGTGTCTTATATGCCATTACAACCACTAGACCTTTAGTTCATGTTTGAAGGATGGTGGATGCTGAGAAAGAAGTGCCTACAATGGATTTCATATTCAATACAATGTCATGGGATGAAGCCAAAGAGGATGGATCGCCTCCAACTTAGGAGGCAATGAGAGAAGCTTTTAGAGAAATTTTGTAACATTATTGATGGATATATGGGAGCTACTGCTTCACCATACACTTGCATGCAGCTGGCTATTACCTAGACCCTCAGTATCAATATGCAGAGAAATACAAGTTACAAAACCCTGAAATAAAGTTGGGGATTGAATCATTGCATGGATCGTCTAATAATTGAAGCAACTGAAAGATTAAATGCTGACATGCAATTGGTATCTTTTTAGGAATAAAGGAAGGCTTTATTCTTTTGGATTTCACAACAAGAAAAAGATATAATTGCCAAACGATCCTCCAGTTGAGTGGTGGATTCAATTTGTGATGGGACTCCAGAATTGCAGCATTTTGCTGTTAAAAGTTTTGGGCTTGGACATGCTCTTCATCTGGCTGTTGAAAGAAATTGGAGTACCGTACCCTACAAAAACCAAGTACATCCCCTCTTACTACACACTCAAAATTCTCCAAATCTTACTTACCACAATTATACAAACATAACACAATCTACACATATCAATTACAAATAATTAACCAATCAACACTAATCATAATAACCAAATCAAATCTATTCATTATTCAACAACATCATATATTAAATACTAATAATACCAATATTTCATACTCATCCAACCAATAATCACTCAAAACATTAATCAAAACAAATATTCACTAAAACTCCACCCCCTCCACCACCACCACAATCCCCCACCCCCCATTAACACCCTCCAAACAAAAAAAAAAATACATAAACAAAATAATAACCCAAAACAACCACACCAAAATAACACCCACACAAACTTCCCATCTTCCATCAACACCATCCAACATCTTCTAAATATTTAATTTCTACAAATTCCAACATTTCCTCTTCTTACTCTTATTCTCTCTCACAACAAAATCATAAACCCAATCATCACCCCAACTATCATCCATCATCCATATACCATCATCATTCACACATATATAACAAACTTATAAAATACCAATAACAAACACCCCCACTCATATTACTCACTCAAAAAAAATAAAACACTCAACATACCACCAACACACACACCCCAAACACCAAACATAACCTCCAAAAAAAACAAAATATTCAACCTCCACCACACCCCATAATTCAACATCCACTCCACCCTCCCCTACCCATCCACCCACCCTCAACCTCCAACAACCCCTAATCACATAACCATTTTCACCCCCACCAACCCCCCACCACACACCCCCCATAATACTCCAATACTTATAAATAATTTCTACCACAATACATCCACCAACTACCAATAACCATTGGTGCAGCTTGCTAGAATTGGCAGCTGCTAGGCATAGGTTCCAGATAAGTTGAAGAGTCAATGGATGTAATTTTAGTGTCGATTCACAAATAATTAGAGAAAGATGGTTTTGGGATTGTCGAAATGACTAGTAAAATATATAGCAATAGAACTGCTAGCATCATAAATCAAGAGGAGAATGGTGGAATAAGAAACTCCAACTGACACAATTTATTGATTACAACCAAAAAATCAAAATTGATTATTGCAAATTTCAAAATTCAGACTAATTATGATGAAAGGAATTTTGACTTCATATTTTGAGATTCATAACACTGATAATGGATGAAAATTGTGAGGTGCTTCTCCCCCGCATTATGGTAGCAGCTGGGAGTTTCAAGAAGCATCTCACCTTGGAAGTTGTGATGTTACTTCTAGCAGTGCTGCAGATCTTGGTGAGGGCGAGGTTGTGGGCATGTGGGGGGAAATCCTCAGTGGCAACAAAGGAAAGTGACACATGCAGCAGACGCGCTGGAGGTAATAAAGTTGCTGGATATTTTCATCTAGCTGATGGAATTACTGGAATTGATGAAGTCTGTATAGTGGAAGCTCTTGAAAATGAATTACCAGAGTTCCTCCTGCTTGATATCTTGCAGATTCCTGGCTTAAGATGTCAATGAGGGGCACCTTGATTATTAAAACCTGATATGACTTATGAGTTTGCACAGTCAGCGTTGATGTATTTGACTGGCAATTTTAGATGGTATCCAAAGAATAAGGGCGTAACTGGACACTTTTTGAGAACTAATAGATTTAAATGCACCGTAGGGATAATTGAGGACCAGATAGCACATCGTATTATTGTATAGGGGCCAAAGTGCAATTCACAAATGAATTGATATGATTTTGAAGAGAGAAAGTTTTGTGCTATCTTTATTGATAATTATTGTACTTGATCTGCAACCAATATTTTAATAATTTATGCATCAATGTACAGCTTTAATATTAATTGTCTTAACATGAACTATTCCTGAATTTTGACTTGTTTTGAGAATATTTTTTTCCTGTCTGATATTCAGGCGCTGTCCTCTTTTGGTACAAAAAATGTTGGTAATACCTGCAATATCTGAGTTAACAGACACCTGGACTACTGTTTTTGGTTTTAAGCCGCTTGACATTTCACAAAAAGAAGAAATTAAGTGTGTGAATATGTTGGTTTTCCCTGGCGTTGGTCTGCTACAAAAGTCATTGATTAAGAAAGAGTCAACTTTGCAACGTACAATTCCTGAGCAAGGTAAACAATAAGCAACTTATCTTCCTTGGCATCACTTTCAATCTTTTTTTTAGCTGCCAAGCTAGAATCTGAGCTGATTCCTCATGATTCTTTTGAAGGAAACAAATCTGAGGCCCAGCTGTCAGTTGTGGAAGACCTCAATGGTTCAGCTGTTGAGGTTCTCTGTACTAAAGTATCGACATGTCAGGAAGAAGGTGCAGAAATTGCTATCCCTGCTTTGGGGCACCCTACTCCTAATTTTTCAGCAGATGCATCTGGATCGCATGCACGAGAATGCTGGTCTTCTGATAGTACAGCCGATGCCAAGTTAAATATTGTTAAAAATGTTTATGGTGGTAGCTCAGTCACTGAAAAAGAATCGCAAGTGGGTTTTTCAGAGAAGCAGACTGTTTTTATTGAAGAACCCAATCATGAGATGGAAAATGTGAAAACCACAGTGTTTTCGAGTCACAACTCTGATTCTGAGCTTTTAGCAGAATGCTTCTATTACTCGACCTTCAGGATGCAGGACTCAAGAAAATCCATTAAATTTGATATTAATCTCCTTTAGGATTGTTTCTGGCAATAATCCCTTTGGAAGATGACAAGCTTCCACTAGATGTAACAAGTAACCTATCATTTGAGCCTCTTCGTGGCCTGATGAATATGCTACTAGGTAAAAAAATTGAGGTTACTGATGAAATATCTTCTGCTGTTTGCTAATGATTCATTGTTCTGCCGTCGTGATTATGAAGTTAATTACAGCGCTAAAACTGACATTGCTTCCAGTGTTGGGCTTGCAGGAGAAAACAGTGAAACTAATCCTACTTTCTAGTTGTAATACAATTCCCACATAATTTGCAGGAGCCATGTGTAACACCTAGTTTTGTAATGGTTCCAAAATGTAATTCTTTTGGAGCAATTGTTCAAGCATTTCAGCTGGCTCCTTGGAGTCTCGTCCAGATACAAACATAAACTATTTTCATCTCCAGAAATGTGCGATTCTCAGTTGTCTGTTGTTTGTATGGTTCAAGACAATCTTGCTACTACGGCTCAGGCTGTTGATGTTTCCAATCCAACTGCAATGCTCAGATGATGATTTGAAACTGTCCAATCCATTTATTGATACTGTTGAAAACGCATGCAGATGGAGCTGAAGCTATAGTTTACTGTTAATTAACATGGTAAAACCACGTTGCCTGGCATTGTTGATTCTTGAAAACTCATGTGAATGAAGAGGATGTTAACATTTCTGTTGGTGTTGAAAGACCTTTAAATGCATGTTCTGCTAAAAATGGCCCTCTTCTTCCTTGGACCAGCAGCAAAGTATCTGGTATCTTTCTGATGGTATTGAGACTACCCATCAACTTTACCTTGCAGGAGAAACACTGAGCAACTTCAATTTCAGTTGAACTTCATGGTGAAGGTGATCGATTTGCTAGGTTTGAATTGCATGTTAAAAAACAATTCTATCTACGAATGTCCAGCATTTTTTGTTTAACTGAGCATCAACTTTTGTTATGATAGGAACGTGCTAGAAACTTCTCAATGAAAGTAACTGGCTTCCTTGCTCATCAGAGAAGAATTATGTGTGATCTTTATTGGATCTTCATGCTAGTGCTTCGATCTCTGGAGAACACTGATAAATCTGCTCATGCTGATCATAAGCCTACGAAACAGGTTGCACAACTGAGGTTACAAACTAAGTGGGCACAAATGAGAACACTCAATTTGATGCAGTTTCGTGTCCTGCACTGGACTGATGATAGCCTGCATCATTCTGTGGTAAAAGAATCCGTTCTACAATGTTCTTTGTAATGTTTCTGGCTCTATCAGTGGTTTTTGTGAGCACCAGTTTATACCTCTGAAGTTTCAGCTGAAAAAATTTATCGTTTTCGAGTGAAAGTGGATGAGAATGTTGCAGTAACTACACTCCGTGAAGTTTGGTATTGATATTTGTACTGATATTACTTAATGATTGTCAATGAGGGTGCATGTGACATTAGTATAGCTGAAGGAGATTTAGTTGTTGCGGGAATTTCATATTTTTAGCCGTTCTTCATGTAACTGCCATACATCCACCATAGTGGTCACGTTGCCTAAAAGATGATTTTTGAATTTTGAAAATTAGCTAGCACAGTTGTTTAATCAATTTTCAAGCCATGTTGGTTTTCTTGATGGAGTAGTTCACACAATGAACAGTGCTTCAGGATGCCTACTCAACCACATGCCTTCACTGATTATATTGTAGAAATTTGTTTTCCGACTGGTTGAATGCAATGGTATGGATTTCGCTTAATTAATTTTGTCATGTATTTTTTTAGTGACGTGTAATTTAGATGCAGTTTGTTAGTATTCTATTTTGTGCATATTATATAGGTAAACATGAATAAAAAAAATGAATAATTCCATTTTTAGTGGGATAAAAGCTTGATTTTTGTTGTTGTTGTTATTGGTAAACATTTATTATTGGTGTTTTCTTGGATGATCAATTTATTTTTTTTAAGCACAAATAAACTACTTGTGATAGTCTGGCTTACAAATAAAGATTGAGAATGCTTCATACATATCAACTCGATGCATTCAGTAGCTGCAGCTTTTTTTTTTTAATAACTTTTGAGATTCACATGATTTAGATTAAATCTAGCTCCCAGGACAAACTGACTAAATGGAAGTAGACCTTGCATATTATTTCGGGTTTTGAAAATCTGTTGTCAAACACCCCACTTGTCCCCATAGTTTTCCCCATCAATCTTAATCCATACTAGTGGAGACAATCGTAAGTTTTTTGTCAGTTCAAGCTATTTTGTTTCTCTGTATGGCTTGATGCAAATTGTTGTCTTACCTAGGGAAATACATTTAAATGCTTTAAACACTTGTAATTACCGTTGTGGAACTACAATGGCTGTACTGCAAGGTCCTTGTAAAAGTTGAATAAAGTTACCATATGCATACAAGTTGAACTAAATTTTACCATATGCATAAATGCAACAACATTGATTTTTTATGTTTGTAGGTTTGAGCTATTTTACTGTGATGATGCAAAACATCCTACAAAATTATTTGTGACGCTTCTTTTTGGAATGCTTTATCTCATAATTCCCTCGCTAAATGAGAGCTTCTCTAGATTGTTTAGGTCAGATGGGTCTGCCCATGATCACGCATGTGTGCTTATATTTCAAGTAGAAAAACTGAATCACAGCGATAAGACAGTCTGCTAGATTAAATTGCAAAGTGCAATCTCGACTTGCCCTGTATTTGCTAGTTTCCATGGTCCCATATTTGCTATATTGTGCTACGTTATGCTTGAAATAAAGGAGCCAAAAAAATTTGTTCTTAAAGGAAAAAACAAAAGCCTATTATATGTCTTAAAGAAAATTGCAAGTTAAAAATAGCTTATTTAGAAAGTCTCAGACTCTTAATCTGCAGGGGAAGATGGGCTAAAAAAATTGTACTTGGATTTCAGTTCTAATTTGAATTTGCAGAATTGCTTAATCTGAACTACCATACTATATCCATGTTTATAAGAGCAAAGCTGAAACAAAAGCTCCATTCACTCTTTTATTGTCAAGTCCTGTTAAAAGTTTAAGCTTAACTAATTATCAGAAAGAAATTTATGAAGAGCTAAATAGGTATAAATATTATATATAAATATGTATTAGATATGAAAGGGTATCAATTTAAACCATTAATCAACTTATGAAATTGATAGCTAAATTTTAATTTTTGTATTTTAGATGTAGTTCAATTGTAAGTTATCTTGATATTTGAAGTTTCAAGCTAATGCTACAATCAGGAAAAAAAACTATGGAAAGATATAGATTAAATTTTAAAATATTTGTCAATTTAATCTATGACCATGTTATAAATGGCGAGAAAGTGTAAAAATTTCTTTGACGTTTAAAGTGGCTTTAGTCCCAATTTCGGGCAAAGCTAAGAAATCATCTATTGTGAGTCGGTTTGTTAAGAGTCATTCTAGAGTCAATCAAGATAGAAAATATCATGTAGCGTTATAATGTTAGATCATCCAAATTTCATGTATATTGAAAAGCTTTTTTTCCCCATTTATTTATTAATAAAAATTCAAGTTTGTTCAAATATTGAAACTTGCCAATTGACTGAACATATAGATCATCTTACCACAATTATTTTTTACCAACCTTTTAAACCCTTTGCCTTGATCCATAGTGATATTTGGGGATCCTCTAAGTTAAAAATATAAGTGGTGCAAGGTTGTTTTTGATATTTGTTGATAATCATACTAAACTCCCTTAGGTTTTATTTAATGAAGGAAAAATCTAAAGTTGCAAGGATATTCATATCATTTTCAACTGATGATTCAAAACTAGTTTTGATACAAAAATTCAAATCTTGAAGTCAAATTATGGGAGGGAGTACTGTTCATTCAATCATGATGAGAATACCTATTAAGTTAAGGGATACTCCAAGTGAGTTCTTCGTGCATTTATTCCTCAATAAAAATGAGGTAGCTTTGGGAAGTTGTCAGATATATTATGTTATTCACAAAGTACAAAAATATCTATGGGGAAAGCCATTGTTACTACTGTATACCTAACAACTAGGTTACTTACTCGGATACTAAAATTTGAAACAGCTAGGGACAAACTCTACTCCATCAAAGCCTATCCTCATGCTCGGTTCATAATCATCAAATCTTCCACTTAAAGTTTTTGGGTGCTATATTTTTGTTCAGATCTATTCACAAGATAGGAGCAAGCTTGACCCAAGATAAAAAAAAAATACGTTTTTATTCGGATTTTCCCCACAAAAAGAGGTTACAAATGCTTTTTGCCCTACTTCTAGAAAGTTATTTGAAACCATGAATGTCACCTTTTTTGAAAACAAACCCATAACTTCACTAGTTCTGAAATTCAATGAGAGAGTGAAGGTAGAATTTCGAAACTTAGGAGTGGAATTCCCTTATTATACAACCAAATAGAGTCCAGTCAAAATCAACAAATAATACAAGAAATCCAAACCAGAGTATTTCCCAAAGGTATATCTCTTATGTCTCAAGCTCCACCTTCAGACCTATTACCTCCACCTATAAGTCCTAATCAATCCCTGCAAAGAGTAGCAATTAAGGAACAACAATAAGTATAACTCAAGGAAAAGAAAGAAAAATCAGCATATGCAGAGCATTGAGACACATCTTGTACCTGTCAAATCTCCTTCAATGGATCCAGCAACTGTAGAGATTCATACCGAGGAGAAAAATGAGGAATTTCAAAAGGAGATAAAAAGTCATCAAATGGCCAAAAAAATAAAAAAAAAAAAAGACTTTCTCTCCTATAGCAGATTATAAAACACTTATCAATTCTTCCTTTCCAAGTTGGATGATGTGCAGATTCCAACCAATATTTAGGAAGCTTGGAATCACCCAGGATGGAGACAGGCTGCTAAAGAAGAAATTATGTCCTTGGAGAAAAATCAAACATGGGTGATTACAAATCTCCCATTAGGAAAGAAAGTTGTGACCTGCAAATGGGTGTTTATCGTAAAGCATAAGGAGAATGGTAGTGTTGAGAGGCTGAAAGCTAGACTTGTTGTAAGAGAGTTTCACTCAGTCTTATGGAATAAGACTATCAGGAAACTTATGCTCATTTTGCAAACCTCAATAACATTATGATTCTTCTTTCCTTAACAGCAAATTTTAGATTGGTCCCTACATCAACTAGCTATCAAGAATGCATTCTTGAATGGGAACTTGAAAGAAGTCTACATAGAGATTCCAATGGGGATTCAAAAGTCTTATGGAAGGGACAAAGTGTGTAAACTATTGAAATCGTTGTATGAATTAAAGGAATCTCTTAGAGCATGGTTTGGAAGATTCTCAAAGTATGTAAAATGCCATGGTTTTATACAATGCCAAGCAGATAATACGTTGTTTGTGAAGCAGTCAGAAAGAAACAAGATAGTAGTACTGATTGTATATGTGGATGACATCATCCTTAATGGAAATGATATAAACGAGATAATGAAAATCAAATAGGCTCTATCCAAGGAGTCTGAAGTTAAAGATCTAGGATCACTTCGATACTTCCTTGGTATGGAGGTAGCTTGATCAAGCTAAGGTATATTTGTTTACCAACGCAAAGATACCTTAGATATACTGAAGATTGACCTATTGGGATGTTGATCAGCCAGTTTCACCTATGCATCCTAAGAAGAAACTTGGGATAGAAAAGGAGGGGGTTCTAGTATATAAAGGAAGATGTCAACGTTTGGTAGTAAAGCTTATATACCTCTCCAACACCATTCTAGATATTGGGTTTGCTGTGAGCATGGTGAGCTAATATATGAGTAATCCTACGAAGGAGCACATGGAGGCAGTATTTCAAATCTTGAGATATCTCAAGAATACTCTTGGAAAGGGGCTATTATTCAAGAAAAATGAAGATAAGAAATTGATCATTTATTTTGATGCAGATTGAGCAGGAAGCCAGGTTGACAGTCAATCGACCATAGGATATTGGTCATTTGTGTGGGGGAACTTAGTGACATGGAGGAGCAAGAAACAATATGTTGTTTTTTTACAAGCAATGCGGAATCTAAACTGAGAGCATTAGTAGTTACTATTTTTGTGAAGGTATTTGGGTCTGGCAAGTATTGATTGAACTGGGAGAATAAAAATTTGAAGCCACAATAATGTTGAAATGTGACAAGCCACAATGATAGCCAAGGGTCCAGTACACATCAAAGTATTGATTGATAGTGCCTTTGTTAGAATAAACGCAAGCTTATTCATGAGTTTGGAGTTATACTACTTCAATTTCAACAATATGTTGTTTTTACAAGCAATGGTAATCTAAAACTGAGAGCATTAGTAGTTACTATTTGTGAAGGTATTTGGGTCTGGCAAGTATTGATTGAACTGGGAATAAAAATTGAAGCCACGATAATGTTGAAATGTGACAATCAAGCCACAATCAGTATAGCCAAAGGGTCCAGTACATCACGACAGTAATAAAACATGTTTTTCATTGATAGACACTTTATATCTGAGAAAATAGAAAACTCTGAAATTGAAGTAGTATATACTCCAACTCATGAATAGCTTGCCGATGTTCTAACAAAGGCACTAACTCAGGCTTGCCGATGTTCTAACAAAGGCTCTCTCTACTTGATAAGTTTGTTTTCAAGTTAGGATTGCACAACCTGTACAACCCAACTTGAGGGGGAGTGTTGAATCACACAGCGAGGGGCCAACGACTTTGACAGGTCAGCAATTCGTGGGCTGCAATTGTGGGCTATTGTTGGAGATTTCCTCTTCTGACACCAATATCCATGAGATTGATTTCATGATCCGTGGGATATAATTATTAGAATTAATTAGATTAAATGGCTTGCCTATTTTTTTAATTATAATTAATTATATTAGATGTCTTTCTTTTTTTTTTTTCTTCTCCTATATATATATATATATATATATATATATATATATATATATATATATATATATAATATGATTCCAAGGATTAAAATTTCTTCAGATCTTATTTAGATTCTCTTTTCTCATTAAATGAAATAAAGAGTGGTTTTTGTGCCTTCTCATAAATCTTCTAGTTTGATGACTTATCAATTATCTTCTTTCAATAAATGATGTCCTTCCAAACTTGTTTTCTATGTTTATGGGCCACTGTTTATCCGTTTAGGTAAAACTTTTCTTGTTATTCTTGGCTCTAGCATTATTTATCTTATCCCTATGAAGTAGAGAATGAACTCAAAAACTTCAGACCCATAAGCTTATTAAGGGCTCATTTAGGGTGAGTGTAATTGTTTGTAAAAGTAGTCATAGAATCATTGTAGGAAAACATAAATTTTTTAAAATAGTTGTGGGTATTATGGGTTTATTCTTTTTCGAAAATGTCAAACATTAATTTTCTTATGGGTATCATACTCTAGCAGATCTGATCATCTAAACTTGCATTCCACTTAGAAAATTTTGAAATACAATAAGAAATTCGTTGTCAAATAGGAGTATGATACTTCTCTGAAATACATAATCAAAAAAGTTGCCCCAAATGAACCCTGACCGTGCTTTTAAAATTTTCATGAAAATTCTTATTAATAGAATCATTGGGTTTTTGCCTACTTTGATTGATACTTCCTAAGGTGGTTACATTGCCAAAAGAGTTACTATGCATTACATTATTACAACTCATGAAATTATTCAGTCTACCCTCAATAATAAAAATGGGAAATTCATCTTCCAAGTGGATCTTAAAAAAGAATTTGACATGTGTAATTGGAACATCCTTTTTAAGTACCCTATCCATGTCTATTTTTTTGTTTTGAAATATCTCACTTATGCAAATTCTTAGATTATTGTCAACAGATAATTTAGTAAGCAATTCAAATGTTTCAAGGGCCTTAGATGAGGAGATCCTCCTTATCCTCTTTTATTCACTATTATTAGTACTGACAGCCTTCACAAGGTGAAGAAATTTTCCTGAATGATTGTACGAAGGAAATTCCACCAATGATTCTCTTTATCATCATTTGAGCTTTGTTCTATTTCTTTCTTTTTTTCCAATATTTGTATTGTTTGTATTGTTTTTCTTTGTTTTTGTTTTCACATTTATAGTTATTATTAATTAAAAGAGTACCATTTTTTCCTTGAAAAATTGAGGGAAAGAGATTGGGAGAGAATGATCCTCCTCTCGAATTGAGAATCAATTATATCTTACTTTGTATTTGCTTTTGCTTTAAATCCACTGCTACTATCTTTCGTTTTGAATTGATTTCATTGAGAATTTCACATTATTTCTGCTGTTTTCATCAATTATTGCTAGAGTTGCTTGCGAACTCAAGTATTTCCTACCACTCCCATGGAAAATATTTCTCCTCTGAACTGTTACTATATTTTAAGATTTTCTACTGAAGAATGAATGTTTTTTTTCCCTTCCATGCAGTTACAGAGTCAACGCTCATCCAACACGGCGTCTATTTATAACATGTAGATATATGTGGAAATTGATGCGTCGTATCCATTTTTTGTTTTTCTTTTCTGGGGCAAGTAGCCAAGAATCATCCTTTCTTACAGAGGAGTGTTTTAAACATTTGTTCCTGTTTTGGACAAGGAAAGATGCTTTTTTTATTCTCCTGAACTCTTTTTATAGACGATTATGCAATATATGCCAATCTATTTTTTACATGTTCTTCCATTTTACTTCGCTAAACTGAACCTTCTAATAATTTTTTTGGGACATTTAAGTCAATTATGGCAAACTCACACACACGTCACATACGCAAGACTCGAATCCGGACATCTTAGTTGGTAGTCAAAGCTCCCAACCAACAGATCAAGATGAACTGCGTAAACCTATCTAATTGGATGTTTGCCACGAAGATCTTTACATTTTCCCTTTTTAGCATTTTTGTTATGAGAGTACTGGAATCAAATCCTTCAATATCAAATTTGTAAATAAAAGCAATCAATCAGGCTGAGGATGGATAGAATGCTGTACTGATGGACAAATTTACTATTTGCAATGTTGAATAGTCCTATGCTTTGGACGAGCTGTATATTATTAATGCCTGATATGTGTGTAACAAGTGATTCTGTAATTGGAGAAAGATTCTCAGCATTAATCTTAGGTTTCGTTTGTGACAATTTTTTTATTACTTCTTACTGTTACTTTTCTTGTACAAAAATTTAAATTTTTGTACTAGAAAACAGTTTTAAGAAGCAATAAGAAAACCGTCCCACACAAACCTTAATTTGTTGCTTAATTGTTCACTGTGACATAATTTTAACAAATCCTCAATGTGAGGAACTTGCTTTTGAACTGTGATATTGTCTGGATAGAAGAACTTGCCAACTGAGTTGTGGTTCTAGAAAAAATGTTGCTCAGGCGTCACTTAGTGAATTCATTCATATCTTCCTAATTTTTAAAAATAGGTTCCTTACCCAAATCATTCTTCTCAGCCTTATTCTTACTAGCAAATTTTACATCCACCTGAGATTTATTTACTTCCCTCCAAACCGTCGTAGGAGTTGTAACCGGGGCATCAGGTTTAGCTTTAACATTAGGAGTTCTGTACCCAACCCGAGCATTGTTGGGTCTTCTTCTTCTAGTAACAATAGTCCATTCTCCCTGGTCTTTATCAATGGCCGAAGAATTCTCCCAAGAAGAGCTCGCATCAGCATCCAATTTAACTTCTCCACCAGCTTTGGTGCCATCCACCGTGCCAAGTTGCTGAGCCTGCTGAACTGTTCTGTTTCTGCTCACTAGAAGCCTTCAATTCGTGATGTTTAGACAGTTCACAAATTTCCTTACATAATTCTGCTTTGTGTCCAACCTTGCCACATCTCAAACATATAATTGGAATCCCCTCATATTCAATAGGTTGGAAGAACGTCCCCCCCAACCCTTGTGCCCACACTCCTTTAGGAAGCTTCTTTGACAAATCCAGCCTAACACATATGTGCGCAAAAGCACACCTATTCCACAGCTTAGTTTGTTCGTCCATGAACAGAGGTTCACCAACTCCTGCAGCCAGCCTTGCTAAGTTAGACTCATCCCAGTATTCTAGTGGCAAGTTTGGAAGCCTGATCCAAACTGGCGATGTAAACCTTCTTGAGGATTTAGCCGAAAAACCTGTAGTCCACTGTTCTATTCCTATGATTTGGCCTGCAACATACCAAGGCCCCCCACCAAAACATTGTTCCTTGCTTCTAAATCAACAAACCAGCATAAGAAACAATCCGATCCCATCGGTGTAATTTGTGTCAATCCAAGGTGCTCCCACTTTCTTTGGAGCTCATCCTGCACTACCCAAAAAGGCAATCGACATCCCAATAGACTTCCAACTAAAGCTCTGTTAAGTTTCTGGATATTTCCCCTTGCTTTATTCAAATCCAGTTTAACCAACCCATCTTCCCGCAAGAAGTTTCTAACATCATCACGCAGGTCCAATTTAATAGGCATAGACTTACTCCACGCATTTGTTGCTTCCCTGATCTCATCAACTTCTCTTTTATTTTGACCTGGAAGGCCCATATGTCTGCTGAGTGATAGGATTTTCCGATGAAGCATTTTCCCGAACACCTGATGTTCGTCCAGGGACGTAGGGGAAGTCACTACCACCAGCAACTACACGTTCACCCCTAGTTTTCGCCTCAGCAACTTTGCCAATAACACCAAAGTTAAGTCGTGGTATAATTCGATCAGCATCCAAACCAGTATCACAACTTTCCGGAACTAGAGAAACTTTATGCAAATCCACAATGCGACCCACATTGCCAAAAGTAAACTGAAGTTTCTCTGGTTCAAAAACTGGGTTATCCAGAATTTTACTTACCTCCACATGTGCAATAGAGGAAGGCAATCCTCTCTCATCAGAATCCAGTAAATCAACCCGCTCTGCATTCACATTCATACCGCCTTGTACACCCGAGCTCGCAGCATCCATCTGGACCATCAATCCAGCATTATCATTAACCTCCTTCAAAAATTCCTCAGCCTCACTTCCACCCAGAATTTCCATGGTCTCATCCAAATCAGACGAATCCTGCAATGACATATCCCTTTCCACCATCTCCGCATTCGAATCCACATCTAGCTCTTCACTTGAAGCAGCCTCCTGTCTAGTGGTCTTCTCAGATGCTACAGAACAATACAGTCTAGTACCCCCAGATCTGCCTGGAGATCGAACGTAAACAAGCCTTTTCCCTTCCGCTCCAATATTCGCCAGTCCTCCCAATCCAGCTAAGGAAAACCTCCTTTCACTTCCAATCCCTCCGCTACTAATCCCGTCAACTCCCAAAGAACTCTCCCCAACGACATTCTTCCCTTCGTCAGAACTTCTCCGCCGACCATCTTCCCTCCCTCCGCCGCTCCTCGAGGGGTGACGAGGGGGTGAACGCCCCACCATAACCCAAGAGCCTTCACAAACCAACCCCGCCGGCAAGATCTCCAATCCGAGACAAAAATTTTTCTCTCGAGCAGCGCCGCTCTTTCGTTCCCAGAGCGATTCGCGAGCCCCAAGAGAGAGAGAGAGAGACATGCATACTTGTTAAAAATTGTTTATTAGTCTGCTGGAACCTCCGCACTCGTTCTGCGTACCGAGGTCAGATCTGTTGGTTGGAAGCTTTGACTATCAAACAACAACAACAATAACAATATTAAACCCTTATCCCACTAAGTGGGGTCGGCTACATGAATCCTTTTTCTCCATTGTGTCATATTAAAAATCAATTTCTCGTTTAAATCTAATAAAGAAAGATCATTTCTAATATTTTTTAACCAAGTCTTTTTAGGTCTACCTCTATCTTTCTTAACATAAGTCAAATTTAATACCTCTACTCTCCTAACCGGGTCATCGGAAGGCCGCCGTTTTGACTACCAATTAAAAAATTTTGGATTCAAATTTTGTGTATGTGATATTTATAAATACAGGGCTACGGAGTTGTGTGCAAATGGTCCAAGTTCTCTATTCAAAGTTTAGGGTTTTTTGACCCTTCATTTGGAGAAATTATTATGTGCGATATTTAGTCATAAAGAATCGTCCAGACTGTGAGTGTACACACTGTGTGTATATTGATTTGACATATACTGTATATAAATGTGTATGTAATGTGTACATTTATATATCTGGATGTTTTTTTCCTGTCTGAATGTCGCATAGAATAATATCTTTGTCATCGGAGCAAGATAATTATTCGCTAGTCTTGTTGTGTTCGAGTCAATATTGCAATAAATGTAAGTTTGAGCTAATTTTATCTAATTAAATTCCCAAAAAAAAAATTATCTAATTAATTATACTCAGGATCAATGTCTTTCATGGAGCTCTCAGCTCATTATATTCTCCAATTTTTTGTTATCCCATTTTAATGGCTAAAAGCAAAAAATCTTAATGGATAAATCATCATTAACAATAATAACAACAATAGGCTTTTATTCCATTACATGGGCTTAGAAGACATGAACGCATTGGTTGACCTACTAATTATTTGCTAAATCTTTTAAGGGCATCTCCAATTGAAAAATCTATTTTTCACTTCAAAATACAATAATAGTTATATCAAATAGTAATTCTACTTCAATCAAATTTTATTTCTAATAAAAAAATTTGTGTATATTATTTATCATTTTTGTTTTTATATTTTTTTTTCAATCAAAATGGGCGAATGTCCAGTGCGACGCAAATATTAGCGTCGCACTGTTCACAGTTGAGATAAAACGCAAAAATATGTTCCATGCTTTTACATTATACTTTTCATTGTAACAATATTTTCTAGTTGCTTAAAGATATATTCAACCATATTTTTTGTTAAATCTTCATGATTATGACCGACGCATCCAGATCAAGTATTGTAGAAAAAAAAAAATGTTTATATATATATATATAGAGAGAGAGAGAGAGACAGTGGGTGACAAAGAATTATAGTTTGTTTGCATCTAAACTTCTACAGGGAACTGTTTTGGAACCCTATTCTCACATGCTCATGGTGCACGAGTGGCCAACTATACATTATAGATACTCAAGACTGTGAACAATCTGATCCGTGGCCATCGGCTTAGAAAGTTCAGCTACATATGGCAGCCCCTAAGACTTCTACATAGGACCATCTTCACTTGCAGACATTGGACCATCACAATAATTTAGCATTTCTCCCATAGAGGGTTTGTGTATCAAGATTGAGTACTAGTAATGGCCAACCACTGAAATTCATTGAGGTCCATCTTATGCAAGTAATTTATCACATCAGTGTACCCCAATGCCAACTCAGTTGTTCACTTCGACATATATCTCACTATCTACACATCTTAGTGTCCATGTTAATTATGACTATACTACCAATCATGTTGAAGAACATCACGAACTTTGTGATAGTCTAGTTCGTCGTCCAGATTACTTAACCCTAAGAACGTATGCGTTGCCCCACAGACATCAAAAGAAACGATAGGTTCAACCTTGGCTAGTTGTTCTGCATTATGTCCTATATTAGCCTTATTTTTGTCTATAATACTTAACACAACTAATAGCTCACATATTATCAGTACTATCTACATATTTTGATACATGAATTTTCTATGTCGACGACTTAAAATCTTTTTAATTAAAAGGTTCAATAAAGTGTCATTTGCATCATAGAAGTTAAAGCAATTTCATAAAATTTAATTATAAAAAGTTTAATAATATGACCATACTCTACAACCATAGCAAATGTGGGGGCTCCACTACTTTATTGTTAGCTTTTTAATTGTGCCCACCTCATTTACTATCCACGTGCTCAACCCGCTCAACCCGCCCTCCTAAACCAGCCCGCTAGCCAACCCAGCTACCAAAACAGCCACGAAAACAACCACGTCATCGGCAATGACACATCAGCAGGCTAGTCATTATCAAGATTTTTTTTTCTCATCATCTTCTTCACCTAATTCAATTAATCAACTTATCCTTTTTAAAAATTTTGTTCATCAAAAAACTATTTGGATTTGAATCAAGTCAAAGTCTTCCATTTGAATTTGATCCATAGACATATCTAATCATAACCAGAATATACAATGACCATATCCTTTCTCCCTCGTCCTCGATATTAATAAATAAATTATTAAAAATAACTAAATTAGTAGTTTTAAAATAGTTATGTAAATGCTGAGCACTTTACAAGTTTATTTTAATTTACTCTTGATAGGTAACTACTAGGTGAGCCGTGACTAAAGAGCCTTTCCAGCCCCAGTGAAACCCTATGCCAGCCACGAAGAAGATGACAAATGAGAGGACACAGCAGACAATTAAAGGCTCACCAGGATTCTTTTGGTTTCCCTTTCAAGAGGAAATGGGCTGATCTCGATTCCCAAGGAGGATGTCCTTGCCTTTCGCAACTCAAAAGTTCTCGAGCAAGAAAAGAAAATCCTAAAGAAGGCATCTTTCGATTTTTAGGTGAGTTTTGCCCACTTGTTTGATTTTGCGCTGGTCTTTTTGAAGTGGAGATCGATTGCTTGGAAGCTCGTCTATTCATACCTGAAACCTAATTTCCAAAAAGAGGTTTTTGGGTCTTTTTTTAAGCAGGATTGGTAGCAAGGGAAGTAAAGCTTTGATCTTTTTTTCTAGGTTGCCGCTTTTCTTACATCACACGTTCGCAACTCTGTTGAGCTTTTCCTTCCTGCGACGAAACAAACTCATCTCCTTTTCCTTTTGAAAGATTGAAGGACAAGGGTTTGTTTTTTTTTTTTGAACTAGTGCAACGAGTGGGATCTTTGGTTGATGAATTGGCCAGAGATTAAGCCGGGGGTGGGGTTTTGCTAATGATTGCGATTTGTTTGATGCTGGGGATTTTTTGATGAGGGTGAATACCTCTCCTTTCCACTGCCCTTCATATTGCTTCTCTAAGCCAGTGCCACCACCTCGACCACCGCCACCCCCGCCAACTCCTCCGGTTCAGTACCAACCTTTAGGTTTGGAAACCGAGGATTCCGACCACCATACGTCTTGTAAGTCTTCTGCAGGTTCTCTTGCTGTTGAGGAGAAATTATGTGATGGCAAGGTCGAGATTGATGAAAATGGCGTAGATGGAAGAAAAAGGGAATTTATTCTAAAGAGCAGCATGAAGAAGATGAGCTCTTCGGCTTCAAAAGATATCGTCCGAGAATGCGTCAAGTGGATGGATGACCTGGGGGAGGAGCTTGTGGAGATCAGGGAGTTTGATCCAGTGTATGATTCTTAGCCATCTACATTTTTTTATCTCTTTTCTTTTTTCAGTTCAGTGAATCATGTTGGGATTGGCCAAATCTCTTTTTTAAATATAGAATTAAGGAGTCATTAACTGTTCCTTTAATTCTAATTCCTACCCCAAATACTTGAGGTTTGTTGGAAGCATTTGATAAATGAATATCATAAAATTAAACTTATATATTGACCTTAATGTTTTGGGATTCATACACGGTTTAACTTTCTATTTATATTGAAGGAAATGGATGCATGATTCATAAAGTTTTAGTTCCTAGCTATCTACCGTGGTTCAAACAACCTGAGTTGGCCTATTTTTTGTACTAGTGGCTTCGCACAAACCATATTTTTAGACTTCTGATAAATGGAAAGATGAGGGAGGTTTTAAATGCTTTGGTTTTTTAAGTTGATTACAATCATATGATTCATATTTAAGATGATTCGTGATTCAAATCACCAAATTCATTTAGATGATAAATGGAAATGGCGTCTCGGCTTATTCCAAACAAGACATCCTTTTTCTAATTCGAGAAATCAAAATTTATTGTCCTTAAAAAGAGTTAAAGAGATTTGATGAAGAATACTTTGTTTTCGGGGAAATATTTATCCTTTTAGTTTCTTAGGAATTTTCTCTCTCAATGAACTCTACTTATCTCCTATTTAAGACCTACAAATGGAGAGATAATTCCAAAGAGGTAAGAGATTTGGTTTTTCAATTGGGATCAAATGTTGAAGAAGACACTGTAGCCTTGCAGCCATGGTCTGGCATCTCTTATCATATGGACTAGCCTCTAAAGATTAAATTAAACGAATAGATGGAAGTGCCAACAACTTTTGTAGAGACATAGAAATAGGGTTGGGAATTTTATGGTAGGGTGAGGTAGTGATTATTGTGAGGAATATCAAGGGGGCTAATTCTATTTTAATATAGTTTTATATTAATAGCTTAAGGGATGCCTTAATGAAGAAGCAAAATATTCTACTTAATATCATATTTTTTTTATTTAATCCATTTATATCATATTTTTTTATTTTAGAATTTTCTCTAATCTTTTTAGAATTAAATATTCTAAGTAAGACTTTTTCAAAAAAAAAATAATCTAAACTTATACTTCAAAAAGTATGTATCAAATGAAAGAGGAGCCCCCATACATCCTTGGTTATCCATGGTTTGGTAGTTACCAATATGTTTGCTTTAGATGCTTTAGTCTATGACTCTTAATTGTTTGATTTTCTAACTCTAGTGGTCTGACACTCTCATTGTGTTCATTTTTTTCACAATGTATTTTTTTTTTCAAAATTAGTTGTCTGACATTCAAATCGTGACCTTCTTTCTTGTAATATTTTTCCCCTAATCATGATGCATGCTTTTGGGTGAATTCAATTTCTATTTGATCTTTAGAGTTAGAGGTGGGGAAATCTAAGTCTTCACGTGGTCTTACTAACTTTGGAAAATTTTTAAAAGGAGCGTAGTAATAAATTAAATTTAGTAATAGGAATGGAAACTGGAAAAAATTGAAAAGGAACAAATCTGGAAAAATGTTTTCGCATTTAGAATATGTAAAACCGTTTTACGCATCTAATGATTGCAAAATGAAACGATTTTCCGTTTTGCATTAAATAACGAATTTTTTCGCATTTAGAATACGTAAAAATGTTTTACACATCTAATGAATGTAAAAAATGAAACGGTTCCATTTTATATTAAATAATGAAATTAATGTACATAAATTACACGAAGATGCTTTACGTATTCAGCTAGACATGGAAATTCGGCAGTTAGCACAGAGTTTCAGGCACTCAGGGCAAGCAATTGAGTGGTGGTTACTTAATTTCGGATGGAAATTTTGGGATACTGTCGAATATGAAGTGTTATGTGAGGTAATGGCTAGCAACTTTAAATATAAAGTTAATAAAATAACAGACAAGTGTTATCTATTATTGCCTATATACTGTTATAATTGATTCAATAATGGTGTAATATCGTTACTTTAACTGTTTTAATTAATCTAAAATTATAAATTCTTGCCTCTCCCCTTATTATAAATAGACCAACTGGTTCAGAAAAAACAAAGTCATAATTCGAGAGCATTTGAGAAGTAGGTGAAGGAGTACAGAAGACAATGAGGAGCCGAAGCTACGAAGGTTGGTAATTTAAATTAGAATTTATTTTTGTATGCATGAATATGTTAGGAAACACTTGAAGATTTCAAATAAATCATGTCAATTTTGGAAAAACAGCGAGAAAACTCTTCCAAACTCTTAATGAAAACCAGAAAAAAAAAATAGTTTTTATGCTCCGAAATTGGTTTCTTGTTATACCTAACCATCATTGCTCTCTGATGTGTGGAGAATTGTAGTGGTTTTGAAAGTCAATTTTCCAATGTTGTTGTTCTCTAAAACATGCATGTATTTTGAGCCAGGAAAAGTTTTCCCCAGCGCATGTCCACAAAGTGGGCTGCATTTACATTGGCATCTATTCATCAATCAACAGTCTTCTTGTGCTTCCTAATGGAGCGTTTAATTATTCTTGTTGGTTTACTAGATGAGTTCTTTGCATATTGGAAGTAAAATTAGTTATAACATTTCACTAAAATGACATTTATAATACAGTGAATCAGGAGAATTTGATGATGAGATGAATGGCTATCCAGCCTGCACCTGTGTTATTCTATGAGCTCAGTAAACAATCTCGAGTATTCTTTAAGGGTCTGAGAAGTTCTGAATTTTGTAAGTTCTATCGAGCAAAGACCTCAGATTTCTGCCTAAGGTTTGCCTTTTGTGGTTTACATTTTATTTTCTGAGGTGCTTTGTTCATCTTCAGCTTTGTTGGCTGCAACCATGTTAAGTTTGTATTATTGTTTTCTTGGGTTTCCAGCAAAGTTAGTAATCAATCCCAAAATTGTATTACGTTCAATCTGTTGGGAGAATGGGATGTTTCTTTATCGCATAACATCTCTTAATATACGTAGAAAGAATTCTTATAGCTTGCATTGAACTGTAATGCTGTATGGTATTGGTGTTTGCATCCAGTATTTTGGTGATCTATTGGTGTTCCATGAAGTATTATGGAGAAATACTTCTTTGCTTGTATACTTCATGGCCCGGCTCTTCTCAGGACTAGTATTTAACATGTTCTTGCTAAAAACATGACTCGTAATCTTTATTTAGTAATTCCTCTTATGATTGCTTGTCCCATTACGCATTTTCTGTGTTTAATTGCATACATGCCTGGGTAGTTTATGTCCATCTAAATGGTTCCATCAGTTGCTAAATTTCCATTCCAACAAACCTCGTACACTTTAAATAAAACCATGGTAATCTGCGTGAGGATGGTGGTCACCTTTCAAAGCTGGTTCTCAAATTTTGTGGTAGACTGATCACCTCAGATTCCAATCTCCCGAGCTCAAGATGATATTACAGCTCCAAGGCAATGTTGAATGTAGAGCAGATATCCTGTGATTCATGTTAGAGTTGGCACTTAGACTCCAGCTGGAATTCCCTATCATCTCCTATATTCAGAGGAGATGCTGTACATTATCCGTAAGCTCCTCCCATTTTTGGTCAGCAAGCTAGGAAGGAATGCATTCTGTCATCGATCAGAGAGTTGAGTGGTTTTAACCTTGAAGCTGTAAGCTTAAGTGACATCTTTCCGAAGCTATCTCAGTGGGCATCTCCTCACTGCAGATAGAGCTAAAGTTGGAAGATTCTTGTTTTTTTGTTGAAGACTGTCCTTTTGAGCTCTTGTGCACCATTGAGATTTCTTCGAGACCATCACTTTATAATCTATCTTTGACTTTAGTTTTGGTGGAATGATGAGAGAGATAACAGCAGTTATTTGGATATGAGAAATCATGCCACAAAGCTCTTAGAAATTGTTGGTTCAGGTGACAAGAACTTGAGAGGCGCTTACGTTGGCTTTCAAACCAGCACTAGCTTGAAAGGTACTTTCATTGCATTTTATTGTTTATCCAGTGTATTCCAAAGAAAACCTTCTTTTCACTGGCTGGTTGTTATTCTTATTGATGTCCATTTTGGTAGTTTATGATTGTAACTTTTAATTTTGCAGTCTCCTTGGAGGGTGTCAGCCTTGTCTTTCTGAATAGTTTTTTTTCTTCTGCTTATCCCAGTGACTGAAATTCCTCATTGTATGAATCAAGCAATAGTTGAGTGCCAGTGGGGAATCATTGATAAATACTTCATAAACAGAATTTTAAGATTTTTGTTACTGATCTGTAATACTAGTCATATTCATCTGGTAAAAGCAAAGATGATGATTCAAGGTCTGTTCTTTTATATATGTTTTTCATCCTTAGAAAGAGAATGTTTCCTATTACCGCTAGCATATAGCAATGCCTAAGCATTTTGTCACACCATGTGATTTGCTTCAAGAAAAATGTTTAGAGCACCGTAGAGTCAACATAATATCGTACTAAATCTGATGCGGCAGGAAAGGTGTCAAAGGAAAAGTGAAGTGTGGGTTATGTACTTCCCTATCCAATATTCTACGATTCATTAACAAAAATCTTTTTCTGAATCCATCTTTTAAAAAGTTCAGGTGCTTCATAGAAGGCAGCTGAGTGTATTGATCATTGACCTTGTTTCTTGCTAATCTGAAGCGTTCCTGTGTTCACTTATGTTGGTTTTCAACTGCTTCTTAGTCCAAAAGGTGTTAAGGACGTACATTAGATTTCAAGGAAAAATAATTCAAATACTTTAGCGGAGATCTTGTGATTGTAGGCACAAATGCAGCAATATTTTTAAACCGATGATGGAAAAGATACACAAGCTCATTTATGAAAGAACTCGATTGGTAGTGGCTGGGATACTAGTATATTACCTGCTATTGTTTATTTGATTGCTTGAATTCTTCATTGATGCCTGAACACTCTTTACTAATCTGTCCCATGTGATGCAGAAATTGGGTAGTGGCTTTGAGATTTATTCCGTTGTTCTTAAGGCAATGGACTTTGGATTGCAAGCACAAAAAGGAAGGAAGCAGCCTCTAACATTCCATCACCATATTAAGAATAAGATCTATGCTCGTCTAAAGCTTTAGATGTATCCTTGATCCTTCATAGGGATAAGGAGAAAGATGAGTACATCACAATGTTGCAAGATTAGATTATCCAAATGATCGAGTTTTGCCTTATCATGGAGCTATTCCTTCTCATTTTTTGTTATATTTATATTTTTCTTTGGATGAGCGAATTTAGGAGAATCAATGGTTAAGAGCTCCAGTTGTATGTGGGCTCCGAAAATTCACGCCCCGACCTCTTTGCGGACCCTTTTCTTTTCTTTTCGGGTCGTCGATGAGAGTTTTAACAAGTTCTGAGGCAAATTTTCAGAAGGTAGATTGGGTTTGAAATAAGACACTACTCATAGATTTCGCCCTCATTTTACAAGGACTTCAGATCTGAGTTCTGGTTTCCTACAGCGCAAACCCCTACTGTTAAGTGGCCCCCCCAATAGTGAGAAAGTATTTTAAATTAAGGCTAGTCGTCAAGCAGATACGTTGAGAACATGTTATATGGTGTATAATAGCAACATGATTTGGGTATTTTAAATTTTGATATTTAAAACTAGAAATTTTACCACCTTGCACTTAAAGCGAATGGTGGGGAAATGATGATAGACTCGATCAAGGAATCGTCCTGGGTCATCATGGTCATTGGTCTACTTAGTCAGAGGAGATAGTCGATCTAACCTGACAGAAGAATCCTTGTCGTCAACTATAGGTTACATCGTCCAAGGGAACCTTGTAAACCTGGGGTAAGTATTTATCTAAGAGAATAAATTTGAATCCACCTTAGCTAACATAGAGCTTTGTGCCATATCGATTATATCATATTGATTAATATCCCAAGGATTTGAAGCTATTGGGGAGCGTACGGGCTTATGACTGTAACCGTAATACAGTGGAGTAGTTTGACCAAGCCACTAGATTAGAGAGTCGAGGTCATAATTGTTAACCACACGGAGCCATCTAACCAAACCTCAAGTTATTTTTGGAGCTATTTGGCCAAACCATCGATTAGATGACCAATACTACGCCTTACTGGCACTTACTAGAAATAGACGGATTGAGAATAAGTCCTAGTGATATTCTTGATCGGATATTGGCTCTTTATAAGTTAAAGTAATTTTCCAAACTTGTGCATCTTGAGAAGTTGTTGCAGAGGATGGATGGATTTTACTTTAAGCGTTTTTATGATTTATTTCAATTTTAAGCATTTTAGATTTTTGGGTGATTTCTAGAAGTTTTTGAATTTTTATGGGCATTTGGAGGCATTTTGAAGTATTTGAGGATCACTCCGATTAATATGTTCTATCAACACGACTATTTTCAAGGTAACATGATTCTCATTTGAAAATGTATGTATTTTGTAAAAATTTGGGGGCATCTTAAAGTATAGAATCTTCTACAGTTGAGACAAAAATTCAACACGGCCATCATCAGGATTTATACAAACAACTTTATTTTACTTGTTGAGCCTTGTCGACTTTGTCTACTTGCTGACAGAGAAGGAGGTATGTTATTGGCTTTATGCTTTTATAAGTGATTTTTTTTTTTGTTATAGGCCTTAAAGGCCTAATATGAACGTATTAAAACAAATATCTTGGTCGACGCTATGATCGTATATTTATTTTGAGCTGTGTCGACTTTTATCTACTCGAAGGATCGGGCTTGAACTTAAATTTATTATTTGACCTGCGTAGCATCCTTAGACATCACGTGTGCATCCAGACTACGCTTTTCGGGGCCCATGTGGATATTTAGGGGGCATTTTTATAATTATATATTAAACATTGTCAACTCTATCTAATTGTTGATAGAGGATTAGATTCGTAGTAGACTTTGTGCCTTTTTCAATAAATTTTCTCTGTAATAGGCCTTGAAGGCCAAATATGAACATATAAAACAAATATTTCGATCGACGCCATGACCGTATATTTGTTTGATAGTTCGAGGCGTGTCGACTTCTATCTACTCGCATAAGAAGATCGGGCTCGAACTTAAATTTATGATTTAACCTGCGTAGCATCCTTAGACGTCAAGTGTGTACTCATAACACGCTCACCGGGGTCCATGTGAATATATGATTTTGCATGCAATCTGTATAATATAGTTATACGATTGTCATACATATTCAGCTTATGTGTATGTCGTATGTGCATGTGTATACGCATTTGCACGAGTGCTTGCATTTTCACATGATAAGCTCTGTATGTTGCAATGCATGCTAGAGCGCATTTTAAATATTTGACATCGATCATCCATGCAAGTGATGTCATTTTAATGTGAGCAGCATTTTGTTTGGAAGCTTGTAGATGTCTTATGTTTGCTTGTATGAGTATTGCAGCTCTGGCGGCATGGCATAGCAGCTTGTGGACTCCTTCTGTCTGCTTATATGAGTGTTGTAGATCTGGTGGTGTGGCGTAGCACTCCAGGTTATTTGTCGCTTTATTCAAATAGTATGACACTTTTCCAGAAACCTCAATATTTCTTGAGGGATGATAGAATGAGACTTTCTTTTTCTTCAACTGCTCAATCTTTAATTATATATAATCATTCATAGAATCACTTAACTTCGCATGTTTAGTGCCACTGTTAAGACCTTCCCTTGATAATACGTTAGCGGGCTTTCTTCTTACACCAAATCTCCTTTATCCCAACAGTCGCTATCAAAGTTTCTGAAGTTGTCAATCAAAAAATTAGTTGTACTTGATTAACAAAGCATTCAGCTCTGGTAGAACAGCACACATCTATGTTTATAGGAGGTTTACAATACTTGCAGCATCTTTATCAATTGTAGGTAGGTTGATGTATTCATTTGCAGTGAAATGACATTTTCTGTGTGCAAGCCATTTTATTTGTTGCAACCCCTTATCAGGATCTATAGGGGATTTGTCATATTCATTGCATATTGCATTGTGTATTTTTGTGAGAAAATTACCACTCTCCTTGCATATCAATTGTCATTGTCTGCAGGTGCTCGCATTCATTGCAGCTCTTTTGTTCTTGCTTGTCAATTATCACATTGCATGCGCATCTATGTTCCATGGTTTAAAATTGCACAATAAAAGGCGCGCCTCAGCTCAATATGGTCTCTTTAAGCCTCAAAGCCCACACAATAATTTCATGTTTTGAGGCTTACGCCTCAAGTTTACTGAGGCGTGCCTCGCCTCACATATTTGAGGCGCCGCCTCTAAAAAAAGTAACCTTTTTTTTTTCAGTTCGGACACCCAATTGCCGACGTGGAGTCCTGGATAGCCTAGTGAGATGTCGACGTGGCATCAACATTTAAAACCTGGTAAAGGTAGAATGGTAGAAAAATTTCATAATACACGCGGCGTTTCGGTTTTCAACTTCCAGCAAACGTTTCAAGCATTCACTCCAGAGCAATTTCAAGCATTCACTCAGTTCCTTCTCAGATGTCGTCACCCCCAAAGAGAAAGGTAATTTGCTGGCATGTTTTCTGTTTAAGTTCTGCGTATTTTATAGTTATGCTATGTGTAGATGTTTAAGGTTTTGAAGTTCTTCGTATTTTATGCTTATGCTATGCGTATGCGTTGCTTCTCGAAACTTTTTAAATATTTGATATTTTGATGCTATCATGTTTTCTCTGTATGCTAGACAATCTTTAGAGGCTATGTTCACATCTACACAGTGGTTGAGTTGTGCTTGGGCGAAGAAGGCTGAGGGAAAAGAGATTAGAAAGATTGTTTTAAATGACAGATTTTAGCAAAGTGTCTTATATGCCATTACAACCACTAGACCTTTAGTTCATGTTTGAAGGATGGTGGATGCTGAGAAGAAGCCTACAATGGATTTCATTTACAATGTCATGGATGAAGCCAAAGAGATGATTGCCTCCAACTTAGGAGGCAATGAGAGAAGCTTTAGAGAAAAATTTGTAATATTATTGATGATATATGGGAGCTACAGCTTCACCAACACTTGCATGCAGCTGGCTATTACCTAGACCCTCAGTATCAATATGCAGAGAACAAGTCTACAAACCCTGAAATAAAGTTGAGATTGAATCATTGCATGGATCGTCTAATAATTGAAGCAACTGAAAGATTAAATGCTGACATGCAATTGGTATCTTTTAGGAATAAAGAAGGCTTTTTTGGATTACAACAAGAAAAAGATATAATTGCCAAACGATCTCCAGTTGAGTGGTGGATTCAATTTGGTGATGGGACTCCAGAATTGCAGCATTTTGCTGTAAAAGTTTTGGGCTTGACATGCTCTTCATCTGGCTGTGAAAGAAATTGGAGTACCTACAACCAAGTACATACAAAGAGGAGAAATCGCTTGTCGACATTGAGGATGAACTCACTGGTGTACATTATGTACAATAGGAGACTCAGAGATAGGAATTTGAAGAAAAAATGATTAATCGATGATGAAGATCCTTTGCTTTGCGAGGATGTGGCATCTAATGATGAGTGGTTTGTAGATGATGTAATTGAAGTGATGTCGTCTGAATTACAAGATGAAGATTTAAATGTTGATTTCTTTGATGATCTTAAAGCATCCACATCCACCACAACTCAAGAACAAATCAAAAAAGGTATATAAATAATATATTTTTTTTTTAGACTTTTATTAATGTATTACACTATTATTCATTATAATATTGTTAAAAAATATTTAGGAAAGAGGAAGATAACTGATAATGAGGAAGAATGAGCTGATTGGGAGACATTGGACTCTATAGGAGAGGAGGAAGAGGAGAGAGCAGCTCATCATAATGATGATTCAAATGAAGACCCCCTTAGTGATGACTGATGAATGATGACAATGCTGATGACTAGTGAGTTCTTATGTGATATGTCATTGTTATTTATCAACAAAGATGTGGTAAATAGCATTTTTATGTTTTATATATTATTTACTCATTATTATATATAAAATTTATCATTTTATGTTTACGCAATTTTTTTTTATTTTGAGGCTTACGCCTCAAAACACCTTAAGGCTTATGCCTCGCCTCACGAACGAAAAATGCCTCAATACCCGATTACGCAATTTTAAACGTTGCTATGTTCACAGGGGATCCACCATACTTACAACACATCTATCACAACTGCTTGTAGCCTTGTAGGTGTTTGTAGGGAGTACTATTGTATGCATTCATTAGTCCTTGTTGATGATATGTTTGTCATTGCTTACATTCAAGTCAGTGCATTCATATATAGTTTGATGTTAGATGTTGGATGAGTTACATTTATCGCCAACTTTCTCATGCATATTGGCTAGTGAGTTTCCACTCAATGCCCCTATATCCCTTCTGCTTGCGAGCTTGCGAGGGAAGAGTGTACTTGTTGGATAATTGCTTGTATATGCTTCCAGTTAATACCCTTCTGATATATTTGCGGAGGGGTTATTGCATCTCTCATCAGCATTCTGTTTTGATTTTAGTGCATTTGTTTAGATTTGAATGACACTAATTGTATGCAAGCTGCTTCTGCAAATGCAGCATGATTGGCAATTCATTGCATGATCAATTATCGTTCCTTGCATGATTGATTACCTCTTGGAGGGATGAGCCTGACTACTCCTTAGAAAGGATACGTCTAGTTCCCTCTGAAGGACAAACCATCATAAAAAATTTTAATATAATTGATTCCCCCTTGGAATGACGATTTTGATTCCATCCTCAGAAGGATGAGTTTGGTTCCCTCTTTGTAAGGACAAACCGTTATAATTTTTTACCAGAACAAACTGCCTTCTTTGAAGAACGAGTCTCATTCCCTCCTTAAAAGGACAAAGACTATAAATTATGTTAAGAATTGACTCCCTCATTGGAAGGATGAGCCTAACTATTTGGAAAGAGTTTAGTTACATCCTTAGAAGGTCAAACCACTATTAAATATTTTGAGAATTGACTCCTTTCTTAGAAGGATACGCTTGATGTCCACTCCAGAAGGCAGCTCATATTACAAAGTGAACAATATACAGGGTACAGGATAAATCATCGTGGAATCTTGTACCTTTTATCTGGGAGCCTTATTAAGCAGTAACATTTGATAATTTGGACTAAATCCCAAGGATGCAATGGGAAGATCGATCTTCATCATATTAGAAAGAAATGTTTAAGCATAGTATGTAGAAATTTTCTTCAATTTACTAATGTGGGGTAGATAAAAACCAATATATTTTGTGCATTTTCCGTTTCCACAGTTCCACGTGATCTCTTTAACTCAGGTGGTAGATCAAGACAAAGATCATTTGAATGACTTGGATTTCAAACTTATTAAATGAAGTAGGGCTTATGCTAGAAATCTCTCCACTTTAAAAATATTGAATTCTAAATTTTCGCCAATAAGACGGACTAAGGTTCTCAAATATGTATCGAGAATAAATCATTATTAAGTTTTGGCGTCTGATGAGCGAAGGGAAAAATCTTTTAGTGATATCACATATGGATCAATATAGCATATCAATTGACCTTAAGGTCAATAATCTGGACCCAATCAAATGAATCAATAGACTAAGTTGGATGAATATATGAACTTTGGCTTTGATTATTAGGAAAGGCTAAGTTAATGTTACTGAAGAAATGATCGAAAAGATAGAAAATATAATCAGATGCAAATTTAGAAGATTCATATTTCAAATGGTCAAACCACATGCCACAAGGATAAATTGTGGTCGCTTTTAATAATGATTGAGAATTAAATTTGCAAGATGTTTTTGGGGGATCATCTAAATTGTTTAAATTCAAGATTTAAATCAATGTTGAGAATTGAATTAACAAGCTTGATTTTGTGATGAGGACATCGTCAGCATTTTTCAATGCTGGAGATCGACGGCCACGAGCATGACTTGTATTTTGTCATTTTATGTAGTAGCGTATTTTATTTTGATGTTTTTCCGCTTTTGCCCTTATGGGCATTTAGTCGCTTATGTAGCCCGGATGGGCATTTGTGTCATTTCTTATTTTTTTTCATTCTTGGCCTATTTATATGAGGCCTCATGCATTGTAATTTCAGTTTTTGATGAAATGAAAAGTATGCTCCTTTGTTCTCTTTGTGAGTGCAACCTCCACGATCTCTTAGTGAGTTCGTAGGAGAAGCTAGATCTCTTTGTGAGTTCTAGGTTTTCTTGTTCTTCTTTTTTTCCTTATTTCTCTAGATATCGTCGTCATCATGGAAGTTTGGGGGAAGCATTTGTGGAAGATTGGAGTTCACTCTTTGAATCCCTATATTTTATCTACCTCTTCTCCTCCCGTGCTCTTTGCTGCAGCCTACTCCTAATTCCCCAGCCGCCAGCCACCTGGCTGCTTCCTCCCGCCAACCAACCCACCCTCCCGGCCTCTAGTCGCCAATCCGAGCCCTCCCTGTGCAGCCGCCTCCTCCATCACTCCCAACCTCACGGCTAACAGCTAAGCCGTGAGCCCCTCAGCCCTTATCCCTGAAGCTTTCCCCTTGCCACTGGATCTCCCCTTGCCCAAGCCCATTCGGATTTCAAATTCCTGTGCTTAATTGATTGCCTAATTAATAATCTTATTAAGGCAAGACAGTTAATAGCATTAACTCTATTTGAAATTCAAATTCTATTTCCCTCTCATTTCAATTCAATTTGGGAGTTATCTAATACAATTAAATTCTGAAATTACTTCAGATTTTAATGAAGTTTCACTTAACCATGTGGTCCCCACTTGTTTATTTTCTAACTCCTTTTTTTTATATGGCCGGCCAACCTGTTTTCTGAATTTGAAATCCAATGCCAATGCCTTAAATCCTTTCCTATTCCACATCCCTTTCAAGCAGGAAATTTGGCATGCTTTTATTTCCTTCAGTTAATGGGAAATTTCCAACGGCTGGAGGCCTAAACTAATTAGGAAATCTTCATGTAGATTAATTCTGAGAATAAAATCTCAGATTTGATAATTCTCCCCTCTCCAGCCCGTGACAACCAAGCGTTACACACATGGCTGCTCCCCCGTCCAAGTCTCCCCTCACGGTTTTTCCTCCCTTCCCCCTAAAAATCTGCTGTGTTCAAGCACTCCAGCCAAGGCAGCCTGCTGTCCTGCACCATTGGAGATCTAAAATTGCTGTCCAAACACTTCCAGCACCCTATAGCAGCTGTCCAAGGAGATTTGGAACATGTTTTCTTGCTGTCCAGCCTGCTAGAAGGTCTCCAAACACCGTCCGGACATTCCAGGCCGCCGAATACACCGTCAAGAAATCACTGTCAAGAATTCCATACTCCGGCCACCTATCCAAGAACGACGATCCAAGGCTCCTTCCTCCTCGGAGCGACCTCGAGTCTAAGGTGGAGACTCTTCTTCCGCTAAAGCCTAGACTAGTTAAGCGTATGGGCTCCAAAGGTGAAAGTTCTCTGTATTAATTCGTGGATTCTTGTTTATTGTCGTAGCGTACAATTATTCTTTGCATTTTCTTGAATTGATTGGTTAATCGAATGTCGCTCTTCGTTGCCTAAGCGAGTTAAAACTAAGAATTCTAAGGTTCACTCTTTTATTTACAAATGATAATTTTAATTTGGATTACTTTGTTCAAATTGCTCCCTATAATTTCCTAAAGTAACTCCATCGCATGTACGTTTCACATCATTTTGGATGTGAAAGTAACTAATGCCTCAGACTACTACCACTGAGAAATAATACAATTGAGGGGCATGTGCTAGGTATATAGACAACATCAAGTCTTTATTCCACTATGTCGGATCGGCTACATGAATCCTTTTTCTCCCTTTTGCCCTGTTAAGAGCCAAATTCTCATTTAAATCTAATACAGAAATATCGTTTTTAATATTTTCTAACCAAAAAATTTTTAGGTCTACCTCTACCTTTCTTAACATAAGTCAAATCTAATACATCTACTCTTCTAACTAGGTCATTGAAAGGACGCCGTTTTATGCGCCAAACCATTTAAGGCGGTTCTCTCTAACCTTATCTTCCATTGGAGCTACTCTAACTTTTTCATGTATGTATTCATTTCGTATCCTATCTCAATGAGTAAAGTGATAGGAAACACTTGGATTTCCAAGTGTTTCTCACCAAAACCAACTAGATCCAAGATGAAAACTGCTGTCCACAATAGTAAAACAGCCAAAAACAGTAGAAAATAGGAAAAATCTGAGAGAAAAATGAAGAAACAACTTGTATTTTACTAGAAGATGCAAGGAAAATAGTAAAGATACAAGGATCCTCTATTCGAGAGGAGGATCGCACTCTCCCAATCTCTAGTTCTCGATCTAGAGCCCTCACTATCCAAGAAGACAAAAGAAATTCTCACCAAAACATGACATGCCCTAATTCCCCTCCTTTCCCCCTACTTAATGCATACAATTCAAATCTAATACAAAAGGACCTAATTACCCTTGTTTCCCCCCCTTTTGGCTCCAAGAATCAATTCAAATTTCAAGTGGACCCCACCCCTTTCTCCTCTGCTTGTTTTCGCCGGCTCCTCCTGGAGTAAACAAGACGGGCCAGCCCAAGAGGTTGGGCCGGCTGGACCCGGTCCTCCTTGGGCCGGTCTAACATAAAGCCACTCATCTACCTAAGTATCCTCATCCCTACAACACTTAACTTAAATATTATGCTTCTCTTTTAATGGTCAACATTCTGCACCATAAAGCATTGCAGGTCTCCCTATCATCTTATGGAATTTTCCCTCAAGTTTGAGGGGGACTTTTCTAACACAACAAGCTCAATCCATTCCTCTGCTTCAACCATACAACTTAAATTCTACTAATAATATCCTCATCTATTTCACCATCATTATGAACAATAGATCCAAGATATCTAAACGTGTACTCTTATCAATGACTTGATCGCCGAAAGTCACAATCCCCACATTACATCAAAAACTATTAAAATTACACTCTATATATTCGGTTTTAAATTTTCTCAAACCTTTAGACTCTAACGTTGACCTCCATAATTCAAGTTTATCTTCAACTCCCTCTCTAGTCTTATCAACAATAAGAATATCATCAGCAAAAGCATACACCAGGGGTACAACCTCTTGCAAATGTCTAGTGAAAACATCCATGACTAAAGCAAAAAGATATGAGCTTAAGGTTGATCCTTGATGTAATCCAATTGAAATAGGAAAATACTTGGTCAAACCATCTTGCGTTTGAACACAAGCAACAACTTTTGCATATATATCCTTAATGACTTAAATATAAGCATTATTAATCCCTTTCTTTTCTAGAACTCTCCATAGCACTTCTCTTGGAACGTTATCATATGCTTTCTCTAAATCAATAAGTATCATATGTAGATTCTCCTTATTCTCTCTATACTTCCCGATCAAACATCTTAATAAATGTATAGTTTTCATAGTAGACCTACTCGACATGAATTCAAATTGATTTTGAGAAATATTAGTATCATGTTGTAACCTATGCTCCATAGCTCTCTCCCATAATTTTAAAGTATGACACATCAACTTAATTCCTCTATAATTCACATAATTTTGTGAATCAACTTTTTTCTTAAAAATATGAATTTACACATTTAATCTTCAAAATAATGTTAGAAGTTTAGTAAGCCAAGAAATAATACAACTGAGGGACATGTGCTAGGTATTTAGAGAACTTTCAAATTTTTATTTATGACCTCCTATTAATAACATTAAATGTGATTTGAATGATATCTTAATCAAGGATTGGATAAGGATTTTACCCCAATTAATTTTAACAATTTGGACCCAATTTGAAAAGTCGAACAAGTTAGCTTGACTGAACAAGCACTCAAAAGGGGCTATCTTCAATGAATTAATTGCAATTAAAACCCACTGTACAATAATATTCTTCTGTAGTGTAAGCATTAAGGAAAATACCTTTTGGTTTTGTTAACCCATATCAAATTTTTGATTTTGTTACTAGCCTAGGTCTTTTGGATATTAAAAATGTTAAATTATTTGTATGATTTCCTTCATAGTTCTTAATTTCAATGCATTATTTTTAGTAGAAGGTTGTTAAATTATTATCCGCATCGGATTTCTACATGTTTTCATCTCAGGTTAGGTTTGATTGTCCAAATTAAGAGTTTATTATGTGGATTTGGGGTATTTTTCTTAGTAATGAAGCCTCATCACTTTTGGATTTCTTTGTCAGGCTCTGGATTTGGGGGGTTTACTGATGCTAATACTTCTAAGACTGTCAAAGCAGCTGAATGCTCCACCATTGAACTGTCAGAGCAATGAAAGCCACAGTTGCCTTCAATTGCGATAATTTTATTTCAGCTGGCAGTAAATTCAAGAGAGAGGAAGCTGAATTATGCTTTCAAAGGGGCTTTTGGATATTCAAAATGTTATAAGCTTATATTATTAGAGGATTGATTATTGCTCCAACTAATGGTGTTATTCATATTATCTGAGAAAACAACTGTGTAATAGGAGAAATTATTATGTGCGGATACCGGACTGGCTGGAGGTGAATCAGAACGCGCCACGTCATCCAGTATACAATAAAAAAAAAGTGATGTGATGCGTTCTGATTCGCCTACTGACGGAGTCTGTATTAGCACAAAATATTTTCACGTATAATAGACCGTATGACAGTCCTTCCTTTTTATTTGATGATTGAGGATAGTATACAGAAGATCCACAACTTTTTTCTTGTATTATGCTTCTGCTATAACACATTACTTGTTAGACAATCTGCTGATAGAAGAACAGGAGGAGAATGAGCATGAAAGGTAGGTTGAATTGTTGCCTCGGTCTGTGCTGAATTTTGGTGTTTTATGTAAATACAATAAATTTGTTTTCAATTATGTATTTGACATCCAAAATTTCTAATTCATATTATATGAATTCAGCACTGTGAAGCCTATTTACTTTGGTGGATTAATCTTAGATTTTATTTTTGACCGTATTTTTACTGCTTTGTTTTTTTTTATCAAAATTACAGTTTTTATTTAATCACTATTAAAAAAAAAAAATTACTAAAAAGTTGCTTTTTATGATAAATTAAAAAAAAAAATCGCTGTAATTTTATAATCATTTTTATAAGAAGTTATAGCCTATGATGCACATACAAGGATATGGTGACACGCACACGGCATGGACATGGAACAGGCAAGTTATTGAAAATATAGGACATATATGGGCTTGATATGGTATTATGGTATTATATGGTATTATAGTTTTTATATTTAAAAAATAGTTTATAAAAAGTAAGTAATTAGAATTATATATATATATATATATATATATATATATATATTAAGTTATTTAATTATAAGTTGTGCTTAAAATAATTTGTATTAAATATTTTTTTATCGGACATATTTTCGGCCTGATTGACACATGTCTACGAAGCGTCGGATGTGTGTCGTGTCGGATACTACATATCTTTTTGATAAGAAGTGTCGATGCATCATATGTTATAGCTTTCTCAAACGGACATTTAATTTTATAGAAGGACATGATCTAACATTCAACCATCATTAATTTTAATAACTAATTTTGCTTAATAAAATTCTCTGTTATATAAGGTAAGCTTCAAAACTTTATTGCAGGACCCCAAATGGAATCAAATGAGCAGAAGAGTATTAAGTCAACTTAATTAAAAAAAAAATATTACCTGAATTTTTATTTAAATAACTAATGTGATATTAATTTAAAACTAAATTAAAGTGGGCGATATTAATAAAAAGAACCGTTGATCCCAACGATCCAACTAATCAAACGGCTAGGATCTGTCAAAGAAATCAAAGAATGTTCAAAAGTCTCTCTTAAGCGGCCAAGCCGCCAAGTCACGTCTAATCTTTAGAGCACCTTCTAGGAAATTGAGTAGACAGCTAAAGTTGAGGTCATGTGTGTGATCGCACGTGGCAGCATGCGAGCAGAGTCGCCGCACGTGTGGACGCTCATCCTATTTTATAGTCAACCATAAGGCATTTTCTTCACCAAAAGTGCATGCATGTTCTGTGGAGTACTGGAAAAATATAAAGAAATATGAAGTTTTTGAGCTTTATGTCTTCTAGAAATGAAGTCCATCTCTAATAAAAAAAATTTTTAAAGTTTTTAAGTGTACTATTGAGCTATTTTTTAATCCATAAAATTAATTACAAATAAAATTTGGGATTTTTACATACAAAAACACTTAAAACTATCCTAATTACTTATCTAACACCTAAACATTACTATTTACATACATATCACCTAAATTCCATCATTCTCCTAAAAAATACCACTCTGTTAACTCCGTGCGAACCCTTCGCTCAAGCGACTTAAAATGTTTCAATCCGAGAAGTGAAGCTAACGGTGCAAGAAAGCTTCTGATTTTGGCGACTAAAGCAAAGCATAGTTGGCTCAACCACCACCTCTCTGCTCCTCTGGGCGGTGAAATCTTTACATGGTAGGTCGAATTTGGACGACCAACGTTGGTCATGGTTCTATGTAGTGGAAGCAATATCGAAGTGTTGGTATTTGGAATAATGGCGGAGATGGCCGGGTAATTGAAATCACTGACGCTGGCAAACGAGTGCTTGCACGATCGATTTGAGGTCTTAGTAAGGACCTTTAGCTGAATGGGAGTCAGCTTCTGAGTACAGAGAAATTTGAAGTAATTTGTGAGAGTGACCTTGGAGAGTGATTTAAGTGAAGTGAGTGAACTAGGAACAGGACCAGTGAACTGATTATCCCGAAGCCGGTGACATTAGCAGAGTTAGCGGAGAAATTTAACAAGACTGTCGGTGTCACGAAGCGAAGCCGGAATCTGCCATGGTTTGAAAGGGTTGTCGTTCAGGTAAACACCGGTGAGAGAAGTGAGGCCCATGAAGAAGGAGGCAGGGATCGAAGAGGAGAGATTGTTGTGGAGAAGAAGGGTTTGGAGGGAAGTGAAGGAGGAGAGGGAAGGCAGATTGCCGAATATCTCATTAAACTGAAGCTCCAGGCGAGTGAGGGCGGTGAGGTTAGCGATGTCTTTGGGGATGGTGCCGGCGAGAGACTCTGGTTTCCGATATGGATTGCAAAGATGCGGTCATTAGAGCAGGTGGCGCGGCTCCATGAGCAGGGGTCGGATGACTGTGACCATCCCAGGGCTCGGTCCGCACCGAGGCTAAGAGACAAGCTAGGCGTGCATTGCGGCGACATCGCTGGCGTCAGTTTGCGCCGCCGAACGCAGGAGAAGCGTTCGCACGGAGTTAACAGAGTGATATTTCTTAGGAGAGTAATTGAATTTAGGTGGTATGTATGTAAATAGTAATGTTTAGGTGTTAGATAAGTAATTAGGATAGTTTTAAGTATTATGTATGTAAAAATCCCAAAAAAATTATATTGGATCAGATTGATTTTAAGAATAAAATCATATATATATATATATATATATATATATATATATATATATATATTGCCAAATATAAGTCTTTATATTAATATTTTACATACACTGCTCATGAAATAACTCTGAAATTCTCAAGGGAATTTCACTCTGGACATTTAGAGTACATGCATGGGGGTTTTAAGGAAAAAGATAAGATTATTAATGATGCATAAAAAGGTGATTTAGGGGATCTTTAAATTATTCCAAAAGGCTAATCTTCTCATACAACCTCCCTAAGCTTTTGGAGGCAATAAGCATTTTTAGAAGATTTTGAGCCAAATTTGAGAAGAATTTTTGTCCCAAATAAAGTATTGATTTTATTGAAGGATGAATTATCATCAACACGAATAAAATACTTCTTTGCCTCAAGGAGGTCCATATTGACATGTAGGGAGTAGTCACGTCTTTGGATTTTAGAGATCGTGAGTACTTTCGGGCTCTTTGGTTTTGATGTTTGAAAATAGAGAGTATTTGACGGATAACCAGAAAATTTATCTAACAAAATATATATTTTAACATATTTTTCAAATTAAAAGCATCACAATATTCAGATAAAAAACTTTAAGACTCAATTTAAGGATCATCTAAATTTTATTTTTTTAAAAACTTACAATTAAGATAGTGTTGGTCGATGTGATGAGCAGAAAATTACAAAGAATACATGAATCAAATTCCAAATGGCTTTAAATGAATAAAAAACACAATCAAATGGCTAGGATCTTTTTAATAATTAGGAAGACAAGCAATGCTTGAAGTCTCCAGCCAAGTCACAGAGCATCTTCTTGGAAATGAGGGAGGCAGCTAACGTTGAGGTGATTCGTGCGATGATCACACGTGGCAGCATTCGAGAAAAGTCGGTGCACATGTGGACACATTTCTTTTCCATAGCGACGAATTTTCAACCGTAAGGTCTTTTCTTCAACATAAGTACTTGAATATTCAGTAGAGTGGGAAAGAAGATAAATATGAAATTACTGAGGATGTTTCTAGAAAAAGTTCTTATTTAGAGGCAGAAATTTATCTTTGCTTTTTTATTTTTCAGTAATGTTCTCTATTAATTTACAAATCTTCTATCAATATAGGATTTTTCCATATTGAGATATATATACTCAAAATATGTTGAAATAAAACTTAATTATATATTTTGAAGGGCCGATTTCATCCTTTATGTTGGGGTCAAACAAATCAATTGATGGTCAATAGTGACAGTTGACTAGCAATTGACCTAGTTGGACTATATTAGTAGATACGGATGTGTTTGATTGGTGAAAAAAAGAGATTATTACGTGCGGACGCCGAATGAGTCTGACTGCGAATGAGGAGACACCACGTCATGCAAAGCACTGTGTATTCGATGATATGATGCCTCCTCATTCGGTATCTGCACATAATAATTTTAAGGTGAAAAGAGGGTGCTTTCTTGAAGTTCTCCATATCACGAGCATTGTAGAGTTGAAAAATAATACAATTTGATGGTCATCTTGTTCGAGAAAATCTTGGAATGACGTAGAACCTAGCTAATTTTATCTTCATAAAAAAAAACTGTTGATATGCAACAATCTTGGTTTAAGGTTTTTTCAACTTGATGAGAGAATTTCAATCTTATGGCATTTGAAAAATGAAGAATTGGGGGAGCTACAATGCTAATTTTTCCAAGAGGTTTTGAATTCTAGTTATGGATCATGAGAAAACAACTAAACTGTGCAATTTTTTAGGTGAAGTATTCCTCCATGCCATAAATAATGTTCACAAAATAAAAATTTGTGAAAGTGATGATATTAATCCTATAATGTTTTTTTAGTCACGGGTCACTCAAAAATGGCAAAAAAAAAAAAACTCAAATTTTTTAGAAATTATTACGTGCGGCCGGGTCCGGATGTACAGTTGCGTCCGGACTCAAATCAAATCGGGACACGTTGGCAATATATAATTTTTATTTTACTATAAATTTGTTGTGTATTTACTGTGTATTAGCTATGTATTGATTAATTGCGTATTAAATACAAAGTCAATGCACGCTAATATATAATAAATACACAATAAATATATAGTAATATAAAAATTTGTGTATTAGCCACGTGTTAGTTTGTATTAGCCATGTGCCCCGATTTGATTGAAATCTAGACTCAACTCTACGTCGGGATTCTGTACATAATAATTTCTTTTAATTTTGAAGTTAAATGTTTCTCTCCTCAAGAGAATATTAATATCATAAAAGATTCATGATTTAATGGCTAGTGGAATATGCAATGATTTTGAGAAAAAATTATCTTTTATTGTTTCCTAAAAAATCTGTAAACAATACTAAGCACCTTACTATGATCCAAGAACAAATCCAAGCTACTTTAGAGCAAAAGAATTTGCAAACAATCATGATCGATAGAGAAGAGGGGGGCTAATCAAACTCCCTTAGACCAACCTAAATCAGTCTAATTCAAATAATTTAAGCCATAAGTATGACCATTATCATATTCACACTGTTTTCATTCCATCAAAATTTTCTCTTCAATTCACAATGACTAGATTATAAATCATCTGGCATTCTAGTTTGTATACATTCAAAAATAAGTTACAAAATTTTCAAATTTATATTTTAGCAATTTTTTGAATCCATAAATTGGGTTACATGAAAATTCATGCTCGATGTGATTGATTTTGAGAATCATATCATATATAAAAAAATTTATTACATGCGGTGTCCAGACACGCCTGGAGGCTAACTCATACGACCCACGTTACTAAATACATTGTACAATGAATGACGTGGCACGGTCGAAATAATCTCCTGATGCATCTGAACTTTGCACGTAATAATCTCATAGTTAAATACTATCAAAATCTCTCTCTCTCTTAGTCCGCACTCTTTTATTCTATGAAAGCGACTACAGGACTTTTATAGCTCCTTTCTTACCCCATAATAGACTATCCTTCCATGAATTTTCTTCAACACATATTCTTCATGAATACTACCCAATTCTAATTATTAAACCCTGCCTACCTGTCTTCCTTCATCCCCCACCTCTTCTCTGAAAGCTGTAGCAGAAGAAGAAAACCTATTTCTTCCCTTCTTATTGAACTACTAAATCTCAAAGCTATTCTTTGTAGCGATCTAGTGTCATCTACATCAACCACCATGTAAGCAAGCAATTTCTTCATAAGCTTCATCTCTTCCATCCTCTTTTTGTCTCTTATTATATATAACAGTTTCTTTACTAATGTTTTAATATCGAAGTTCTTATTAAGATAAAACTGTATAATCAAAACCATGTAATCTGAGTACTGAATCATACAAAGTTTGTAGTTTACCTAATCTATATATCCTCTCTTTATCTACCTCAACTTCTATTATGGTACTGCATCATACAAAGTTTGAAGTTTTATGAACTAAGAACAACCATATATTATATATAAACCTACCTACTTAATCTGCCTGTTTTTTCAGTCTACTGATGTAGATTTGTAGCTGCCTTTCATGTGTGGTTGAGGTTTATCAGATTATATTTTGGGCATTCAAAATTTCAGATAACGTCCCTGCAAAATTCTGAGCTGATTGTTTTTTTCCCTTAATTCATGTAGTGGGGATCATAGTATGCTTTAGTTTTCTAAGTAATCTCTCTTCTCTCTCTCTCTCTCTCTCTCTCTCTCTCTCTCTCTCTCTCTCTCTCTCTCTCTCTCTCTCTCTCTCTCTCTCTCTCTCTCTATTAGAAATCACTTATGTTATCTGATTTACTTCACTTAATCATATCTATTCATTTTCTATTTTTGATCATATATATCTGGTTCTTCGGTTCCATTTCAGAAACCGATCTATAATCTCATGAATACTCAAGTTCATATATATTAAAAATAAACTCGAAGTCCCAGACAAGATTGATGGTGCATTAACAAGAAAATAATTAACAATAATACATATAGGGAGATGAGCGAGGAACAGAAAGGTGGAGATGATGACCAAATTCCAACCATCACCATCCCGCAAGATGAATACGAGTGGACTAAGTACGGGCAAAAGCTCATCAAGGGGATTGGAAATAAGTACAGGTACGCATAATAAACATATAAAAGAGGTAAATATTTCGATATTTGCATAAAAAACGTCACTTAATGATTGATTGATTGATTATAATTAGCATGCAAGCGTACGTGCAGAAGCTATTTCAGGTGTAAGAAGAAGGATTGTGGGGCGAAGAAGAAGGTGGAGTGGGCGCCGAGCAACCCGAGCGACGTCAGAGTGCTATATGAGGGAAGTCACAACCACCAGCCTGCAAGGATTACTGGTTCAGATCAAGTTGATGAGGCGGCGATGATCCAAGTAAACCAGTATGATTTAGCTACTCAGATCTTTGGATCAAGGAACTAACATTATATATGTTTGGGTTTGTGTGTTTGTACATGTTTGTATATATTTGTATGTGTGTATGTGCATATATGAGTGTGTTTTAACTGAAACATTGCATCTGATCTTTTTTAACTTTCTATTCGAAATTTTCTGTCATGTTCATAATTAAATATATACACATATGTTTGAATATAGAGATTTGTTTAACATAGTTAGAAAATTTATCTAATCAAGCATACGTTGAACATATTTTACGGATCTTAAGGCACTTAAGTATCATACTAAAAATTTTAGGACTTGACTTTATAATTATGTGAACTATATTTTCAACAAGCTTATAGTTGAGATAATGTGGGTCAGTGATCGAGATGAAGTCAATGTTAATAAGAATATATGGACCAAAGTCTAAATGGGTTTAAATGAAACATTGATAAAAAAAATGATAAACAAATTTTAGAGAAATTTGAAGGGTCAAATGCCCTCCAAGTTTTGTATGTTCATAATTAAAATGAGTATATCACCAAGAGGAATTCAGTGAACTCAATATCACTTAATTCCAAGAAGAGCAAGGTAATGAAATAAGATAAAAATGAAATGATAAAACGGGAGCTTTCTGACTATTATTAGGAGTGTTTAGATTTTTCGACAAAATGATTAGATTGTGTCTCTAGAAATCTATAAAAATGACACATTTCTACACATTAAGGGAGGTTTTTTAGTGAAGATAGTTTATATACTTAAAAGAATAACCAAGCTCTTACCACCATTTGAAAACTTAATTAATTTGTTGTCATTGGGAATGCACTTGTCAAGGCTTCTCATCTTTCTCTCCTAATTGCATAGACTTCCCTCAATTTGACTAGAAGTACAATAGCATCAATCAACCATACTTCAACACCAAATTTCCGACGTAATCATGCATATGTCGTTGTTGTTGATTATTATCACTCATCCCCAAATTTTTGTCATAAACTGACGTGTCAAAAAGTATTTTCGCAGGTCATTAATGCTCATTTATCTTCATCTACTCGTCAACACCATGACCTTCCAATATTCTCCATCACCATATATATTTCACATTATCTCTTAAAATTCAAGCATTGTAATATATACTACGTCCTTCAAAATTGATCAAAGGTTGATCTTTGCTATCCTCAAGCTATCTACATGGTGAAATTATTTTAATTGAGTCAGATTTTGTGATTTTTCTTTTTTCATATTTTTTATATAAAAAATGTTGTCTTATATATGTTATAGGTCACATATTTTAATACATAAATTATCTTAATATAACAATAAGATGCTAAATTCTTTTTATTATCATGAGTATACAATAGTAGTAGTGTTGTTTTTCCTCTTATAATTTTGAAACTCAACCATAATTAATGTACATTTATGAAAATTGATTTACTTAGGCAAAATTGCAGAAAATTAGTATCCTCTTTTATAATGGTTGATTTTTCTTGAGAGAGAGAGAGAGAGAGAGAGAGAGAGAGAGAGAGAGAGAGAGAGAGAGAGAGAGAGAGAGAGAGAGAGAGAGAGAGAGAGAGAGAGACTTATAACAGCAATTGCAGCAGCCATTCAATCTCTCAAACTTGGAAGCCTCAAGAGGACATATATATTATTTGCCTTAGGATCCATTTCCATTTTTATATAATTATTAAAAAATAATAATAAAGTTTGAAAAAATATGCTTAAAATATATATGATTTAATTTATATAATTTCTCAGTAATTTTATGAATTATGAACAGTTCATATATTTCTGCATGCGCAGAAATACTATGCTCGATCTTATCTCAAATAAAAATGTGGTTCCAAGCAATCTCAATATCCAGAAAAATAAATAAATTAGGTATTTATTACAAACAAAAATAGGCATTCATTAAAAACATTTTCTCTTAAATTAATACGGACCACGTACGTACTGCAATTATCAATCTGCTTCAGCATTTGACGGCAAGAAGAGGAAAGGTTCAAGGAATATCGATAGGATATATATAGATATAATATATTTCAAAATATTAGAAAAAAATTAGAAGCCGAATATATGAAACGGGGTATTCACCTGTTGCAACCTCCGATGGGGGCGTGACTAATCCTCGGTTGACCTAGAAGAGGCGCTAGATCGCGCCAGAAAACTCATGGCCCGCACTTGATTGGGCCCCACTTAACAGGTGATGCTCCTCGAGGTGAATCAATCACGTGTTGGTGGGTCCCAACTGTACTAGCTCACCAAGCAAGCTAAACATTGGTGGGTAGCCTAATATATATTAGTTAGAGGTACAGCTCAACTCAAGAGATCTGTTATAACTTATAAGATATATGAACATAAAATTAATGTTGAATTTAGAGCATATATAGAATTTTCCGATTACAAAAAAGGCATATGATTATTTACAGAAGAAATTTTAAGAATAAGATTAAGCACATATTTTATGATTTATTGTTCTTTATTATTAAAAAATCAGATAAAAACTTATGAATTAGATTAATGAAACAAGTCAATTAAATGTAACTTTTTTTTTTCTACATAGCTCTAAAATATTATGATTTACATGTATCAAAATTTTTCTATTTACATATATGATTGATACATCATCAAAAAATTATCTTGATAGGGCACAAATCTCGATGCAAAATCAAATTGGAAACTTCCGAAATTAAAATTGGGACCATCCTAATTTCGATTTCATCAAACTTACAGTCGAACTGAACGTCTCAGAAATACGAACCAACGACACCAAATTCGACTCAAGCGTCAAGAGGATCAACAATGGGTCGATGAGCGAGTTAGGAGGGCATATGTAAGTTTATAAGATTATTATACTTACATGAATATTATAAGTGATTATTATACTATGATTAATCTTATGTTATATTTTGTAGGATGAGTATACAAGACTTAGAGAGAGCCATGGTGCAGCATGTAAGAGTTCCTCTGGGGATATACATATGTTTATGACTATTGCACATGGTCCCAAGCTGTAGGTGGAATGCATAAGGTATATGTTTATGAATTAGGCCCACAAGCTTATGCGTACGAGGGACAATCCTCTTATGCTACCAGCTACTCCGTAGGCAGCCATGAGAGTTTATATAGCCAACAGGTGACTAAACTAACATATGAGTTAGAAAATGTCTAGAAAATACAAGCGAAGATGAATATTCATATACTAGCTGAGCTTAGGAGGTTAAGGGAGCAGATTGGCGGAAATCAAATTGCGCATGCATCGGCCGAGTATGTAGCTAGGACATATTCCGCCTAAAGTGTTTATAAAACATTTTTTTGATGTATAAGAACAATTGAAAATGTAACAGTGTTATGACAATTGTAGAATTTAATGGAATGTTGTTGTATATTTAAGTTATTGGATTGTTTGTTACTATTTGATTAGCTTTTTATAATGCTTTTAATTGTTGCTTGTAAGTACTGCTTGTAATTAATTATTGCTGTTGAAAAGCTTAATTATCGATTACAGGTGCTTTTTTTTTGCTATAGATTTCCGGTGTATTTGCTACAAACTTTCCATCGCAATTAATCTTAATACGTCGATCTAGTATCGTTGTTTGCGACAGAACCATCCATATATATATATATATATATATATATATATATATATATATATCGGTGGATTTGCGACGGATTGTTTGCCACAATTTAAGATTGATATTTCGTTGCAAAGTGCGGCAGATTTTCCGTCGCACAATCACCGATGCCGTCGCAAATCCGCTGCAAATCAGGATTTGTAACTGATTTCTCTTGTTTTGCCACGAATTATTCCGCCGCAATATATACAATGAATTTCCTGTAGTGAGAGCTGTAATGCTAATTATCTTAATGAGTTTTTTTTTTTTTTTTGGAAAATGAGTTTTTTATTCAAGTTATGAGCAACAAAAAACTAGTAAACTTCATTATTTTTGAGGTGAAATACTCTCAATGCTACTAAGGGTTCGTCAAATGAAAACTGACAAGAGTCACAGCACTAATCCCCCAAACAAATTTTAATTAGGGTTATGGGCCACCAAAAATAGCGAGAGAACACCTTTTTTTTTGTATGAAATATTCCTCTCATGATTTTGTGGCTTGTGGGATGCTCAATGGTTTGAGAAATTTTAATATTTGATTTTTTCTTAACTAAATGCACACCACATCCTTTGGAGGTGCCCAACCAACACCCCTTAGGCAAATCTAAATATGTCTAATATATTCAAGTAATTTAAACCCCAAAAACGCTCACAGTCAGATTCTCACAATTTTAATTCCATAGAATTTTTCTCTTCAGTTCACACTGTGACGACTATGAATCCTCTGAAGTTCATATGCCCTCTAAAATAATTTTCAAAATATTTATCCATTCCTTTCTTTCTGTTCGCATTATTTTGTTCTATGAAAGCAACAGCAGGACTTTTCCGGTGCACCTCTCACCCAGTTATAGACTTTCCTTGCTTGAATTGTCTTCAGCACATATTCTTAATGGCCACTACCATTAATTCTAATTATTAAACCCAGCCTACCTGTCCTCCTTCTTCCCCCATCTCTTCCCCGAAAGTAGCAGAAGAAGAAACCCTATTTCTACCCTCCCAATAGAACAAATTCTTAAATCTCGAAGTTCTCTTTCTCGCGGTCTTGCGGCCTCACTTACATCCACCGCCATGTAAGCCAGTTTTTTCCTTGAGAGCTTTACGTACCTATTCTAACCTTTCTTATCTTTCTTATCATTAGAACTCTTTTAATCAGAGCTTCGTAATATATCTGTGTACTGAATCATCCGAAGTTTGTAGTTTATCTGTTCTATCCTCTCTAATTTATATCTCCTATCGTTTATTATAGTTTTGCTACTGTTTCAAGAGAGAAGTTCTACTATTTAGAAAAAATACTTCAAATCAAAACTTTGTAATCACAGTACTGCATCATAAGAAAAAGTTTGCATTTTTATAAACTATCTAATGAAACTGCTCATTTTGCTCTTTTTAGTCTGTTAATGACGTGAGTTTATCTTGGATTAATACATATATAGTTGGCTGTAGCTTTCTCATTAGTCTCTCTCTCTCTCTCTCTCTCTCTTTCTAGCTTTCTCTATTAGAAATCACATACGTTCATTAACTAATTAACTTCACCAGATCTATACTTTTTTATATGTACTATATATCATACTGATATAGATTGATATAAATCATGAGCAGCACTTATCATATATTCATAGCTTCTTCTTTGCCGAAATGGAAGCTATACATAAGAGCGAGTATCATTTTAATCAGAAACCGATCAATAATCTCATGAATACTAAGAAATGGTTTCAAGTTCATATATTTAAGGCAAAAAAACCCTCAAAATCTCATTTTTTATTTGATGTTCATAATTAATAGGACAAAGAATAACAGCATATATAGGGCGATGAGCGGGGAGGTGCAAGGAATAGATGATGAAAAGGTTCCAGCCATTGTCGTCCCAAAAGATGAATACCAGTGGAACAAATACGGACAAAAGCTTATTAAGCGGATTGGAAATAAGCATAGGTACGTGCAGAAGCTATTTCGTTTGTATGTGTCAAACATGCCCGTGGCTTAATGATTGATTACACAAATGCATGCGTGCAGAAGCTATTTCAGGTGTAAGAAGAAGGATTGTGGTGCGAAGAAGAAGGTGGAGTGGGCGCCGAGCAACCCGAGCACCGTCAGGGTGTTATATGAAGGAAATCACAACCACCAGTGTGCCAGGATTGATTCAGATGAAGTTGATGAGGACGCGATGATCCAAGCAAACCAGTATGATTTAGCTACTCAGATCTTCGGATCAAGGAACTAACAAGTAGATAAATTCATATGTGTGTTCCTAACTGTCATAATTTTCTGTTCGAGATGATCGAAGTCATGTTCATCGTTGAATATATATCTGTGATGTAGTGAGTTCCTGGATGTCTAAAATTTTTCTGAAATTAATAATCTGTATGTAATGATGTGATGAGTTATGATAAGTTTACAAAGTATATTAATATATAAATGAATACCTAATTATTTCTCAATTGTACTGCAGGCACCACATTGATCTCCATTTGTTATAAATTTCTTATATAAGTGTTATAAGAGCCAGTACTTCAATTGAGATTATGTCTTTCAAAAACTTTACAGCATCCATTGGTTTTTAGTAAATTGGATCCCTCTTCCCCTCTACTCATTTGGTGCAGTTTCCCTTTAGCTCTTAGTACTAAGGCATTGTTTGGGACAAAAAAAAAACGAAAAAAGATATCCTTTGGGACAGCTTCCTTAATGATTTGTTTTTTCCAATTCATAACTATAATTTCTTTTCAGCAACTGCTATTTCGCTACTTTTAAAAAAAAATTGTACTAGGAAGCTATTTTTTATAAAAGCTTTCAAAAAAGTTATTTTCCCCACAATAACTTAATATATAATTACCTTTACAAAGAATATTTGTTGTCCCAAACGGACCCTAAAGCTATAGTTCTAACGCTCTCTTCACCTTGACTCATGCACGATAGGTCCCTATTGACACATCTTGATGTTTAACATCATTAGCCATTAGCTAAGTAAACACTTAGGAATAGTTTATCCTTTATTAGCTTAGGTGTATGCTTTTTAGAGTCTTCTATTATGTTTATATATACAATATATTGTAGAAAAGGAGGGATGGTTGATGAATTATAGTTTTTGAAGCTTAGAGCTTGTGTTTTTCCCTGAATTGTGAATTCCTTCTAGCAGATCTGATTCTTCCGCCGATCCTCAACATCACATCTCAACCATCAACAAGTCTTTATTTAGTCGGAGTGGTAGCCTTTTCACAGGGGTATTTTTCCTAGTTGTAAGGTTTATTTTTATTTTTTTATTATTCAATCAGTTACATTATTTTTTGATCTATGCATTTACTTATTTTTATTTTTTTTTCATATTTTTTTTACGTATGTGGTTTTTAATAAATTTTGTTCATATACTATTTATTTTAATTTATTTTAGTTATGTTATACTAAATTCAAGTTTTCAATAAAAGTAATGATAATAATACTTTAGTCTGATAAAAAAATATGCTTAGAATTATTGAATATAATAAACAAAATCTTATTATGCTAGTATACAATCAATATAAACTACACACATACAAGCCACATACTTATAAAATTATTTATATGATAAACTTTTTATACATGGATATGCAATAATAATGTTCGTACTAATATATTCAATAGATATTTAAGAACACTAAACTCTTTCTTTTGCAATAAGAAATTTTATGTCAATATTATTTGATGAGCCAATTAAGACAAACTCTACTTGCAATGTACTGCAGAGTGGGCTGGCGGGTAATGTTATTAACTTCATTGCCACCTTCAAGAGCTCCACGTACTCCTGATACTTGTGGCGCTTGGAAGTTTGGAGGATCTGGGGGAGGATATAGAATAGATGGGGGATTGAACGAGAACTTTATGGATTGGATCCACTCTCACTAGAAGCTTTTTTGGCAGACGCGAGCCCTGGCCTCCTTGGGCGGATTCCTCCTTTTGCTCAAAGTACGGAAAAGCTTTTTGACGTTTCTGAAAGGAAGAGATTTTCTCAAGTACAAAATCTAAGTTTAATATATATTGCTTAATTAAAAAAATATACACACACATCACGTACATATGCTAGATTCGATTTCAAGTCCTGTTGATTGATAGTCAAAGCTCTCAACAAACAAATCATGCAAGATAATTAAGCTATGTGCAGTTGGAATTCATGCTAGACATAAAATATAACTACTAATGATAACATGCACCAAAAAAGAAATTCAATTTGATAAGTCTACATTTATTTTTTTTCTCAATGTCACTTTATATTTATATGAGCTCATATTAAAAAAATTCCAGCATAACCCTCTAATTCTCCAATTCTAAAACATTTTCTAAATTCTAAATATAAATTGACAAATCTTGAAGTTGAATATCAATGCCCTAAGTGAGTTTCCACTTAGGCAAAATTTTCTTTTGCAGTGTGGTAGTTTAATGACTATTAATTAATTAATAATTCTTCATTTGAACTGCTTAATTAAATGTTCATTGACCTTGAAGTCTCGATTTCGGGTCAACTTTTTGAGTTAAGTCATCTTAATATAAGTTAATTTTTTTTTACCAATTTTATTCTTATTGTAAAATAGTCAAAGGATTTGGCACATGCCCATATATTTAATGAAAAACTTATATGATTCAACTGAATTTACATCTTCCAGAGAATTCTCTTTGCTCTCTCAACAAAACAGTTCATACTTCACCTAATTTTGCATGGAAATTAATATTTTGTTTGGGACGATTTTTTATTGCTTATTAAAGCAGCCTTTTAGTTCAAATATTTTAATTGTTGTACTAAAAAATTGCTTTAAGAAGCATTAGGAAAGCCGTCCCAACAGGGGCGGAACTGCTCTTTAATTAGGGGGGGGGGGGGGGGGGGGGGGGGGGGGGTGGGGGGGGGGGGGGGGGGGGGGGGGGGGGCTGCCCCCCCTTAAATTTTTTTTTTTTTTATTAGAGAGGGCCAATTAGGTAAGTTAACTCCCTAAATATATTATTTTGCCCCCCTTGCCTAACTAGCCGAAACCACACTCAGAAAACAGCGAAAGAAATCATGCTTGCGCGAGACGGCGGGCGAGAGGGAAGGCTCCGTCGCAGTTGATTCGCGCAAGAAGGCGAGAGGGAAGAGTCCGTTCCGACTTCCGACATTCTTGATTCGCGACTGCCTCCGGCATCGGGAGATCTAGGTCAGTTTTGATTTTTGAACACATTGATTGATTGTTGTGTTTGTTATTTTTGAACACAATGCTGAATATGAGAAGAGTTTTTTATCTTCCTTGCTTAGGGAAGAGGATTGAATGTGTTCTTTTGGATGTATATTATGTTTTCTTTATTTGCACTTGTAATAATGAGAAGGTTTTGGCTCACATTTTTCTTCTCTGTTTTGCTTTGATATGGTTAATCTGCATTTGTAGCTCTGTTCATTATTCTGAAAAGCTTGCTTGTTAGTTGTTATATAGGTTATAAGAAGTTTGGGCAGATTTTTTTTTATCAGGTAAATTTGCCTTCTGTAGATTTGATGGAAGATGATGATATTAGGGAAGATGAAGATTACTATATTTTATCACTACAGAAAACAGCTCATTTCCGACAGAATTTCCAGCGGAAGTAAATTCGTCACAAATTTCTGGCAGATTTTCCGGCGGAGTTCCGGCGGATTTATTTCAACGAATTTCCGACATAATTTTTTATTGGTTTCCGACGAATTTTTTCCGAAGAAATTTCCGACGGAAATTAAAAATTAAATATTTTTTATTTTAAAATATAACTTAAATTATTGAATTTAATAACTTAAATTATAATAAAATAAATTATAATTTAATTATTTAATAACAAAAAATGAAATGATTTAAATTTAAACTTGAATTATAAAAAAAATTAAAATTATTTATATTGTTAGATTAAGTTAATTAATTTTAAATTTTTTGTTAAATTAAATTAACTGATTTTATAATTAATCGGTAATAGCCTAAATAATATAAAAGTAACAATAATAACAGGTTTTGCTTCCAGAGCAGTTGGCAGCAGCGCGCGTGGTTCACGCGGCATGCGGGGGCGGGGGTCGGTTCACTCGGCAGGCGGGTTGGGTTGTTAACGCGGCAGGCGGGGGAAGGCAGGTCCGCATTACACACTGAATTTTTTTTTTCGGAATTCCGGCGTATTAAAATTTTGACGTAAATATTTTCCAGCGAAAATTTCGTCGGAATATTTTACGCCGGAAGTCCTTTTACGACGCGAACCAAACCGGCGCACAACATTCCGCCGGAAAGTGCGTCGGAAACCCAGATTTCCGTCGGATTTCACATGTTACCGGCTGATATATTCCGCCGGTAATAGCGGGTTTTCCTGTAGTGTATTTGAAATTTAATCATTTTTTGTGTAATTTCAAGTTTGGTTTCGTTTTGAGGGAGATTTTATTTTAAGGTCCGACAAATCATTACAAAATTTAGCAGTAAAGACAAAAAATGTGAAAATTTTGCCCCCCCTAAAATGAAAGGCTGGTTCCGCCCCTACGTCCCAAACGAAGCCTAGCTTTAGACTGCTTTCTAAAACGGCTTTTTAGTATAAAATTTTCAAATTCAAAAAATTTTTGTGCTATAAAGCTGTTTTAAAAAGCTACAAAAAGCTGTTCCAAACAAAGCCTAAGAGATATTCTAGAGAGTAAATTAATAAAATAATTACTTGATTATGTTTAATATTTTTCTAACTTCATATTTGTTAAAAACAATTTTTGGTTGAGTAATATTGCACAGCCAAAGAAATTTACCAATGATATTACGATTGATCACAATTTATTTTTTGAATTTTAGTTTTATAGTATTATCTTTTAACCTATCAAATTTAGTTTTAGTTTTATCAATTGATTAATTTTTATAACAAATAACTATTTTTGATGTCTCAAAAAAATTTGTTTGATTGGCATGAATCTCAAGATTTAAGATAGTATTTAAGTTGGAAACATTTAGAATTAACTTTAATTAGACTAATTAAGCTTTAATTTTAACAAACATATAATTAAATGGACATCTCGACGAGATAAAACTCGTTGATACCACAAAAGGTCCAAACTGACTAGAAATAAGCTTTAATCAAGCATATGAAATATATTTTAGAAATTTTTGAATTTTGATTGAGAGATTAAATAGTCTTCATATATTACGTGCTTATAGTCAAATCAAGTGGTTTGAAAAGATGAATCAAATGAGCCCAAGATCATTAAATTATGGTATCATTAAGGCAGTCAAATATTTGATAAACGGCCTATATATAATCAAGAAGATCAAAATAGACTATATGATGGAATGTTTTGTATTCTAGCTAAATTAATCAAAATGCGCCTCTCACCAAGATTATAAATATCGTTTTATTCTCTACATAAGAGAGGCTCAATAGCTAAGATAACGAAAAAACTATATGTCAATTTCCAACGATCATGATTATCAATAATCGCCGCCACCATCGTCAGTATTTCAATAATCTAACTATTATCATATGACTATTAACATATAACCCTATCGTTAGGCTTATCATATATTTCTTCACTTAAACAATGAATATATCTTTTTTAATAATCAATTTATCCTTATAAAATTAGTTTAAAAAAATTTCTATTCTAGTTTATGCTATTGTATTTTACAATCCAAAATATCTGCATGTGACTTTACAAATGTATGGACAAAGGAGATGAACTTTTCGTTTTCTTATATGCTTCTTCTTATAATTATCAATGACATTAATTGATAGAAGTGTTAGATCAGGAAAGTTCTTTGACAAATATCTCTATCAATAATCTTGCCAACAGCTTAATCTATAATGGAACCATTGTGCTTAAATTCGGTATTTATTCAAATCAAGCCAACGTACAGCTTAATTGGTTCAATCTAAAGTATGCTATTTTTTCAAGACTAGTCAGCAACTTCTTCCAGTAAAGTCGGCACTTCTTTCAGTCAGGTCGGCTGCTACTTACAGTCAGTCAAGTCAGCAATTTCTTCTGATAAAGCTTATGGCTTCTTTTACTTAGATCAGCAACTTAGCCTTCTCTTATTCGGTATTAATTAACCAAATGACTCATAATAAGATCCATGGGAGAAACATATGTAATTAGGGCATTAACAGAGGTCTCAATCCCAACATTTTCGCACAACCGTTGCTTGTTAAAAATCACGATACGAGAAAAAAAGTTAAACCATTGGAAGCAAAAGCAGTTGAAGGTTTATCATCGATCTAGGGCGTTCATAATACCCTCATTAATCAAAGAAACGTTAACATTAACATCAGAAGGACCAACCAAATCATCAAGAATAATCAACGAATTATTCCTAAGATTATCCTGGATGATCTGAGGCACAATATAACAACCATGCGAAATATGGTTGTTATTAGCCATATCAACATTAGTCACATACTCTGTAATATTCACCGGAGCAATATTTAAATGAGGATGAAGAATATTACAATCAGCTTTTAAATTACCCAGAGATTTGCAGGAAACAAAAAAAGGAGGAGATAACACCTCCGTGACAACTTGTTGAATGTTCCCAAGCTTTTCAGGCTAATCCACACCTCATCAGGGTAGCTTTTGGTGATAACAAGCTCAACAAGATACCGGGCAACATAAGGTGAATCATATTAAGACCCATTGGAGAAACATATATAATTAGGGTATAGATCTCGAATCTTTTACGATCAACTGTTTTTTAACTTAACCCTATAAGTAATCCAATATATAGTCAATCGTATAGACTTAAAATTGACCTGCATAAATAAAAGAACATAAATAGAACTCAAGATACATACTTCTTTACACTCAAAACTCATTCAAGTATAATTCCGAGCTTTTGATCTGCTCTAAATTTTCTTCTTTCTCACTCTTATTTTTTCTATTCTCTTTTTCCGATAGAGTCAACTCATAATATTCTAATAATAATTTACAAATAGTTCTAAATTCAACACTAGTCATAGTCAAATTTCTTTTTGATAATTATAAACTATTAGAAAATAATCATATTAGAAAAAAAAATTAAAATAATATATTCTATCTACAAAAATCTCTGTCTCTCTCTCTCATACTGTTGCATTTACAATCCAAAAAGAATTTATTTGTCATTGACAAAGATACACAAATTAAAGGAGATGAACTTATCGTTTTTTTCTTTGCTTCTCTTTAAAATCAATGGCAGTAATTGATACAAGTGTCTGATCGTGTAAGGTTGCTTTTTTGGTCTTCCATCATTGGTGTGGGCCCCATGTCCCTTAATTATTTATAACATAATTTCAAATTATACAAAAAAAATTAAAAATAATAAAATAAAAAAGGGGAATCCCAACCATTTTTTGTCTACATATTTTCTATTATTTTTATAAATATGTAATGGGCCCTACTTACAACTTCGTGGACAAGTAATCATTTTGTTATTTACAAATTGTTTATTTTTCTTGTATTTGTTTCCCCATGAAATAATTAGAAAAAAAAAATTAGTTCTTAAACCTATTTTAAGATAAATGAAATGCAAAAATTATTAATACTTTACTCATTTTAATATTTTAAATATTTTATAATTATTTTTATCAAAATATCCTAATAAATATATATTTTTTAGAAAACTTATATTAATAATTGAGGAATGATTAAGATTTTGTTCAAATAACTTTATCAAAATATCCTAATAAATATTTAAAATTTGTTGTCAAATAGGCCCATCTAATGTTACGGTTGTTATAAGTATAGTGATGTAATGCTATTTAAAATTAAATTATCATATTCTTAAGTTTGATTAAGATCTGCTTCTTAAATTAATTAAAATGATTGAGAAATGGAGATTAACTAGCCACTTTTTCTTATATGATCTGAGAACTTAACCACTGAATAATTTACAAAGACTTAAGGATCTTATAAGTACTTTTGAAAATAGTTAATAATATCACTTAAGAAAATTCAGTTTGATCAGCATGGATCTTAATTAATGCAATACATAGGAAGTTTTAAAATTAAATTCAAAATCATTCGAACACCGGCTTCAAGAAATTTATAGTCAAATCGAGTGTATTGATAAACTAAATCAAATAACACTAAAGATGGCCCAATATATCTTAGTCCAAATAAGGCCGACTCAAGGACTTGAATGATAGCTACAAGCTTTGGATGAATCAAATGGCCTTTAAATCTTACATGTTTATAGTCGAAACGAGTAGCTCAAAGAGATGAATTTAAAGAGCCCAAGATCACTTGATTATGAGGTTATTAAAGCAATAAAATGATGGATAATAATTTATGATAATAATTTGACATGATTTGCATGATATAAAGTTATGGTATTTTGGTTAAATATATTAGAATGCCCGCTCTAAATGTACTATAAATAAACCACCACTTTTCACATTAAGGAGCCTAGACCTAGAGAGAGAGAGAGAGAGAGAGAGAGAGAGAGAGAGAGAGAGAGAGAGAGAGAGATGATGATGACATCTAGAGCTCTACTTGATGTTCGACGTCGATTACCACTGACAACACCGCCATCGCTTGACTATTGTCAACCATTCTGTCTCCAGATTGTCACGTTTGATCATCATAATCCATTCAATGTAATATGATTGTTGTTATCGTCCAACTACCATCAATGACATCTGACCAATACCATCAAATTGTTGCATCTCTAGAATTATCAAACATTTAAAGAATTATAATTTTATGTTACATACTTTGTAATATCATCTTCTCCAATTAAGAGGGAGAATATACTCTCATATACTATTAATTTAGTGACAATTTCATATAGATCAAGACCTTATGATTTTTTTTCTTTTTTAGATTTTTTACTTAAAAATTATGATGTCTACTGCATTTTTTATTTGTGTGTGTTGGATCAATCATATCAGATATTTTGTTAGGAATCATCAGCCTCATATCGCATATCACAAGTCATGTGACTTTCGTGTAAAATGTTGTCACTTTCTGCTCGTCAGCATATCATCTCATATCAGACAATCTATTTATACCTCTCTTTAATTGGTATATCACTTAGGTTTACACAATAAATCTCATTTAAAGGAAAGTCAATCGATCAACCCTCCTGTATAGAAAAAAAAAATTTCTCCAACTAATCTGAACCAATCAATCATTCTAAGCAATCTTTCTTGCTTTTACACACATTTCATATCTTATATATAATATTATTCAAACATCATGGGTACATTATATGCAATGATCATAATATATAAATATATTCAATATACTCATCAGTATGTATAGTATGTTAAAATGCATGCTAAACTAGATCAATAATAAATTAGTGCACATCATATATTTCAGGCCCAAAATGTAGTACACTTACTCATGATCATTTTAAACAGCATTTTCCCCCACTTATTTCAGTAAAATAACTTATATGCAAAATTGTCCAATGAAATTTAATATGATCCAAAAAAAAAAATATTAAGAGTGATGATATTTATCTATCACATATCAAAATATACATGTAAAAAATCACTATAATAAAAGATGTTGTATTTTATCAGTTTAAGAGGGAGAAAATTGGGAAACTTTAAAATCATTGAAAAACATAGGTAGAATTAGGATTACCTACCATGATCACAACTGGGAGTGGTTTGAATGGACGACCAGTGTGAATTCGCTCAATTATGGACAGTTTATTTAGTATTTGAATGTCTTAATGATATTATAATTCGACAATCTTAGGCTCGTTGGATTTGTCTCGTCGAGCCGCTCGGTTCTATTATAAGTGGAAACTGTTTGGTAATCCAAATTATGTTATGAACCTTCCAAATGTGCATCGGGTCGAGTCTTTGATTTGGACTCATTTGGGCTCAGATTGAGTCGAATTTGGTGTCGTTGGGTTTGTATGTTTGAGACGTTCAGTTCGACTATAAGTTTGTTGAAATCGGAGTTCATATGATCTCTGATTTAATATTTGAAGTTTTCAACTTGATTTTTCCTCGAGAAACGTGCCCGATCAAGATATTTTTTTAAAGATATATGAATCTTATATACCATATATTAGAGGTTGGTCGCATCTTCATGGGCTTTCGAGGAGAGCTTTTATATATGAAAATAAAAAGCTAAGGCTCCAATGTACTATTACTACACACCAACTCTATCAATGTAAAACAAAGTTTTTGGGTAGGGGTGTCAATATTAGACACGATCGAAAATTCGACTCAAAACCGACTAAAAATTTTTTGGTTAGGGTCAACTCGTTTTGCACACGTGTCGGGTTTGGGTTCCAAGATTCGACCCGTTTGAAAAAAACGGGTTGGGATCGGGTCAACCTACTAACCCAAAATTGACACGGACTGACCCGGAAACCCGCGTTGCGTCAGCTCTCTCCGTGTCACGTCAACTTGCGTCAAATCGCCAACTTTCATCTGCGTCAATTCCCGTCGTCGTCGTGTGCCGTCCACCATCTGTCATTCACGTGTCATCCACAGTCCGCATGCCGACCTCAGTCGGAGGTTGTCAAACTTTTCAGTATCTGGGGGATTGATATCACCGTGCTGTCGTAACAATCTCCATCGCAGCCTCTGCAAGACTGACTCTGCAGTCTCTACCGCTTCCTTCGCAGTCGCCGCCATCCGCTGCGCCATCACCGCCTCTGCCATATGCAGCCTCTCTCGCCTAAGCCATCCGGTCCAGCCCACCATCGGCAGAGGTTAGAATATCATAAGCCCGTGACTCGAGTTGGCAGGCCGTGTCAGATTGACCTGGGTCAGAAGTAGGTCAGGTTCAGGTCCAAAAAAATGATCCGTTTGTAAAAACAAGTCGGGTCAACTTGTGTCACGTCAATTTCGAGTTCGATCCGACTAGACCTCTGACCCTATTTTGACAGCCCTACTTCTGGGTCTTAGTAGTACTTCTATACTGCAACTCATTGTATTTATCATCGCCATCAGCCTCATTTCGAAAATCCATCACTGTTATGTTGATGGTGATGGTGATGATGAATGCAATGTCATTGACTGCATTGATCCATATCATATACCTTCCGCTGATTTCTTTCCAACAAATTTGATCAAGAAAAAAGCACCAATTATAGGCATATTTTCGAATTTTAATAAGATTATATAACGGTCTGGAGATATTTTGATTCATAACTGTTAATTTTGAATAATTTAGGCTTCATTTGGGACGGCTTTTTTATTGTTTTCTAAAACAGAGTTTTAGACTTTTAGTACAAAAATAAAAAAATTTTGTAAAACCCTATTTTAGAAAACAGTAAAAAAGCCGCCCCAAACGAAGCCTTAATTTCTTATCAATTAAACCACAATTTCTAAATAAAAAATTTTCTCAAATCAAGTATTAGATATCCCCAATAATAATAAAAACTTTTGAAAACTTTCAGCTCTAAATTTGATCAAGAAAAAGCACCAATTTTAGGCATATTTGCATGAGATATTTTTATGAGTTTCAACCTAGTGAAGGATCTCTCTCTCTCTCTCTCTCTCTCTCTCTCTCTCTCTCATTTGTATATTTCCTAAGAACTCTTCCAACCTAAGTATATTGACTAAACTAGACATTGGACTTCATCTTCATTACATTACAACCAAAGTGGCAAAATTTACTCGTTCAAAAGTTAAAATTGTTGGCATCTAAGGAGGGCCACTATAGTGACAGATATTTCATTTTTAAGATTATATAAATACAACATTAATGGTTGATGGAGTTTGGTTATGGATTAATTAAAATAATAATATTGCATAAATTATTTAATCTCTTTGTCTTATGTCATATCTTTATATGAGCTAAGATGAGTGATATTTTAACCTAATAATAAAATTGAAATCCTAACCCTAACCCTCGTTAGAAGAAAATATGGAGATACTTGCGGGTAGACTGGTGGACTGGATTTTTCGATGAATCATTCCATTGAGCTTGGCCCTACCCGGCGGTTTTGTGTCTTATCAAATGTTATTTTTGTATTGTCTTTTTAACGGACATTCAACTTAAAAAATAAAAAAATTCCCAGTACATTTATCAGTTGATGAAATTAAAGCGCTTCTAACAGGAGTACGTTTTAACGACAGATAAAAATCAGCTAAAATTATCTCATGAATGAATTTTTGGTCAAAGAAAATAATTACCCTCTATAGTCAGCAATTTACATGTGCCAAATAATTTAGTATTTTTTATTAATACAAATTTAATTTAATTTCATATTGTCATGATGACCGAGTCCTAAGTCCTAGATCAAAAAAATAAAAAGTTGCATTATGCAGTTGATAGTCAGTATAAAATTTGTCAAACAATTAAGGTATGAATCTTTTAATATATTTATAATAAATTTAATTTAATTTATCCCCTCTAAATAAAAATAATAATTTATATCTCATCATTAAGAAAATATATCTTCCTCTTTGTAGTTCGGGATATATCATTGAATAGCCTGTTCTTTAAATCTAGTTGGTTAGAGTTATGTTAATTATTATTATTATTACTAATATTTTGGGGAACTCTGTTAATTATTATCATTTGGCATTAATCATATCATCATTTACACCATTGAAATAAAGGCAAGTGTCAAATAAAATATAAAAAATAAATAAATAAGAAGTTTCTTCGTTGGACACGACACGTCATGACAATTAAATATAATCATGAAAGCTATTTTTATTTTAATTATCAAATAGAAAATGAATAATTAAAACATCTATTTTTAAATATATTTTATTAAAAAACTATTTCATTATATGAAATATACTTTGATTTATTATTAAAAAATTGCCTAAATTCTAAATTTTTACTGAGAAAGATTCCAAAGAAGTCATTATTTAAGCAAATGATGAATCCTGGACATTCATCCAATTCACTAAGGTTAATTACCAGTTTAAATAACACTCTCCGGCAGTGATTAGAAGGATGATAATATATTATTTTATTTTTTCTTAAGGATAAAATAAATTTTTTTTGTGCTAAATCATGAAAGAATCTTAGGTTTCGTTGCAAAATTTCTTGAAAGCAGAAAAAAATAGTAGTTCAACAAACGTTTAGTTGAAACAAATACTTTAATGAGATGGGCATAACGTTGCTAAAAGTGCTTTGAAATAAGTCCAAATTAGCTTTAAAATCAAATGCTTGAAGTGAAGTTTGAAACTTCATGATATATTTGAGAGATTAAATGATCTCCTAATTATATTGTATATTTGTGGAAAAAATGAGGGTCACGATGAGAGAAATCCAATGAGTCAAAGATCTCTCAATTAAAGTATTTAAATTTTAAAAGAACAATATATAATTAAGAGAATAAGAACAAGTCATCCAATGGAGTGTTTAAAGATTTTGGCTAAATTGCCAAATTATATCTTTCAAAAATTATAAATAAACTCTCATTTCCCTTAAGAAAAAGTCATAATGTAACAACTCAAAATGTAAAAAAAAATAATAATAATAAAGATTTGAATTCATGTTTTGTATATATTTACATGTATTTGGAAGTCTTTTAATGTTTCAAAATAATTATGTGTGTTCTAGAATGAGTTCTAAGGATCTTGAGTGAATTCAAGAAAAAAAAATGTTACTATTTGAGCGTCTCACCTCTTGGTGACCGAGGGGCTGTAGCATTGCTACAGTACCAAATGTCAAATAGTGACATAGGAGCGCTCCTTTCTATGTATTTTGGAAAAAAAATGAATTGATGCCGCAATGTTAGGCCATTATATTCATTTTTATATACTTTAAAATCCATTATTATGTTCATTCATTTGATCATAGCCGCCGAAGTAGAGGGTTTTTGGAGACTTATTAGAGAGAGAAACTGCGTTGTGAACCTAATCGGGTCATTTTTAGCCATTAGGTCAGTAATGAAAGTTATCCAGATCGAGGTATGTCACATTATTTCTATCTAAGTTTTCAAAAAATATGATGCTTTTAAAATTTCTCCAATTAAATTTCTATTTTTGTTAGCAAAAATATAAATAACTTTGTACTGGTACAACTTTCAGAGTGTAAACTTTTATATGTTATTGTGATTGAGATTATGAATGTTTTGAGTATTTTATAAAAAAATTTATATCGTGTATTTTGGAATGTGTTGTTTTAATTGAATAGAAAATAATATGGACTTTAAAAAATAGTGTTGAAGTATGATTAAAGTCTTAAAATGATATTTTACCCAATCTTTGGTGCTTTCATTATGCTTTTGAAACTGTGCATTTTTACTCATAATGCATTTTGTTAAGTATATTATTAATACAATCATTGAGAATGAATATTATTATGTGATTGATTAATAGTTGATCATTATTGCTTTTATTGTAATGTATGCAGAAACATATTGATCTGTTGGTTGAAAATTGATTAACATGTGTATGATGGTGGGCTTATTGATTTTCTTTTAAATATAGTGATTTTGTGTTATCCTTAACGATACAATGTTATAACAACTTTAAAACAATGATTGGAAATTATAAGAAATTATTATGTTGATGGATAAAGAATGATGATTATATTTATTGTGCTAATGATTTTTACTAGCAGAATATCAACTAGTGAAAAACATTATGATAATCAAGACTTATTAGTTAATTAGTGTGACAACTAAAATTCATATAATTATGAATTCATTATTTATGTACAACTTTACTAATAATGCATTGATTTATTATTACTATACGAATTAATGTTATAGCATTGATTTATTATTATTGCCATTAGATTTACTGGTACTGATGTGTACGTACAATGATACTATTATTAAACTATTACTGATACCACTACTGATTCATTACTACTATTATTGTTATTGATTCATTGTACTAATTATTGATACTAAACACATGATATAATGAGCATGTGATTAAGATATTGATATGATACTGATATAAAATAATTTGATAATATATATACATCGTTATAAGACTTTACTGCATTTATCTTAGTTTGACAGTTCTTTATCGACGTTTTGATTTTACCGCTTTATATGATTGCTTTACTGATTGATATTACTAATATGACGACTACTTTATTGATTTGATTTGACACCCGTACTAGTTTAGTGATTTCTTCACTTTATTGCTTTATTGGCTTTTGCATCATATTATTTTACTTTTTACATATTCTATTGCTATTACAAGTGATTTTAATGTTTCAGGACTAATTCATGATTATAAAATTATTACTATTATGAATTGATTGATGACATGCATGTTGCTTCTCTATCATGCTTTAAATTCGAGTGATAGGATTTTAGTGACCTGTTGAGCTGTTTAACTCATTGCATGTGATTTAAATGATTTCAAATCTACTTTGCTATTTTGTACTTATGACAATGTAATTATAATATCTTTGTATAGATCCTGAGTGGTTTTTTTTTTTTTTTTTTTTTTTGAGAAAGGAATACATGTGTATATATTGAGTTTTGATTGATAGTTTTATTTATACTGCTATTTATATCAATAAAAATATTAGATAGCTCTAATTGTATAAATTATATATTAAAAGATAAAAGAAATAATTCTTTCAAATTAAATTTTAGGGCATCACACCAGTATTGCACGAAGATCCAACACACAAATAGATAACTTAAAAACACATGAATTTTTACGTGGAAATTTCTGAAAAAAAGGAAAAAAATCATAGGGTCACGCCTAGTTGAAATGATTCTACTATTATTTGAACATGTTACAAATTACCCCGTCCTTAAACTTGAGGAAAATCAAATTACAATAGTACAAGAAGTTGGTTGAACTTCTTGTTGATGTTCGTGACTTTACAATGACGACGGTCAAGCAGAAGTTCGATTGTGATAGAGCGAAAGTTGGATGACTATCGAGCAAAAGTCCAGTAATAGCCAGTGTCCGAGTTGAAGTCCGACAATGGTCGGTGGCCACGAAGCAATACGATGACGATCGGTGATCGGGTGGAAGTCCGGGTGTCAAGGAGTTTGGTGGCAAGAGAGCTCCCAAATTTTTCTTCCTCTATATATTCTCTTCTTTCTCTTGCTTCCCTCTCCTTTCAATGAAGAATGAGGGATATATTTATAATTTTATGAGAGTGACATGAATAGTAAATAGGGAGAAAATCAAGGCAAGTTGAATGTGTTTCAATGGATGACCGTTATCAACTCCCTCGATTATAGACTATTTATCAAGTATTGGAGTGTTTTAATGATGTTAGAATTCAAACATCTTGGGCTCGTTGAATTCATCTCGTCGAGTCGCTCGATTTGGCTATAAACACGTCACATTCAGAAATCATTTGGTCATCCAATTAATATTACGAAGTTTTCAATTAGGCTTTGATCCTCTGATTTGGGTACATTCAAGTTTGAATTGGATAAAATTTGGTGCCATTGTCTCGTCTCCTTGAGATATTCAATTAGACTATAAGTTTGCTGAAATTGGAGTTCATACAATTTTGGAAGTTTTCAATTTGTATTTGCCTCGAGATTTGTGCCTGACAAAGATAATTTTTTGATGATATATCGCGTCTCTTATGTAAAACATATGGTGTTCTTGTTCTCTTTGCACTGAATAATGCATGCACATATTAGTCTAAAACTGATCACATGGGGACTATTTATTTTGATAAAAAGGAAATGCATAACATAGCAAAGTAGATATAATTAACATAAAACATTTTTTGAATTACTTGATTGAGTACAATATAGGGCATTGATTATTTTTAGTGTTTAATTTGAAATAAATTGAATTTAATATAAAATTTTATTGCAACAGTAATGGGGTGGAAGAAGGCGGGGAGGAGCAGTGGTGGTGGCTGACGAATGTGATGGCCATCAAGCCTTCACATTTTCAATGCAAGTGAAATTCAACCAAATCAGGTGAATTCAAAATACATAGAAATTAAACTCGCCAATTTATTCCAAATACTTTTTATTTTGCATTTACTTTCTTTCAACCAAGAACCTCATAATCTACTCTCTATTGACATGATTTTTTTTTCATGCAATTATATTGTAATTTTTTAGTTTAAATGTATTTCTTTTTACTATTATTATATATATCACATTAAAAAATTAATAAAAAAAATATAGCATTGATTTACCTATAATTTTATTTAATAGCTCATCAAATATGCACTTGGCAAACAACAAATAATGACAGACCTTTTCATTATCATTAGAAAGACTTCTTAACTTATTTTGATCAGCTTGTTGAACTCAACATTACAAGTTAAGTTGATTAGTCATTCATAAATAATTGAATAAAACTAATGATCACAACGAAGATCATACTTTGTAGCTCAAGTGCTTCATAAGTTATATTTTTAAAATGCATGCATGTTGGTGAAGATCAAATCAAACAACTCATAATAAGCAAAACTTGATAAAAAATTATTTTAAATATATTAAAATATCTCGCTCTACTCTACCTCATGTTTATGAGATGGGCTTGTGCGAGAATTTTTGGCATGTGAGAGGGGGTTCAGGGAAATGTGGGGGTTTGGAGGAGAAAGACAACGAAAAGGGGTGAGACTGAGTGTAACAAGGATGCTTGAAGGCTATTTAGGGCGACGAGAACGGTTCATGATGATGAAGACAAGAATTACAGTGTGATGCAGTGTGAAGGGTGAGAATAGTGTAATACGGAAGAACTACGAGCCTATTTAGAGCGATAGGAGGGGAGGTGTTTAACGTATGTTAGAACTTTGAAGACAATGACAAACAATATAAAAGCTCTAGTGAGGATTGGTCTAGATTTGAACATTATCTATTTACTTTATTTTCAAAATAAAGAATAGATATTTGAATATTTATAATATCTTGCAAATTTAAATTGTATTTATTTTATATTAAAAAAAATAAAATACAATATACCTCAGGGATTCTTTTCTTAAGGAAAAAGTTATACTTTTTGAGCAGTGCAGCATAGATCTACCGACGCGTTAAAAAATTAGGGTTTTTGGTGCGAACCGTAATTACATCTTTACTGGAAAAGATGCGAAAAAAATAAAAAAAATCCTGTTTTGGAGGCGGAGTCGTGGAGCTATTTGAATCAACGTTTCCCATGACCATAACCCTCTCCTTCTCCTGTGGCGGCGCTCGCTCCTAGCTTACTTCTTAGGGTTTTTCCTGAAATCTCTAATTTGAACTCCTCAGCCTCTCTGCATCGTGCCATCTTTCCCTAGTGTTAGGGTTTCGATCTATCATCCTACACCGTCTTGGTATCTAGTCGCGCTTCTATCCCAAATCTTCTGCGCGAGTTCCGATTATGGCGGCTGTTGCCCCTGCTGCAGATCGTATCCTTATCACCTGCCTTTGCTGCCTATATTTATGGATTTTGTTGCTTACATCTGGTTGTGTTTTTTATTGGATCTGAATCAGACCTGCGCTGTTTCATCAGTATTTTCTTACGCACTCTACTTTCGAGGGTTTTGGGAGGTATTATTGCGGATCGAACGCCTGTGTTTGGAGCTATGGAGTTTTTTGTGGTGAAGCTTAGTTTTTTACTCTTTTTCTGGAAAAATTTTATCGAATCCCTCATGTTAGTTCGTTTTATTAGGGAAAAAGATCTCCTTGTATGTTATTTTTTTCTTTTGACTTTTTTTCTGGCTTGCCTATGGTTTTTGAACTTTGTTGACTTTCTTTTCCTGATTGCTTCAATCTTTTGATATGCCATCAGGAATCGGGAAATTGGTTGGGTGTTTGGATAAGTTTTCATTCCCGTCAATCTTATTTGTAGTGGATGTGTTGGTCCTTAATCGGGTTTTTTTCACAGAAGCTACAGATTTACTGCAGAAGCTGACGTTGGAATCCAAGAGCAAGACTCATGATGCTCCTGAGGTTACTAAGAAGGTATTTCTGCTCCTCTAAGATTGTTTTTCTTGATATCACGAACTTGAATTCTCTCTGAAATTCGATATATAGCTCCGTGATGGATTACTGATGTTTTATGGTTAAACTGGGCAGCCTTCTGGGATCCAGTATGGGTCAGCAAATGGTGTGGAAAGCACCAAAGGTTCAGATCCCATCATCAGAACGATCTGTGACCCCTGTTCTTCCGGAGTACATGGATCATAATATATGGTATCTGCATAACGGTTATCCATCGTCAGCTTATTATTATAGAGGTGAGGATAAGTTTTCCATAGTTTCTATGCTACTTAGTCTTCTAAGCATTCATAGTTATTATTGTTTGCAGTATCCAACCATGTAGTTATGATTTGATTTTATGATAAATAGTTTTACCGTTCATAATAGGTTTTCCCTTCTTTTAATTGTCATTTTATCCAATGAGTTATAACTACTTGCATCGTCCCCAACCTTGAAACTCCTTTATTGTAAGTGCAGTGCTATTTTGGTTGCTCTAGCTTTATTGCTTGTATTTAACTTTAATTAACTATCTCTAGAATGTTGCAGGTTATGATGGTTCGATGGGAGATTGGGACGAGTATTCTAGATATTTAAACCCTGAAGGAGTGGAGGTGCCACATGTAAGAAACCTTGCCACTTAAATTTGTATCCACCAAGATAGCTTTATTCAAACTGTGCAGTTTTTGCCATTTTCATGTAAATTTTGAATTTGTTGTTTTTTATTAATTTTATACTACCTGGTAGTGAATGTTTATTCATAACGGTATATTGCGTAGTCTTTACCAAAACCTTCTTTTTTATTTGTTAAAACTGGTTTTTTAACTTGTCATTGCAGCATATATATTTGTATTGACTTATCTGCATTCAAGCACAACATTTGAAGAGTTGATTTTGCTTATTTTTATTGCTCTGGTTTGAGAATTCAAATTCTCTTTCTGATGTTATTCATGTTTTCAGGGAGTTTATGGTGATATGTATCACCATGGATATGGATATACACCTTATGGTGCTTATCCCTCTTCTGGTTCTGCTGTTCCATCTCTTGGCCATGACAGCCAAATGTATGGTGCTCAGCATTATCAATATCCCTCTCCATATTTCCAGCCACAAGCAGTCCCAAATGGGACATACTCTTCAAACAATGCTCCTACTTCTCAGGCAGAAGTAAATTCACTTGTGGTTGCAGATCAGCCTCCCGTACCCGTGGACGCTGCCAAATCAAATTCAAATGGGGTCAATAATGTGAGTGCCACTGCGAATGGTGGTTCTGCGTCTCTAAAACAAGGCCAGCAAAATTCAACCTTGACTTCAAATGGTTCATATGGTAGAGGCGTTTTACTTGGTGGACACCCCTCTCCTGGATACCAAGACCCAAGGTTCAATTTTGATGGTATGCGGTCACCCATTCCATGGTTTGATGGATCTACTTTCTCTGATGCCTATACTAGATCAGCTACAAACAATGCTGTATCTTCGACTGCTTCGCATAATGCTAATTCAGCGCCATCAAGAAATCAGAATGTACGTTCTGTACCCCAGCTCATGGTATGCAATTTTTTTATCTTTTTTGTAACAAACAGTGATAATTTGTATGCATATAGCTTTTGCCCATTGCTTCCATTTCCGATTTTTTTTTAGTTTTCTTGTTCTATTGGTAGTGATCTCATGTATTTAGTTTGGTTTTGTGTATGTTCATAGCTTCTCTTTTATTCAATTGTTTTCATTGATGCTAATTAAGTAATCAAGATGAGTTAATGTGGCAGCTCATGTGCAATTCAACTTGTTTCAGGGCTTGCATTCTCCGCGACCGGCACCTGGTATGGGCCCAGCAGCTCATGGTATCATTAACAGGATGTACCCAACCAACCGAATGTACGGGCAGTGTGGTAATGCATTTAGATCTGGAAATGCTTATGGAACAAACATCTATGACTCCAGAATCAATGGTCGTTGGGGTATGTTTGTGGATGGAAAATACAAGCCTAGAGGCCGCGGTAATGGCTATTATGGCTTTGAAAATGATAATGGTGATGGATTAAGTGAATTAAACAGAGGACCAAGGGCTAACCGCTTTAAAAATTACAAGGCTCCTGTATCGACGATTACTATTGCAGCAAAAGGGCAGAGCCTCCCTCCATATGAAAATGTCGAGGATCCTAGTGTTGTTTCTGGCAGAGAGCAATACAATAGAGCTGATTTCTCTGATAAATACGCAGAGGCCAAATTTTTTGTCATCAAGTCATATAGTGAAGATGACATTCATAAGAGTATCAAGTACAATGTCTGGGCCAGCACACCCAATGGCAACAAGAAACTTGATGCTGCTTACAAGGAGGCAAAGGAAATGGCAATTGAATGCCCAGTGTTTTTGTTATTTTCTGTAAGAGCAAAACCTTTTCCTAGTAATTTTACCTACTTTTGTTTTACTTGCTTGTTAGTGAAATTTTGAATTGGGTGATAACAGGTAAATACAAGTGGACAGTTTGTTGGTGTTTGCGGAAATGGTTGGGCCAGTGGATTTCAATAAGACCGTTGATTATTGGCAGCAGGATAAGTGGAATGGTTGCTTCAATGTGAAGTGGCACATTGTCAAAGATGTACCTAACAACATTCTGAAGCACATTACAATAGAAAGCAATGACAACAAACCAGTTACAAATAGCAGAGACACTCAGGAAGTATGGAAACATTAATTTAGAACTTCCTTATCAAAAGTTTAGTAATTGATTCTGAATTATAATATTCTCTTCATCCTTAAATTTTTTTTTGTATTACTTTTTGCAGGTAAAGCTTGAGCAAGGCATTCAAATTTCTTAAGATTTTCAAGGAGCATACCAGCAAGACTTCCATTTTGGATGATTTCGGTTTCTATGAAACTCGTCAAAAGGTTATCCAAGAAAAGAGGGCTAAACAGCTGCAGCATAGCAAGCTGGTATAGTTTGAGTTTTGTTTTGATTTGCCTCAAACTCTTCATTATTCATCGTTGCAAAGTAATTCCTCTTTTTCTTGTTGCTTCCATGGTGATACGTTGGGATTTGCCATATCATTGCTGTCTTTGAACTTCTTGACACGCTTGATCTTTGCCTTAGATTTGATTGATGGAATTATGAACGTACTTTCTTATTGAAATTCTAACTTTCTGCTTTTTGCTTGCTTTGTGGATAATTATGTTTCATGAAAATATTGTTTTCTGAAGCTTGTTTCTCTTTCTGATTGCTTTTGGCAGATTGTTGACTTAAAAACCAGTGGACACTGTTGATGAAAAGAGCAAGGATGGAATTAATGGAAACCCAAGATTGCAGAAGCCTTTGGAATCAATTACAGTTCTAAAGAAGGAAGTCATTTCAGTTGGCCTTGGTGAACGGAAGCCTTCCGATGATAATTCCTTGCCTGCAGTCTCCATTGATGCCTCTAAGGGAGCAAGACCAGCACCTGAAAAGCGGGTAGTGACAAACAGTGCTTCAAATGGCTGCTAAGCTCAACCTTCAATACAACTGTAGCCTTGGTTTTGTGTCAAAGTTTGTTTCAGCGTCTTGCTGGTAGTGAAGTTGATGCTAAGTATTCAACCGCTAAAGTTTATCTGAATCTTCCAAGGCTGCTTTGTTAACAGATCAAATTGGAGCTCTGTGATAACGTTGGGATCATCTTTTTCAGTTCAGTTCAGTGTTGTTCGAGTCACTTTTAGTGAACCTTGCTATAGTTGGTAGAAGCTAATTACCCTTTCTTCTATACTTGCCTGTTTTGCAATTTAGGTAATATTTGCTAGTGAATGCCTTTTTTTGTTTTCTTTAATGTCTTTGGTGGTTTCATTTCCTTTTCTATCTTGCTTTTTTATTGCCATCTTTGTGTTTTATGGGTTTTAAGTATTTGGGGTGTCAGACGGTGGGTTTGAGTGTCGTTCCATGTAGCTTTTTAGTTTTGTAAAGAGGCCTTCTCTGCTTTTGTATCTATGAGAATCTGGAAACAGATCCTATACTATTTCTTCAATGCAATGCAGGAGTTTAAAGGCCAAATACTCATCTTGTCGTGTTTTATTTTCTGTGTATCCAGTCTTTCTTTAAGCTTTTCCTGGCCCTAAATGTTGTGAGCTGTTTTGAGATTGTATTGCTAAACAAAAGATTCCATGCTGCCTGCCAAAAACACCAGAAATTATTCTATGCCATAACTGGATGGTACAAAGGCGAATTAAGAAGTGCCATGTTTTCCGGTACACAGCACCTGTACACAGCAAAAAATTGATATGGCGCTTCTTGATTCGCCTCTGGACGCCGTCCAGTGACCGCACATAAATTTTTCCAAAAACACGGGGTCATTCTCCAAAAACACGGGGCTGAATGACATGATTGGCAAGTGTTTCTATCAAATGCTTAGAGAATTAGGAGAATATAATTTACTTTGCCCTCTTTTCTCAGGGTTGAATATTTTTACTGATTTTGTATCTATGTTTCCACAAGTGTTTGTTTTGGATGACCAGTTTTGAAAAACTTCCATGTAGAGGTTGGAGAATACTCACCTTACATTTCAATTTAAGGAAAAAAATAGCATCTTAGCTGAATCAAAGGTAGCTAATGTTCATTCAACTGACCATTGCATGGAAAAGTCATTAAATATTAGAGAAAAAAAAGTCAAAATAGTTTCTGTATTATTTGTATGAGATTTTTCTACAATTGTGGGTGAAATTTTGCTGATATTTGGAAAAATTGCTGTTCAGCTGCTAGTAGAAAAGTGCGGTAAGCTGCCATTGAACTAGTTAATATTTCAGATAAGTTGCAGGCAACATAAAAGGCAACCACTGTTCAGTCAAAACCCAAAGGGGACCAAAATAAGCAATAAAATTGCAAATTAAACAGACAGGTTGCAGGCAACAGAAAAGGTCATCGAGGTCGCAGCAGAACACACCAATTAAATGCAGCTGCAGATAGCCATGTTGCTGGTAACACTTGAGGTAAACAAGATGCAGACAAATCTGTCATTTCAAAACAAACAGAAATTAAATTTTATATGGCTATTCTTCCAAAAAAAATTTTGCTGGCTATCCTCCATGTGATACAAAAGTAGCCAAATTGTAGAGAAATTTTATCTTTAAAGGCACCGCACAAGCTTATGATGATCTGCTACTGAGAAATTGAATTGTAAGCCAAAGATGGGAGAAATTATTTCGTGGGGACATTGAAGGTGAATCAGAACATGTCATCATGTCATTCGAAATGTGGCACGTTCTGACTTATCTCATGATGACGTTCGTATCTGCACAGAATAATTTTACTAAAGATGGACATCTTTATTTATCTTTCTTTTTCTGTAATCAATGAGTTTCTTACTTCCTCGTTAGTGGTTAATAGTAGTAGACACTATTTACATTAGTGTAAAAAGTCTTAGCTACACAGGTGGATTGACGGTTTCTTTAGGTGTGTAAATGGGCTGAGCTGAGTATTTGCTTAATTGAGTTGAGCTTGTTTAAATTTTTATGAACGTGAAATAGTGTCGGGGCTCAACACGAGCTCATTTATTTGGCTTGATCTCAACTAACTAAAAAATTTTTAGGCTTGCGCTTGATTTGATTGTTGAGTTTGATTTTTTTAAAAATTAAAATTTTAATTTTTTTTAGGAAGAATTTAATGAAGTTAAAATATATTATATAATATTAATTTAAAAATATTTAAGATAATTGAGTGGCTCAACTAGCTGAGCTAGGTTGAGCTCAAATATTTGCTCAAGGTTGAACTAGTGATTCAATAAGTTTGAACTCTTGGTTTGTTAATGAGTGGAGTTCGAGCAGGTGCTAGGCTCACTTAAACATCTATTTTTTAGTGTTAATTAAGCATCTTGTGAGATGTATTATTATTATTATTATTATTATTATTAAAGCATGTTGCATTTATGAATGTTATGTAATTGGGCACTTTTTGATTAATTTGTAAATTTTAATCAATTCAAAACAAAAGCATTAAATATGGGGAAACAAGAAATTGAACACATAAGACAATGGTATGTAATTGTAGGTGTACAATAAATATATGTACCTATAAACAATGTTAACACAAGAGTGAATGAACTATATGCATGATATATACAATTTCATTCAAAAATATTAGCATAAATGAACATGTCAGCTAATAATACAATACCATGCAGCACCACACAAGCAATCAATGGTGTTGAATCAATTAGGTTTTGTTTGGAATGACTTTCTTACTGTTGCTTTAAGAAGCAGTAAGAAAGCCATCCCAAACGAAGGTTTCGTTTGGGACGGCTTTTTTATTGCTTCTTAAAATGGTTTTCTTATACAAAATTTTTAATTTTTATACTAGAAAGTTGCTTTTAGAAGCAGTAAGAAAGCTGTCCCAAATGAAGCCTACGTCTTAGACTTATGAGGTAAACACCTATCAAAAAATGTGTGAATCAAAAAGCTGCAGTAGACCTTAGCCTTATTGTACAACAAGTTCACCATTAGGTAGAGGCTCCAAGTTTCACAATTTCACAAAGTTAGATGATTGAGAATTCTTTATCAGTCACATCTTCTCCATCAACACATTGAACATTTGAAATAACTCTTTGCAGTTTGTTGTTCTATGTAATTATAAGCCCTTCCAAGTCTGCCTTCTAAATTATTTGGACAAAGAGTTTCACTTTTCATTAATGGCAATACTTGCTAAATGGGAAAAAATTTTATATGCGGATGTCGAACGTCATCCGGAGACCAACAAGAATGCGACACATCATCTCTTTGCTCGGTACCGCTGATATGACTACACCTTATTCATCTTCGGATGTAAAACTACGTCTGGCATCCGCACATAATAATTTTCGTGCTAATGGATCATGAAGAAAATACAAGCTGCCATTTGTTTGGTTTTAATAAAAATTATACCTTGTAGGATAAAGGTAGGCTTCACAGCTCAACAAACCTCTTCTCCCTCTCTTTCAAGTTTTAAAAAAACTGAGTAATCCACTCTTAGTTCATCTCAACAGTCCAGTTACTGACATCTGTTCAGAAGAAACGCATCTGCAAATGAGCTATTCAACCTTGTTCTGAATTATTTCTTATAAAAGTGAGTGAAAGCAGAACTGGAGTCAAGTCTATGATGAAATATTTGGCTCTATGGTGTAGAGGCGATTATAGCTCTAATTATATAAATAATTTTGAATACAGAATGAGTAAAATCTAGATCAGTTTTTGTGGAGATATGTCGGCAATTCAACTGAAGCTCTAACAATCAATCAGGCACAAAGTCAAATTGAGACAGATGAAAATGCATTAAATATTTGATTAATCAATTACTTGAGGGTGAACAAAGAGATATTTCTACTTTGGCTTAGAAATATGTATATAATAGCATTTTATGTAAGCTTCTGGATAATCTCCATGCTTTATATGATGCCAGCTATTAGAGCTGTTTCTAATAGGTAAAGACTGAGTACATACAATACTACTTCAATAATTTTATGATAACTTAAGTTTCATTTGGGACGACTTTCTAACTGCTTCTTGAAGAAGCTTTTTTGTACAAAAATTTTAATTTTTTATTAAAAAACTACTTTAAGAAGTAGTAAGAAAGCCATCCCAAACGAAGCACTAGTCATCATCACTAAATAAAAGCCGTCTCAAATGAAGCCCTAGTCATACTTAGAATGGGGAATTCTCACTGGATAGAAAGCATTGCATTGCATGTAATAAAAATGAAAAGATAGACCATTGAGGAGCATTTGTCCATAAGCAACCAAAACAAATGAACGTTCAAGATAATTAAAAAAGACTACAATGGAAGATAGAATCACACTCTAATATTAAATTTGTACATTTCTAATCTTCTAACCCAAACTGATTAGAAGGTATGGCCATCCTCATCTCCATGACCTTCTTGTGTGAATTTGAATGCTTGTAGCTCACAAAAGTTGGGCTCTTTGCAGGCCTATACTCTGGCAATAGTCTGCCAGACTTGAACCTCACACCACACATGCATTGCAGAGAGTTTTGGGCCCCAATGGACCTGCCCTCCACTGAGGAGTCTTCTGTGAGAGGCAATGAGTACATTTCCTTGGCTGAACTTGTCCTTGATCTTTCCCCACTTGTTCTTGTGCTCCAACTTCTTCTTCAATGGTTTTTGCTTTAGGGTTCTCATCAAAATCCTTTTTTGGAAGAAGGAGCTCACTTTCTGCGAGCCAGTAGGCTTGAGGGAGAAGGGGAGTGTTTTCCTCCTCGAAAAGTGTCAGCTTTCTTCTTTTGGTTTTGGTCTTTGTTGAGAATTTCATGTCATTAGAAGAGGAGGAGGAGGATTTAAGCTTTAGGGTTGGAGCTGGTGGTGGATTGGTTGAAGGAGTTTGGTTTTGTGGGATGGAGAAGGTTGTGTTTCCAGAGAGGCAATCTTCCATGAAGATAGATAGCCATTCTAGGCTCACATCGTCATTTTCTTCTTGTTCCTGCATGAAAAGAAGATGAGAAGAGTTTTCGGGTGAAGAACTTAGAATCATGGCTTTTAAAATGGAGTAGATGAAGAAGACGAAGAAAGAGGTCAATTTGAGGGAATTTTGAAAATTTAAAGATGTGGAGAAGAAGGAAATGCTGGGGCATTCGTTTAAAGCAACAGGATCAGAAGCATTTCTTGAGGTAGAAGTAAAGTTATGAGGCAGAAACTGCAGACTGGTAAAAAGTTATTCAGAGATGAAGATGGGAATAAAGTAATTCAAGCTGAAAAACTAAAGGATTCGCTTTAAAAAAATGGGTGAAATGCTTGTTCTGTTCTAATGGTATTATCATCTGCCTTTCAAAGAAATAGCCAACTCTTCAATTCCCCACAATAATGGAAAACAAAACCACATTTAGTTGAAATTTTGAAAATTTCTCAGAAAGAAAGTAGAAAGAAACAAAATTCAGATAAACTGAACAAATTTTGATAAGATTAAAAGATATCAGACATAAAAGATGGGAAAAAATCACTCAAGATAAAAAAATTGCATGAGTTACTACAGGAAAAAAGAGGAAATTGCTTGTCAAGCTCAATGTTATTATCTTCTACCTCTAAACAAAAGGCGAAGGTTCAAATTCCCTCCAAAAATATGGAAAAGTAAACCAAACTAATTTGAAATTTACAAAAGTAAATTTGCAGAATGCTGAAGAAAGAAAAAAAAAACATCTTGAATTGGAAACTTAGAGAATAGTAAATGACCAAGCTACTAGAAATCTACACCAGTCTCAGAAATTATGATGAAAATTTTCTGTTTCTCCATAGAAAATGGAAGCATTCAAAACTTCTATACTTTAAACAAGGAGCTAACCATTACAGGCTCATTAGGAGAAATCTCGGAGTGGTAGCTCTTCTGAAGGCAGGCAGAAACCGAAGCATTTGAGAAGGAATCCATCGCTAAAGAACTCAATTCAGATGTTGGAAAATGAAGAGACGCCGAGGTAGAGAAATGGACACAGAAGGTGGGGTTTTTATGGGACCTCCTCTCTGATATTTTTATAGTGATTGTCCTATTTGCCTTTTCTTTTCTTCCCTCCGCATTCTTTTGTCGGTAGAGAACCCACACACTCAAAAATCCTTCCCTCCCTATTCTCTCTCTTTCTCACTCCAGGAAAAAAATACTACACAGTAAAAACGCATTAACAAGGAAGTTTGGACCACCTGGATCAGATAAGAGTAAACTGCATTATAAAATTTGGAAAATTCAGAAAGAAATTTATGTGTACAATCTTACCTCAACAATCACAATAAAAAAAAAAATTTAATTTTTACATCAAATAACAATAATTGCACAAATCTCAAGATTCCTGCTGCAGTTACTGTTCTTGAACTATGATTAAATTCAGCTACATGTACAACACATGTTCTTACTTCCAAAATATCCAAAACTGTTGATGACACCATAATGAACTTTCCTCATTTCTGCAAAGGGGTTTCTGACATTTTTTCGAAGCTCCTAACTCAGTCCTTTATTCGTTTTTCTTTCATTAATAGACTAGTCAAATTTATCAGAGTTTTATGATTTTCTATGTGTTTTTGTGCAAATTGTTTTTTTGGGAGAGTGTCACATTTCTCTTTCTTTTCCTAAGAAAAACCAATGCCAAATTTGTATTATAAACAGAGAGAGTTAGTTACCTCTTCTATAGGCTTCTGATGATATTCTTTCCACAAAAGAGCTAAGTAGAATAAGCACCCAACTGAACAGTGTGAGCAAATTTGTCCTTAGAGCAGGATTGGTGATTATTTTCTCAGATTCTCTTTGGTATTGTTCCAGCTATGAACTCATTTGAGAGCACTGTGCTACAGAAATTTTAAGTATTGATTGCTCCTTTGATATTGGTCAAATGGTTTACTACCAAATAGGAAATATACACAAGTAAAAAAAAAAAAAAAGACCAATCTTTAGATGTTCAAATATCATACAAGATATTGTTAGGCCAGCCCAGGAGGGGCCGGTTGAACTGATCCAATTTGGACCGGTTCTCTGCTACAGCAAGCCGCCCAGGCTAGGTGGGGGGGGTGGAACCAAGGGGAGGGGGTGGATGCCCTAGTGGGCCCAATTGCTTAATGTAATTGTTGTTTAGGAGGAAAATTTTGAATTAAAGACAGTTTAGTCTTTTTGGAAGAGTCCTTTGGCTTTAATTAGTCTTTTTGGTTAGGTTTTACTTTTCATCTTGAATTTGGAAGAGATTTGAGATTTAGGGTTTGTTCTTCTTGGCCTCTAGGCGTTGTAGAGATTTGGAGAGTTGTTTCTTCCTCTCGAATCGAATAAACTTATATCTTGTGTTGCTTTTCTTGTATGTGAATTGAATAGAAGAAATTTTCTTGTATTTCTTTCTAATTTTTCTTAAGTTTTCGCTTGTCTTGCTGATTTCACTCTGAAATCAGCAAGATTTTTCGTTGTTTTCACCAATTTCTGTTAGGTTTGCTTGTGAGCTCAAGTATTTCCCATAGGGTTACTTGCGACCTCAAGTATTTCCTATCATAAACCATTGATAATTGATACGTCCTAAAAAATTGCCTTGATCGAGCATGAATCTCGAGGCATATTCAAATTCAAAATTTTTTGGGATCATCTGGATTCCAATTTCAGCAAACTTATAATCAAATTGAACATCTCAAAGGGACGAACCGAACAGCACCGAAATTGGTCCAACCCAAGCCCAAATGGGTCCAAAATCGAGGGTCCGGACCACATTTGGAAGGGGTTTAAAGTATTATTTGGATAATGAAATGATATCCAAATATGGCATGCTTATATTCAAATCGAGCGTCTCGGCGAGACGAATCCAACGAGCCCAAGATCTCTAAATTCTGACATTGTTAAGGCACTTAAACAGTTAAAAAACTCTCTACGATCGAGGAATCAAAACGAGCCATCCGATGGAGCACTCTGAACCTGCCCCGGATCTTCTCTAGATTTACGGGATGCGCCACTCATAAAAATCTATAAATAGACCCCCACTCTCTACATGAGGGTGATCTTTGGCTTGAGATTTAAGAAATCTCTGAAGTTTCAAGAGCTCTAGCACCACCGCTCGGCCGCCGCTTGCTGCCAAGCCCGCCCGGCCCCGCCTGCCGCCGGACCACCGCCCCGGCCGCCTCCTGCAGTCGGACGTCAGCCCGACGTTCGTCGGACCACCGCCCGGCAGCCGCCTGCCGTCAGACCTTAGCCCGGCCGCCGCCTGCCATCGGATTTTAGCCCGACCTTTGTCAGACCACCGCTCGGCCGCCGCCTACAGCCGGACCTTCGCCAAGCCGCCGCCCGCCGCCGGACCTTCGCCCGGCCGCCGCCGGACATCCGTACGACTGTCTCTAGACCTTTGATTGTCTCTCCAAATTACTGTAATTCGATCGCCTCTAAATCGAGGGACGGGTCAACCCTTGTAATTCACTCAAGTTTAGTGGAATATTTTCACCTGGGCAATGCCCTGTGGTTTTTCCCTCTTCCGGCTTTCCACGTAAAAAAAGATTTGGTGTTCTACTTCTCTCTTTCTGTTTGTGTGTTGGATATTCGTGCATCGCTAAGACGAAAAGTTTACTCACTCTACCGCCACGAATCTTTCAGCCCGCAACAATATTCCGAAGTAGCTTGCTATCGAATTCAAATCATCAACAAATTATATATATATATATATATATATATATATATATATATATATATATATATATATATATATATATATATATATATATATATATATATTTCTAATTGATCATAACTACTTCAAGTTTATACTGTTTTAGCTTCTACTATAATGGAGATGATAAAATTTTTCAAAAATAAAAAAAATTTAATTTCTTAAGTGAAATCTTAGGAAATGGTATTTTCTCATATTATTTAAATTTTTATTCTAAGATATTAATTAGGGTTTACAACACAAAGAAGATTTGGGCAATAAACTAGCAGAAAAGGTCAATATTTTGCCGACAGTATTTTAGCATTAAGGAAAGGAAAATCAGAATAAAGCATATAATTCTATAGTTTTTTTTTGGATAATAAATCCATGAGTTGCTTTCAAAAAACTATTTACAAGATTGGCTTTCCAATGTTTCTATTGAGGGAAAAACTAAATAATTAAAAAAAACAGATAAATGGGAATGGATCTCTATTGGATGGAAAACCTTAGGGTTTATTTGGATTTTTCTTAATTTTGTTCAATTTATAATATAAAATAAAAATATATTTGACATCCTAAATAAGTATTATTTTTATTTTAATTTTTATTAAATACTGTATAATGTGTGCTTATATTAAGAAAGATAGAGATATACCTAAAAAGACTTAGTCTTCGTTTGAGACAATTTTATTATTGCTTTTTAAAGCAGTTTTTTAAAACTAAAAAATTGTTTTAAGAAGCATTAAAAAAGCTGTCCCAAATAAAACCTTTGTTAGAAAATATTAAAAATGAGTTTTTTTATTAAATTTAAATAAGAATATAACTCTTAATAAAACACAATTGAGAAAAAGAATTTATGTAGCTTATCTATGTAGATGAAGGCTCATGATGATTTTTATTTTTAAAAAAGTGGAAATATTTTAAAATACCTAAAAAAAATTTAAATATTTTTAAAAATAACTTTTTTTAAATAAAAAAAACAAAATAAAAACAGTTTTCTTTTACCATTTACAATAGTAATCGAAATTAATGGAAGATGCCCAGTAGGAATTCCTTTTCTTTTACAAAAGTAGAATTTGAACTGATCTCTTTAACCTCTTTCTCTTATTACATCTAAATGGGTCAGGTGACCGAAGCCATCTCTCCGTTCGGTCGCCAATAAAAATGCGACATCTGTTAGGCATTTTTTTAATTTAATATTAACGCTTTATGTCTTTTCAGAGTTAGCGACCCGACCCGATAACGCCTTTCATTTGAATTCCGGAAAATAAAGAATGGAAACGCCGCGCGACCTCTTCACTGTTTCTCCAGCTCCAGCTCGCGCTCTCGGATTCCTCCATTTCCTTCGGTTCTGCATTAGCTTATTCCTGCCGGAAGTAGACGACGAACTTGTAGAAGATCATAAATCAGGAAGAGGTATGGTTGCGCCTAACTTGCGCTTGACTTGCGCTTTCGTTGCGTTTAAGTTAACCGTTAAATTTTAGGGTTTAGGGTTTGGTTATAATTTTTTCATTATTTGTTTAATGTAATGTACTGTTCAAATGTTTATTTTCAGATTTTTCACGCTTCTTCTCTTCGTAAATGGATGATACGAAAGGTTTACGCTATCTTCTAACTTTTATGGTTTAGTAATAGTTGTATAACTAGCATATATGTTCAATGAGGTGTTAAATTTTTGTTTTTTTTTTCGGAATTTGAAACTTCTTGAAGCTCAATAATTAAGAAATGTATGGTTGCGCTATGGTTGCGCTATGGTTGCGCTATGGTTGCGCTATGGTTGCGCTATGGTTGCGCTAAGGTTGCGCTAAGGTTGCGCTATAGTTGCGCTATAGTTGCGCTATAGTTGCGCTATAGTTGTGCTAAGGTTCTGATTTTTCTTTTTTTTATAGATGAAGACTCCGTATCAAAGGCCAGTTACATCTAGATGTTATGTTACATCTTTCCGTAAACATTGTGATGCATTTGTCGAGATCATTGATGATGAAGTGGAACAAACACTAAAGGATCTGAACATTCATCAATTTCTGAAGTTCCCGGCTTTTCAGCAGTGCATACCACTTCTTTTTGAAATTCTTAAATTTTGGAGTCCTGCTGATGAAGGCTTCATCGTCCTGGGTCATGTTTTGAAATTCACTGCTGACGAGGTTGCTTTGCTGATAGGTAATATTTTGAATATGGAAATTTTATTTGCTATATGTTTTTTTTTAACTTTAACGACTGATATTTTCTGACAGGTATGCCAAACAGAGGCATTGATATAAAATGGAGGATTGATCCTCTAAATGGACCTCTGTCTACTGAAGTTAAAACAGATATTGCAACATTAGACAGATTAGCTGATAATCCAACAAAAATTAAGACCTTTATTATGTTTTTGCTATCTAACCTTTTCTTTCCCCTAAATAGTCATAAAACCCCTAGAAGGCTCACAACTGTTGCAAATAATTTAAGTGAGTTTGCTTCAATTAATTGGGCTTCAAGCTTAAGGAACTTCATGGTTGAGGAGTTCAACACAATTTTTTTGAAGTATATAAACTCCAAAGACCATTGGGTTACATCAATGGTTTTTTTCCTCTTCTACTGGTACGTTTCCACTCCTGGTTATTCTACATGTTTAATGTTTTTTAATGCTAAATTTAAAATTTTTATGTTTGGAATTATACATACAGATTTGGTTTTTGGAACATTTTCCTTTGAATAAACCAACAGATTCAGAATTAAGGCCCCGTTTTCTGAGATGGCAGGGGTATACAGAATTATACTTCACTCAAGAGAATGCAGCAAAATTATTTTAAATTTTTAAAGAATACTGAGGTAATTTTTTAGCTTACATGATGCAATTTGCGCTATGGTTGCGCTATGGTTGCGCTATGGTTGCGCTATTGCGCTATGTTGCGCTATGGTTGCGCTATGGTTGCGCTATGGTTGCGCTATGGTTGCGCTATGGTTGCGCTATGGTTGCGCTATGGTTGCGCTATGGTTGCGCTATGCGCTATGGTTGCGCTATGGTTGCGCTATGGTTGCGCTATGGTTTCGCTTTAACAAATTTATATGTTTTTTGCAGATTTTTTCTTGTCTTGAAAATGTTACTAATGAAGAGGCCGAAAAATACGGGGTTGATATTATTGCCATACAGAACTCTGAAACCCGTTCAGGCCATGAACCACTTAAATTGCAGTCACCCAAAAAAATAAAGGCTTCCGCAAGCAAAAAAAACTTGTCACCACCCCACCTCCATCCCCACCTCTCTCTCTCCCCCTCTCTCCCCTGATTCTCCACAAATTGAACCACCAGAACCTCAAACTGTGCCGCCGCCAACTCAACCGTCTACTCGTCCACCGACTCAAAAAATTTCCATTAGTCAACCTTCTGCTGAACAGCCACCTATTACAAGGGCAGATTTAGAGGCTGTTCAGAATAAATGTTTTGAAATATTTGATAAAATGTTGAATAAAATTCAAGAAAATGTTGGAGCTAGGTTGGATCGGCTTGAAGATATTGTGGAGAAACTGCAGGCAGATCAAGACTCAATGAAGTACAAATTTATTGAATTTCAAATGCAGTGTGATCACAATCAAGAGAAGCCGCATATATCCAGTTCTGCCTCCAGCTTCCAATCAGTGAATAAGACGGCTTTGCATCCTTCAGCAGAAGCAACAATAAAAGTTGTTCCTCCACCTTCCCCAATGGTTAAAGAAATTCCTCCACCACCAACACAAGTTGTTCCTCCACCATCACCAATGGTTAAAGAAATTCCTCCACCACCAACACAAGTTGTTCCTCCACCAATACAAGAAGTTCTTCCACCATCGGCCAAAGATGTGCCACCAACAAAAGCTAGTTCATCACAGAAAAGAAAAAGAGAACATGGTGAAAAAGAGGAGATTTCATCAAAAAAAGTAGTTCCATACGTAAAGAAGAAGACCAAAGAGGTTATATCTGTAGATAATATAATAGTTGAATCACATCCTGCATTGGAAATAATGGACTATCCAGGGAAACCTTTTCTAGCAGAACAAAAACAACAATTTATGGATGAATGCTTCAAAAAATTTAATACAAAGTAAGTTTAGTTGCATTAAGGTTGCGCTAAGGTTGCGCTAAGGTTGCGCTATAGTTGCGCTATAGTTGCGCTATAGTTGCGCTAAGGTTGCGCTAAGGTTGCGCTATGGTTGCGCTATAGTTGCGCTATAGTTGCGCTATAGTTGCGCTATGGTTGCGCTATAGTTGCGCTATAGTTGCGCTATAGTTGCGCTATAGTTGCGCTAAGGTTGCGCTAAGGTTGCGCTAAGGTTGCGCTAACATTTGTTTTTTATTTTTTTGTAGGGAGCACAAAATATTTGTTTCTGGAAACATCGAAATAAAGAGATCAGATATTGACTTTCTGCTCACAAATGATTGGTTAGGTGATAACCATGTTGATGCATTTGCTTACTTTTTACTTGAGCAGAGTAGGTTAATGTCAGAGAAATTTCAACGTTATTTGTATATTTCTCCATTGTACAGGGTAAGTATAAATAATATTTTAATATTTTTATTTCACGTTCACGTTTCTTTTTCCTTATGGAACTGAATTATTGCAGGTATACAAGTCATTCAATCAGGATTATCAAATTTTTATCGAACACATTAATCCAGTTTCAATTGAAGAAAGCAAACTTATTGTTCAACCCATAATTTACCAGAAGCACTGGGTTCTTCTTGTTGGGAAACTGAAGGAGAAAGTCTGGAAACTGTATGACTCATTACCTAATCCTGAACACAAGCATATTTGTCATGAAGTTGTAAGTGCAATTTAAATTTTAAATTGAATCCTGATTACTATGTTTATATACATAATAAATGTTTAAAATGTTTTATTCGTACAGATAAAATATTTGCACGAGGACACCGTAGGCTGCTTTTCTAGCGATATAACAAAATGGAAACTCCAGACGGTTCGTGGAATTCCAACACAAAAACAAACAGCTACGACTGTGGAATGTTCGTTTGTAAATATATGGAAAAGGCAGTTCTACGAAAGAAAACAGACTGGATTGCTCTAAAGGATTGGCAAAAGCACATGCCAAAATTTCGGGCAGAGCTAGCTTATTTTCTTTTTCTTCAAACAAGGAAGTAACATGTGCATATTCTGTAAATTCTACTTTGTTATATTCTGTAACTTCTGCTCACAAAATCTGTAAATTCTACTTATTGTAAAATATTGTTCATGACTTATAAATGTACATTTTATCATGTAATTATATAGTTTTTGTTTGTTAAGTAACATGTGCATATTCTGTAAATTCTACTTTGTTATATTCTGTAACTTCTGCTCACAAAATCTGTAAATTTAATATTTTCTTTCCTTCAAAAAATGAAGTAACCATAGCGCAACCATAGCGCAACCATAGCGCAACCATAGCGCAACCATAGCGCAACCATAGCGCAACCATAGCGCAACCATAGCGCAACCATAGCGCAACCATAGCAACCATAGCGCGCAACCATAGCGCAACCATAGCGCAACTATAGCGCAACTATAGCGCAACTATAGCGCAACTATAGCGCAACCATAGCGCAACCATAGCGCAACCATAGCGCAACCATAGCGCAACCATAGCGCAACCATAGCGCAACCTTAGCTCAACCATAGCGCAACCATAGCGCAACTATAGCGCAACTATAGCGCAACTATAGCGCAACCTTAGCGCAACCTTAGCGCAACTATAGCGATAAGTCAACATAAGTCCAAATAAATATTATTACATTTCAAATTTAAACTATGTCGCAATTTTATTACAATCAATAAATGAAATCATTCAGTCCAAATAAATATTATCATATTACATTGCATATTCATTAAATTCCAACTCCGAAGAAAGAAAATCCATCATCAACTTGGTGTATTCAGCTCCAGGTTAGCTTGATGGTATGCCGGTTATATATTCCTCACTGAAACATTCAGGCATGCTTGAAAAGTTCATCTGTGTTGAACTAGGATGTGTTGAAGAAGGTTCATCTATTGGGTTATCCCCCACCAAAGGCTTCTTCTCTGTAAGAAACTAGAGTTTTAGTCTTAGGATTTGGAATTAAATAATTAACAAGTTATTAAAAGCTTACTCTTAGGTCGTTTCTTCTTTCTTTTCCCAATGGCTTTTCAGTCTTGCATTTGATATGCCTTTTGGTCTACGCTTTATAGGATCTTTCAAATTAGCAGTTCCACCCTGGGAATCCGCAACGTCCTTCTCATTTCTTTTCTTGCCACCAAGAATAAGGTATAATTTTTTATATACATGTCTTGCAATGAGGAAAGAATAAACTCCTCTGCCTCCTCATTCCCTTGAGCTTCCGTGCTCATTTGATATGCAAACCTGCTCACCTGATTTCTGAATATGAATCCCCTACCACCTTGGAAATTATTACTTCTTTTAGAATTAAGCAAGTAACCTGAATAAAAAACTTGTCGAGCCCTTGCTGACCAACGAAGTAATAAGTACTTCTCAGGAAATTTAGCCATATCCAACTGTTTAAAAACCCTCAAACAATGAGAACACAGCAATCCCATGGTTTCATACTTCTTACAGCTGCATTGAATGTTACCTTCTGTTGCATCAAAGTGAACAACCCAAGGATGGTTTTGATTCTTTTTCTCTATGTAGTTGACTATATACTTTGAAGAATCAGTTGAGACAAAATCTATACTCATTTCTCCCACAGCCTTTATAAATTCTTCCTCAAAAATTGAATATATTCTTCTTGAGTAAAATCTAGCAGCTTGTTTTAATATTGAGCTGTTCTTTATCACGGGAACAATTTCAGATTGACTACATTTGTAATCCTCATCTTGCTCATTTCGCCGCCAATTCTTCAGTACCTTCTCCAAGCCAAGAAAACAGTCAGTTATTGAACTTGTTGGCTTCGAAATGCCATGACACACATTATTAGTACACTCACTACGCTGCGTTGATAAAATGCCCATGCAAAAGGAATCCTTGTTGAAAGCAGTTGACCACTTTCTCCTAATCTTATAAAGATCCTGCAACCATTCATGGTTATGAAGATTCCCTTCCTTCATCATTTCATCCCACGCTTCCTCAAACACTTCCTCAGAATCACACCACCTCATACACTTATGGAAGAGTCCTCTAACTTTATTATTGCTATTGTAGATGGAAACTTTTGATGGAACCTTTTTAAAGATGTGCCATTGGCATAATCTATGACGAGTATGAGGTAATGCAACTTCTATGGCCCTGGCCATAGCTTGGTCCTGATCAGTGAATATTGTTGTTGGATATTTATTACCCATTATTCGTACAAATGTTTTAAACAACCATGTAAAACTTTCAATTGTCTCTTCTGACAAAAAAGCAAGCCCAAACAAAATATTCTGCCAATGATTGTTAACACCAACAAATGGCGCACAAACTAAATTATACTTGTTCAGCCTGTAACTAGTATCAAAAATCAACACATCCCCAAAACATTCATAATCAATCCTGCTTCTGCCATCAACCCAGAGAAAAAATTTACCAATCTATCCTCATCATCATATTGAACATCCCATGCGAACATGTGGTCCTCCACTTGTCGATCTTTAAATAATTGAATCAAAGAATTAGTGTCACCAATTTCAATCCTAGCTCTTTTCTCCTTCTGAATAAAATTATATGCATCCCTCTTAGAGAATCCGACATTCTCACATCCACCAACTTCCTCTGCAAGGTAGGCATATGCATCAACGGTTCTAATCCCTGCATCTGTCATTGATTTCAGGACTGAAGCTCTTTCCTCAATAATATTCCTACATGATCTTAAAAGGTGTCGGTCGGCTGGGCTAGCTAATTCATGGTTGTGGGATTCAATAAAATCTTTTGACATGCCAGTAACCATCTTCATCTGTGACAAACCTCACCATGGCTGGACAACCGGTTCTGACAACTGGTCTAGTGAATCTCTTTCTCTTTCCTGAAGTATGATCATCACTTTTCTTGAAACCAGCTTTTGAACAAACAAAGTCCTTCGATTTTATCTTTCTAGAATTTGGCCAAAAACTGTGATGATCCTTTCGGACACTAAATCCATTATCGTGAGCATAAGTGCAAAAACATTCATATGCTTCTGTCTCATCTTTATAAACAGCCTGAAAGAAACAGTAAAGCACAAGTAAAGCGCAAGTAAAGCGCAACTATAGCGCAACCATAGCGCAACCATAGCGCAACCATAGCGCAACCATAGCGCAACCTTAGCGCAACCATAGCGCAACCATAGCGCAACTATAGCGCAACTATAGCGCAACTATAGCGCAACTATAGCGCAACTATAGCGCAACTATAGCGCAACTATAGCGCAACCATAGCGCAACCATAGAGCAACCATAGCGCAACTATATCTACAAGTTCAGCTTTTTTTATTACTTAAAATCAATAATGAAAGCTAAGAAACAACAACATTATATATTTTTTTTTTTAACTTTTTCGACAAAAGAAATTTATTAAAAATCGCAAAATCAGAGATCCTAAGACTAATGAGCTGAAACCTACGTCTTCTATCTGCGGCGATAATATTAAAACTGACTGTTTACAACTTTCTAACTTACCGAAATGTTGAAACCAGAGGAATTTCCGGCTACGTTAGGTTCCGATTCCGATTCATGCACTACCCCTTGCGATTCATGCATCCTTTCCGATTCGTGCATCCTTTCCGATTCATGTACTCCCTCTTCCATTACCTCTTCGACCTCCCTCTTCGCTGAGCAGTCCATTTCTTCTCTGCAATTTTCTGGCTCATTTTTTCTTCTACAGCAGTAGATATTTGCGTCTTTCGCAGCTTTCAAAATGAAAAAATAGGGCGGCAAATGCTTAAAAGTTCAAATGAAAGGCGTTATCGGGTCGGGTCGCTAATCTGACAAGACATAAAGCGTTAATAATAAATTAAAAAAACGCCTAACAGATGTCGCATTTCCATTGGCGACCGAACGGAGAGATGGCTTCGGTCACGAGGTTTTATAGATTTAAATTCAGGATTTAGATAATAAAATTCAAATATTTTTATCAATTAAATTAATTATTGAAAATGGGCAAATTAAACTTCACAAACTTAATAGTTGGGTATTTAATAGGTAGCCAGTGGGTCATAACAAATGAACTTGTAACTTGTGGTCCCACAAGGGAGCTCACTCAAGGATTATAAGGCACAACTTAGTCGAACACTTCGAAGGGGATCGCTTCTCACAAGGGCAATCAAGGGTCCTCATAGGTTATTTGTCATTCGCCCTCCACCAAGGGATGGCTACTCTCCACTGTCTGTCACGAAGTGCCACCAACTATGCCCACTCTGGGATCCTTCTCTACAGGAAAACATTCATCTGAGAGAGTTTCAATTCACCCAAAACAGTTATATGACCACATAGCACATCATTTCTGCAACCTAAACGCACTCACCTCCTACTAATAGACTACTTGGAGCTCCACCTCAACTCGCCACTGTCGTCAAGACATTACCAACTACGACCCTCTCGAATCAGCACTTACTAGCAGATTTGCCCACACCTACTCACCCTTAAGTACTCGACACTACATAACATGTCTAAAGGCAGAGAAATGGTGATTAAGAGGAGGATGACATTAAGAGGAGCAGTCATCCTCCAAGCCAATCAAGATGGGACATTTGTCTAGGGAAGTCTAGATGGGTAGTCATTATCTTATGTGCATTTAATTATTTTTATATATGTAATATTTTTTGTAGCCTTTAGATCTCTATAAATAAAGAGTGAAAAAGAATATTTTAGATCTTTTGTATCTTTGAGCGCTTACATTACAGATATTTGAGCCCGTAAACTATTTCCTACAGTCCTATCCCCTCTCCTCTCCTATAGCTCGTCTGCTAATACGGTCTGATATTACCCACAGATAAACTTGGATCCAACATTTGGCACCCACAAAAATTACAGATTATCTGAACTATATCATCAATTGCCATCCCATCCTAATCATGATAAACAGCTAAGAGATCTACCACCTTAAATTTGGAGAAATTTCGCACATAGCTGTACTTTTATGCAGGTAAAGGCGAGACTCCCTTGAATTTAGCATTTCCATTTGCTAAAAGTATATTTCTTTGAAAAGAGAAGTCAAGGCGATCAACATGGCTACAAAAGCTAGTTTACAGTGAGTAGGATGACTTTAGACATGTTTATGTTAACTACTGCCAGTGTTCTATAAACTGATGTTTAAATATTAATTACACAGAACTCAACCGAATCTCTTAGGCTTCGTTTGGAACAGCTTACGACCACTATTTTTTTGCTTATATCAAAAGAAATTTGTTCTAAAAAGTCACTGTAGAAACACAGTAAGAAAACTATCCAAATGAAACCTTAGACTAGATAGGTTTAGTCTGATCAAGCTTAAAGAGATGAAACTCAAATTCAAGGGCTATTGAGTAACTGCAGAGAAGGAAAAGTTCATTTGTTGGAAGCTTATTAAACATTTTTCTCAGTACAATACAAGATGTTAGTATCCATTGATGGAAGCTTAGCAAATAATGAAGTATTTGATATCCAAAATGTAATAAAAGGGCCCTTAAATGGACAGAATGGTCAGTTTAATCAACTGGATAGGGGGAGCCATCATTCATGAGGGGACCTCTTTCCTCATTTTCAGCATCCTCAAAGCTGCTAATGTCAAAGCAATGGCAAGCATATCATAGTCTTTTGTGGGGTCAGCACAAATTTGAATGACTTTTAAAAGCATAGGCTACTTAAGATTTGAAGGAATTAATTTCATTTTAGATATTTAATTTTGATGTAAGTAAGAAAAAATTAGATGTATTTAGGTAATGTGAAAGAGAGATTTCTAGTAGTTTGGCCCATAGACGTGCATCCACTTCTAGGGCAAACAAAAAAATATAACCAAACACAAAAATAAATAATAAATCATAATTTATGAAACACAAATGAACACAGAAGATTTACATGGAAAAAAAAAAAAAGGGAAAAATCATCAGGGAGGTGAAAGGATAGCTGCACAATGGAGAAAACAAAAGGTGAAGTACAAAAACCGGCACCAACCATAAGCCCTTTACAGTATATTTATAGGAAAAAATTAAGGCACTGAAAAATAAGCAGAATGCCAAAAATACCCTTACAATCAAAATGGCAAAGTTAGGTCGAATCCCGCAAGAGGGTGCCGCCCCCTTGGACACCCGATGCACAAGGACATGAACAAACAAGGATCGAGCAAAATTTGAGGCAACTCCAACAGTTTATATAGCTTTTCTCGAAAAGAAGAAAATGGTACTCATGTGGGCATTTTGATCTTATGTGAGAAACTTGTTGGAAATTCTTCTGTCAGCTCAAAAGAGTGCATTTTTAATGGAATCACCAATTGAATGTCAAAGGTGAAAGATGCAAGATAATCATTGAGTGGCATTTGACAGCGTTGATTGCTTAAAAAATATTTGGAAGCTTGTGGGAAATTAGATAGATTAGGATTAGTAGCCCTTGAATGACCAAATGATGAGGCTTTACAGCTGAAAATAATGCTGTAATTCAGTGATTCGTAGGTTTATAATGATGGCTAGCTAATAGGATATGGTGATAATGGTGATTATATGGTGTCAATGCATTTGTGAGGTAGAGAAGAGGCAAGGGCCTGACCCAACTTTTAAGAGGAGGCAGTAAATCATCATCTTCTTGTGTGCTAAGGGGTAACAGGAGGAAAGTGCACATTGTTATTGTGGCTTTAAATACTCAATCACTAGTTTACTATTTGGCATGGGCAGTATTAATTATTCTGTGCGGACGTCAAACGTCGTCCAGAGATCAACCAGAATGTACCACATCACCCTTACTCGGTATTGCTCGGTACCGCAGCTCAATATTGCTGATGTGGTACTAGTTGATCTCCGGATAACGTTTTGCGTCCGGTCTCCGCACAGAATAATTTCTCGGAAGGATTAATTATTCTGTGCGGATGCCTAATATAGGTTGTAGGATATCCTAAATATTGAAAATTTTGTCATAAATGTTAATGAGAGTCATGCAAGAGGCATACTGTGAAGATTTGAGGCTTAGAAAAGTATTCAATGCCATTGATATTCACTAATGCTTACATCAGAGGGAAACTTCTGCAAGACAATCTTCATCACAATACCACTAGCAACATCAAGGGAGTTGGGAGGAGGGAACCAACTCATCAAGTGCAAGGTTCTATGTGGACCTTAGCCAAATGGGTGATGAGCAGTACTTGCGCGCCTGCATGACTACTTGGAATGTTGCAACCAGTTGAGAGATTACCAACTAGTCATAGTTGTTAATCTATCCACTTCTATTTTTATTTTTGAAACTAATAAATGTATAAGAATATGAAATATATCTTTATTTGGTATTAAATTATAAACAAAAAAAAATTAATAGTAAGCTCAAACCACTGGACTTAAGATTTGAGAGAGTCACTTTAAACGGTTTGGCCGCATAAAGCGTCGGCCTTCTGATGGCTCTTTGAGGAAAGTAAATGTATTAGATCTAGCCTATATTAAGAAAGGTGGGGACAAAAATGGGTGAGAATGCCCAAAATACACTTCTATTGACAAGAGTAGGGTATCGCAAATTACCAAACATGTAAGCAAGCATTTAAGATTGGATCAAAGTGAAATAAATGTATTTGCAGTTTGCACCATATAAAATTACTTCAATTTAATATCTTAACTGCACAAAAATATTGATCCAAAAATGATCCCTCATGCTGTAAATAAGATACAAAATTGATCTCAATTTAGTCTATCGGCTATAAAAATTTAATTTTAATTTAATTCTAATAGAATCATTTTGAATCAATTTTATATAGTTGATGGATTAAATTAGAACAACGTATTGCTCTACGACTAAGTGAGCTATATATAAACAATCAGAGGAATATTTTGAAATTTATCCAATTTTATAAATAAGAAAATTCTCAGTGATACATGCATAAATCTCCCTTTTTTTACTTATGCTTCATTTGTGATAGCTTTTTTATAGCATTTCAAGCAATTTTTAAGTTAAAGAATATCTAATTCAATAAAAATTTGTACTAAAAATTTGCCTTCAAAAGCAATAAAAAAGCTGCCCCAAATAAAGTCTTAGGCTTCGTTTGGGACGGCTTTTTTATTGATTTCTAAAATGGAGTTTTAGTACAAATTTTTTTATTTTTGTACTAAAACTCCGTTTTAGAAAGCAATAAAAAAACCGTCCCAAACGAAGCCTTAATCTTTTTTGCAAATATTGGATGTCATACTAAGTTGTTAGTCTATTCTTCAACATTTTTCTAGCCCTTAGGTGCAATTAGTTTGAGTTATAAAACTTCTTATCTTAAATGGAAATTGTAATCCATTAAACATAAGAAATTCCAATCATGTAACATCAATGTGAACCATTTTACTATGAGTATATATAAGGAAAAAATCGATAAGTATTCTATTATTTATTTAGGAATTTCTATGGTATATTGCTTAATTGCAATAATCATAAAATAATAATAATAATAATAATAATAATAGCTATGGGAAGACAACCAAACATGCAGGCCTTCAAAGAATGGCGAATTATTGCGTCTGGTCGTCGGATGTCCGGACATCCAATCCGGTGACGTCATATCACCCAAATACATTGGGTTCCAGTATATTTTGGTGACGTGGCAACACCGGATTGGTGTCCGGATGAATCTGGACACCGGACGCAATAATTTGCCCCAAAGAACATTGTTGCCATTCTGTACATGTGAACAAAGTGATTATAAGCCTCTCATAAAGAAAATAATTTTTTGAAAGTTGTCGTAGAAAGCAACATCCTAAAAACAATGAAAAACAGTAGCCAAATAAAAATTGAGTTTCAATCAGAAAAGAAAAAGTAGTAAGAAATAAGAAAAGGGCTTTTTGAATTCGTCGCCCAAAGTTGTTTGTATGAGGTTTGCTAATGCAGAAATATGAGCGAGCACTTAGTTATAATGAATTATAATTAATGATCTTTTTGTATGTGAATTTTTTAGTGAAATATTAAATTTTAGAAAGCACTTATATTTAGCTCAAGTTGTGTATATTTATTTTAATATATTTATTAAGAGGTTTGCATTTAGCTAATATATTTTTATTTTAATATATTTGTCAATTTTCATATTTGTGTATTTTATTTTAATATATATTTTTATTTTATCAGAATTTAAAACAGCACTTACATTAGCTTTATATATATATATATATATATATATATATATATACCTATTTTTATTTTACTTTGTGAATATATTTTCTCTCCCTTTTTTAAACATAGAATAACTTAAATTTAGCTGTTGTTATGTATAGTTATTAGTATTCAGATAAACTAACATTTATTAATTATATTAATATTTTTCCTTTTTTTTTAAAAAAATTCCAATGTGACATATAAAGAGCTTTAGGTGTTGAAGAAGATCGTCGTTACTTTTCTTGAAGGCTCAACTAGAGAGGAAGAAGTCCTCTCACAAGTTGAAGTGTTGAAGACGATCGTCATTTCTCTCAAGAGTTGAAGTGTTGAAGATGATCGTCGTTACTTTACTTGAAGGCTCAACAAGAGAGGAAGAAGTCCTCTCACGAGTTGAAGTGTTGAAGATGATAGTTGCTACTTCCCTTGAAGGCGCCTATTGAAAGACAAGAGCTTATCTTGAAAATTCCCAAGGGAAAGAGGGGGAGAGGTGGCCGGCCATGGGTAGGATCATAGAGGAGAATTTAGTTTCAGATTTTAGAAGAAAAGGAGTGGAGGGAAATCATGCAAACGTTTCCCCAATTAATCCTTTTAGTTTGGAAAGGATACGGATGTATTTAGGAAAGGGTGGGGGCAGCTAAGAGAGAGGGAAAGGGTGTTCGAAATCTTCCCAAAAGAGGTGTTAGCAAATAGGAAAGAAATTAAGACAGGTTAATGGGGGGGGGGGGGGGGGGGGGACGACGGCTTCCATAGGAGGGAGAGCAGTTAATGTTGCCTGATTTTGATTTACATAATGGGAAAGGTATATTTAAATCCAATTGAAATTAAGTATTTGTGCATAATCATAAGAAAATCCTTTCGCATCACATGTTGAGGATGATGACATATACAAAGTTGTGTTATGCCAAGCTACTATAAATTTTCTTATATTATATGTGAAAGTTGAAGAACCGAGTGTGCCAATAAATAATACTGAAATCTAACATCTCAAATACATAGTCATTCAGCATGGAGAAAAGGGTCGAAGTTAATGGCAGTATTTCAGGGCTTCAAATAATTGATGATCTATGTGCACAATAAGTTGCACATTCAACATATTAGTAAATTTAAGAATTTTAGCTATTCTATCGATTTGTAAATAAAAATGTAAAATTTAGTTTTTTTTTTAAATGTAGTCACATGCAAAATCAATGATGGCATGACGCTTCGGGACTCTGTCCATTTCTATTATTGATGATGGTTATGAAACAATGAACAATAGATCCAAAGAGCAGGGTTGTGAGGATTCTGATGACATACTACCTGATTTAAATGAAGTAGGTGTAGATGTTTATGAGGAGATAACTACTATGATCCGAAATTATTGCTCTAGGGCTTTTTCCTCCTGAAGAAATAATGGTTGCCGATAATGACTATGTTAAAACATGCAGGAGTACTCGATAATGGGATGAGGAAATTGCATTTGACAGTGATAATGATGGGAATCAAGTTGAAGAAGAATTTCAATTTTTGTAGAATTGATCAACGGGATGTGTTTTACTTGCAAATCAAACCTACAATTCATTATATAAGGTTGGTCTATACAAAATTATGTTCAATATGTAGTACTTGCGGCTTCCATAGAAGGGAGAGCCGTTAATGTTGCATGATTTTGATTTACATAATGAGAAAGGTATATTTAAATCAAATTGAAATTAAGTATTTGTGCATAATCATAAGAAAATCCTTTTCGCAACACATGTTGAGGATGATGACATATGCAAAGTTGTGTTATGTCAGGCTACTATAAAATTTCTTATATTATATGTGAAAGTTGAATAACCGAGTGTGCCAAGAAATAATACCGAAATCTAACATCCCAAATACATAGTCATTCAGCATGGAGAAAAGGGTCGAAGTTAATGACAGTATTTCAAGGCTTCAAATAATTGATGATCTATGTGCACAATAAGTTGCACATTCAACATATTAGTAAATTTAAGCATTTTAGCTATTCTATCGATTTGTAAATAAAAATGTAAAATTTAGTTCTTTTTTAAATGTAGTCACATGCAAAATCAATGATGACATGACGCTTCGGGACTCTGTCCATTTCTATTATTTATGATGGTTATGAAACAATGAGCAATAGATCCAAAGAGCAGGGTTGTGAGGATTCTGATGACATTTTACCTGATTTAAATGAAGTAGGTGTAGATATTTATGAGGAGATAACTACTATGATCCGAAATTATTGCTCTAGGACTTTTTCCTCCTGAAGAAATAATGGTTGTCGATAATGACTATGTTAAAACATGCAGGAGTACTCGATAATGGGATGAGGAAATTGTATTTGACAGTGATAATGATGGGAATCAAGTTGAAGAAGAATTTCAATTCTTGTAGAATTGATCAACGGGATGTGTTTTACTTGAAAATCGGACCTACAATTCATTATATAAGGTTGGTCTATACAAAATTATGTTCAAAATGTAGTACTTGCGGCTTCCATAGAAGGGAGAGCCGTTAATGTTTCATGATTTTGATTTACTTAATGGGAAAGATATATTTAAATCCAATTGAAATTAAGTATTTGTGCATAATCATAAGAAAATCCTTTTCGCATCACATGTTGAGGATGATGACATATGCAAAGTTGTGTTATGTCAGGCTACTATAAAATTTCTTATATTATATGTGAAAGTTGAAGAACCGAGTGTGCCAAAAAAAAATACTGAAATCTAACATCCCAAATACATAATCATTCAGCATGGAGAAAAGGGTTGAAGTTAATGACAGTATTTCAAGGCTTCAAATAATTGATGATCTATGTGCGCAATAAGTTGAACATTCAACATATTAGTAAATTTAAGCATTTTAGCTATTCTATCGATTTGTAAATAAAAATGTAAAATTTAGTTTTTTTTTTTAAATGTAGTCACATGCAAAATCAATGATGGCATAACGCTTCGGGACTCTGTCCATTTCTATTATTGATGATGGTTATGAAACAATGAGCAATAGATCCAAAGAGCAGGGTTGTGAGGATTCTGATGACATATTACCTGATTTAAATGAAATAGGTGTAGATATTTATGAGGAGATAACTACTATGATCCGAAATTATTGCTCTAGGACTTTTTACTCCTGAAGAAATAATGGTTTCCGATAATGACTATGTTAAAACATGCAGGAGTACTCGATAATGGGATGAGGAAATTGTATTTGACAGTGATAATGATGGGAATCAAGTTGAAGAAGAATTTCAATTCTTATAGAATTGATCAACGGGATGTGTTTTACTTGCAAATCGGACCTACAATTCATTATATAAAGTTGGTCTATACAAAATTATGTTCAATATGTAGTACTTGCGGCTTCCATAGAAGGGAGAGCCGTTAATGTTGCATGATTTTGATTTACATAATGGGAAAGGTATAGTTAAATTCAATTGAAATTAAGTATTTGTGCATAATCATAAGAAAATCCTTTTCGCATTACATGTTGAGGATGATGACATATGCAAAGTTGTGTTATGCCAGGCTACTATAAAATTTCTTATATTATATGTGAAAGTTGAAGAACTGAGTGTGCCAATAAATAATACTGAAATCTAACATCCCAAATACATAGTCATTCAGCATGGAGAAAAGGGTCGAAGTTAATGACAGTATCTCAAGGCTTCAAATAATTGATGATCTATGTGCGCAATAAGTTGCACATTCAACATATTAGTAAATTTAAGAATTTTAGTTATTCTATCAATTTGTAAATAAAAATATAAAATTTAGTTTTTTTTTTAAATGTAGTCACATGCAAAATCAATGATGGCATGACGCTTCGGGACTCTGTCCATTTCTATTATTGATGATGGTTATGAAACAATGAGCAATAGATCCAAAGAGCAGGGTTGTGAGGATTCTGATGACATACTACCTGATTTAAATGAAGTAGGTGTAGATGTTTATGAGGAGATAACTACTATGATCCGAAATTATTGCTCTAGGACTTTTTCCTCCTGAAGAAATAATGGTTGCCGATAATGACTATGTTAAAACATGCAGGAGTACTCGATAATGGGATGAGGAAATTGTATTTGACAGTGATAATGATGGGAATCAAGTTGAAGAAAAATTTCAATTCTTGTAGAATTGATCAACGGGATGTGTTTTACTTGCAAATCGGACATACAATTCATTATATAAGGTTGGTCTATACAAAATTATGTTCAATATGTAGTACTTGCGGCTTCTATAGAAGGGAGAGCCGTTAATGTTGCATGATTTTGATTTACATAATGGGAAATGTATATTTAAATCCAATTGAAATTAAGTATTTGTGTATAATCATAAGAAAATCATTTTAGCATCACATGTTGAGGATGATGACATATGCAAAGTTGTGTTATGCCAGACTACTATAAAATTTCTTATATTATATGTGAAAGTTGAATAACCGAGTGTGCCAATAAATAATACTGAAATCTAACATTCCAAATACATAGTCATTCTGCATGGAGAAAAGGGTCGAAGTTAATGATAGTATTTCAAGGCTTCAAATAATTGATGATCTATGTGCGAAATAAGTTGCACATTCAACATATTAGTAAATTTAAGCATTTTAGCTATTCTATCGATTTGTAAATAAAAATGTAAAATTTAGTTTTTTTTTTAAATGTAGTCACATGTAAAATCAATGATGGCATGACGCTTCGGGACTCTGTCCATTTCTATTATTGATGATGGTTATGAAACAATGAGCAATAGATCCAAAGAGCAGGGTTGTGAGTATTTTGATGACATATTACCTGATTTAAATGAAGTAGGTGTAGATATTTATGAGGAGATAACTACTATGATCCGAAATTATTGCTCTAGGACTTTTTCCTCCTAAAGAAATAATGGTTGCCGATAATGACTATGTTAAAACATGCAAGAGTACTCGATAATGGGATGAGGAAATTGTATTTGACAGTGATAATGATGGGAATCAAGTTGAAGAAGAATTTCAATTCTTGTAGAATTGATCAACTGGATGTGTTTTACTTACAAATCGGACATACAATTCATTATATAAGGTTGGTCTATACAAAATTAGGTTCAATATGTAGTACTTGCGGCTTCCATAGAAGGGAGAGCCGTTAATGTTGCATGATTTTGATTTACATAATGGGAAAAGTATATTTAAATCCAATTGAAATTAAGTATTTGTGCATAATCATAAGAAAATCCTTTTCGCATCACATGTTGAGGATGATGACATATGTAAAGTTGTGTTATGTCAGGCTACTATAAAATTTCTTATATTATATGTGAAAGTTGAAGAACCGAGTGTGCCAATAAATAATACTGGAATCTAACATCCCAAATACATAGTCATTCAGCATGGAGAAAAGGGTCGAAGTTAATGACAGTATTTCAAGGCTTCAAATAATTGATGATCTATGTGCGCAATAAGTTGCACATTTAACATATTAGTAAATTTAAGCATTTTAGCTATTCTATCGATTTGTAAATAAAAATGTAAAATTTAGTTTTTTTTTAAATGTAGTCACATGCAAAATCAATGATGGCATGACGCTTCGAGACTCTGTCCATTTCTATTATTGATGATGGTTATGAAACAATGAGCAATAGATCCAAAGAGCAGGGTTGTGAGGATTCTGATGACATATTACCTGATTTAAATGAAGTAGGTGTAGATATTTATGAGGAGATAACTACTATGATCCGAAATTATTGCTCTAGGACTTTTTCCTCCTAAAGAAATAATGGTTGCCGATAATGACTATGTTAAAACATGCAGGAGTACTCGATAATGGGATGAGGAAATTGTATTTGACAGTGATAATGATGGGAATCAAGTTGAAGAAGAATTTCAATTCTTGTAGAATTGATCAACGGGATGTGTTTTACTTGCAAATCGAACCTACAATTCATTATATAAGGTTGGTCTATACAAAATTATGTTCAATATGTAGTATTTGCGACTTCCATAGAAGGGAGAGCCGTTAATGTTGCATGATTTTGATTTACATAATGGGAAAGGTATATTTAAATCCAATTGAAATTAAGTATTTGTGCATAATCATAAGAAAATCCTTTTCGCATCACATGTTGAGGATGTTGACATATGCAAAGTTGTGTTATGCCAGGCTACTATAAAATTTCTTATATTATATGTGAAAGTTGAAGAACCGAGTTTGCCAATAAATAATACTGAAATCTAACGTCCCAAATACATAGTCATTCACCATGGAGAAAGGGGTCGAAGTTAATAACAGTATTTCAAGGCTTCAAATAATTGATGATCTATGTGCGCAATAAGTTGCACATTCAACATATTAGTAAATTTAAGCATTTTAGCTATTCTATCGATTTGTAAATAAAAATGTAAAATTTAGTTTTTTTAAAAATGTAGTCACATGCAAAATCAATGATGGCATGACGCTTCGGGACTCTGTCCATTTCTATTATTGATGATGGTTATGAAACAATGAGCAATAGATCCAAAGAGCAGGGTTGTGAGGATACTGATGACATATTACCTGATTTAAATGAAGTAGGTGTAGATATTTATGAGGAGATAACTACTATGATCCGAAATTATTGCTCTAGGACTTTTTCGTCCTGAAGAAATAATGGTTACCGATAATGACTATGTTAAAACATGCAGGAGTACTCGATAATGGGATGAGGAAATTTTATTTGATAGTGATAATGATGGGAATCAAGTTGAAGAAGAATTTCAATTCTTGTAGAATTGATCAACGGAATGTGTTTTACTTGCAAATCAGACCTACAATTCGTTATATAAGGTTGGTCTATACAAATTTATGTTCAATATGTAGTACTTGCATCGAACAAGCATAAGTTTACAATAACATGTGTAAAGCATGAAAGTGTGGTGAATCCTTATTTGTGGTGTTTGCATGCTGGGCTAAGTAAACATTTAGGGGACACCTGAAAAATATCTTTTGACAAGCATCAACATGAGTGTAGTAGCCCTATTCTTGATGTTGGTCACTGTGAGTGCAATTCACAATTTATAAGTTACTTCATTCTGCCGATAAATAGAAAGCATACGAACTTAAATAATGACTTAAGATATTCTAATATGTATAGACAAGTATTTCAGCATTCAATGACATAAATAATGACTTAAGATATTCTAATATGTATAGCACTAATTACATACAACACTAATCAAAGAAATAACATGATGTGTTAGAACGCTACAATCCAACTGATGTGACAAGACATTAAAATTTTTTTCCCAAAAAAGTCAAAATAATGATTGTTTAGACAAACTTACATAAAAAGCTAAATTAATTATTTCTTGTCAAATCACTTGTACTAATGAATGATCAATCAAACACAAATGACAAAAAACAACAATTTTCTTCTATTATAAATTCCTTTAGAACATTATATTTTGCATCTAAGACAATGTTATATAATGCACAATAAAAAAAAACATAAATATAATTAAAATGATTTATGAACAAGTCGCCCGTTTGATGTTTGACGAACGACTTATAGCATGACTGGCTCACTGTCATGTCAATAGCCTAATCAGCTTTGTTGACTTCTTTTTTAACCAAAAAAGAAGTTAGCTGCTTGTTTAACGAGCGACTTTAGCTAGCGTTAATTTTTTTCTTTCAAATGCCAAATCAAATAAATTAAATTAATGGTTTAGTTTAAAAACTTGTCCAATTCTTTACAAATATGGGTCTTTACCGTGATTTCATCCCATCGATTAACAAATGGATAATATTAAATTAAAATGAGCATTATAAAATTTTGCTCTATATGCCTAAACAGCGAGACTATAATGGGTACATCATGACCGTTAAATTCCATCTGGAGCAGCTCTTCTTCGTTTTGCTGAATGATCGAAGAAGCTTGCTCTTATCCTCCCAGGTTACTCAGTTTTGATTACTTGCAGAATGAAGTTTATAACATAATCTGGCAGAGTTCGCCCTTTGTCGCTTTCCCTCTCTAAATCCAGTTGACCTGTGAAATTGATCGAGAATGGCGATGGTTCTGAGGAGGGAAATACGAAGAGGGTTAGTGGCCGCGACAAGGAGCTTATCAACGTCCTTTGAGGTGGAGAAATCGACGAGAGAGGGGAAGCCAATCAATCTCTTCTCTGCCATCAACCAGGCTCTGCACATCGCTCTCGAAACCGACCCCCGGTAAGAGTCTACTTAAAAAAAAAGGGGGGATTTTTTTTTTTTCTTTTGTGTTTACAGTCCATGCTGTTTTGATTCCAGTTTCGTCGTGCTTTCTTGCTTTGAGGAAAAAATGGCACTTGCTTTTGCTTAGTACTAAAAAACGCGACTTTTGGGTAGAAATGGAGTTTTTACCGTTTTCTGGGCTATTGGATTTGCTAATTTGACTATACTGAAATTGTAGAATGCTTTTGGTGCTTGTTTGCTCAACTTTTTATTGTAAGAGATGAATTTCTTATATTTTAGAAGTTTTATATGATTTTTTTTTTGTTATGAATTAAAATTTAGAAGTTTTGGGGTTCGATGCTCTTGAAAGTATTGGAGAATTGGATGTTGCTACTCTCTTTATTCAATGTAATCTCATCAACACAGTTAACCTTCAATAAGAAAACTTAAAGTGACTCTTTCTCTCTTTTGGATTGGTATATAATGGATCATAATTTGGTGGCGCCAAATGTGAATGATTAAAAATGCTCAAACTTTTATTTGTTGCATTTACTACGTAAATATGATGTCAACTGTTGTTGATGAGCATCATGGATTGTGTTTTGCAATACCAAAACTGTGGAACTTGAAGCCACTCCTGCTTGGCATAATTGATTCCTGTTATTTAAGAAAATGACATTCATAAATTCATTTGGAATGCTAGCTCGTATGCTAATCACCTTTTAGAAGTTATCTCAAGCTAGGCACAATTTCAACAGGTAGGCTATCCTTCTTGAACAAATACATATCTTTCTTTCTAAGGTGGTTGGGTTGCTCTTAATCATGATCTTGAAGTTTTTTGTGCTTTCTTTGGATTTTAGCTATCTGTTACTTGTATTCAACCAATCAAACTAAATGTTTTCTTTAATCTACATATGACATGCTAATACATACTTTATGACCTTCCTCCTCGCGTTGCTATCATCAAACAGGAATACTACAAGCAAATCTACTAGATTTATTGATTGCGCACAACACAAACTTTTTTTTTTAACATGAATGAACTAATTTTACTAACACTGCCGTTGCTAGGTCCCAAGTCCTGGATGAGAAAAGTGGAGGGTTGCTTTAGGTAGTCGACAGCTAGCATAAAACCTGTTAAATAATCATGACATGAATCCAAGGACACAATGGAGAAAAAGGATTCATGCAGCTGACCCCACGTTGTGGGACAAAGGCTTGATGTTGTTGAATGAACTGATCTTACTGTCATAAACTAAGAATATTGTAATTGACTGAGCAAACCAGTATTGTTTAGTTTAATCAGAATGCACTCATAAATTTATGGGCACGAAATGGAAATGAGTTGATAATTCCCTTAGTTATTGTCCAAGTATGTAAACATTAAGCTTTTTCTTTCTTAAGTGGTAAAACTAATGAACTCATTGACTAAGTTATGATTGATCATATATTGGTGTATTTGAAACAGTTGAACATAATTCTGTTTGTGGCACAATGAGAATTGCATTTGGCTGCCTAGATGTGCAATGTGGAGGCTATTGAGACTTTCCATTGCATGTGGGATAATTGGCATCATTTATTAAATTACAAACTTCCAACCAAATATGTTTACTGGATGCCATTCTCTTTTACGTCGATGAGCATAGAATCGATGCAAATTTTGTTGCTGCTAAATTATCTAGCTAATAATTGGCTATTTTGTAGTGCTTATGTCTTTGGCGAGGATGTGGGCTTTGGTGGTGTCTTCCGCTGCACGACAGGATTAGCTGATAGATTTGGTAGAAATAGAGTATTCAATACCCCCCTATGTGAACAGGTATAGAAATGATTAAACATTGGTGCACTACAGGAAAACAGTTCATTTCCGGTGGAATTTCCGGCGGAAATAAATTCGTCATAAATTCCGGCGGCTTTTTCGGCGAATTCCCGATGAAACATTTCTGGCGGATTTTCCGACGTATTACTTTTTTACGAAAAACAAATACCATTATAGCACGGACTGCTTAATGATATTTTGTAGCATTTACTCAATGTTCATGATAAAAATTGTTTGGCACACTATCCAAATATATCTAATTGTGTTGATGTTGCTATATGGTGCTTATTAGTAATGGCCCAATACTAAATTCCATTGATAGATTTATGGGTTTAGTTTCTTATCCTTTTATTCCTGTCAGTGTCATCTCATTTTTATAATTCTGGCCTGTTATACAATGCAGGGAATTGCAGGATTTGCTATAGGATTGGCGGCAATGGTGATTCTTTTCTTAATGATGCTTTCTTGCTTTATGTTCTTCAAACTTTTTTTTTCTTTTTTGTTTTATTCAAATTTCGTAGTAGTTTTCATATACTATTAATCATTCAGCCTTCGTCTTTGATTCTCAGGGAAACCGAGCTATAGCAGAAATCCAATTTGCAGACTATATCTATCCTGCCTTTGACCAGGCATGTATATCATTGAATAAACCATGAATGCCTGCAATTATGCTGCCTAGAAAGTTGCTATGGAAGGCAATCCATAATTATTTTTTTTAAGTTATTCAATGAATAAATGTATGCCCTAAGATCTCATTTATGGAGAAAATACCCATTATGATAAACTCAAATAATAATAAAATATAAAATAAATGTTTTCTAACACATTAAGTAATATAAAAAAATAAAAATAAAAAAAATTTCTAACACTTTAAAATATATAGTCATCGTGACCTCATTATTAACCAATGTTGCCATGAATTTTTCCTTTCTCTGTTAATTATATTATTTTCTTCAAAAAGTTAAAAAGTGAAAAAAATTTAATAAAATTAGCAGAACTTGAGTTTATGTGTTATATTAAACGCTCATTTTACTTTTACGATATGAACTATATTTAGCTGCATTTACGACCGATCCAGCATTCGACCAACAGCCAAGGGGCAGACCAACGACAGGAGGCGGGACATCTCGGGGATCGGCCCTCCTTGTGGGATCCACGAAGCCAATCATTCATTATTCGAGGAAGATTAAGGAAGGATTTAATGGGGGGAATTTGAATTCAAAGTAAGCAGGGAATTTAATTAAGGAAAGGGAGTTCTTTTCGGGTTGTATTGGAGGGAAAGAGGGGGGATTAAATAGGGGTGTTATTTTGTATTAGGTTTATTTTTTTGGAGTTATTTTTCTGCTGTAGTTTTTTTTTAGGGCTTTCTAGCGGCGTCAAGGTTGATTGAGAGAAAATCTACCACTTTAAGTGTAGATCGATTGCATCTTTTGTTTCTTGTTGAGTTGTTATAAAGGGTGGAGGAGAAACATCAATGGGAGAAGGCCAACCGGAGCAACCATATGGGAGGGACTTACAGGAACACCACTACTATCTTGGCACCGAGGACCTAGACTGTGTCATTTCAGAGGGAATCCCCTAAGGAGAAGAGCATTGGAGTTCATCCTGGAGACAATTTCAAACGCCTCACGGAAGTAGAGGTGTAGAATCGCCAGGAAAAAGGGCTATGCTTCAGGTGTGATGAGAGATTTACACCCAGGATGAGTTGTAAGAATCAAGCCCTTCTGGTCTTGATGGTCTTTGAGGGGGATGAGGAAAGAAGGGACGAGTTAGAGGAGGTATTAGAGGAGACAGAGCAGTTGCATTTGAATGTGGGGGAGTTGTCTTTGAACCCTGTAGTGGGATTTACTCTAAATCACACCATGAAAGTAAGGGGAGAAATTGGAGAGCAATCGGTGATAGTTCTGGTGGATAGCAGAGCCACACATAACTTCATCTCAAATTGGATGGTGGATCGATTGGAATTGAAGTTAGCAAAAACGAAAGAATGCAGGGTGATGATGGGCGCAAGCAAGATAGAGAGGAGCGGGGGTATGTAAAAGGGTGGTGATGATCCTATAAGGTATTCAGGTGGTGGAGGATTTCTTTCCCTTGGACTTGGGTAGTACGATAGGAGGCACTCCGAAGTTTAGAAGACATACAATTGGCTATCAAAAGAGCTATATTTGTTTAGGAATGAGTCATGATGTTGAGATCCAGGTAGCCAAATATGATGTATGCCAAAGCCATAAGTACATAGTCATGACGCCAACAGGGTTACTACAACCCTTAGCACTACTGAAGATGGTGTGGGAGGAAGTGACAATGGATTTCATTGAAGGTTTACCATTGTCAGAAGGGTTTTCAGTGATCTTTGTACTAGTGGACCGTATGAGCAAATACGCATATTTCATTGCTCTAAAGCACCCTTACATCGCATTCACAGTGACTATTGTTTTCATTCAAGAAGTGGTACGTTTGCATGGGTTTCCAAAAGCCATTGTGTCAAACAAAGACAAAGTATTCCTTAGTCATTTTTGGAAGGAGCTATTTTGTTTACAAGGAACGATGTTGAAGCAAAGCACAACCTACCACCCTCTGATAGATGATCAGACATAAGTGGTCAACCAGAGTGTAGAGGCCTACTTAAGATGCTTTGTATCAAACGCCCCGAAGAGTTAGGCTAGGTGGATTGCATGGGCGGAATATTGATACAACACATCGTACCGCTCAGCAGCAAAGACTACTCCTTTCCAGTTTCTATATTGGAGAGGCCCACCCCACTTGATTCATTATGGGGGCAGCACTACACCAGTGTCCAGTGTAGAGGAGTACTTGAAGGAGAGATACAGGATACTAGTTGAGCTCAAAGGGCATTTACTAAGAGCCCAATAGGTCATGAAGAGGAAGGCGGATGAACACAAGAGGGAGGTAAATTATGAACCAGCATATATGTTTTACTTAAAATTGAGGCCCTACATGCATAAAACATTAGACAAGAGAAGGAATGAAAAACTATCCCCACAATATTTTAGGCCTTATGAGATCTTGGAACGCGTCAGGGCTGTTACCCATCAACTAAACCTACCTCCATCCTCAGCCTTGCACCCAGCCTTTCATGTATTACATCTAAGGAAGACTATAGGAGAACACACACCATCATCGCTACCCCCAACCCTGACAGAGGACAGGGGAGTTATGTTGGAACCCATGGAAGTAGCAGTGTACGCAGGGGGGAGACAGTGACACAGAAGGTGTTGATTAGGGGTGTAAACGAGTCAAGTCGAGTCGAGTTTTGACACTATCGAGCTCGGCTCGTCAGTCAGAAAGCGAGCTCGAACTCGAGCTTGTCCCACTGTTAACGAGTTCGAGCCGGCTCGCGAGCCTCGGCAGTCCGGACATCCTTCGAGCGAGTGGTCCTCCTCGTCCGCGTGACCGCGTCGTCCATGTCGAGCTTGCAATCGGAGAAGAAGGTTGAGCATTGAAAATAAATTTTTATTTTTATTTTCTTATCGGGTGAAGAAAAGAGCTGAGATAATTAATGAGAGTTTATAAAAAAGCAAAAGAAAGCTGCAACTTGCAGCTTCCACCTTTCCCAAAAAAAATAGCAGCTGTATGTCAGCAGTTTTCATTGGTTATATTAAATAAAATTAACATTATATATTTTTTTATTACAGGAAAACCTAAATAGTATTATATTTTTCATTTTTGTTGGAGTTACCGCTTTGGTCAATTTAATTTTTGGAAATCCCGCCCGATGTCCCCGCCTTATTTGAAATTACCGCCCATCTGTTATTATATTTTTATTTTTTTTAATTCAAATAATCAATCGAGCTCGGCTCGCGAGCTCCCGAGCCGAGCTCTCATCGAGCTTGAACTCGAGCTTGTTTAACAAACGAGCTCGAGTTTAAGCTCGAGCTCGAGCTCGCGGCTCAATAAGCTTGGCTCGCGAGCTCGTTATCGAGTCGAGTTCGAGCTGGCTCACGAGCCGGCTCGGCTCACTTACACGCTTAGTGTTGATCAAGAGCATAATGCCACTTGTGAGTCTTATGAGATAATCAGAAGAGAATTTTCAACCTTTCACCTTGAGGACAATGTGCATTTTTGGGAGGAGAGTAATGTTACGATCGGTCCAACATGACCAATCTTGTAGTCGGTCCAACAGCCAAGGGGCGGGCCAGCTATAGGAGGCGGGACAACTGGGGGATCAGCCCCCCTTGTGGGGCCCATGAAGCCAATCATTCTTTATGCAAGGAGGATAATTAAGTAAGGAATTAATGGGGGAATTTGAATTCAAAGTAAGGAGGGAATTTAAAAAAGAAAAGGGAGTTCATTTAGGGCTGTTTTGAAGGGAAAGAGGGGGGATTAAATAGGGATGTTATTTTGAATTAGGGTTATATTTCTGGAGTTATTTTTTTGTTGTAGTTTTTTTTTTTAGGGCTTCCTAGCGATGTCTAGATTGATTGGGAGAGACAATCTATCTCTCTAAGTGTAGGTCGATTGTATTTTTTGTTTCTTGTTGAGTTATTATAAAAAAATAGTCATTATTTCCCCTACATTTGCTGTAATTTGCTATTTTTCTGTGTAATTCTGGCGCTTGATTGTTGATTCCTGCTCCCGAACATATCACATTTTTGCTCTCTACTAGGTGAGGCTATAGTTTTAATGTTGATCATGATGTTAAGAACAACAAAACTTTTTCTAGGATATTTCTACTTTTTTTTTTTTCTTACAAAATTTCTAAGGTTATTGGTCAAATGTTTGTTTTGTTTCCTTTTTCAAATTCCAATATTTTTATAAGATAAAATTTTGTATGTAGGAAATCTAGCTTGCAGAGTAAGGATTATGGGTGTAAGTGAGTCAAGCTGACTCGTGAGCCGAGTTGAGCTCGGCTCGATAAATGGCTCGTGAGCCAAGCTTGAGCTAGCTCCGACTGGACTTGTAAGCTCGTGAGCCAACTTGTCTAAAAAATATTAATATAAAATATATTAGAATTTAGGATTTAAAAAGAAAGTTGTTGAATTTTTTTTTAAATTATATCCCAATTTTTTTTATATTAAGCAATTCTTTATAATTATTCGTATAATTTCTCATTCTTTTTATCATTTTATTATAATAATTGCTTAAATCATAACCATTTTCTCTTGTCATAATAAATGAGCTGGCTCGTGAGTCATTCGAGTGAGCTAAAAAAAGACCAAGGCAGTCGAGATCAATTCTCATTCTCCTAGCTCAAATTTCCAAACAAATTGTAATTACTATTCAAACATCATTTTAAAGGAAAATATCTTATTTTTTGCCTCTCTAGATTGTGAATGAAGCAGCTAAGTTCAGATACCGAAGTGGTAATGAGTTCAACTGTGGAGGTAATGCCTTTTAATTTTGCTACATAAACTTATTTAATCTTGCAGACGTTCATTAGATAATTTGTTGCTGTAGGTTTGACTATAAGAAGTCCATACGGAGCAGTTGGCCATGGGGGCCATTATCATTCACAATCACCGGAGGCTTTCTTCTGTCATGTTCCTGGTCTTAAGGTTGATCATAAACAGCAAGTGACCAGACTAATTATATACTATGAAGTTGAAAAGTTGGACCTTGCGCAATGTTTACATGCATTAGGGCATCTCCAACCGAAAAACTCATTTTTCACTCTAAAATACAGTAATTCACCAAAATGTCTTAAGGTTGATCATACTTCATTTTTATATAATTTTCGAATTAAAAAAATAAAAAATAAAAAAACAAATGGGTGATGAACAGTGCAACGTCAATATTGGCGTCGCACTGTTCATCCGCGAAGAAAATTGAGGCTTGGTTGGAGCGACGTAAGAACGACAAACGGGTGTGCTGTTCCATTGGAGATGCCCTTACATTTCTTAGAGGTTTATTCACTGTAATGATTTGAAAATGTTCAATTTCACAGGTGGTGATACCTCGAAGCCCACTGCAAGCAAAGGGCCTTTTACTATCCAGCATTCGTGATCCAAACCCAGTTGTGTTTTTTTGAACCCAAGGTGGTAGCTTTATGTTGCTATTTGTTGGCATTCTACTCTTCTATTTGTTTTCTATTTAGGATTCCTAATGTCCTTGTTGTGATTACGATCCAGTGGCTCTACAGATTGTCTGTTGAAGAAGTTCCTGAGCAGGACTATATGTTGCCCCTCTCTGAAGCTGAGGTTTTCATGTCCCTTCTGTCTGTAAGACTGAAATCAAGCAACTGTAGATTTGATGTATAAGCTCTCACAGGTGATTCGTCAAGGCAGTGACATAACACTTGTTGGTTGGGGAGCTCAAATTTCAGTATTGGAACAAGCTTGCGATGCTGCTGCTAAGGTCTGTTTTTTATGAATTTTTCATCAAAGCCTTGTTTTTAGCTAATGAAACTTGTTACTCTGTGATATCACTTACTAACTTTCTCTTTAATACAACAACAACATCAAGCCTTTATCCCACTACGTGGGGTCGGCTACATGAATCTTTTTTCTCCATCGTGTCATATTAAAAGTCAAATTCTTGTTTAAATCTAATAAAGAAAGATCATTTCTAATATTTTATAACCAAGTCTTTTTAGATATGCCTCTACCTTTCTTAACATAAGTCAAATCTAATACCTCTACTTTCATAACCGGGTCATCGGAAGGCCTCCGTTTAATGTGACCAAATAATCTAAGGCGACTCTCTCTAATCTTATCTTCTACTGGAGTTACTCCAACCTTTTCATGTATATGCTCATTTCGTATCCTATTTCTAAGGCTAAAGCCACTCATCCACCTGAGCATCTTCATCTCTGCCACACTTAACTTAGAATTATGCTTTTCTTGTAATGGTCAACATTCGACACCATAAAGCATTGCAGGCCTCACTACCATCTTATAGAATTTTTCCTTAAGTTTGAGGGGTACTTTTCTATCATGCAACAAGCCCGATGCATTCCTCCACTTCAACCATCCAACTTGAATTATGCTGATAATATCCCCATCTATTTTACAATCACTCTAAACAATATATCCAAGATTTTATCTTTAATAGACATAATAAAATAAAGATTTTCTCTTACTGCACGATTGAACATCTTTAGGTCTTGACAAAAATGGTTTAAAAATTGTATCATACCAATATGATTCCTTTCATCACATGGAAAAGGTATATAAGAGAAGAATTTGCAGGATGGAATATCTTGCGAACTTATAGATCTGCGGACCTTGATACCATGGGATAAGGATACTGTGGAAGCTTCAGTCAAAAAAACTGGAAGACTAATTGTAAGAAACTATAGGCATTTTATGTTTGTGTATTTGTTATGACAACCCCTAAATAAACTAGTTTCCACCAAAAACACTTGGCAGGTCAGTCATGAAGCTCCTGTTACAGGAGGTTTTGGTGCTGAGATCTCTTCTTCTATTGCAGAACGCTGCTTCCTTAGGGTAAGTCTCTGTCTCATCTGAGGGCTCATTTGAATGCATTGAAGTTATAGAACTTGTTTGGATGTAGTTAGAAATCTGAGTTTTAAACCTTCATTCATTCAGCTTTTGCATAATGATATTCCATAATAAATTAGAAAGCAGAAACACAGCTTTTGTGCTGTGAGCCTGGAGATCTGGCTTATAGTTAAAGCAGTTTAGCTTCTTGATTACTTGATACCCAGAACTTTTCTATGGTCCCATCTGGTTTCTTGTAGATAAAATACACCGTCTAGAAAACCCGATTCAGTAAACGATGAAGTTTACCAGTTTCCATCGTTTTTTTGGCTGTTCTTAGAAATAATGATGAATGTTAAACTCCAGGACATGAGAAATTATTCCATGCGGAGTGCGGACGAGAAGTTTCCGTCCGGTTTGTGACCGTACACGCTGTGTACGTACACACTGTGTAGATTGAGTATAATTTTTGTACATAATTTGGTTCAAACTGTATATACAGTGTTTGTACACAGCGTGTACACTCACAGTCCGGACGAGAACTTCCCGTTTTTTCGCTCAAACTCCGCACGGAATAATTTCTCCCAGGACAGGCCCCTTCAAATGTATTGCTTTTGTTTTCATAAATAGAGTGTTTAAATATGAACTTACTATTTAAGCAAAGGGGCCATCAGATTAATGCCTATCTAATTTATTTATTCGAGTAACTGTGCAGTTGGAAGCTCCTGTAGCTAGAGTATGCGGCCTGGACACTCCCTTCCCTCTTGTTTATGAGCCATTCTACATGCCAACAAAGAACAAGGTCCTCAGCATATTCATTTTTCTTTCATTAAAACTTCTTTTCTCATTCCATTGAAGGCCATCGCTGACCTTAGCAAACACTATTGCAGATTCTACATGCAATCAAAGAAACCGTAAGTTACTAAATTGAAGCAATCTTCACTCCTACTTTACCCTATGCGACGAACTTGCTGGTTTTTGTACATCTCTCTTCTTCTTCTTCTTCTTCTTTGTTGCGTGTAAAAACAAGCTACTGTATGCTTGTTTACTGCAGACTTGCCTATTTTTGTTTAGTTTTTCAAATTACTTTGAAGGTGATTTCTGCAGATCAGATTGTACGTCCTCTCTTTGAAATGTTGAGGACAAATAACATGAGCAGCTGTTGATTGGCTTGATAAACAGATAATAGCTTTACAAGTTTGGAAGTATTAGAGCGCACAAAATGTTCATTAGGTAAAAGCTGGCATGTTAAATTTGTCTGGATGGCCTCTAAACAATTTTATCCTTCCTTTGAGATGATTTTCTTATTATTTTTTTAAACAATTTTTTAATAAAAAAATTATATTAAAAAATTAATATTTTTATTAAAAAATTACTTTATGAAGCAATAAAAAAATCACCCCGAATAAAGCCTTAGCCTTAGCCTTAGTAGAAGCACCTTCTGGAATGCGTGTGAGCGCATTCATAAGCTTAAGTAAGTCATCTCCAACCGAACTGCAAATAGGCTCTTGCAATTGCATGAGCCTCACACACAAACCCCAAATGCAAATGCATTATCGCATTTTATTTCATTTTATTCTCTAGTGTGAATCATGCAATGTTAATATTGACATAACACAGATCACAAAAAATAAATTATTTTTGAGAATAAAAATAAATAAAGTTTGATGAACATAAATTAGTATTTGATATGAATATTATTATATTTTTAGCTGAAAAATGAGTTTTGGAAAAGAGAAAAACATATTTTAAAAATAATTAAAATAAATTAAAATTTTTCAAAGTTTACAATCAGACCCTTACATTGCTGTATTACGATGGATGCATTTCTATAAAAGTCTTGAATCACTTGTTCCTCATAAAATCAGCTTGTTGTCTTACTCAATAGCATACAATGTTGGGAGCACAAGAACATATTGCAGGAAGAAAAAAAAATCCATTGTCAAGGCTGCATTAAGTAAAAATTAAATTACGAATCTGGAAGTTGAAGGAGCAGTTTTATTAGGGCCTATTGATAAAATTTGGATCTTCAAATGAGGCCGATGTTTGCTGGTCAACTGCATTTACCTGCACCTTTTTTTAGTATTGGGGGCATTTAACAAGAGAAGGCTGATAATACTCTCTCAAAAGGCTCAAAATCACATTACAGCTAAATGAAAAACTCTCCACTCCCATCACCAATTTGGCAACCATCCTCCACTATATACACTTGAGGGAGCTTGGGCTATCTGAAAGATGATCAAAAGAATCCAGTAAGAACAATCTTTATAAATAGGAAAGTCTCTCTCTCTCTCTCTCTCTCTCTCTCTCTCTCTCTCTCCCCCCCCCCCCCCCCCCCCCCCCCCCCCCCCCCCCCCCCCCCCACCCCCCCCCCCCACCCCCCCCCCCCCCCCCCCCCCCCCCCCCCCCCCCCCCCCCCCCCCCCCCCCCCCCCCCCCCCCCCCCCCCCCCCCCCCCCCCCCCCCCCCCCCCCCCCCCCCGCCCCCCCCCCCCCCCCCCCCCCCCCCCCCCCCCCCCCCCCCCCCCCCCCCCGCCCCCCCCCCCCCCCGCTCTCTCTCTCTCTCTCTCTCTATCTATATATATATATATATATATATAGTCTCAGATGAGTCCGTTTTGCTGAAATGAATCAGTGTTGATTATACATTTATGTCCTTTTTTTCAGCAGTCAGGTTGGTGAGGGCGTCAGTATAATGGCTTTTCTAAAACATTTCTAGTGATTTTGTGGAGAGAGAGATGGGGGATTACCATTGCTGGGTTTTCCTAAACTCTGTCAGCACAGGATATATATTCTCAAATGCAGTGTATGTCTCCTCTCTCACCTGAGACAGAAAGGAAGGAGATCAATCAAATTTTGAAGGTGAAATAAACCCTAAAGCATAACGTCCAAACAATAATCTTACCTTGGCTCCAGTAAGAACAATCTTGCCGGAGACGAAAATGAGCAGTACAATTTTGGGCTGTTTCATCCGATAAATCAAACCAGGGAACAATTCTGGTTCATACTGTTAAAAGAAAAAATAAAAAGCCTAAATGTCATTCAATTAGAGAAAGATAACCAAAACTAAAGATCTCGATAACGAAATAACAGAGGAGCAGTAAAGAGAAAGATGTTTTTAATCTCATCATGTAGTTGTCAGTGACAATAATAAAGAAAAATAAAAAAGTGGATGGGAATATAAAAAAAATCAGCAATTATAACTTACGCTGGAGAAAGCCCCATGAGAGTAAGCCAAGCCCTCAAGTCTTATGGGAAACTTTACATCACAAGAACCGACAATGTTTTGAATCTTAAAATCCTGAATTCAACAAGTGAAGAAGAATTAGTATATAAAAGTGCTGGAAAAAATAAAATGCAACAAGAATCAGATTATCACAAAGGTCTCATTTGGTTACTTGTAAGTTTCAATTATGTTTTAAAAAATGATGAAGTTCATTAAATCTCATTTGGTTGGGATGTAGTTAAGATAACATTCATTTCAAACTTCAGAAATCTCAGCAAAACTCCCACAAAAAATGATGATTTCATTTCCAAACTCAGAATGAGCTAAAATCAAATTCACTTTCTAAAATATAATTTCTATTTGCAAGCAACCAAATGATCCCAAAGTAGAGATGTAATTACCTTGAATTTGGCAGCAAAGCCAAGCTTCTGGATAATACGAGCATACTAAGCAAAGACATTTGTGTTAGATAAGCCGCCCCATAAAACTACAAACAACAAAGCCCACAAGGCCTAGTACAATGATGCCTAAACCACGGGTGTTGAAAATAGCTTAGTACCTTCCGAGCAGCAAGCTTCGATTGTATTTCACTCTTAGCTCCAGTGCACACCTGATACAAAATAGTTTAGTTTTAGCCAAACATTATCAGAATTTGTAAGAAAATATAAGGCTAAGAAAAGGCACGGCCGGTGGCTACAGTCTATAAAAGCTAACAGTTTTCTGCATAAATTATTTTAGATTCAAATTGCATGAGGATCATTAATGATACTTCAATGGTGGATGAAACTTCGTAGAAATACAATAAAGAGTGACAACACAACACAATCAAGTAGTAAGTTTCTAGTTTCTAGTTCCTTTGCCGAACACTCATAAGAAATTAAAATTATGGAAGTACATTTAACTATATATATGATACACTAATAAAGATATTTGTTGGTAGAATGAACAATAACAACAACAACAAAAAACCTTTATCTCACTACATGGGATAGGCTACATGAATCCTTTTCTCCATTGTGTCCTATAGGTGATATAGAATGAAAAGTGAAAAAAATTTATTAAGGAAAATATATTTGCTTTTAAAAGATGACAGAAATTAAATATTAGTGAGGCTTATAATTATTGACAAAGAGTATAGTCAATAAAACAAAAGCCATAATATTTGATGATGTTATAATAAGCTTAAAATTAAAAAAAATAGCCCAAGAATTTTTAATTATCACATATTTACATCAAAGATCAACATTAAATTCATCTTTTTACATTGATTACTAGGATGCATACAAAAGATATTCAAAATGAAATATCTTAATACGTCTTTTTTTGCACATGATATAATTCTAATTAATAAGATATCCATTAAAATGAACAAATTTTAGAAAAAAAAAAAATAGAGCATTAAGAGTATAAATTTAGTACAACAAATAAAGAGTATAAATTTAGTACAACAAAGACTGAATATGTAATATGCAATTTTAATGATTATGATGTTAAGAATTATTATTCAATATTGTTATAAGACAAGGCTATAGGTTTAAATATCTTAAATCTATTATAATGAAAAACTGAGATATAGATGAGGATATAGCCAGTAGGGTCAAGATTGGATGGTTAAAATGAACAAGTGTCCGGCGAAATTTATATAAGAGTATATCATAAAGGTTAAAATATAAAATTTTAAAACTATAATTAGGCTAGTAATGTTATACAGATCAAAATGTTGGGTGATAAAGAAATAATTAACATCTGAGTTAAGTGTGGCAGAACTAATACAACAACAACAACATCAAGCCTTTATCCCACTACGTGGGGTCGACTACATGAATCATTTTTCTCCATTGTGTCTTATTAAGTGTGGCAGAACTAATAATGTCACAAAAATTTATAACAATATTAGGAATGATTATATTCCATGAAAAGTTAGTGACATCTATTGAAGACAAAGTGTCTAACAATAGCCTCATGTTGTTTGAATGTGTACAAATGATAGAAAATTTGCCCGCTAAATGAATTGATGAAATTAATGCTAGAGGATTAGGAAGAAAAATAAGTAGACCTAATATTAAATAAATTGAAAAAATTCAAAATGATTTAAAAAAAATTTAAAACCTAAGGCAATATGTATATGAAAATAATAATAATAATAATAATAACTCACAACACAAACCACATACAGTTGGGATAAAACTGATGATGACATTGATACAAGAAACTATATATTCTGCACAATAAATGCAAATCTATGTAAAAATACAAAACCATTATCCACAATCCACATGCATGCAACTCCACGATATTAGAGACCGATCAAATCTTAACACTAGATTACATTAAATTGTGCATCATTCTATAAGAAGTGGGCTACCAGACTAATTAAGCCTATGTTTGGTCCAATTGTATTGATGTTGTGCTGTTGATGTATTGTACGAATAAAATCATAATATATTTATATAAGACTATAAGATGCTCCATAACTCAGTCATAAAGTCGTAGAAAAATGCCCATGCAAAATGGTGAATTTCTAAGTAAATTATATAAATAAACAGAACTAATATTTGAAAAAATAAGCAAAAAATAAACCTAACAATACGATGCCTATATATGATGAGCTATTTAGCGCATGCAGTGACACAAGGAGAACATCAAAAACCAAGGAAGAAGACATGATAGCTTATCTAGAAAACTCACCATTTTACCCGACGCAAAGATCAATGCTGTGGTTTTGGGTTCTCTAATTCTCATTATAACTGCAGCAAAACGCTACAAAACAGTGACACGATGTGAAAAGAAAAACATAAGTATCCAAAATGAATGAAAACAAACAAACAAACAAAGTGAAGGTTTACTGACTTAAAAAAGCACTACAGAGTTACTATAACCAATTGGCAGTTGGTTTGCAAGGGTTCCATGAAAAGAGTAGTCTAAAGCTAGTTTCTGTGAAGTAATTGCAGCAACTTCAGGTAAAATCAAATATCGAACTCTGATTTCCCAGCATTCATTTCCCGTGCACCAATTTGAAGACAATAACAGGCCGAAGTATCTCACATTTCTCCATTATACAAGGTAATATTTTGTACTCTTATTTGATTTATATTTAAGCTAATACAACAACGCATTAGACGACATGTTAGCATGTACAAAAACAAACCACAAACACTTTACCTTTCATCAGAAAAATGGATAGAAATCAAGTTCACTCTAAATTATCCATTAAAAAAATCAATCAGACAAAAAGGAAGCAAGAGAATGCAATTAGCATGTTAAGTCAAAGATCAAAATATAAAGGGGGATTTGCACACATAACACTTGAAAGTTTTAAATTTACATATCTAACTATTAATGCCTCTTATTTACAAGCATGTAACTAAAACTTTTAAATATATCAAAAATGACACTCCCTGAAATCTCCATTGCTATGCCATTCACTTGCAACTTTGGCCCCCTCTTCATCCTTGTCTTTGCTCGTTTTTTACCCCTCTTCTATGTGAGAATGGTAGAGATCTAAATATGAATTTGTAGATTGAGTTTAATTGTTAGTTGTTCAGCTTAGTGAAATATGTTACTCCAAGGAGTTAAAAAGGGTGATTATGAGGATTTAGCTTTTCGATTTGGTTTGGTACATAGCGGAAGAGAAGTGCAACAAGCACTATTCTGGCAAGTTCTATTTATTTAGTCTGGCCTTGTGAAGTTAGATTTGAATGCTTTTGTATCTTTTTTTCCTCTTGATATCTCTGTCGGTTGATTAACTTTTTTCTCTTTAATTCATTGAAGTTGTTGATGGTTTGTTCTTGAGAGCATTACAAGTTTGCTGCTTGTTTTACTGTAATGAACGAATTATTCATATCCTGTGCTTGGATTGAGAGGGGATCATAAACCTAGACGAATGCTTGAGGTACCTGAGTATTTGATATGGAGGCAAAGTCAAATGACATAGCAAACGAGTATTTCATGTAGTGGCGTTTTTATCTACTTAAAATTTTCAGGTGTTATGTGTGTAAATAAGAAACTTTGAGTGTAAGATATGTACATTTGAGACCTTTTAAGTGTTATGATTTGAGACCTTTAAGTGTTATGTATATAAATTCTTCAAATATAAATAAATCAATCTCATACCTTGGGATTGTACTCAGCATTTCGGGCTTGCAAGGCAATTGCTTTAAGGTCCAGTTTGCAATCCAAATTAACAGTTGAAACAATATTCCTGGAAATTAATCAACAAGACAAATAATATTATTTTTAGCTCAGCATGAATGAGCAGTGCCCACAGAACATTCCATACAATAGTGGTTTTCATTTCACCCAATGAGACAAGCAACATTATAATTTTCAGCTCAGTGTGAAGGAGAAAAGCCTGAAGGAAGGCTAAAGAAAGAGTTTTGCACGAGTAATAAATTCACAACAATGCTATTTTGATCCACGGAATTTTTATATCAATGATAGCATGGGTTAAGCAGAATAATGGTGCTATTTCAAATAAAATAAGCATGAGATGTATTGGCTTTACAACATAGCCAAATCGCAACACAAGGGGCGGCTTATAAGATTAACAAACAAGAACTATGGCCATGCCATATCCAGATTTGACCAAAATTAGCATGGAAGCAAATATCTCACATGCATTTATAAATTGCAGTCAACCATGAATAATTCTTGTAATATTTCTTACTATTAGAATATATGCTGATGGTTTGTTGACAATGTTTAGTAAAAAAATTATAAATGACATCTAAATTTTTTTTTAAGAAGAAGGCCGTTCTAACTATCTCAAAATTTAAAAAATGATAATAAAAATAAACATCATAATCACCATTGATCTTGCTAGCTAATATTATATTGTTTAAATAAGATCATAATCAAGTTGAATGCTCTATTTAATATTGTTTTATTCAATTAAAATAAAATTTAACATAATATTGACCCGAAAATATTGTGTTTGCTATAGGATTCTTATCGGGATAGCTCTGTTTTCCTATGATGGATTGCATTGGCTCTTCCACTTATTAGTGTGCGTTATCTGGTTAAAATCAAGTTCTGATGTTTCTATGTCAGCTTATTTATCAGATCCGACATCAAATCCGAAAGAAGGGCGTGTGAAACTTACTGCAACGTGGGAACAATACCAGACGGATGCTTAGATAGATCAACCGGCTGGCTCCCCTCCAAGCCCTGATCCGCCATACTCCTCTCTACAAAGCTCTTTGTATGGATATGTTCGCTAGCCAAACAAGGCAGCTGACTTAGTAAAGCCTGACACACGCTCAGATTCTAAATCACTCGTATACCTACTTTCCTATCCTTAATCTAAATATGATCAGCTTTCTTCGCAGACCAAACGATGCTCAAGAAATATCAGTAAGATCAAGAAAGAACACTCTTTGACAGCAGAAAGCGGGTCGGCTTTGTAGGGGAAAACAGGTTCGGCCAAACAGTTCCTATAAAAGGGGTTCTTGAGGCAACGGGAAAAAACAAAAGTAGCGTCGAAAAGAAATGTTTCCTTGGGGTTGTCAGCTCTTTGGATAGATCAGAGGCTAACAATACTCTAGATCTCAAACAGAGATCACAGAGGTAGCCGATCCGTGATTTCCCTGTTTCGAGGCAGGATGCGACGATCGGAAGCAAGAAAACGTTGGATCTGAGCGGGAAAAGGAGTAGCGAGGTGGATTTGTAGTGGAGAATTTAAAAACAGCGTCTTTTATAGGAAGGAGATGGGATCCGGAGGCAGAGAGAGGGGGGTTTTGTTCTAGGGTTTCGTTTTGATCTGAAAAGAGCGAGAGATAAAAGAGGGGAATGAAGAGAGAGAAAGAGAGAGGCGACCTTAAACGAGCGACGGGGGGTTTTTGTTCCGCCGAACCAACATTTTATAGGGACTTACCGGCTGTAGCCGGTGTCACCAAGAGATAACAGACAGATGCCGATTGGCTTAAAGTGGATTTTAAAATGACGGAATTACCCTCCAAATAGTAGTTGAAAATGAATTTCAACAAACAAGCTATCCAGCTGGCTCAAGGTGTTTGGTTGCAAAATTTATTAATAATCTATAATAAATTTTATCATATAATTTTTAAAGCCTATTAATTTTATTATTTTCTTAAATATTTTTTCTCTTATTTTAATCTTAATTTTGTAACATTTTTATTCATTTTCTCTCTTCTTCTTACTTATCTAAATTAAAAATATTTATCAAATAATTTATTAGAATGTTAGTAGGTTCTATACTTACACAACAACAATATCAAGCTTTAGTTCATCAAGTGGGGTTGGCTATATCAATTATTTTTCACCTTTGTGACATGTTAAAAATCAAATTCTCATTTAAATTTAATAAAGAAAAATCATTCCTAATATTTTTTATTTATTAATAAAATAAAATTATTTTCAAAATTCAATATTTTTTATTTATTAAATTCTACTTCAACTAAATTCTAATTGAAGCCAAATAATCTCTTAATTGATAAATATCTTTAAAAAAATATATTGATTGCATGATTAAATTTTAGTTATATTGTTGTACTTCATCGCTCACCATTCTAAAAAATTTATATTAATACGTAACCAAAAATCACCATAATCAAACACTAATCTCAATGCATATTTGAATTAAAATTTTTCAAAATTCAATTGGGATCATTCGAACTCCAATCTCAGTGAACTTATAGTCAATGGTTCTTCTCATAAAAATACCCCATTTTGATGAGAAGTTAGCAGTCAAAATAAAAATCTTTGAAAACAAAGATATAATTAGAATCTCCTACTTTGATCTGAATATTTTTTGTAAAAAGTAACAAAACGATACGCAGACCAAAAAATCCAGATTTTCCTTTCTCTCTCCTCCTCCACTTAATTTTTTTTTATAATTATTTACAAGTACTAAAACAATAATGTGCTGGAGGCCTAATACTGCACGCTACAGTTCAAACATAAATTCAAAAGTTTTTTTCAATTTTCAATTATTTTCACAAATTCAAATTGTTACATATATTTCATAGTGAGTTAGGTCATGCTCAATTTGACTATTGGTTCAATTAATATGATCATAAATGAACAAAATTTTAGAACCAAAGATCTAATAAGTATATAATTTGTTAAATATTTAGTGAATCAAAGGTCTAGATCCTTGATAAATTATTTAGTTAGTATTAAGATTATGTAGCCATTTATATTGGTTGAATTGACCTCCTTATACTTAAAATCTTATGCTCCGATGTCTGTATGATCGGTTTCTTATTTGTTATTTTCTATATTTTTCTTAGCGTTGAATTGTAATAAGGATTTGCGATCAAATTGAGGGAAAGAGTGAGTAACTAAAGGCAATTGAGCGTCGACGCAGTCGAGAGAATCGGGTATTTTTATGAGAAGAACGATTGACCATAAGAAGGAGATCCAAGAGAGGCTTAATTCATAGGAGGAGATCCAAGCATGTACCGTGTTCGATACTGCTCAGTACTGCTCGGTACTCAATACTTTACAGTACCGAGCTCAATACTGCTTGGTACTTTGAAGTACCGAACATAAGCTATGTCTGGTATCCGAACGCAATATCTCTCGTCGCTTAAAATGAAAAGCTTTCCGAAGAATTCATTTCCAATACAAATTTTATTTTTCATTGATTCCCACTATTTTAGATGTTGACATATTTGCAGTAAAATAGAGGCTTTTATTTGGGATGAAATGTTTAATGCAAATATTCTATGTGAGGGCAATAAATATTGTATGATAGGTGATTGGATAAAGGGTGTTTATTATTAAACTTCATGTATTACTAGTATTTTCTGAATATGCATTAAATTGTAGTGGAAATCTCTCAAGTAAGAGGGAGGTCTCATTGTTATAGTGTTTCATCAGGTAGGAGTGATTGAAAATTCAAATTTTTTTTATTTACACAAATATAATCTTAAAGCCACACTAGCTATAGTAATTAATAATATTAAAATATTTAAGAAATTCATTAATTAGTATAATAATTAAGTCATTTGTCAAGGTCATGTAAAAAAAAAAGTGAGGAATTCATTAAACAGCTCTTAAATCCAATTTATCAATATATTTTAACAATGATTAAAAAGTACTATAAAGAACATTAACAATTCATTAGTATTTAATTTAAAATCAACTGAAATTCCACATGCATTGAAGTGCATAAAATCTTCTCATGCAAATATGATGAAGTAACAGACTTAAGAGCAAAATGATCATCATCATTAGTATTATCCCAAATTTTTTTGTGTCAGCTGTATAAATTCATTCTCTAATTATTTTTACTAAGAAGTTTATCTTAATCAATTGATAGAATATTTCTGGGAATCAAGAAATGCATAGGAGCCTGAACAAATAAGAAATACATGTACAAATTTGCTGATATGAAGAATATAATTGGAAGTAGAAGTATCTAAGAACTCCTGGCTTGCAAATTTAGTTGTTTTTGAAGTGAAGTTACCATAGAAGGAAGCATTCATATTTTTACTCCTTTTAAGTATGATGAAATCTTGAACCCACCATTTCTCCTATTGTCAAACAATGGTACAAACCAATAAAGTTCCTCCTTCAAAATCACTAATGCATAGAGCTTCATAAAAGAACTTGCTAACTTCTGAAGCAATTGCTGTACTATCAATTCTTTAACCTGTTTTTTTCAGAGTTTTGTCATTAATATGCAATAAGAAGTAATGATGATGTGCATGAACAGATTTCGAGCAACAACAACATCAAGCGTTTGTCTCACTCAACAAGCCAAATTCAAAAGAATCTGAAATAGAGAGAAAAAAGTGATAGAATGAGCGTCTTGTTACAAGGCTTATTTTCTCTGCTCATTGTCTTCAACATCCAAGATCTCAAAAGCTAACATGAACTTGATCCACTTGAAGTGCATTTTCAATGATTCATACCAAGTTTTAGCTGTGGAGAAGGTTGAATTCTTCTTATTCGACACCTCTTCTCCATTAATGCCTTTAAAGATGGATTTGTCTCACTCTCCTCCGATTACATTCGAATGGTCGGTTTGGAGAACAAAAGAAAGAACTGGAAAAACAAATTTTGTTTCAAAAAGTTGGCTGAGAAATAGCTGATTTCAACCAAGCCACTTGCCTTCTCGTCAGAGTGATCCACTTCATTGAGATGAATGATCTTAATTTGAAAGATGTATATTGGCTACAACCTTCTGGAGCAACTTCTAGCTTTCAAGTTCTCTTTCTCTTTATTTAGATTTTCTACATTAGGATGAGTTCTATAGGAAGAATTCCAATATTCCTTATGTTGATCGAAGTCAATAGGATGAGTTTCCACAGAAGTTCTTTTACTTTATTTTTATTGATGTAGCCTTACCAATGAAGTTCCCCTCTAGAGCCAAAAGTCAACCAATTGTTGGAGAAAGATGCTGATAAAGGTGAGAGGAGGCCAGGAGGAGGATGACGACGATGCTCACTTGATAGGAAGGAAAAGCCAATTGAAATCTCTCAATTGAAATCATATTTTCTTTTGGTCTCTTCTAACTTTACTTCTATTTGAACCTCCACTCGATCATCCTTTCATTTAACCTTTTATAACTCCACTTCCACATATATCTCTATATGTTCATCACATATATATTGAGGAATTATGGCGTGCACAAGCCTTTATAACTCAACTTGTATTGCACACAAAATATCAATAGCTACTACTTGTATTCTCCTTACTCTGTCCTTTCAAATATTTTTAAACGTATAAATATAGAAATATTAGCACTTTCAACATATATAAACAACATTCAAAATCATATATAAATGTATAGAATTTTACATGTATAATGAAAATAGTAGTGTTCACAGGGTAAACTTATATACGCAATATTCAACAATAGCAAATCGGAAAATCTTCATGAGCAATATTCACAGCATCATTTTAAAACATTTATTATTCTATAACAATTTCTATTAATTAGTGATAACATACTCATTGAAATATTTAAAATTTAGTACAACTTAAATTACTCAGTTGAAAATTTACATTTCAATGATTAATATGACCATAATATTATATGTTATTATATACCAAAAGTTAAGATCGGACATCTGATCTAGAAATATATCCAATAAAAATTTATCACATGGACTGTGCGCTTTACCTGCGTTTTTGATATGCTTAATTTAAAATTCTGTGGACACGAGTACATTCCACGCGTAAAATTTTTAATGGATGTCCGACTATATCTGGTTTGCCTTTTAATCTGACGTGGTTACTTATGCCACGTCAATGCCAACACATCCATGATTTTTTTTACGGTATGAAAAGGGCATCGTAGCATTTCTCCTGAGAAGGCGAGTTACTCGGGCAAGGAAACTTATGAAAAAATCTTCTCTATTTCTTTAAAACCCTAACAGAGCTCTAGCCCGATTTGAACGAAATCTTCATTCTCCGCTTTCACAATTTTCTCTGAACTTTTGTTAGCAGGCCACCTGTGGATTCCGAGGTCAACCCTTAATCGATTTCCTCTACCCTCGATCACCTTTCTGGGGTTATTGACGTCGGCAGTTCCGATTTCTTCCCTAATTTTTTTGAATCGATCTTTTATCTTGTAATTCGGCTATCTAGACTTACGCTTCGTGTTTGATCTTTCTTTATGTTTGTTTACTACGTTATTTTAATTGTGGTTGGATTTTAAGTGGAATCCGGTTGGTTTTGGGCTATGCGGATTTTTACCTGTTCTTGGATGTAATTCTGATGATTATTGATTGAAATTTTGGGTTTGAGGTTTTAGCTTTCCCTCCCATCGAAAACCCTAAAACATAATTTTATTTTATTTTTATGGATTTCGATTTAAGATCTGTTTGAGGTCCTTTTTTTTCAAGATCAAGCATGGGTTATTTGTGTATAGTTTGCTCTTGCTGATTGAACTTATTAATCACGTTTGTATGAGCGTTTGATGAAGGACAACCTCCTTTCTGGCTGGCACTACTGATTTTAGTTAGAAACTATTTAAAGACTGTTTGGATTATGTGTAAGATCAGCTAAATACAATGAAGATGAACCCTATAACATGCAGAGGTATTTCCATGTAATGGTAGGAGTTCTGTAAAGAATTTGAAAGTTATGCATGCTAATGTTGGATGACACTCAAGGGTTGTTTGCTACCTTATTTTAGTTAAGATTTAAGCTAGATATAGCTGAAATTAAATTGATTTATTGAATCATGTTTTAGCCTTATTATTTCTTAAATCTAAGATTTGTTAAATCTCACAATTCACAAGATTTAAGAATTTCTCCCACTCACAACTCTTAAATTCTGAAAGAAATAGTTGAATAGTTTAACAGGATTCATCAATATTTAACAATTGTTATACCAAGCATTTTTATGGGTTTCAATTCTTTCAAGATTTAATAAATATAGATTTATCTGATTCTCTAAGTTCTACTTGTGTCTAAACAACTCGTTATGATTGCGATCTCTTTTGATGTTGCACCAAGAAGATAAAATCATGAGATTTGTTGGGCCAGAAGGAACACGATTTGATTGATGAGAGCTATGGTTTTTACATCATCCAGTGAATTATGTTATTTGAACTTATGAATAACGTTTATTGTTGTTGATGGCCAACCTTTGGTGTTTTTTATGTTTTTGTGATATTCTCCATATTTAGTTGCAATTCTTGTATCTTCTTGTAGGTCTTTGAAATTTCTTTGATGCTTTTAGTTTGGGAGATGTGTAAGGAGGATCATCTGTGAACAGTTTATAATTGTGCGTGCTTGGCCTGCTCTCTTAGATTTATTTGAATTCTGGGACACTTGACCTTGGCACATCCAAAGAAGAGTAAGAAGAACTGGGATTGCTTCTATTGGAGGCTAATCCCTTTAGTGATATCTGATCAAGTGGCCATTTCATTGCATTTGTTGAACTACCATTCTCTGCGGGAATGGCCCAGGATAGCTGGAATAAGGAGATCAATGAGACTGAATTCCAAATGCGTGAAAGCCCAATGCTTTGTGCAAACAACTGCGGTTTCTTTGGGAGTGCAATGACTCGAAATCTTTGCTCTAAATGCTATAGAGATCTCTTGATGAAGCAACAAGTGATAGCAGCAACAAAGCTAACTGTTGCTACGTCTTCTTCTGCCATAGTTGAACCAGTTCCAGATGAATCAAAGGAGTTGAATTTGGAAATTACTGGGAATCTGGGAAAGAAACCATCAGAGGAGCCAAGTAACAAGCAACAACCAAACCGGTGCTTGCTTTGCCGAAAGAAGGTGGGGTTGACGGGGTTCAAATGTCGATGCGGAGACATGTTTTGCTCAAATCATCGGTACCCCGAGTCTCACAAATGCTCATTTGACTTCAAGAGTGCAGGTGAAGAAGCTATAGCCAAAGCAAACCCTGTTGTGAAAGCTGAAAAGATTGAAAAGATCTGATATGGCTTTGCATTGAGGAATGCTTTCAGTGGAACAAAATTTCAGAACCTGCCTTTCTTAAGAGGTGCAGTCCTCCAAAGATAAGCTAGTTGTCTTCTCAACATTGTAGCTTCTTTCCTTGCTGAATGCTGCTCGTTGTTTCATAATAAAGATAAGTGTGACTGATCTCTGGTTTGAATTCATGCAACCAAATTTCCTTTCCTTTGCTCGTTATGATCTTATATATGGTTTCATCCTTATATGAACACTCTCGACTCTGCTTGTTTTAGGGTATTTATTATAAATATCTTCCATTTATAATAAAATATCAGTAAGTTTTGAGCTGATATTTTGTTTTCGTGTAGTGCTTTGCCTGATATAAAATTTTTCCCTTTATAATCCATCACATTCATGGATTGTGACAGAGTTGGTGAACCTAATGCGTGAGGTGGTTGATGGTTGGAACCTTTATGTGTTGGTTGAATGTTGTACATCAGTCGAAGTAAATTATTGAAAGTAGGAGGCCATTTATTTTGGCTGAATATATCACAAGATATTCCTCATTATATATGTTGTAATAGGTTCTGCCTATGACCTATTTAATCTACTAGATTTTGATTGGTTCATTTTGGTTTTCTATATGAGAAATTCATGTTGAATTTTAGGATGATATAATTTGTGAGAGAAGAACGATCAACTATGACTTAGATTTTATCACTTTTTTTTTTCGCCATCTCTCTATTCTTCTCAGATCTATTTTAGTTCAACCCAGTAACAAATTTAAGGGAAAATTCTATAAGATGGTGGTGAGATCTACAATATTTTATGGTGCAGAATGTTGGGCATTAGAAGAGAAATATAATTTTAAGTTAAGTGTTGCAGAGATGAGGATGCTCAAGTGGATGAGTGGCTTTACTCTTAGATATTGGATACGAAATGGAAATATATGTGAAAAAGTTAGAGTAACTCTATTGAAAGATATGATTAGAGAGAGTTGCCTCAGATGGTTTGGTCAAATAAAATGATGGCGTTCCGATGACCCGATTAGGAGAGTAGATGTATTAGATTTATTTTATGTTAAGAAAGGTAGAGGTGGACTTAAAAAGATTTGTTTAGAAAAAATTAGAAATGATCCATCTTCTGAGTGGAGAGAGAGAGAGAGAGAGATTTTAAAATATATGATAATTTTATGAATGTTATATTATTATATGATGAAGCACACATAATATATTGACCTTAAGGGTAAGTTAATAAATCACTTAAAAATGAATTCATTTGACAAAGTGTGAGCGGTTGCTTTGGACCTTCCTTCTTATTGAAAATATACATTTGATGATTATATATATATATATATGAATATGAATGATTGGTGATATCTTTTAACTTAAACAATACATCTCAGAAAAATATTATTTTAGGATTATGACAAAGCCAAAATGTTACTTCTGAATTTATAACAAAATATCACACATTTTTTAAGGCTCCTATGATTCATATTGCTGAGGATTTATTATATAAGTTGTGTTAGGATGGATTGACTATAATATTAAAAATAAGACAGAAAAAATTATTCCAAAACTTTAATTAATAAATCATAACAGATAAGAAAATTGATTTTATATCTCTAAAAATTATCATTTATTCATTTGAGAATTTCCTAATTTAAAATGAATGAATTGGTTGGACGAATAGTAGTTCGTCGTCTTCCTTTGATGATATATATATATAATGTAAGAGTTAAACAAAAAATAGAGTACATGTTCATTTTAATCTTATCATTAAATGTATAAATTTATATTACATCCTATATTAAATATTTAATAATTTTAAAAAGTTATATTAACATATAAAAAATTAAAACAAATCTTTAATGATATGTTAATTTGAAAAATAAATAATTATTATTTGTAATTAACTAATAAATTTTATATAATAATAACGTTTATATAAAATAAAAAACAAATTAATTTAAACTTCTATTATATTAGGTAAATAAACTTATTGTTCACTATATTAATTTATATAAAAATATTCTAAGTTAGAATTTAATTGAGGGGTAATAGATTAAATATAATTAAATTTATGAATAATTATATTTGTTAGCTTAAATTACGATTAAATTTAAATAAGTAGATAAAATATATACGACTATTAAGAAGGGGCAGCCAAATAACTTCATGCAAGACTCATTAATGTATACACTACATAACATAGCATAACCACCATCAAATAACCCCGAATAAAAAAAATCATTTAAAACATGACCAAAACAAGTAAAATCAACGAAAACATCACAAAAATTGGCCTCGTAGAAGTAAGATAAATTGCAGGAGAATCGATCTGAATGAAGAAATTGCACTTATCAGTAGACTGATTCTGAGTAGTCACCATGCCAAGCCCTTGGAATCCACAGCTCAATTCATTCTGCCCTTGTGCCTGGAAGTACATATTGAATGCATAAGAAGCATTCCCATTAGTATCCAAACCATTGCAGGAGGATCCATAGCCAAGTGCAGTGCAATCTGAGAAAGTGCAGGCATAGTTTATGTTATTAGAAAGCTGATCCAAGTTATCTGCTTCAGGATTGAACACACACCACTTCTGTGGCAAGTACTTGACATTCTTTGCTTCCACGAGCAAGTTGCTCGGCGGCTGTTGTCCCGAAAGATCCATGGGGAATTTCGGCTGCCCGTCGTAGCGAAAGATCCCCCAATGCCTCTCAAAATTTCCTGGATCTATGCTCTTTGCATCTTCGTCAATAAGACCGAAAAGATAAACATCTATATCCACATTTGGTCGCAGCGGTGTCCCTTGCTTGCGAGCTAAACGTGGAAGAAGACCATTGTAGAACCTTTCTGCATAACCAACATTGCCATTTATGTCACCATCAGTAGGCCATCCTACCTCTCCAATTATGATTGGTAAATCAGGCACTCCAGCTGCCTTCAAAGCTGAGACGAGGGTATCGAAATTGGCATCAAACACATTGGTGTACTGTATTCCATTGTCAACTACAGGTTTGCCGGTGCCTTCAAAGAAGGCGTAATCGAAGGGGAAGTCCTTATTAGCATACAAGCTCAGGAAAGGATAGATATTTACAGTAAATGAAGCATTGTTCTGCTTGAAGAAATGAACCATCTGGTCCATGATGTCACTGATATCAGCACGAAACCTGCCTGCGGAAGGGACTGGGTTGGATGCTGGGGAGTTGTAGACATCCGCATTGAGGGGAACGGTCGCCTTGATTGTCGATCCAAAGCCAGCTTCATTAATGGCATTCTGAATGTTTTGGAGTGCAGGGAAAGTGGTATTAATGAATGAACCATTGTAGGCGGCAAGGAAAGGCTCGTTGCCAACAGCAACATATCTGCAAGGAAGGAATTGATGTTATGGTTAGAAATTCTAAAGTTGACAAAGCCAATCTTACTAGTTTGTAGCCAAAGAAATATCAAAATAAATCGTCATACACATATGAGAATATTAAACAACATCACTTCTATAAATTACAGTATGAAAATAAAGGAAAAAAAACTCCAACAAGAAAGAAATTTAAAAAAAGGGGTTACTTGATATTGACTCCTCCTTCAAACATATATCGAGAAATATTTGTATCAACCCAATGCTTTGCAGCATCATAATCATTCATAATTGCAAGCATATTGTTTGGAATAGCTATCATGACCTCAATATTACTCCCAGCAAGCGCTTTCATGGTGTTTTCAGCCGCATCAAAGAGCTTAACTTTCTTAATTCCATTATCCAACAACATCTGAACGACAATCTTTGGTGGCAAAGGACGAATCGCCATAGTCCCCCAATTAACCCCAATAACACCTTCGGCGACAGAAAAATAGAGCCCGATAAGAGAAAGGCATATAAAAAATCTGCAGAGCCTCATGTCTTCCAATAAAGGAGCGTTATCTCTCCGAAAGGAGCAAAGATTGTTAGATTCAAATACAACGAGATGGCTAAACCAAAGCGAACAAGGCAGAGAGATATCCAGAGGAAGATGCAGTAAACCTTGTAAGAAATGAAGGTTAATAACCGTCGCAACCTCCTTTCTCCAGATAAATAAAAAGTCGGAAATGTCCATCCACGTTTTCCATACGTTTTGCATCGTCGCAATTTTCCTTTCCTTTGATTTCTGAATTTCGCTTTGAATTTCTCTTTTAGAAAAATCAAATAAAAAATCGGAAAGAATGTTATATATAATTCACGTCCGCACGTTTTGCATCTTCAATTTTTTTCCTTTGGAATTACTTCCTAATAAAACCCTTATTTCTGAATTTCGCTTTTAAATGAATTTCTCTTTTAGGAAAAATCAAGCAATGGGTTTTTTTTTTTTTTTTTGAAATTAAATCATGGAATGGTTATATATAATAAACCCCAACATTAAAATAAACAATAAGTACATTGAGCAAGTAAAATTTATTTTCTTAAACATAAAATTTAATGGGTTTTATCATATGGAAAAGGTTTTTTTTACACTTGAAAATTATTTTTTGGAAGAATTTAATAACCAAACAAAAATTATAGTATTAAAAATAAGACAGAAAATTATTCCAAAACTTTAATTAATAAATCATAACTGATAAGAAAATTGATTTTGTAGATATTAAAATTATCATTTATTTATTTGAGAATTTCCAATTTAAAATTAATTGACTGGACGAATAGAAGTTCCTTCATGTGGATGATGAAATTTATGTCATACAAAGCCTTTGATTGAGGTATTTGTTAGCTTATTAATAAATAATGTCATAAATTATTACACAATAAGAGTATATATTATGAGAAAATTTTCATTGGCTCTCCTTCATTCATTTTCTTTCCTTATTGGTTATTGTACTCATAGTATACGCTATATGCATGTACCATTACTCAAAAAATGAGCACAAATCAAGCTATAAAATTAGAAAATAAACAAAAAATACTCAAATCTTGCAAGCTTAAAATGAATTCAATGCCAGAAACTATATTGTGTTCAACATAAATCACTGAAACAAATTTTGACTTAGAATCATAGATAGATATTACAAGAACAATAGAACTCTACCAAACCAACACCATCGCAAAGGCCGCGTTGTCAAACCGCTATCCATCCTCCAATTGGTTCGTTGCACTTCCTTCGTTGTTAAAGGATCATTATCAATCACCACTACAAATCACCACCCCGTTATCACTGCAATTAAAATACCATTATTAAACCGCCACCCCGTTATCACTGCAAAGGCCTGCAATGCTTTATGGTGCCGAATGTTGGCCTTTAAAAGAGAAGCATAATACTAAGTTAAGTGTGGCAGAGATGAGGATGCTTAGGTGGATGAGTGGCTTTACCCTTAGAGATAGGATACGAAATGAGCATATACGTGAAAAGGTTGGAGTAGCTCCAGTAGAAGATAAGATTAGAGAAAGTCGCCTTAGATGGTTTGGTCACATAAAACGGCGGCCTTGCGATGACCCGGTTAGGAGAGTAGAGGTATTAGATTTGACTTATGTTAAGAAAGGTAGGGGTAGACCTAAAAAGACTTGGTTAGAAAATATTAGGAATGACCTTTCTTTATTAGATTTAAACGAGAATTTGACTTTTAATAGGACACAATGGAGAAAAAGGATTCATGTAGCCGACCCCACGTAGTGGGATAAAGGCTTGATGTTGTTGTTGTTGTTATTAAACCGCCACCGACATCTTTGATTGGATCACCACCACCACACCACTGGTATTAGATAACCAATACCTAACCTCGGCATCAAACTTTCACCTCCCACCCTCCACCTAATATACCATCATAACATGATCACTATCACTTGCTTACAATCTACTAACAACCATCACACGATTGTGATCTCTGAATCCATGTAGTTCAACTGTTAGCGGCCAATCACCATCGTTAGACCACCATCACACATCAACATCACCATGCTATAAAGTATTAAGCATTATTACATGATTATAATGTCCTGACCACCATTGCCAAGTTATATAATCTCACAACTACAATCTCTAAAACATAATTGCCTAACGAAGAAGTCTCACCCACTAAATTCCAACAGCCATCACCCCGCCAATCTCTAACCTATATTCACCTCACAAGAATGTCATGACCATCGTTGCTCAACTAAAATGTCCCAACAACTAGCACATTACATCCTAATCAAGCACAAACCAGCTTTACTAAAATACACACGTACTCCAAAATCACAATCACCCAACTCCAATCTATCAACCATATTTGTTTTATTAGGATCTCTCAACCATCATTATTAAACTACCATGAACTAACTATAATCTTTTAACCATTGTTGCCCAAATACAATATCAAATCCAATGATAATTCAATTGAAAAAAAAAACAATTGTTCTATGTCATCAACAATAATCTAAATACAATTCTACACTGAAATCACCAAAATTTACATAAAAATCAACTATGACCACATAACCACTACCATTCAATTAAAGTCTACCAACAATTATCAATAAATTATAATATCTAAAAATTATAATTTGAATAAAACCTTGCAAACACTATCAACACCAACAATAACATCCATCAACTTCATTAGCCCACACTGCTAAAACTAATGTGAACCACAAACCAATCTCAATGCCCAAAAACAAAACTAAAATTTATATCAAATTAATTTTGAATCCAACTCAAAATAGAATGATAGAAGTCAATGTAAATAATCTCCTAAAAACTTGAAAGGCTTCAGATTAAGCTATACTTAAAAAATAGAAGATAAAAGTCAATATAAATAATCTCCTTAAAAAACTTCAAAAGCCTCAAATTCTATTGATCATCTATCAGTAATAATAATGGATTTCTTGCTCAAAAAGGCTTCATATTGAAGCATATACTACAATAATAGACAGCAAACTGGTGATTGAAGATTAAAAAAAAGCAAAATAAATCACAATAGAGCCTCAGAGATCTTGGTGGTTATGTTCATCAGATGGTTGACACCATCAAGAGTAGCAAATATAATGATCACATCACTGGCTCATCATAGTCCGACATAACCCCAAACAAAAAACTAAAAAAAAAAAAGAAGAAAGATCAACAATGGAGGCATAATGTGTCAGAAGTAGCTGGTTAAGATATCATTTTATAGAAATCAATGGGAATCCGTCTGATTTGTTTCATCATCCAGCACCATGCCAAAACCAGCAAAAAATAAGTCATCAAAACGTCTAATAAACGAAGAAGTAAATTTCTTTGCAGGATATACCTGCCTTGTCACCGAAAAATCCTACTAAGCACAGAGGATAATCAGAGCTAAAGGCAGGAAATCCTTTTCGCCTAACGATAGATTGCTTGCTGCATTTCATATAGAAGCAGCACGCAATTGCAATATTAGGCCGTTTCACAACGTACATAGAAGAAGCCTTAGATCTCAACAAATTGCTGTAAAAAATACTTAATTTATAAATGAAAAGCCCGATCGCAGATGCCAATGAGGTCGGTTTTAAAATGCATCGAACTCACCTGCGACCACGCAATTGAGTATTTAAGACGCGAAACCCTAACTAAAGGCGGCAGCCAGGAAGAAGAAGAACCCTAACTAAAGGCGGCTGCGGCTTCCAGGAAGAAGAAGAACCCTATCAACTGATTCACTTAGTTCTAACTTTATAGAGGCGGAAGAATCATTAAAAGGTGGGCTATATAAGTTCTCTAATCATTATTGAGCCCAACAAAGGAATAGCCCAATTAGCATGGCCCATTAAAGCCTCGATCCACAAACTAATTAGTTTTTTTTTTTTTTTTTTGAAGTTATTGATACATTACAATAACATATTCGAATAATAAATATGTCAATCTAAAAAAAACTACATCAAACAAAGCATTAATTTTTACATTAATATAATAAAATAATAACATGATAACATTAATTTATTTATAAATTTTTAAAGGGCAGTGAGCCATTATATTAAAAGAAAAAAGAAATATTTTGAGTGTGCCAAATGACACTAGACAATGACATTCCTCATTATATTAGTTTGAATTATATTTATTAGAGTGAACATTGTTCTATTTTTAAGCTCTTAAAAATGTCAAATTTTTAATTATTCTATATAAATTCCTATGGTATTATTAACAACATAAAAGAATTGTTCTTTTTTAAGTGCGCTCCTTAAGCTCCATGTTTCTAGAATGTTCTAGAAAATAGAAGAAGATGTTTTTAATTTAATTGCGGCGGTCTTGTATTGAAGATGGAGCAATGACCATTGCCATGTTGAAATTAATTTAAATCATTGAAATTAAAGGAAGAAGAAGATAAATATAGCCATAAAAATATTTTTTTTTTCTATAGATTCACTCAATTGGTGATTATATTTCATTATCACTATGCAAATTTCACTCTAATATTGATAACGTAGTTTTTGTAGTACTATTTTCTAGCAAAAAAATATTATTGATACATCCTCAAAAAATTATCTTGATCAGGCATGAATGTTGAGGCAAAATCAAGTTGGTAACTTCAAAAATTAAAATTATGACCATCCAAACATTGATATATGTAAACTTACAGTCGAACTGAGCATCTCAGAAACACGAACCCAATGACACCAAAATAGACCCAATCCGAGCCCAAATGAGTCCAAATAAAAGACTCGAATCACTTTTGGAAGGATCGAACCACAATTTGTGTTACCAAACAGTCTCCAATCGTGACATGCTTATAGTCGAATCGAGCGGCTCGACGAGATGAATCCAACGAGCCCAAGATCATCAAATTATGATATCATTAAGACAATCAAAAGTCCATTGAACGGTGCATGATCGTATTTATCAAGATCGGCTATTATCCAAAATACTCTCAATTTACCCTTGATCTTTCACTTATTTGCAAGCCATGTTACTCAGGAATTCTATAAATAGAACATATTTCCTCTTGAAAAGTAGAGGAAGCCAAGAGAGAAGAAGGAAGAAATATTCAGCCGCCTAGATCCTCTTCGACCACCGCCAGAGTTCTGCTGCACCACCGCCGGACTACCAGGGGACACCATAGTTCTGTCAAATTGCCACTAGTCCATCAAAGGACGTCGAAGTGTCACCCAAAGCCGAAGTGCCCACTGACACTGAAGTGCTCCTGCCGGCCCACCGCCTGACACCGGAGTGCTATCGAACCACCACCTGACGTTGGAGTGACACTAGACTTTCGCAAAACTTTCAATTGACATTTGTAATATGGTCGTCTTGAAGGACGAGTCAGACCATTGTACTTTGCTCGAATTCTAATTGAATCATTTTCACCTCAGCTAGCCTAGTGGTTTTTCCCTTTCTCGGGTTTTCTACATAAAAAATATTATGTTCTTTGTATGTGAGCTGGATATTCGTATAATGCTAAGACGTAGAATTATAACTCTATCGCCGTGTATATTATAGCCCGCAACAATTATGAAATCGAAAACATGCTCAAGCAAATGAGTCATAATTATTGGACACACAAAAAAAAAAAAAAACCCCCAGGTCTAAATTTGCGGTAGACATATACAATTAAGCTCCATAACTTATCACATTCATCGACATCAATAATCATCAATGATGAGAATCAATATAAAGAAACTAGTGACGATAAATATCGAAGTCAATCAATATGCAACAACAATGATCGACTTCAATCAATATTGATAGAAGACACCAACATCAAAATGTGTTGAAAGGTGATCGATGCGATTATCGACCCAACTATGGTTAGGAGTTGTTAATAGGAAATACGTATAAGCATGGACATAAGGAACTTATTTTAAATGATAATCATTGTTATAGAATTCCTTAAGTTCATGAATTTTTTTGTCTAAAGTCCTAATTATAGATGTAAGAAGGGGAGAGGGAAGAACTCTGGTCTTTTTTGAAGGTCCAGAAAAATTCAGGATTGATAATTTTCTGATTTTCTAGCATTTTAATATTTTGATGAACTTAAGATTGAGCGATCAAACAATCATTTTTTCAAGGCTCTTGGTCTAGCCATGAGCTTGTAAAATTTGAAAGATACCCCCCTCACCCTTTGGATCCCCAATTTAAAAACTTTTATTAGGTCTGGTGTAAGGATGTAGAGGAACGTCCAGTCGGAGGCAAAATCCGGTCAAAAAACTCGGTATTTGCTCAGTGTTGCTTGGTATTATTTGATAATAACAAGTAATACCGCTATGTGACGACCAATACAGAGTTATACCGAGTTATATCGAGCAATACCGAGCAATACCGAGTTGTACCGAGTTTTTGCTAGGAAAAACTCGGTACAACTTTTGTATAACTCGGTATTGCTCGGTATAGCTCGGTATAACTCGGTATTGGGTCTTTAAGTGATGGTATTCCTCGTTATTGTTTGGTATTGCTCGGTATTTGTTCGGTATTTCTCATTTTTTGGCGGGATTTGGCCTCCGACCGGACGTCCGGTCGGAGGACGTAATAATTGTTCCCAATTTAAAGCCTTACTTATATGCGAGACTTCTTCCTACTGCCATAACAAAGAACTCAATTGTATTTACTTCTTGTTTGCTTTGCCAATTGAAGCATGAATCCTAAGCAAAAAATACTCATTTAGATTTTTAAAATTTGTTACTTTTAGCCACAATAACTTGAACAATGGCCTTTCACAAAAAAATGCTACATCATTAAGGCATTCAAATGCCCATCAAACGGTCTACGATCAAGGGGTTTAACATCAGCTGTCCATCCAACCACTCCCCATTTACCCTTGATATCTCACATATTTACGAGTAATTATTCCATTAGGTTACCAAATGCATCCGGAAACCAATAACAAAAAGCCACGTCACTAAAGTGCTCGATACCGTGCTCGGTACACTCGGTATGCTCGGTATTGCTCGATATTTTCACCGGATGTAATAATTTTTCCCTATTTATGGGTCATACCACTCCATAAAACTATAAATAGACCCCTCATTTCTCTTGAAAGGGGAGCCCGGAGGCGAGAATAGAAGAAGAGAAGGAAGAAGCTCATCGACCACTGTCTGAGTTTTGCCGGACAACTGCCGGAGTTTCGTCGGACCACTATCGAAGTTTCGTCGGACCACCACTTAAGACCCTCACCTCCATCGGACCACCGCCTAACATCGTTGCACCGTCAGACCACTACTTGAGGCCCTCACCTCGGCCAGACCACCTCATGATGTCGTTACTCCACCGGACCACCACTTGAGGCCCTCACATCCGTCGGACCATCGCCTGACGTCATTGCTCCGCCGGACCACCACTAGACGCCCGGACTTCTATCAGACCACCACCTGAGGCTTCGACTTTCGCCGGACCACTGCTTATGGCACTATACTCCACCAGGCCACCACTAGACGCCCAGGTTCTCCCAGAGTACTGACCTTTTATTACGGCCTTTCGAACTGTCTCATGCCGACTATGGTCCTTCCTACCTCCATCACAAGACAATGGTCTTTCAGACCCCTGTCTCCTGCCAACTATGGTCCTTCCGACCTCCGTCGCCTACTATGGTCATTCCAATTTTCATCACCAGATAATGGTCTTTTTAACCCAGGTCTATTGCCAATTATGATTTTTCGGACCACTGTCTCGTGCTGACTATGGTCCTTCAACCAAACAAATATGTCTATGTTGATTATTGTAAATCTCACCATGTAATATGCTCTATATGATGTACATTTATACCATCAAGCCAAGGCCTTCTCCCAAGGAAGGGCCTCATTTGTAATCGACTGCAAATATTAGTGGATTCATTCAAACTCGGTCAGACCCCGTGATTTTTTTCCCTTTTAAAGGGTTTCCACTTAAAAACTCTTGCGTCTCTCATGAACGATACTCTCTCTCTCTCTTATTTGCTTGTGTGCTGGATCTTTGTTCAATGCTAAGATGTTAAACTATATATTTCTCTACCGCTACGAATACTCCAGGACGCAACAAATATAAAGAAACGAGTGACGATAAACATCAAAGTCAATCAATGTGTAACAACAATGATCGACTTCAATCAATATTGATAGAAGACACCAATGTCAAAATGTGTTGAAAGGTGATCAATACGATTATCGTCCCAACTATGGTTAGGACTTGTTAATAGGAAATGAGTATAAGTATGGACATAAGGAATCTTATTTTAAATGATAATCATTGTTATAGAATTCCATAAGTTCATGAATCTTTTTGTCTAAAAGTCCTAATTATAGATGTAGGAATGGGAGAGGGAGCCATGAGCTTGTACAATTTGAAATATATTTGACCTCCTGACCCCCTAGATCCCCAATTTAAAATCTTCAAGAAACTTTTAAATTATGCTTATAGTGGTTGTTGTAAACTTGGAACCGTTTAGATTATCTCATAGAATTGCATTATTTCGGCTATAAATTTGCCTAAAATTAATTTTAGATGATCTCAATTTTGATTTATGATGATTTTAGATAATCCCAAACGAAGCCTTACATGCAAGACTTCTTCCTACTTCCATAACGAAGAACTCATTTGAATTTGCTTCTTGCTCTGTTTTGCCAATTAAAACATGAATCTTAACCAAAAATGCTCATTTAGATTTTTAGGATTTGTTAATTTTAGCTAGAATAACTTGAACAATGGCCTTTCACAAAAAAAATTCTAAACAGCTCAGTTCCTCTTAAGTACATAAATAATTGATGAATATCACTAAGCTACATCAGCAAACTAGTGTATACACAACATAACATAATATAACCACCATCAAATAATTGGAAACAAAAAACAACTCCAATCATCTAAAACATGAGCACAACAAGTAAAATAAACGAAAGCATCACAAACAACAGCTTCGCAGAAGCACAATAACTCGCCGGAGAATCGATCTGAATAATGAAACTGCACTTATCAGTAGACTGATTCTGAGTAGTCACCATGCCAAGCCCTTGGAATCCACAGCTCAATTCATTCTGTCCTTGTGCCTGAAAGTACATATTGAATGCATAAGAAGCATTCCCATTAGTATCCAAACCATTGCAGGAGGATCCATAGCCAAGTGCAGTGCAGTCTGAGAAAGTGCATGCAAAGTTTATGTTATCAGGAAGCTTATCCAAGTTATTTGCTTCAGCATTTAACACACACCACTTCTGTGGCAAGTACTTGACATTCTTTGCAGCCACAAGCAAGTTGCTCGGCGGCTGTTGTCCCGAAAGATCCATGGGGAATTTCGGCTGCCCGTCATAGCGAAAGATCCCCCAATGCCTCTCAAAATTTCCTGGATCTATGCTCTTTGCATCTTCATCAATAAGACCAAAAAGATAAACATCTATATCCGCATTTGGTCGCAGCGGTGTCCCTTGCTTGCGAGCTAAACGTGGAAGAAGACCGTTGTAGAACCTTTCTGCATATCCAATGTTGCCATTTATATCACCATCAGTAGGCCATCCTACCTCTCCAATTATGATTGGTAAATCAGGCACTCCTGCTGCCTTCAAAGCTGAGACGAGGGTATCAAAATTGGCATCAAACACATTGGTGTACTGTATTCCATTGTCAACTATAGGTTTGCTAGTGCCTTCAAAGAAGGCATAATCGAAGGGGAAGTCCTTATTAGCATACAAGCTCAGGAAAGGATATATATTTACAGTAAATGAAGCATTGTTCTGCTTGAAGAAATGAACCATCTGGTCCATGATATCGCTGATATCAGCACGAAACCTGCCTGTGGAAGGAACTGGGTTGGATGCTGGGGAGTTGTAGACATCCGCATTGAGGGGAACGGTCGCCTTGATTGTGGATCCAAAGCCAGCTTCATTAATGGCATTCTGAATGTTTTGGAGTGCAGGGAAAGTGGTATTAATGAATGAACCATTATAGGCGGCAAGGAAAGGCTCGTTGCCAACAGCAACATATCTGCAAGGAGGGAGAGAAATCTGATGTTATGGCTAGTAGTTCTAGAGTTAATCAAACGTATTCATAAAGCAATTAAGAATGCAGGGGACCATTTGAAATTTGCTAAATAGCATTATGGTTTTAGCATGTAGACAATTAATAAACTAAACAATGTAGTTTTTATTACATTTAGATATTGCTTAAACTGTGTATATCAGAATACAACACATTTAACAGAAAACATAGATCCAAATGTGCAAAATTTGTAATACAAACTATAATAAATATGCATCATTTGATGGAAACAACATATTTTGATAACAAGATCACTCATGATTCAACTAAAGAAAATGACAAAAGCTTTTTCAAAGGTAGAAGGCCAACAAAATCACAATAGCAAAAAATACAAAAAGGCAGCAAGCTTTTAACTAAGGAAAAAAAAAATCCAACAAGAAGAGGAATCGCAAGAAAGAAAAAAAAAAGGCTTACTTGATATTGACTCCTCCTTCAAACATATATCGAGAAACATTTCTATCAACCCACTGCTTTGCAGAATCATAATCGTTCATAATTGCAAGCATATTGTTTGGAATAGCTATCATGACCTCAATATTACTCCCAGCAAGCGCTTTCATGGTGTTTTCATCCGCATCAAAAAGCTTAACTTTCTTAATTCCATTATCCAACAACATCTGAACAACAATCTTCGGTGGCAAAGGACGAATCGCCATAGTCCCCCAATTAACCCCAATAACACCTTCGGCCATAGAAAAATACAGCCCGATAAGAGAGAGACATATCAAAAATCCGCAGAGCTTCATGGCGTCCAACAAAGAGATCAAATTTAAGGGATAAAAGAGGAGAATAACAGAAGAAAAACACAGGAGATACTTGAAGGCGTTCTCTCTTCGAAAGGAGCAAAGATGGTTAGATTAATTAATATTAGTTTGAATTCAAATCAATAGCTGCTGTTGCCGAAGGAAACGAAAAGACAATAAAATAAGTGAATTTGACGCAGTCCTGGGAATTAAAAAAGACAACAGATGAGATGAGGGAGAAGAACCCAAAAGCAAATCTAGAATAATCAGCCACACAAACACACAAAAAAAAAAAAACGCTTTTTGACACAGATATTGGCAAAAGAATAAAACTTTTAGCCTTTTTCTTCCTCCAATCAAGAATGGCCGGCGAAGACAATCTCTGGGTAACTCCCGAACCAACCACTCAAAAATCGCTCTTTTAATTGCAGGGTAAGACAAATGATATCCTTTCCTTCCAATACAAAGGAGAGGAGAACAAGGCAAATGTCTCTAAAAATAGGAAAAATTAACGAAAATGAAATTCTAAACTTGCGAGCGCAGCGAGATCCCAAAACCGAGCGAGCGAGCGAGAAAGGCAGAGAGAGATTCAGAGGAAGATGCAGTAACCGATAAGAAATCAATGTTAACGGCAAACTAATGAATATAGGTGAAGAGAGGAAGGTTATTTTCGTCCATTCAAATATCGGTTATAGGGGAATGAAGTGGCGACGTGTGCGATATCGTGTATTCGTGTTGCTGTACTTACGACGAAACGGTCGAGAAGTGGGCCCGACCCATTTTTACAGAATATATTTATTAATTCACGTGTTTTTAAAGCCCAAAATAGGGTTTTATTTTTACAAAAAGCGTGTTTTTAATAATTTTATAATTATAGATAACGAAATCGGATGCCGACATAAAATTCGAAAACGCAAATAATATGTATGGGACGAAAAATGGAACAATTATTACGTCCTCTCACCGGATGTAGAGCTACGTCGGCCGTCAATAACATATCGTCACGTGCTCTTACTCTTTACAGCGCGGCCCGACAACTTGACCCGGACCGGAATCCGGGAATGCTATGTTCGCGTATTGCGAGGTATTACTCGGTATTTGCTCGGTATTGCTCGATATTGCTAGGTATTGCATGTCAATAACGAGAAATACCTCTATGAAGATCAATACCGAGCAAATATCAAGTAATACCGAGTTGTACCGAGTTGTACAAAAACTCGGTACAACTCGGCACAACTCGGTATTTGCTAGATATTCCATGACAATAACGAGAAATACCGTTCTGTGAAGACTAATACCGAGCAAATACCGAGTTGTACCGAGTTGTACAAAAACTCGGTACAACTCGGTATTACTCGGTATTTGCTCGGTATTGGTTATTGCCAAGCAAAATCGATCAATACCTAGCAATACCGAATAATACCGAGCAATACCTAGCAAAATCGAGAAATACGAAGCCATCCTGGGTCCGTTCTGGATCAGGTTGTCGGGGCGTGCGGTAAATAGTGAGAACGCGTGGCGCGATTCTACTGGCGGCCGAACGTAGAGCTACGCCTGTGGCCGGACCAAATAAAAGTTCCGAAAAAATGGGTCATGCTCGTAATTATTATTAATTATAAAATTTATAAATAATATATACAGCCTGTACAGTTACCAAAGTTCCAAGCTTGCAAGGTATATTGTATTTTTTGAAAACTATAGTTGTTTGAAGTTTGAGATTGAAAAACTCTTCATTGTGTTTCGTTTTTAGGCTGATTAGTTGATTTAGTGTAAAATAAATTTGAACTATGTCAAAGTGGGTGTTTGGTTATTTATGCCGCACCTAAAAATACACTCAATCAAGCTTGAATCTTGATAGTCGAAAGGACTATAGTCTGGCTCGTGACTATGGTCGAAGAGTTCGTAGTTGAGCAATGGAGGTTGTAGGGAATGTGGCCAGTGGGCAACAAAGATTGAAAGGATCGTAATCAGGCAACAGTGATCGGATAGACTGTAGTAGGATGTATAAAGAATGTACTCGGGAGGTTGAGATTGAAGATACAGTAAACTGGCAACGGAGATCGAAAGGACGTTAATCGAGCGATGATGATTGGGGTGATCATAGTTGACAGATAATGGATGTTGAAAAGATCGTAGTTGGCTGGTGAGTGGTGACTATCGTCAAAAGGACTGTAGAGATATGACTCATGAAAGATTGCCTCGGCCTCGGCCTCGCGGGTGACATCCTTGGTTCGCTCCTTAGCAGATAAGGCGGACTGGGTTTTTTTTTTTTTTGGGTAGTCATGATCAGGAAAAAATAATAAGCTTCCTTCTCTCAAATACTCAAAACACCCCTAATAAAACTAAAATAGCCTGTGATGTTGCAGGTTATGAATTAATTAAAATTCATTAAAATTAAACATTCTATCATATTTTAAATTCCCTCTACAAATAGTTCAAATTAAAAATAAAAAAAGAAAATTAACACCATTATATATTTTTTTTATTTTAGACTTCTAATACTGACCAAATATGATAATCTAAGCATAAATTCCTATATATTTGTCAAATTTAACAAATAAAAAAAAAAGCATAAATTCCTATATATTTTTCAAATCTAAGGGGTGAAAACTTCCCTTTGCTTCCTAATTTTACCAAACACCTTAAGAACATATTGTGAATAAATTTGTAGGGAAAGAACTTGCCAAGACATACTTTATTAGTGTTGCTTATTTTCTTGATGTTAATGTTCGAACAAATGAGCACGAAAGGTAGATTTTAAGAAAAGAAGTAGGTTTGTCAATATATAAATGATCCGATATGTAGGGGCAGAGTCAAGATTTTATTCATGTGAGGGCACAATCATTGAAATAAAAAAATTCTCAAACTTTTTCATCCGAGCTTAGAACCGGCAGGAGCGGTTTTAATTTTTTTTAATCATTAGATTTATTATAAAAAGATAAAATATATGATAAAAGAAAAAAAAAACTTACAATTTAGAACATCTATAATTTATTCCGCGAGTCTTCTTTTTTTCGAAATCATTGAACAATCAAGTCATTGTCAATACTATTAAATATATCATTTCCAATATAAGTAAGTAAACAATCATTCATCCAAGAATCTCCCATACGATTGCATAAACAATTCTTTATAATATTCATTTAAGAAAATGATCGTTTAAGTGTTGATGTAGCAAGTAATGTCTACGAACAAAATCTCTCTCATTGAGATGATAATCTAAATTTTTTTCTCTCAAGGCAAGATCAGCAGGAATATCAGCAAAATTTATTTCTACAAAACTTAATTTATTTGATTTGTGTAATGATTTCTTTACAAAATATTTCCTCATCATCTCCTTCAATTTTTCTTTTGAAATATGTATCCATGCTAAATTAAACAAAAAAAAAAAATTTAATAATTTGAACATAATAAATGTTACTATTTGTCATAACAAACTTCACTAAACAAAATATTTTAAACAGATTTAGCAATTTGCACTAAATAATGTTTCTACTATTTAAAAAATAGATTTTGCTAAACATGCTTCCACAATTCTACTGTTTAACATGTAAAAATCATATACCAAAGTACAGTTACTAATGTTTAAAAAGATTTTTCACAACATGCTTTTAGGCTTCTAAAGTTTCTTCTGTTTAAAGTTTTTGAACAACATACCTCTAAAGCTTCAACAGAGCATATATGATGCAGTCGAAGCTTGAACACTGGTGCGAGTTAAATCATAGACATCACGAGTTAAATCAACCGAATTAAATCATAAACAATATTGCTTGAATACCACTATACCAGGCTAAGGCCGTGAGGCTTAATAGCAGAGAATCAGAGATTATATATTCCAACATGATCAGAATTAGCAGAGAATTAACCTATTTAATAAACGGGTCAGAGATAAATCATATATTCCAATCCTTTTATTAAATGAGTTGCTTTCAAGTTGACCAGAAACTCGATTTTGACCCAAAAAAGAAGCGTTTAACCCTTTTTCCTTAAATTCTTTATTTATTAGTATAATCTTCGCATTTTTTATCAACTAACATAAAATCTAGAGTGAGTTAAAACCAATGCTTTTAAAGACGAACTGGACCGGTCGGTTACGGTTTAAGTTAGAATCGTTTTCGCAAAAAACGGGTATCGAACCACTCAAACTGGCGGTCGACTGCTGAATCGATCCTGATTTTCAATAACCGGCCCGTTCAGCTACGGCGCCCTATTTCATTTGTTTCATTCGAACGATTCGTGTTCTTCCTCTTTGGTGTGCCTTCTTCCCCTCTTCCGCAATCAGGAAAAATCTTGGTTCCGGGGGGTTAGCAAACGGTTCGGGTTCATATTTTTGACCCGTTTTCAAAAGGGTCGGGTTCGAGTTGACCCGGAAACACGAAATCAACATGAAATTGACCAGGGTCTGGGTCTGTTAACCCAACCTAGCCTTCTTCCTGCTTCCGCAATCCGGGCTCAGCTCGTCAACCGCTCGATCAAATCAGCAATCTGGGCTACCACAATTGGCAATACAGCCATCCAGGCTCCCGCTTGACCGCTTCCGAAATCTGGGCTAAACCGATCAGCTTCCCAGTTCCGCACGCGCCCATCCCAAGTCCCAAGGGACTGTGTCCCAAAACTTCGTGAACCACGCCCATGTGGCACGAGGGCATGCCCGCAGCGCCCAAGTCCCACGCCCACATACGCGACCTAGCTGCATGGCCCGCCTTGGCCTTGCTTCAGGCCTTCATTTGCCGACTCGCCGTCCACTCAATTTTGCATTCCCATTTTTCGGGTCGGGTCGTGTCAACCCGGCAATCCAGCGGGTCGAGTCCGGGTTGCATTTTATGACCCGTTTGCAAAACGGGTTGGGTTCGTGCTGACCTGGATAGTGCCGGGTTAATTCCGGATTCGACCCGAACCCGACTCGTGACTCGAAATTGACACCTCTAAGTTTCCTTACATTAATGCTATAACCACCTTTTTTTTTTTTTTTTTTTTTTGAAGTGTTTTCTTATGCCACTTTTAATAATGCACTCTTTAATTTCTCAACTGTTTGAAGGGAGTACGCAGCTTTAGATCATTATTAAAATTAATATATTGTTATATTTTTTTATTTATTTTATATAATGTTATGTTTTTTATACTTCATAGGATTCATATTATAATTATGTTCAATTTTTATTATACATTTACAAATAGATGTGTCATTATTATAATATTTAAATATAATAAATATTTATTACATCATTCAATTCGACCCCGGTCAAACCATCGAACCGCTAACCTCTCCTTCTTCTGATTCATTGTCTGGTCCGGATTTCAAAGCCTTGGTTAAAGCAAGTTATCAAGTAGGTTTCGTTAGTCTGGTGGGTCAGGTTTGGTCCTTTTTGACACATTTATTAGACAAATGAAGTTCGGGTTGATCGGATTTGGATCGGATCAATTTCAAGTCAAATTTGAATCCGACCCGATGATCCGTTTTAACAAAACAAAAATAAGGACATAAGCTATATAAGAAATTTCTTAAAATTTATGTAAGAAGTTACTTAAATCCAATCTTTTAAGAAAAGAAAATCAGTATCTAAAATTTTGGTTAGTTAAAACAATCATATACACCACAATATAGTGTTTCATGAGCAAAAAATTTATGATATAAACAGCTTAAAACCCTGATTTAAACAATGAAGAATTTCTTCAATGTTTTTGTTTATTCAAAACAACTGTACATTTAAAAAAACACCAAGTTTTAAAATCTCCAAACTCTCAAGAACCCTAAGGCAAAGAAAACAGCAGTAAATAGCCAACAAACCAACCCCCAAAGCCCTACTCAGCTTCATCCCCTTCATCGGCAGCATCACCAAAGCCCACAATAATCCCCCAATAATAAACCCAATCAGAACAAATTCAGAATAATCCTCACTCGCAATCACAAATGGAGAAGGATAAGCTTTCACTGAAGAAACAACAAATGATAATCCCAATCCAACCAATGTGTTAAAAATTGGACCTGCGTAGCATCCTGCAACTGCAATCTGAGCTCCATCTTCTCCTCCATTAACAGCCATGGCTACATTGGCCACAAGATCTCCCAGTGAATTGCCCCATGCCAGTACAGTAACTCCTAGAACTGAAGGTCTGACACCAAGTATTTCTCCTATGGAAAACAGAAGGGAAACGAGCTCCCCTGCTATCATGTATGTCCAGACAACACTCATCAGGAAGCCAGATAAAAGCCATGGAAGCTGAAGTTTTTTGGGTGGTTGGGAATTTTCTGTGCACTCCATTGCTGTGATTCCGAGAAGCAAGCTGAGTAAAGCAGCGAAGAGGAAGATTGCGGTGCTCTGCTCTGAATTCATGTCCTTTGTCCGGGAGTTCCATAACGTTGCAAGAAGAATTGGTGAGAGAGTTACGGAAGATACAGCAAATGGTTTTGACCATCTTTCTTCTGTTATTAATGGGATTGTTAGTCTTCTTGGAAGATAGAGAGGTAGTTCTATGAGATAAAGGAACCAGCTTTGATGTGATTCAGAGGACTCTGGTTTGAAAATGCTGAGATTTGAGTCAATTTCTTTCCCAGATTGCTGCTGCTGCACATTTATGGATTCTAGTAAGGGCAAGCTGAGTTTTCCAAGCTCTTTACTGCAACAATGGCTCATTGATACGAGAATAATATAGATAATGTAGAGAAAAACGAATATCATTGCTTCCAAGATGCGAATTTGTCCAATAATTAGAATCAGGGCGAGGAAGCAAAGGGTCACGAGCAGGAAGCAGAGGTCTCTGAAAAAACTCAGGCGGTCGATGGAAATTGCAGGGCGGGAAGAGCGGCAGACGGAGATGCTGATTATTGAGAGGACGGCGGAGGAGACGAAAAATGCGCCTCCGAGAACGCTGTTAAGGCCAACCTCGACGCCGCCTGTGCCGCCTCCAGAGGCAAAAGAGACTATACTGGAAAAAACATCCGGCGCACCGTTGCCGAGGGAGAGCAAGGTGACGCCGGCGATGGTAGGGGAAAGGTTTAGAGCACCGGAGAGGCTTTCAAGCGAGGAGCACAAGTAGTGAGAAGCAGTGTTTCCGAGTAAGTAGAAGAGAACTAGAAGCCATAGAGCGAGTAGGACGTAGCCTATAACAGGGTAATTGTTGAATACGCAGTCGAAGAGTTGGAGATAGTTGATGTAGCCGCGAGGCTCGGATGCATCTATGCTACTGAGATTATTGCGTGACACTGTCGCTTCGCAACCGTGAATATGGGAGGAATGTGTGGAAGAGAGGAAGAAGAAGAAGAGGGCTAACGTGAAGAGGAAGGAGATATTGACGACGACATGAATGGATTTGTAGAGAGAAGTGAATGCCATTCAAGGGAGGGGATTGCTGTTGCAGATGATCTAAAGCTGGGATTTTGGGACTTCGGCTTTAAAGAAGGATGGATGAGGAGGCGTGTGATCGAAGAAATGCGACGCCTTGGGGCTACCACGGCGGCGCGTGTAAGGACCAAGGTTCTATTCCTTTTGTGCTGGGCGGCGAAGGAGGAAGAGGACGGGGACCGGAAGAATAGATTCGAGAGAGAAACAGCACAGTAGGAATTGGGGAGGGCTCGCTGGATTGGAAGCTTGCGGGGGAGGAAGATCAACGACAAGGACAAGTGTCGGATTTCTTATTTCTGAGTGAACGTGGAACTGCTTCACTGGTTTAATTTCGCACAAAAGTTTAAAATAAAATATTAAAAAAATAAAAAAGTACGATGTGAATTTACGGAATAGTTTGTAAATTTTGGTAACTTCTAATCTACTTAAAAAAATGAGTTGAAAAATTATAATTCACTTTTTTGAACTAAATATAATATTAAATTTATTTTAATATAAATACAATAGATAAATAATTAATTAAATTTAATAAATTTAAAAATTCATTATGAGAGCATTGATCATCATATTGAATAATAAAAATATTTTAATATTTTTTTTCTAATTAAAATTTAGATACAACGTGTAATTGGATATTGTTTGAAAATATTTGAAGAATTTTAACAGACTATCGCCACCAACAACTGTTGTCATCAGACAACGGTTAACAAACCATCATTCCCTGAGCCGCTTTCATGCCATTTTCATCGATTTGTTAAAGTCCGTTTTTCGTTTATATTAGTGTATATGCTCAATTGTCATACAAAATTAAGACATACAACTTTCTCTTTTCATACATGATTTTTTTTTAGCACTTAACGAAAGCAATGTTGCCAACATAAACTTTAATAGAAAAAATAAAATTTCCACTTATAAGACAAATGATCTTTTGCGCATTACATGAAAAACCAAATTGGATATATAATATTTTTCCATAAATTTGATTTAAATTACAATTGCGCGTTTGTTAACTTAAAATTAATAACCAATTGTATTAAATCTTTAATTAATTATCCCCGTCATTAAATATATATAAAAAGGAGAGAGAGAGAGAGAGATAATAATATCTCTATCATTTCAATTATTTGTTAGATAGAAACTTGCAATCCAACATTTTTATTATTTAGTTAATAATTTTTTTTCTAAAATATGATTAAATTACTATGGTTTGATAACTTTAGAAATAATGATGATTTTTGGAGCATATCATCATGTTTAAAATGTGCTCCTAATTTTGAACGATTTCATATGTTTTTTGAGATACATTATTGATTGGGAAACATTATAATGATTGATGATGAATGAGATGTATTATTGCTTAGGCTATATAATTTAAAATTGTTTAAACATTTATGGCCACATATGATTTATCTTGCAATACATAAATTAATTTTATTGAAATATAAATTTATCATGGCTCAATTTTTATTAGCACTTCATTTCAACAATATAATTAATTTAATCAAATAAATTATTTTTACATATGGACTTCGAATGCTTTAATTGTCGGAGTTTCGTAACTATTAAATCAAGTAGGATTAGAATTTGAGAACTCGATAACACTTAGTTAAACAATAGCCAAAGTAACTAATAATCGGGCTAAGAAAGGTGCCTGGTTTAAGTAGCATTTGTCTGTCTCTCTAAAAGCTACTAGCTGGAAAAACAACATCCTACCAATATTTATTATAAATCATAGCTTCAAGAATAATTGCAATCTCCGAAATATAATTGTGGCTAATCCATTATTCTCATAATTATATAAATTAAACATGAGTGACACTCCACTTATAGCCCCAATCATCTTCAAATATTAGTAATTGAATATACCATATACTTCAATTTGACATTTAGGCTTCGTTTGGGACGGCTTTCTTCCTGCTTCTTAAAGCGGCTTTCTAGTTCAAAAATTAAAAATTTTGAACTAGAAAGCCGCTTTAAGAAGCAGGAAGAAAGCCGTCCCAAACGAAGCCTTAATCAACATCTCTTAGTGTAAAATCTATCTTTTACAAAAAAAAACAAATGGTTATTTAATATTTTTAATTAACATGAAATGATTATGTTCGAATACAAGTACATAACTATTTAATAAGCTGACAAAAAATAAAGTATTCAATATCCGACCTTAGCTCAGTTGGTAGAGCGGAGGACTGTAGTCTCGACAGATATCCTTAGGTCGCTGGTTCGAATCCGGCAGGTCGGAAACAGTTTTTGTAGCCTTTTGGAACAAAAATAATTGGGAAAACTTTTTGCATTTTTTTTAGTAAGTTAAAATATTTTGAAAATACTTAAATTAATTTTATAATATTTTGAAACCACCGTATAATTAAAAAATTAAAATTATCTCGAGCATCTCTTAAGTTTTAAGTTTCTTAATTTTTATCAAAAAAATATATTTTAGATGACGAATAAAAGTGACTTCTCTTATTTTTTTATTTGTTTCATTATTTATATACATAAAACGAATTTTGGGCAAATAATATGACAAATAGCATTCCTCTTTATTTTTTATATTGCCACTTAAGATATAATCTGAACAATATTTACAATAGAATGTATATAACATAGTAGTGCACGTCTTACCAAATCAAAGAGTAATCAATAACACTAAGAAAAAAAAAATGCAATGTAAAAAAAAAAATACTATGAAATTATTTTGATGAATGTAAAATAAATGCATGTGAATATATTTTTTTGATTTAGTTTAGAGTTTAAGGTGTGATGAAAAATTCAAAGATGGTGGTGGCCAATAACAGTCAATGCCGATGGCCAGCGATTGGCTGGGGCAACGGCCGACGACGATGATGGCTTATGATGGGTGGCGACGGCTGGCAGTGGTGGCGGCAATGACTGACGGTGATGTTGATCGATGATAGCCGACAACAACGGTGGTGAGCGGCAACCAATTGATCTTGCTTGTGACGTAAACAATTTTTGCTCAAAACTAAGTGAGTTTGATTTACTATAAAAATTAATCTAAAATAATATACACTACATTTATTTTATTTTGCATCGAACCAAACATCAATATTTTCAAAACCTCTGCTTTTAAAATACTGTACACCACTTTGTATTCCAACCAACCGAACAGCCCCTAAAAAATAATAAAATATTGCAAATCCAACATTGTAAACAATTTTTTAGATTATAGAAGTGAGTTTTTGAAGAACATATGCCGATGCAATGGAGTTATTTTTTAAAAGAGATTTTTAGTTTAAAAAAATATTTGAAATAATTTTTTTTACTAAAAAATTATTTTAAAAACAATAAGAAAGTTGTCCCAACGAAGTCTATTACTACCCTCTTATGAGAGATTACTCTGCGCAGATGTCAGGCGCAGCTCTACATCCAGAGGCGAATCAGTTGCAACCACCCATCAGCGGTACCGAGCAATACCAAGCCGCAGTACCAAGCGAAGGAATGATGTGGCGCATTGTGATTGGTCTCCGAACGACGTTCGACATCCGCACATAATAATTTTTATAAGAACACTCAACCATGGTCAATGCCTTAGGAACACCCGAGGCCTGGAGAACTTGCTCGATCAGAAAGGCTAGTGAAGGAATTTCCTGGTAAAAATGAATATAAATTAATTGCAAATAACTTAAATTTTGTGTATATAATTTAAATAAAGTATAAATTAATAAAGAATCTTCTAATTTATATTAAACTATTAAAATTGAGATTTTAATTTAAGAATATTTTTACATTTTTTGAAATCAACTTGTGATTGAAAAATATTTGTACGCAAAATTATATAAAGCTGAATTTTATTAAGACATGCATAAAGCATATCTCAAATAGTTACCAAATGAATATATTAAATGATGCTTACTAAATTCTAAACTATAATCATCTGCATAGTTTATCTTGCTTCAGAAGAATATAATAGAGAGAAAAAGATTCATTTAGTCAACCTCGCTAGTGGAATAAAAACTTGATATTATTGTAGCAGCGATTTTAAATCTTTAACTACCCAAAATTTAACGTAATAATAAAAACATATGATAAAAATTAACTTTATTCTTCTAAATAAATAATACTTTATCTCTCGACACATCACCAAAAATTGTCTTGATCTGGCATGAAACTTGATGAATATTTGAATTGAAAACTTCAAATTTTAAATTTAGAATCATCAAGATTCTAATTTCATCAAATTTATAATTGAAAAAAAATATCTCGATAAGACAAATCCAATATTATCAAAAATAACCCAATCTGAGGGCCTGAATGAGCCCAAACCAAGGGCCAGATACATAATTGAAAAATTCAAGACATTAATTGGATGATCAAATGATTTTCAAATTTGACATGCTTATAGATGACGAATCGAGCGTTTCGACGAAACAAATCCAACAACTCTAAAATCGCTCAATTCTGACAACATTATGGTAGTTAAATGTTAAACAAATACTCTATAATAAAGAGAATCAATATGAACCATATGATAAAGTGCTTCAGCTTCTTACCATATTTATGGGCATGCCACTCTAAAAAACCTATAAATATGCCACTGTTTACTACATGAGGGGGGATTTGAAGCTTAGATTTTGGCTTGAGATATAAGGGAGCTTTGAGGTTCTAAGGATACGAGAACACCACAACAGGATCAATGACCAACTGTCATCATTGAAGTAACCATCTAACCGTCGTCATTAGGCCAATGATTGATCATGCTATCAAGTCAACGCATTACTATCTAGTTGGACAATCGCCCAACGCCATCATTGGACCACACCCAATCTTCATAATTGGAACATCACTTGATACAACCATCGTCGCCCAATTATGATCCTCCAACCATCATTGCCCTACTAGAGTCCTCCGATAACTATCACCGAGTACCCGACTATGATCCCTGGGACCTTCATGCAAGCCAACTACAATCCTCTGCCCTCTAACCTTCGTCACCTAACAACTACAGTCCTTCGACCATTGTCACCCACATACTACAATCGTCGGAATAATTTTATAATATTTACAATCTAAATGATCTAATTTTCTTATAAGAAAATAATCAATTTGGGTTTAACTATATCCATTTTAATAAGATATTAGCAATTAGAAAAAAAAATCAAATATGGTCTTATCACCTTCATTTGTCGTTCCAAATTCATAGCCGTTATGAATTTAAAATCATCTATCTCTCTACCAACATATCTATTTAAATCTCCTCTAATAAAAACTCTTTGTTTAAGAGATATCTTATATATTAATTTTTCTAAGTCAATTCAAAATTTTAATTTTGAACTCATAAGTGTGAATTTTAAATAGCAAATGAGATAATAAATGAGAAAATTTTAAACATTATATAGCAAATGCACTCGCAAGTGATTGATTGTACCAATAAAAGTTACTTCACAAATTTACATGTCTTGTTGACTAAAATAATTACAGAAGCAAATACATAGTGAATTTTCATGTTTTATAAACACTTATAGTTTACGTTTGTTATGTGGTAATTAAAGAGGAAATTCATAATTAATATTAACCCATTTCATAACAGTTCGAAGGACACATCGTTCTATCGATCTCTGCAACCAATTGAAGGAAACTTCGAAGCTTTTTCCAAAGCAAAGCATCAAACTAATCTCCACCGTACATACGATTTTACAGACAAACTCAAACCGAGGTACAGATACGTACAAACAGCCCACGAGAGTCCCGCTGGTTTATGAACGCAAGCCCTTCATGAAACTCTGGGTTTAGGGTGTTCTTCATTAGCATGACTACCAGGTTAAGTTTTTACGATACATTCATATTTCTTCATCTTTATTTAAGGTATACAGTTCATGGTAGATTTCAACACTAATGTCTCGTTTGCGACGATTTTTTAATTGTTTTTTAAAATTATTTTTTAATGCAAAATTTTTTATTTTTATATTAAAAAATTGTTTTAAAAAGCATAAAGAAAACCTTTCCAAACAAAACCTAAAGCAATGTGAATTACTGCTTGAATATAGAAGGCTAGCAAGCTACCTAATAGCGCATATATTCCCTTCAAATATCATAGCTAATTAAGTTAAATTACAAAACAGACCTCTGTCAAAACTGGATAAGCCCCAAGCTTTGTGATAGCCTCAAAGACAGGAAACCCAAATAAATGGCCAGTAGACCAATTCCCAAAACCTTATCCAGCTTCATCTCCTTCTTTGGCAAAATCACTAGAGAGCCCAAACCAACCCCCCAATCATAAACCCTAGAATCTCAAACAATACTGGGGCCACAGGTATTACAAATGGCTCAGGATGCACAGCCCAAGCTGACACCACCAGTGACAACCCGAGACCGGCTAATGTATTGAATATTGGGCCAGCATAGCAGCCAGATATTGCAATCTGAGCCCCATCTTGCCCCCCATTCATTGCCATGGCCACATTTGCTATCAAATCTCCTATGGAGTTGCCCCATGCAAGGACAGTGAACCCTAAAATTGAAGGGCTTATCCCGAATATGTAGCCCAAAGAGACTAACAATCCTACAAGCTCTTCTGCTATGACGTATGTCCAAAGAACACTCATCAAGAAACCTCCTGCAAGCCATGGGAACAAGCACTTCCTCGGTGGATTATCCTTCATAGTTGTGTGCAAGGCCATCAAAAACCTATGACCAATCCTATCAAACCACTATAGAGACAAATGGTAAGACCCTCCTTTGAGCTCATTCCTCCTCTCTTCGAATTCCATAAAGTAGCGAGGAATATCGGCGCCAAGGCGGCAGAGGCCACCGCAAACGGCCTCGACCAGCGTTCTTCAGAGATATCCGGTATGGTCAATCTTCTCGGGAGATAGAGAGGGAGATCAATAAAGTAGAGAAGCCAACCAAGATAATGAGAGGCTGCCATCCATAGTTGGAGGAAGTTGGATGGGTTCTCAGGCGGATCAGGCTCAGAGGAGGGAGAGTTATTCTCTTTGGTAGAAGTAATCGGCTCGTTGAGCTCCTCAGCGTCAAGGATGGGGATAACGAGGCCATCATATTTCTCACGACAAAAATGGGTGGCAGAGACAATGGAGACGTAAACAAAGTAGAGGGAGGTGAAGGCCATAGAACCCCATATGGTCACCTTGCCGACGATGAGGATGGTGAGGAGGGACGAGAGGACGAAGATGAAGAAGCACACGTCACGAAGAAAACTCGCTCGATCAACACGGATAATAGCATTAGTAGTAGTGGTGGTAGATTGAGATACGCCGCCCCCAGCCCCTCTAGTGCTTTTGATGGCAGAGGGACTGCAAAGGTTAATGACACCAACGACAACACATGACACAAAGAATGCACCACCAAGTACGCTGCTTAATCCAACCTCGCCAGAGCCCGAGCGAAATGACACAATGCTAGCAAACACGTCGGGCGAGCCATTTCCCAAGGAGAGGAGGGTGACGCCAGCGATGGTGGGAGAGAGGCGAAGGACCCTCGAGAGGTTCTCAACGGAGGAGCAGAAGTAATGAGAGGCAGTATTGCCCAAGAGATAGAAGAGGACCAGCAGCCAAGAGGCTAAAAGTGAGTAGCCTAATGCAGGATGCCTCCCACATGAGCAGTAGAATATGTTGAGGTAGTTTAAATAACCTTGAGTGATGCAAGGGTGGTGCGTTTTGAGGTAAAGGCATTTGGAATGAGAGTCCTTTAGGTTTTGAAGACCAAAGCAGCCTGCACCTCTTGGTACTAAACCATGGCTGGTTGATGAGACAGGGATGAAGGTGGTGGGAGATCGAATATGGGAGGTGAAGAAGAAGCATAGGAGGAGGAGGAAAGTAGTATTTATGACAACCTTGAAGTTGTTGGAGAGAGCAAAAGCCATTGGTAGAGGCCAGCTTCAAAACCCTAGCTGGCAATGGATGAAGAATAAGTAAACTTGCAGCGGGATTGGCCCTAGCTCTAGAGTCATGGCTCTTGTGAAGAGATTTCGTTTCATGTCATACCTCTGCAAGCTAAGTGTGCAAAGTGTGTGCTTGTAAGTGTATGAGAGAGAGAGAAAGAGAGATGAGAGATATTAAGCGTTGCTAGTTAGAGCATGGTCGTGGTTTTACACTTTGCGAGACGCATTGTTTCGTGTTTCTTCTTTGGATTCCAAGGCTTTTATTAGGACAGTAAACAACGGTTCGGCAAAGCTGGAGGGTAGTGACACTGTGACAGGGATCAGCTACTTGGTTTCTAACATAAAGAGTGGTTCATAGCTTGCCACCACAAAGGTGGTGAAAAAGTCACTGGTGTAATTTGGTGTTGTGTGTTTATGTTATGGTAGCAAAAGAGAAACACGCATGCATGTTACATGAGAAGCGGAGCTCTAGCCTCGTATTTGTTTTAAAAAACGTTAACAATAGGGGTTATTTTTTGGAAGGACTGTATACACAGCTAGTGAATCAATTGTACGTTGCATGGATTTCTGCATAACAATCGGACTAATTATGAACGCGATCAGATAAGCTCAAATTAATGGAAGTTAGCATAATAATATTAACAATAATAAGGTCCAAGGAAATATTGATGTTTGTGGTTGATAGTTTTGTTTAGAGCTTTTATTTCAGGTTTGAGAAATAAGAAGTTTGCGAGCTATTAACGTGCAGGAGGGATTGTTGGCACTTTTTAGCTATTGCTTTATGAAAGCTACTGAAACAAGCTACGTAGTTTTATGCGACTACTAAAATGAGTTCATCCACAACATGTATATGTAATGTGTGAGCCAAATTACCTTTCCATGCAAAATTGAGGTGGAACTGATATATATAAAATTCCGCCATTGCATTATAAAGAAATTATATTTTGGTCGACTCTGATCAATTATATTTTTCAAAAAAAAAAAACAAAAAACAAAAACAAACAAGAAGCCTTAATCCCGCTATGTGGGTTGGCTGTATAAATCATTCTGAGCATCGTTATCTCTGCAACACTTAACTTAGTTTTTATGCTTCTCTTTTAATAGCCAACATTTTGTGCCACAGAGCATTGTAGGGCTCACCACCATCTCATTAATTTTTCCTTAAATTTTAGGGGTATTTTTCTATCACACAATAAGTCCGATACATTCCTCCACTTTTAACCTTCCAACTTAAACTATATTAATAGTATCTCCACCTATTTCACCATCAATTTGAACAATAGGCTAGATATATCTAAAGTGTAACAACCCAAAAATAAAAAAGTATTTTAAAAGATGAATTTTTGAATTTCTATTTGATATGGAGCGCTTCAACATTAGTTTTGAGAGTAAAATGGTTCCAAAAACTATCGTTGCAGCATTTGAATTATGTTGTATAGTAATGTGATTCTGCATACAACGCTACGGCACTGGGTCTGAGCGCTGCGGCGCAATACCACTAATAGTATTTTTATATATATATTTAATTATAAATATCTATGATTTCACCCCACCGCCTCCCTCACTCTCGTTGCCTTGCCGGGGAAGAAACTGAAGGAGAAAAGAAAGAGAAGAGGGAAAGAAGAGAGAGGATCGGAAGCTCTCCAAGGTTTTTTGGCCGTTGCTTATAGAAAGTGTTCTGATCATTGTAACTATCATCTTCTTTATGCTATTGATGATTTTAATTTCTACTAATTTATCTCTCATAAATCTGTCAAAAAAACCTAATTTCGTAAGCTTTCATCGTACTTTTGATATGTTCTAGTTTTGATCATTATGAACGATTTGATATTATTTTATTCATTTCCACTAGTTAAATTTGTGCAAAGGAATTTCTCCGTGAAATGAGTAAGAAAATGTATACTGAAAAAGAGTTAAAAAGTGATGTATTATGATTTGCAGTGGCGGAACCACTTGGTTCCTAGGGGGGGCAATTGCCCCCCCTCAAAAAAATTTTTTTTTTTATAAGAGTAAAAAAAAAAATGTATAAGAGAGTAAAAAAAATTTTTTTCCCCTCCTAAAATTTTTTTTTACCCCCCCTAAAAAACTTTTTTTTTTCTAACTTGTCCTAAAATATCTATATATTTCTTCACATTTAGTTCTAATATTCTCTTTCATGCTTTTGATGACAATTTAATTACAATTTTATTTTCTTTATTTTTCTTGTTTAATTTTTTTTTTTAAAAAAATTCATAACATATAGACATATAATATTATTTTTTAAATATTTAATTATTTTTATGTTGTATTTCTCCCCCCCCCCTCAAAATTGAACCTGGTTCCGCCCCTGATGATTTGACATGATAATATGAAATGTATGATATGTTGAAATGATTGATATGAATTGTAATCTAATACTGATACTGATACATGATATTGATTTGACTGAAAGGATATATTGTATTGATATTGCTCTTATAAAAAATGATATACTAATTGTTATCAGATATACTCATATACATGATATAATAACCTCACGTGATACCCTCAAAATTCACTGATGGGATCGGAGTCATAAGGAGCTGGAGATTGATAGAAGTTATAAGGAGTCGAGACGACTATCACATAATTCAAGAAGAGTTATAAGGAATATACTTATTGGGAGTCATAAGTGCATGAACAAGATCAATATATCCTATTATGAATATCATAATAATGTTATTGATACTATGACTATATTGAAACTGATCACTGTTACTGATTACTTGTTATTGATATTGATATTATATTGATACTTATATTGATATTAATACTGATGTCAGTATTACTATTGATTTTGCCGATATTAATATTCATATAAAATATTGACATCATATACTATTACTGATTACTGTTATTATTGCTAATACAAATCATTATTACTGATATTATAACTAACACTGATATTATTTACTATCATTAATATTTTTTACTGTTATTAATACTATGACTAATGATGTAATGTATTGAGATGTAATGTGTTAAAGAAGGATAAATTAATATAGCTAATAGGTACAGTTAAAAGATATTGTTGGAATATAATTTTTCTTATATTATTTTAAGCATACTATCCTCTTTTCATTACATTGATTTTAATTATAAGATTTTTATTACTTGTTGGACTTTTATGCCCATTACGTGGCTTTACATGTGTACAGGGAAGGGTAAAAACCCTATGGCATGAGGTACTATACAACATGTGTAGTTTTCTTTCAGTAATACTAGCTTAGTTTTAAATACTAACTTTTCATAATTGAAGCTTAATTAAAAAAATGAACTTTTGATCACTTAATTAAATCATTAAAATATTTCATAAAATTCAAAAATTTTATAATTGATCTCAAATTCCAGAAAATATTAAATTGATGTTTAAAATACTCAACTAACCCCTTAATACACAACAACCACTCCTGAAATGAAATTTTTCGATCGATTGGACTACTCCGGACTACGGGGCTACGTGTCATAAGGAAGCTTTGTTCCTCACAGTTTGCAATAAATTTTGCATTCAATATCTATATATAATCATAAACCTGATCCTATAGCAAAGTAACCCTTACAATATTCTTCATGCCATTTCTTGTATGGTAATCAGTTGCAATGACCTTTTCTTGTACGGCACAATGAATATTCTTTTCATGATTTTTTACAATGTTTTTTATTCATAGAAATGACTATGAGTCTAAATGGCCTTTCTTATATTTGTTTTTATCATTTAGATCAAATGATGGAGCTATAATTATACAATAGATTTTCTTATTAGTTTCTAGAAATAAATATCTATCGAGTTATAAAACTGTCCTTGGAAACTTTTGTACCGACTTACCAGTGTTAGAAATTGCAGCTGCATGTTATCAAGTTTATATGAAGCTGGAATTTTCAACTGTAATAATGCAAGTCAAAAAGAGAATTTCGGATTATTATTGCAGATATGGAAGAATGCTAATTATCTGTATTTTTTCCCTTAGTATAACTAGTTTTTAGGTTGTTACTTGCACGTCTATGGTGTTATGCAAAAAGAGGGACATTCTATCATAGCATGAGGTTCAATTTTTTGCCTAATACTGCACACGACTTCATATTGAATGCTTTAATGTAATATAGATGTATGATATTTACTAGTTGTTATGCCTTTGGTCAAGAGTGTAATACAAAGCTGAAGACCAGTTGATTACAACTTGATTACAACTATATATATATATATATGAACAAGAAATATATATATGATGAGTAGGAACAAGAAGATGATTAGGATTTAGGTTTAGGTAAGATAATAATGGAGGCCAAATAATTTTAGTTTATTAATCTTTTGTTTAATATGAAATTTTGTAAAATAGGTGAAATTTAAATGGTGATAATTTTATTATATATAATAGTTTATTTTTCAATTTTATCGTATTGTGTTATCATTTATGTATATTAAAATATTTTTTGTTGCATCCTGAAATATTCACGGTGATAGAGAAATATAAAATTTAACGTCTTAGCTTTGTTCAAAGATCTAGCATACAATTAAGTAAAAGAGAGGGTGCAGTGTTTATAAGGGTCATTAGAATTATATTTAAACATGATATCAAGTTTAAATATATTTAAAATGTTTTAAATTGAGACATAATCAAAATCTCTTAGTTAAACTAATAATTCATTTGTGTTATTTTGATTATGTGAAAGTAAAAATTTACGTTTGAAATATTATTTACGTGCATTTAATGCACGTGCAATAAATTAATTGTTTTAAAAAGCAGTAAAATATTTGTCTCAAACTAAGCCTTGATGACTTAGGCTTTATTTGGTACAATTTTTTTGCTATTATTCTTTTTAGATATCAATCACAGTTTATGTTGGACAACAATTTTTTATTACTTTTTTTAAAAAATATATATTTGAAAGTTTCTTTCTAATATAGTTTTAACAAGTTAATTTTTTACAACAACTTTATAAAGTAATAAAAAAAATTTCTCAAATAAGCATCTGATGAGGATTGTACGAGCCATGTTGTGACAGCTTTACAAAAGTAAAGATGAATATAATATGAAAAAATTGTACTCAAGAGACGATGAATGATCTTGTTAAAGATAAAATTAGTTTAATAAATTTAATTAATTAAATATTATTAATCATAATTAAAAAATATTTATCAATTATAATTATTTTAATTAAATTAAGTTTGTTATATTAGTGTTATAATTAAAAAATAAATTATATAAAATATTAAAAATTAATTTCACTGCTAATCTTATTTTGCGTATAGGGTTTGCTTTTCGTCGTTGCCGTTCCTTCGTTGCCGCTTCCGTCTCCCGAGGCGAGCACCGCGCGAATAGTCGCTTACGGGGCTGTTTGGCAACAAGTGGGATTTAACTTTAGTGGGATTTAGTAAATCCTGTAAATTCGGATTTAGTAAATCTGAAATGTGTTAAATCCTGAAAACTGTTTGGTATGCCAAATGTTATATCCTGTTAAATCCGGAGAAACTGTTTGATAACATATTTCAGGATTTATAAGAGTTAGCCATTTAAATGTGAAGAAGATAATTATAAGTTTATAACTTAAAAATAAATTTATAATTAAAAAAAAATATAAAGTGTTATAAATTTAATAATATGTTAAGTACAAATTACCCATTAATTATTATTTATACAATTAATTATATATTTAAGGATAGATATATTAAGTAATGTCCCAAAAAAAGAAAAAAAAGAAAAAAAGATATATTAAGTTATATTAATTAATCTAAATATATTAATATTTAATTACTAATTATTTAATTAAGTTAAATTAGATAATTAATTTATGGACTAATTATACAATTAACTATTTAATTAATTTACTTAAGTATTAATAATTTAAATTATGTTAATTAAGTTAATCAATAATAACTTAGAGGCGTCTAGGGTTTTCATTTCATCTTCTATTTTCGTCGTTGCTGTTCGGCTCCGTTGCTTTCGCAGGTGTAGAGATTGCAGGCGTCGCTTCTTCGGCTCCTTCGTGGCTGTTCGACTTCGCTCCTGCGACGACTTCAACCCGGATCGGAAGTTACGGCATTTTGATCGGAAGCAAGAACGGGAGCTCGCTGGCTGTGAAGGTAACTTTCTCCTTTAGCGCGCTTCTTCGGATAAATCCCGCTCTGATTTACTAAATCCGGCTACCCGTCGGATTTACTAAATCCCGGATTTAATCTGTAAATCCGTAAATCCGGGATTTAACGCGCGCGCAAAAACTGTTTGGCTGGATTTAGCGTAAATCCGACTTAAATCCCGCTGTTAAATCCGATAACAAACAGCCCCGTATACGATTTCCTTTTCAATTTGGAGTCACGACTCCGTAACGATCTTTCTCCATTAGCGCAGTATTCTTCCACGCATTCTATGGAGTTAGCCGGCGGCGAGAGACCAACCATTGTGATTGGCGGGAAGGGATCGTCCCTCTCATATGCGGACGTTTATGCGGTTGCTCGTGGCTTTCGCAAGGTAGCCATCGATCCTGCTGCACTCGAAAGGTTTTCCCGTTCCCAGTCCCCTCCTCCTCATCCAGCTGCAGTTGAGTCCATTTCCAAATTTTTAACTTCAGCTGAGTCCCGCGCCGCTCTTGTGGTTCTCATTAACAAGCTGGTCGTCTCGGACGGAGCCGTACGGCCCATATTCCTCTCTCTCATCGGGGAAATTCTTGGTTTACAATCAGGGCACAGTTCTCTCGATTTCGGTTCCTCAGGTGGGCTGGTTACCTCTCTCTTTTAGTTGAACGGAAAACACCCAGATGAGTTTGTAGGCGCCACCAAGGATGAGATCAGTTTATTAGAGAAGTCCTCTGCCGCCTCTGTTGGGATTTGCGCGATGCTGGATTGTTGCGCTTCGGCACTGGTCAAGCTATCGGATGCCGTTGCCGCGTTCTCCTGCGAAGCTGCTAGGGCTGATGTTGCTTTGTTTGATTTGCCGCCATCAGGGGATGGATTCTCCATTAAGGATGAGACGGATGTGGCAGCTTGATATCAAAGCTTTTCTTTTTGGATCGAAAACCGTGGGCCAGTTAAATTCAGGACCCTTCAGTGGTATCCCTGCTGTTCACGGTACTTTCCGAGGAGCTTTGAGGGCTTTGCATGGTAGAACCGGAGTGGAGTTGAATTCTTCAATTAATGTGAGGAAGAATGCAGTTGGAGCGGTGAGTCGTTGGAAGGAGGATGCATTGGTTGCTTTAGTTTTGCCACTGGCAATGTCAATTCAGTCAATGTGTGAACTTAGCTTGGGGAGAGCAATGATTGTGGCTACATTCTTAGGTAATGAAGAGAAGGAAAAAAGCTGATCCTTAATCAGCTTTCTCTGAAATCAAGCACAATCCATGGAGGATTTTAATAAGGAATGCCCTAGCTTGGATGTAATGAGAGAGGGATTGTGCTTGATTTCAAAGAAAGCTGATTCCGGATCAGATTCTGTAGAGGTTTTGCATGGGGGTTTATGAATTGTTGGTAATATTGAAAGAGATTCTTGTCTGGGAGGCAGCAGTAGCTTTGTATGCACTTGAGTTGGATGATTCAATTGAAAAACAAGTGATCAATGATCCAGCTTGTATCAATGTGAATATTGAAAATGAAAAAGTTGAGAAGAAGGTTGAGAAGAAGAAGAGAAAGAAAACTCTAGGAAGGGGAACCTCTATTTTGTGGAAGGTTTTCAAAGATATGTTAAATTCACAAAATGATGCATCCATTGACAATGTGGCCACTTTTGGTCATTGGGCAGAGCTGCTTGCACTGTATTTTGATCTCGAGGAAACGAATCTTGATACACTTTTAGGAAAAATCAAGGAGATAGTTGAGAGCAATGAAGTCAGAAGGCTACCAAAGATTCCCAAAGTGAGAACTGTGCTTTAAACTAAAAATTTTGAAGCTTTTGGCATTTTAGTTGTTATTTTTCAAGCATCTTTACAACTCTTTGGATCTGTGGGTTTATGCATCTCAAGAGATAATAAGAAATAGTTTAGCATTTTAAGGTTGAAGTTTGAGATATAGTGGGTGTGTTTTAGTTAAGTATTTTTCTTGGATTTTTATTATTTTCTAATACCCTTATGCAAGAAAGCCTTAATGTAAAATTGCATTAAAATTTTTTTCTCATTTACTTACAAGTATCAATATTATGATAACCATAACTTTAATGCTTAAAATAGTTCACTAGATCCAACATTCAGATGGAATTTTTTTTTCTCTTAAATTAAATTTTTTTTTTCGATCACCTCAATAATATATTTGTATGTGAATGCATAAATTTTTGACTTTAAGGTGGTGCTTGTGTATGCTAACTCTTAGGGGATCAAACCCAATGATTATGGAGATATCGGCCCTGTCACATGACACATCACAATGAAAAGGAATGATGCCAAAAAAGAAACTTGATAAAGCAAGCAAAATACAATTAATAATACTATCAAAGGAAATGGACCATATAGTGGAGTAAAACTATTAGACAAACCCTCAATAATCAACTCAACACTTCTAGATGCAAGATAGTAACATTACTCAACAGACCCATACCAAAGAAAACACAAGTGATTAAGTATAGATTAATTTATATTAGTTATAAATAGAATGAAAATATTTTAATTAGTGTAAGCATAACACTAACCAATGGATAAATTCTGCAATCCAGAAGGACTACCAACCATAAATGACACCATAGAGAAAAAACACTAGCAAATTAATGAAAATACATTAAAAATAGTCTATGTAGTCCCCAAAAAAAGACTATCAACCATAATTGGTGTGCATTAAAAAAGGTGACAAGGGACACCCACCCACCCAAAAAAAAACCCACCAAAACTCCCAACCACACAAAAAGAAACAATTGAATCAATCAAACGTGTAGAGCTTTCGATATCATATATGAAATTGAAGGGAATTTGGATAATAGAGCAATGTTTCATGGCCATCGATAGCAAACAATGTAAAAGTAAACAACAATAATCAAAACAGTCCCGCTAGAACGGGAAGAGGAACGAGAGGTCCAATCAGAGAATATAAAGTTTGAGCGTAAAGTGATGCCCAATAGGAGATGCAATCGAAGCAAAATACATAGGTTATAAAAGTTGTCAAATCACATCAAAACAACACTAACAACAACAATAACAATAACAATAATAATAAGTCTTTATCCTACTACGTGGGGTCGGCTACATGAATCATTTATCTCCATTATGTCATGTTAAGAGTCAAATTCTCATTTAAATCTTTCAAAAAATTGTCATTTTTAATATTTTCTAACTAAGTCTTTTTAGGTTTATATTATGGTAGAATGAGGGGCCCAAGAGGGGAGCAGCCAGGTTCTGTAAGAACCGAACAAGCCTAGGTGTTGGGCGGAACTAGGGACGTTTTGACCCCCCCCCCCCCCCCCCCCCCCCCCCCCCCCCCCCCCCCCTGGGGCTAGGAAAGATGTAATTCAATATGTAAGGAGGCGAGATATTTAGGAAGGTTTTAATTAAAATTGGAAGGGAATTATTTAGGGAAAGAGATCCAAATTGAATTCAAATTGGAGAGGGAGCCATTTAGGGAAGGAGGTTGATTTAGGATGGAATTAGGGAAGCCTATTTATACCTATGTTGTTAATTCAGGATTATGCAATTTGGTTTCGCTTGTAGCTTTTTTCTTTGTGAGTTTCCTTGCAGCGTTTAGGGTTTGTGAGATAGTCGATCTTCTTCTACAATAATAGATCAATTACATCTTTCATTATTGTTAAAGTATTAATAAAAAATCAATCCCTATCTTTAAATTCATAATGTTTTTACTTGTTATTATTGTTTTTACTTCCAAAACATATCAATCTACCTCTACCTTTCTTAACATAAGCCAAATCTAATACGTCTACTCTCCTAACCGAGTCATCGGAAGGCCATTGTTTTATACGACCAAACCATCTAAGATGACTCTCTCTAATCTTATCTTCCTTTGGAGCTACTCCAACCTTTTCACGTATATGCTCGTTCCATATACTGTCTCTAAGAGTAAAGCCACTCATCCATCTGAGTATCCTCATCTCTGTAACACTTAACTTAATATTATGCTTCTCTTTTAATGGCCAACACTCTGCACCATAAAGCTTTGCAGATCTCACTATCATCTTATAAAATTCTCTTACGTTTGATGGGGACTTTTCTATCACACGACAAGCCGAATGCATTTCTCCACTTCAACAATCAACTTGATTTCTACTAATAATATTCCCATCTATTTCATTATTACTCTGAATAATAGACCCAAGATATCTAAAACATGTACTCTTATTAATGACTTGATCGCCTAAAGTCACAATCTCCCATTTAGATATATTCTATTAAAATTACACTCCAAATATTCGGTTTTATATATACTCAAACGAAAACCATTAAACTCTAGGATTTACCTCCATAATTCAAGTTTACCTTCAATTCCCTCTCTAGTCTTATCAACAAGAAGAATATCATTAGCAAAAAGCATACACCAAGGTATAACATTTTGTAAATGTCTAGTGAGAATTATACGCCAAGGGGGGTCCACTAGGCCAGGCCAGCCCAAACCAAACCAACCATTTACCTAGGCGAAATCAAGGGCAACAAGGGGGAATTTTGGCCCCCCTTGTGGGCCTCCGGGGATTTATTATTCATTATGTAAGCAGTTGGAATTAAGGGGAGGAAAATTTATTTAGGGAAAGATAATTGATTTGATTGGGAGGGAATTAGGAATGGTTTATTTACAAAAAGAGAGCTGATTTGGTTAGGTAGGGAATTAAGAAATATTTATTTAGGGAAAGATGGTTGATTTATTTAGGAAGGTTTTTAATATTTAAGAATGTTTTTTAATTGTGTTTATGATGTTTAGGAAGGTTTTAATGATGTTTATTGTTTGTTAGGGCTATTTAAGGGGTAGTTTTGTCTAGGGTTGAGATATTATGTATGCTGAGTTTTACTTGTTCTCTTTTGGTGTGAGTTACTAGCAGCGGCTAGAGTTATTGGGAGAGCTGATCTACCTCTTGAATAGTAGATCAATTGTATATTTCATTATTGTTGAAGAAGAAATAAAAAATCTGCCCCCAAATTTGTATTCTTACAATTTTCTTCTATATGTTTTGTTGTTTTTACCTACAAGATGCATTCAAGAACATCCATGACTAATGTAAAAAGATATAGGCTTAAGGATGATCCTTGATGAAATCCAACTGAAATAGGAAAATACTTAGTCAAACCACCTTGTATTTGAACACAAGTAATAGCTCCTGCATACATATTCTTTATGACTTGAATATAAGCATTATTAGCCCCTTTCTTTTCTAGAACTCTCCATAGCACTTATCTTGGAACTTTATCATATGCTTTCTCTAAATTAATAAATATCATATGTAGATCCTCCTTATTCTCTCTATAGTTCTCATTCAAATCTCTCAATAAATGTATAGCTTCCATGGTTGACCTACCTGGCATGAAAAAACAAATCACATCAAAGCTATTCACTAAAAATGAAAAGCAAGAGATACTCCACAATAAAATAGGAAATAGAATAACTCAAACCGACATTATAAACTAAAACAAATGGAGAAGATGTTTAGCATATCAACAAAATTAAACAACATTGGCTAATTAGCTCACAACAAAATTCCTATCTCTATAAATGTCATATCTAATATGTGAAGAAGAAAAGATGTTTCTTAGTTTGTCTCACTAGAGAAATCAACTCTGAATTAGGACAATTATTATTGAAATTAAGGAAATGAGAGACATAGCATCTATCTCAATCAATAAGTTAAAAAAACCCAATGTGATCAATTTTGTAAGCTATGCACAAGATCGGACTAATCTATTGAGATTCTAATTTGATCCCAAATAAACTTTGATTTGAATTAAAGTTATTAGAGAGCTTCTACATTGGAGTTTTCCTCGGAAGAGATTCGCAAGGGAACATAAAGAATTATTTTAACAATATATTTTGGAATGATGGAGTAAAGATTTTCATCATTTCAAGCGTGTTTTTCAATAAAATTCATGAAAAGGACAGTTGGAAGAGGAGTAGTATCAAAAATTAGATTAAGCTTATAATTTTCTCACCTACTGAAACCCCCAGTGAGATAAACTACCTCAGCTAACAATTCAAAATATGAGATTCTTGACTTTATTTTTAATAGAACATAATCTTCTCCTGAGACAACCAAGTTGAAAGAATTGAAGGATGATATGATTAAATATGTTTAGCATTCATAAAATTTATCCATGGATTAGTTTTATTTTTTTTTGTTTGAACCAATGCTCCTAGGAAAAAAAATTGATTATATCTAACATGCTCATAAAGTTAAGACTACCCTTTATCATAAGGAAAATAATTTTATCTCATTTTATCCAATGATTTTTGTCCCATTATCCGAGCTTTACAAAGGAATTTATTAAAAGTTATTTCGAACTATTTAATAATGGCATGGGAGGAATTTGAAACATATAAAGGGGCATGTGGTTAAATAATACCCTTTTAAGAAGAGTAGATCGATCACCAGTGCTAAGTATTAGGTTTCTCAAGCCAAATAAGTTATTATTGATTTTATTAAATGAGCTTTTGAAGAGAAGGATTTTCTTTTGACCTTTAAGAAGGGATTCCTAAATTATTACAAGGAAGATATTTTCTATCAAAATTGGCGATACTTTTAATGACATTTATGTTGGAAGGAGGTAATTTGTTAGATATAATGATGCATAAGACTTTAAGGGAAGGCTTACTACTATTGGTTAAAATGAGTTGGTAATCAGCAAAAGTAATATGAGTACTATCACACTAGACTGTCGGATGGTATTGATCATTTTCAGTTGATTCTCATCCTTGTTATGTCTTTTTTCCTCATTTATGGTTAAGTATTTTAAGAAAATGCATGTCGTTTTCTTCTGAGGTTCCTTACAATATTATTTAACTAAGCAAACAACATCTCATTAGCGTATGAATTACAGATCTTCAAGTTATTATGTTGCACTATAATATTGGTTCTTATTGACCTAATTTTTTTTTCTATAGGGCACTCGTGATTTTGGCAAAGAGCAAGTGGCCATAAGAGAACGTGCATTTTCAGTCATTACAGGTGTTTTCAAGAGGCATGGAGCAGTGTCTCTTGATACTCCTGTCTTTGAGTTAAGGGAAACTCTCATGAGAAAATATGGAGAAGATTCCAAGTTAATATATGACCTTGTTGACCAGGTATATTCCATAAAACATTTGCTTACTTTCATGGTGGATATGATTTGTCTTTTTTGCTGTATAAATTATGCTGCTTACCTTTAACATATAGTTACTTTTGATGATTTGTTACACGATGACTCATAGTTTGAAGTATCTTTCCGCACTGTCTGGAATAATGTAAGTTTTCGAACATGAACAAGTTGAAAACTAAGGAATTAAAAATAGATGATACAAGGTTTCAATTCCCACAAAAGCATTGATACAAACTCTGCCTGGTATGACACAGACGCACAAGCCTGGCATTTCTTATATATAAGACATAGGAGGCTATTTTCTTATATATAAGACATAGGAGGCTATTGTTTATGGATATTCAAGTAGTAAAAAAGATTAATCAAGCATGCACAAATATCAGCTCAAACAAGATTAGCTCAAAGCTTCAAACGCAAATCTTAAGAATTATTTAAAAATAAGTTGGTTGCATGAAAAGGATAAAGTTAGTAATTGGGAGGAAACATAACAAAACCAATGCTAGTGTTTGGTTAAAGTTTTGTCAAACTAGGGTTAAATCTGCATGGCCTATGGCCTTCATGTGTCCTGTCAAACTTTGAGTGATTTAGAAGTATTCAATCTTTCTAGATAGAAAAGAGAACATGCATTCCTAACATCTAGATGGTTATACGTACTATGGAAAAGAGGGGGGGTGGAGGACATGAAGTAATGAGCATATGAGAAGGTTCGATGTCAAATGGGGCTATAAAGAGTAGATTGCATGAGTCAAATCACATCTATTTAATTCATTTAGTGTCTATTGTAGTATTGTCTGTATAGTATGTGTTTTAGTTGTTGCTTTCTTTTCTTAAATAATTTAGCAAAAATTTTCAAACCTTTCTATCTCCTGAAAAAGATTTAAATATATTTTAAAATTTAATTTTAAATAATAAAACAACCTCATATTAGACATGGTAAATAAAAAATATCATTATTGTATGGTTCTAAAAATTAAGTGCTTAATAATATTAAACCTATTTTGGGAAAAAAATTTTCTCATTATTAGAAGGTTTAAAATTTATTTTGAATTAAATTTAAATATTTAACAAACCAAAAAAAATGAGTATCATATATTCGAGAGAAAGCTCTATTTCGAAGTGTAAGTGTGTAACTATTATAAAGTTTATCAATTTTTTTTTCTTGCTTGAATAAGCCCTTAATAGATGTGAAGGAGCTGCTGAAATAGATCTGCAAGAAATCCAGTGAAATAGCAGTAAGGAAGTCTAATATGCTACATTAGCAAACTATCACCCATAGGAATAGCGGATGTAGTAGAATTTTCATCAGTTTTGTTGTTAGGTGCAAAGATTAGCAATACTTTGTGCGGTCTCAACTCTTATTGCTTATGTTTTATTATTTTAGTGAATATCTTACATTTACTAATATTTTATTAAGGAAAACATTTCTGAATTATTTTCAGCAAAATCCAACCATTAGTGGATAAGTAGATGGTTTTTCTTTCTCAAGTTGTCATGAGATATTTACTTTATGCGCGTTGATTTACCCTTCTTTTAAAGATCTTCAATGTTTCAGCAGCTTCGACACTGTTTATTCTATATATGGTGTGGTAATTGAATGTAATCAATGAATTTTCTTAGTTAATTATGTAAAAGGACTTGCTTCCTCTTGGGGGGGGTCTTGTTTGCTGCTTGTGAAAAAGGTGTCTTCTCAGTGGATTGGCATTATTTCTATGTAACGATAATAGGATATCACAAATGACAAGAAAATTCTAGTGATTATAAATGATTTTTTAAAATTATTTTTTCTGTTATTTGAGGCTGAATGTTTATAATAGAAGTTGCTGGTATGCATTCCTTGTTTGCAGGGTGGTGAGCTTTGTTCCTTGCGATATGACCTTATTGTTCCATTTGCACGTTATTTGGCTATGAATAACATCAATTCATTGAAAATGTATCAGATTGGCAAAGTATATAGACGTGACAACCCATCCAAAGGTAGATACTGTGAGTTTTACTAGTGCGACTTTGACATAGCTGGCCAGTGTGAATTAGCTGATTTTGAGGTTCTCAAAGTTTTGACCGAATTGCTGGATGAACTCAATATTGGTGATTATGAGGTGTTTTCCTTTGATTTTGGATTTAATTTTAACAATGTTGTTCTTTTGTCTAAGATATTTATTTTTTTCTTTCCCTACCCTTCAGAAGGCTGTATAGAAGCGTGCATCTGAAACATGAAATTCTATTTTTGCACATTAATTGTCATACCTTGTGATTAAATGTGGTTTTTAGTGTTACCATTTTTTGTAACTTCTGCTAAATAATAAAAAAATGCATGCTGTTATTGCAGATAAAGTTGAATTACAGAAAATTGTTGGATGGAATGCTTGAAAATGTGGTGTTTCCTCTGAAAAGTTTAGAACAGTTTGTTCAAGTATTGACAAACTTGACAAGCAGTCCTTTGAGCAAGTAAAAAAGGAGTGGTGAGTTATTCATTTAGTAACAATTATAAGCTACATCCTAAAGACCCAATTTATAACCGGGAAAATTGTAATTCTAGACAAATAGAATACATAAAAATCTCACCCCTGTTGTGTCAATATCCTTACTTTTTCTACTTCTATACTCGTCAACATTTTAGATTTTTATATTTAGTGTTCTTGACTTATTCATTTATCTTTTAAAATTTTTCTTTTTTGGGCCTTTCAAGTTTTTTCGGTATACTGATATTTTTTCAAGTCTTCGGTATACTGTTATTTTTATGCATAGGACAATCCTTACGCAAGCATTTTTTGTTCTCTTTCCTAGTTTTCATGATGCCATAGTTTGGCAGTAAGCTTTCTTTAAAGCTGATCTTCTGGTGATCTTTCAAGTGTAATACTGAATGATATTTGTTTTTTATCTGCTAATATCAAATCCTTGTATCTACTCTTTAGTTTTCGGGTTTCCTATTTTTTGTGTTAATTCTGGTATTTGTTAGCTATTTATTTTCCTTGAGTGGGGCGGGAATGCAAAGAAATGGAGAAATAAATAACATCATGATACATTGATAATTTAATGAAATTACATTTGTTGTTTGCTCTGTCAACGGAATGTATTTTTGGCCTTTTCTCTTATTTACTTCTGAAATTGTTGCATCGTTGCTGATTGAAAATCCTCATTCTTTCCCAGGTGGAAGAGAAAGGGCTGGCTGTTGCGACGTTTGAGAAAATTGGCACATTTGTGAAGAAACGAGGGCCACCTCTTGAAATACTTTCCGAACTGAAGGGCAGTGGTAGCTCATTTTTGGGTAACAGGGGTTCTGTCCTTGCATTGAATGAACTTGAAATTCTCTTTAACACTAATACTATGAGCCTTGCAAGAGGACTTGATTATTACACGGGTAATATTTGAAGCAGTTTTTAAAGGTTCTACACAGATAAAAATTTGTTCTATACCTCACTCAATTCTGTGGGCACTAAGTTAGGGTTCTTCATATCATTGCCATTATATTTTGAATATATATATTTTTAGGTTGGCTCCATAGCTGCTGGGGGGCGATATGATAATCTTGTGGGAATGTTCAGTGGAAAACAGGTCCCTGCAGTGGGCGTTAGCCTTGGAATTGAAAGTCTTACCAATAATGGAGCAACTTGAAAAGGAGAAGAACAAGGTACTGTATTTTTGTCTCTCTTGTATTTGTTTTAGCGTGTTGATCAGTCAAAACCTCATTATGATTTTGAGGGATGTAATTAAGCTCCTATCTTTGAATCAAAACACTCTTGGCACTTTTGTACTTGAGATCTTCATCTAGATTCCATGATTGTGAGAAAAAAAAATCATGAATGGATTACTGCAATTAATAGTGTTAAATTACCCAAACAATGACGTAGAAACATATTATTTATTTCTTATTATTGAAAAGTTTGTGCTCTTAACCGGGCACAATGGAGAAAAAAGATTCATGTAGTCGACCCCACGTAGTGGGATAAAGACTTGATGATGTTGTTGTTGTATTGAAAAGTTTTGTCCTCCAATCTATCGCACCATCATGGAATAGTGTCGGGTATTATGACTAGGCGTTTTGATAAGCTAAATTCATTTTAAATGCATATAAATGTATTTATGTTATCTATGTACATATATTCACATTTATGTGTTAAGCCGATCACTAGCAAGGTGTGCGTAAATATCGCATAAATATGAACATGCCATTTGAAAGTTTGGTCCCCTATGTTCCACCTATACTCATGTTTCACTCATGCACATATCTCAAAGCATAGAAGAGTCTCATACAAGTCTTGAAGCTCTAAACTATTTATGGGTGCCTTTCTTGACATGGCAGTTAAGTTCGACACACTCTCCTCACCGTCTTCATGTGGATATTTGATGTGTTGATGCAATTTTTTATTTTTTGAGACTTCACCAAAACACCTCACCACATTGGCAAGGACTTGAATATTTCTTTGATGAAAAATGATTTAATCGAAATGGTTAATAGACTAAAGAGGATTACCAACATAATATATATAGCTACCTGGTATCTAAAACAAAATCCATCACCACCGGATCACACAAGTGAAGGTTTGAGTTGAGTAGGGCTGAGCATGAATCTTCTCACATAGTTATAATCATATATAATTATAGAAATCAATGATGATGCAGAACTTTTTGATCTTTACCTATCATTTGGACAATTAACCTCATCATCATTACAATCATTACAAAAATCATTTTCCTGCTAGTGCATTGTCTAAACAACGCATGTAATATAAAATTCTAATGGCTTGTCTACCAACACAGTGCATTATGGAGACAATCCCTAGTCAACAAATAGGATGAAAGGACAATCAATTTATTTTTAAACTTTAAGACATGATCTACCATCTATGAAATATGGACACCGACTTGGCATGACACGAACACGGGATATGAGATAGCCATAAAAATATTACATGACATGCCTTGACAAATCTTGGACTTTTCTCCACAAGAAAAAAGAAATAATATAAGAAAAATAATGACATGATTGTGTTTTTGCCTCGATTTATCTACAATGAGTATTCCCTCCAACCTCCCAACAACACGCACACAATTATTTTGTAATGCCTCAAGACATCATAAATCAAAGGGTAATGAGATATTTTAAAAGTGAACCTTTAGCAAGATTGTTTAGAAATGAGTACATTAGCACTAATTCTATCATATTATGAATTACCATAATGGAGTCAATTGAATTCCCCGTTGGAGCTATGCAATTGTATTATGGTGTACACAATAATAATGACCCTCTTGGAGGCACTAATTCATTGGCATAAATTATACGTGGGCCCTCTTCATTAATGATGGGTGAATCAAACATCATATTATAATCGTAGGGACCTATGAAGTAGGGGCACTAATATGAGATACGTACACGATACACTATAGCCATATGAACTAGGGGTGTCAATTTTGGGTCACGAGTTGGGTTTGGGTCGAACCCGAAACTGACCCGGGTGGCCGGGTTCAAACGGGTCAGAAATTTGAACCCCGACCCGACCCGGGTAGGCAAACGGGTCAGAAATTCGAACCCAGACTAGACCCGGCGGGTTGCCGGGTTGACCTGACCCGACCTTCACTGTATCGCGAGCGCGGCAGCAGGCGACGACGCGATAGCGCGGCAGCGGGCGCGCGTGGAAGCGCCGTAGCGGGCAGCGGGCGCTCGGGGCAGCGGGCAACGCGGGGCAGCTGGGGCAGCATCGTGTGGTTGTCATTACAGAAGTATTACAACATATCGTATCAGAATGTCATACTATCACATCATATAAATCTAATGTTGAGCCTCACAACTATCTTTAATTATGAGTTCTTTCACATAATTGAGAGGGGTGGTTGACTGATGGACTTACGCTCATGAGTCATGAGAAACCTCTAATTAGGAATATAAATCCTTCCAATAGGGAGATATCTTTGGCCAGTAGTTATTCACTGTTTGATCCGCCTCTTTAAAAAATATTTTTTAGTTGAAATGAGTCCTGTGAGCTTTTAGAATCAAAACTCTAAGCCCTAGTTGTGACTAGGCTCATTGGAGCTCAAGGAGACGCACATACCCCAATTCCTCTTGTGATGCTTTTTGATTCATGGGGACTTTTCCTCCTCCAAGAATTTGGCAGGCATGATGGATGCTCTTTAAGGTAGTGTTGTCCTTTGCCTTTAGATCAAATACTATTGAAGTGGGTTTCTAGGTATGAGGAATGGTGTTGTGGGTGCAAGTTCATTGAATCTCGAGAAGATTCGTCATAACATCAATCCCCCTTGTTATGATTTTCTTATGCGTGGATTCTCGTACTCCTCATTCGGGTACTCCGTGCAGGATGGAGGCTCCCCATATTAGTGCTTGTTGACTTGAAATGAAGTACCTTTCAAGGCAAGGTCTGAGAGTTCTCCCTTGAATTATATAAAAAAAGTATTCTTATTATTTTGAAAGAGACGTGATGAAATGATTTTAATGATATCCATCTTTAAAAGCCTTGATTAAATGAGCGACATTGTTAAGATACGATTGAAGGCTTATAGAAACCAAAACAATTAATTGAGCATCGAGTGAAAACTTAGGAGATAATTGCATCAAAATTTTATAATTTCAAATATTAGATCTTTAATCAATAATCTTGAAATTAACACTGAGGTTGGCCAGTTCGATTTATTGAATTGGGAATACTCACATATCAATCAAATTTAACTATAAATCCGGCCACCATCACTTCGTGCTAAGGAGAAGAACCTTGGAATTGATGAAAATCTAGTCCGTATCACGTGTCATTGATCATTTCCTTTGAAGTTGAACTGTCCATTCTCATTGTGCCATCGATTTAGTTAATACAACAGGATTTTCCATTTTATTTGATTGTGATAAAATTGTCTTTTCTTTGTTATGATTTTCTTTCTGAAAGTAGTACCCCTAACCCAAAAAATTATGTTATGTCATTTTCATTTTTATTCTCGCTGAGCTAGCCTTATGTTTTGCTTTATTTAATTCCTTGGAAGATATCTCAATCAAAATTTGATAGAATGAATTGTAAATATTTTAATTTTTTTTTAAAATTAGTGTATTAAATGAGTTGATTGATTAATCTTATATTACATTCATCTCAAATTAAATTTAAGAATTTTAAAGCTCATGCTAATGCAATTTTTAATTAGAAGATATTGATCCATTTTTTCTGCAATCATGCAACAATTTGATTCCTGATAGCCACCAGTTAGCTCTATTTTTTCTCATTTCCTTTAGGTTATTTGTGCAACTGATACTCAAGTCTTGGTGGCTATCCTTGGTAAAGATCTACTGTTGGCTGTAGAAGTGGTTAACGAACTGTGGAATGCTAAAGTAAATGCAGAATTTGGATTAAACAAACGAGTGAGAAATCATATTGATCGAGCCGTTGAATCCGGCATCCCGTGGGTGGTTTTTGTCGGTGAGTCCGAACTGAACAGTGGTATTCTCAAGTTGAAGAACATTGAATCCCACAAAGAGGAGACAATTCCACGGAAAATATTTGCAGAAGAGCTTCAAAAAATGTTAAATATGGTGTGAGGTATTACTGCCTTCGTTTGGTACTTTATTTTTCAAAAAATAGTGTAAAAAGTATTAGACAAAAGTTGTTCAAAAAATTCTTAAAGATGGAGAACCGGAAACACAGAGATATATGTACTGTGAAATTCTTAGCTTTTTTGAGATTTTTGGAGAATCCAATAAATCTTTATTTTTTAAGAATTTTAGTTTTTTAAGATTTTTGGAGAACCAATTAAATTTGTATCTTCTTTTGATAGTCTTTTAAGATTTTTGAAAAATTGAAAAAATATTTAAATTTTTAGACTTCTAATCTTATGAGATTTTAAAAATATTTAAGGGGCAATTTTTAAAAAATAGCTTACTGAATACATAATTAAACAAAAAAGCATATTTAAAAAATAATTTTAAAAACAGCAAAAACGCCAAATGAATTGGCATTTTATATGAAAGTTTTCATTAATAAAGAAAACACAATATGATTTGGCGTTTTGCCCATGAGAAGAGAGAGAAAGCACAGTGGAGAGAGTTGAAAGAAAAGAGAGAGGTTGGTTGGGGAAGAGAGAGATGATGATATAATTTAATTTATTAAATTTTAGATTACTTTATAACTTAGTTTATTTTAACTTTATAACTTATAAATTATTATTTATAACTTAATTTAATTAAAAATTAAAATTTTAATTATTAATTTTAATTTAATTATGTTATAATTTTAAAAAAATTTCTAAATTTAATTTGAATAATGGAATAAATTTAATAACTTATAACTTTATTTAAATAAAGTATAAATTTATAACTTTAGTTTAATTATGTTATAATTTAAAATAACTTTATCTAATTTAATAACATTATAATAAAATAACTTCTAATTTTATTTAAACAATTATGTTAAATTTAAATAAAGTTATAAAATTTTATAAATTAATAACTTTATAACTTAATTTATAAAGTTATTAAATTTAAGAAAATTATTTAAATAAAGTTAGAATTATCAAATTTAATTCAATTATAAATTTTAACGTAATTTAATCCAGTAATTAAATTAATGCAGCAATTAAATTAAATTTAGATAAAATTATTAAAATTTTAACATAAATAAATTAAATTAAGTTATAAATTTTAAAAATTTTAATTAAATTTACATAAAATTATTAAATTTATAAAATAATAATTTTATAACTTAATTTATAAAGTTATTAAATTTAATAAAATTATTTAAATAAAAAATTATAAGTTATTAAATTCAATTTAGTCATTAAATTAAATTTAGAAAAATTATTAAAATTATAAAGTAATTAAATTAAAATTATAAATTATAAATTTTAATTAAATTAAGTTAAAAATAATAATTTATAAGTTATAAATAATAATTTATAAGTTATAAAGTTAAACTAAACTAAATTATAAAGTTCTCTAAAATTTAATAAATTAAATTATATCTACCTCTCTCTCTTCCCTCAAATCGTCTCTCTCTCTTCCCTCATCTCTCTCTGTCTTCCCTCAACTCTCTCTCTCTCTCTCTCTCTCTCTCTCTTTCTCCACTGTGCTTTCCCTCTCTTCTCATGGGCAAAACGCCAAAGTATATGTCGTTTTATTAATTAATGAAAATTTTTATATAAAGCGCCACTTCGTTTGGCATTTTTGCTGTTTTTTAAATATGTTTTTTTTATTTAATTACGTATTCAACAAGTTGTTTTTTAAAATTTGCTCAATATTTTTAAAATCTCATAAGATTAGAAGTCTAAAAAATTAAATATTTCTTTAATTTTCCAAAAATCTTAAAAAGTTACCAAAAGAAGATACATATTTATTTGGTTATCAAAAAATCTTAAAAAATTAAAATTCTTAAAAGAAATTTATTGGATTTTTCAAAAATTTCAAAAAGGCTAAGAATCTCACAGTACATATATCTCTGTGTTTCCGGTTCTTCATCTTTAAGAATTTTTTGAACAGCTTTTGTCTAATACTTTTTACACTATTTTTTGAAAAATGAAGTATCAAACGAAGACAGTAATATTTCACACCATATTTAATCTTTTTTGAAGCTCTTCTACAAATATTTCCCGTGGAATCATCTCCTCTTGGTGGGATTCAATGTTCTTCAACTTGAGAATATCACTGTTCAGTTCAGACTCACCGACAAAAACCACCCACGGGATGCCGGATTCAACGGCTCAATCAATATAGTTTTTCACTCGTTTGTTTAATCCAAATTCTGCATTTACTTTGGCATTCCACAATTCGTTAACTAGCTCTACAGCCAACAGTAGATCTTTAACAAGTATAGCCACCAGGACTTGAGTCTCAGTTGCACGAATAACCTAAAAGAAACGAGAAAAAATAGAGCTAACTGGTGGATATCAGGAACCAAATTGTTGCAGGATTGTAGAAAAAATGGATCAATATCTTCTAATTAAAAATTGCATTAGCATGAGCTTTAAAATTCTTAAATTTAATTTGAGATGAATGTAATATATGATTAATCAATCAACTCATTTATTACCACTAATTAAAAAAAAATCAAAATATTTACAATTCATTCTATCAAATTTTGATTGAGATTGTTGACATCGTTTTTGTCCTGATTTGCCCTCGAGCGCATTTGATCCAGTTGGTCGAGTCTCGTCAGGCTCGATTTAATTCGAATCAAGATTAATTTGGGTTTGGTTTTATTGATTTGGGTTGAGTCGAGTCGAACTCGAATCAACTCAAATCAAGTCAAATTTGGTTTTGATTTGTACTTAATTTCAGCTTATTAGGCCCATCTAAATTTCAACTAAAGCTTGATTAACTTTCCAAGCCAATTTGAATCCCATGGTTAGATCAAGAAATTTGATCTAGCGGCTCTAATCCCCTCAAAATACGAAGTCTGTTGTCGCTGCGGTCCCTCAGTCGCATGGATGCCCGTTTCAGTCCATGTCTCGATTTCATTTCGTAAAAGATTGGCGCGGAACAGTCTCATTTTGGTGTTTAGAACATAGCAAAGCCGAAGACCTGAGAGAGGCACTCAGCATGGGGACCTCTTCCCTTTGGCCCCTCCCCCGCTTTGGCATTCGAACACCCTAGGCGGATCCCCTCTTGCGTGAGCCCAGGCGGACCGGAACCCTGGCTCCCGTCTCTCTCGTTCGCGAACCCAGCGCCCGTCTCTCTCGTTCGCGAACCTAGCGAAGCCGACGAGCTCCCATCCGAAGCAGCCTAGGTCGTGACTTCCCCTTGCTCCCGTCGCTCTCTGCGTGCCGGAACCGGAGTCGGCTCCAGCCCTAGTCGCCGTCTCTCTCTCATCTTCTCCCTCTCTTCCTTTTTTTTTCTCACTATTGGCAATAAAAAGGTGATCTTTACTATCTTCTTCTTCTTTCTTTCAAAAAGCTTTCTTCTCTTATAATGGATGTCTCTATTTCTATATTCATGATTGATGGAATAGTTCAGGTTGGTGATCCTATTGAACTTGCTCAAAGAGATGAATGGATAGATCACTATTTTTTTTTTTTGGATTTGTGCTGGGTTTCTTGTGATGACTTTGTCCCTTATTCGTTTGTTTGAAATAGTCTGAAATTAGAGCATGAGTTTGCATTGTTTTGCCTTGAAATGGATCGTCTATGGAACTGGCTTATTGCTTGAAAAGTGATCTAAAAATATTCTGCAATGATTCTTAATGAATGAATATATCATTGGTTGATGTTTAATTCAGTAAAATAGTATTTAAGGGAATATAAGCAAAGCCTGCACCTTTCTTTTTGTTTATATATATAAATCCGAACATGATGTTTTCTTCATATGGTGCTTCTCCTTCTTCCATCCATTGCTTGTGGGTTGAATAAGGTGTCACGGTTGAGATGGCTATTGCATAAAGCATGGGTATTCTTGTGCAGATTTTTTAGTTGAGTTCAATCGAGTGGGTATTTGAACCATGATTTTCATAATTTGTTTTATGTAATTTTGTAAGCATTGTGCTTGATGAAATATCCTAAACGGAAAGTATAAATATTTACTTGCATTGAGGCCTTTTGTAATGAGCTTGTTCTTATGGAGATTATTCTCAATGTGTTGATTAGAGACGTTTTTCAACAAAATTTGATAATGAGCTTGTTTATTTGATATGATGTGGAAAGGGTTTATCCTTCTCTGTTATAGATGATTCCTCGTCATCTTGTAAATGAAGTTCTCTCTATTTCATAAATATTTCACTTGGGAGATCAAACCAGGTGAGTTTGTGATAGGAAACACTTGGATTTCCAAGTGTTTCACACCAAAACCAAGAGGATCCAAAGGAAAACTGCTGTCCACAGCAGAAAAAAAAAGCCAACTGCACGAAAATCTGAGAGGAAACGTAGGAGAAAACGTAGGAAGAACACTGCAAACACTTTTATTTCGATAACGGATGAAAAGCACTTGCAAGATACAACTTTCCTTCAATTCGAGAGGAAGGAAAAACTCTCCAAAAGATCTCCGGCGAAGCCAAGAGCCCAAGACACTAAAACCTAGATCTCAAAACAATTCAAATTCAAGATAAGATCCCAATTCCCCCCTAAACTCCTAATTATACAAAATTAATCATAAAGGATAATAATAAACTTCCTAAAACAGCCCTCACATTCAAAATTTCCCTCCTAAACCTCCCCCCAAGCGCCCACGTGGACCTCACGCTCCGCCCGCCCCCTGTTTTCTCCGCCTGGAGTAACAGTGGACCGGTCCGGGTTGGACCGGTCATTACCGCCCTCCCAAAGAATCACCTTGTCCTCAAGGTGAAAATCAGGGAACTGCTGCTTCATCCTCCCATATGGCTCCCACGTAGCCTCGTAGTCAGGAAGATTCTTCCACTGGATCAATACTTCCTTAGTATTATCTTCTTTCTGGCGAACACCCCTCAGCTCCAACGGTTCCATGATCACTTCTAACTCCTCCGTAAGTGTGGTCGGCAGCTCGGGAATAGTAATGTGGTCACCAATGGCCTTTCTCAACTGTGAGACGTGAAAAACCGGGTGTATAGTCGCCGATGGGGGTAATTTCAGTCGATAAGCTACTGCCCCAATCTTTTCCAACACTTCATAAGGACCAAAGTACCTTGGAGCCAGCTTTTCATTCCTCCTGTTGGCGACTGTCTTCTGCCTGTATGGACGAAGCTTCAAGAACACCTTATCCCCTGCCTCAAACTGGATATCTCTTCTATGCCCATCTGCTTGCTTCTTCATGATTTGCTGCGCCCTCAGCAATTGCCTCTTCAACTCTTCAAGCACTCGGTCCCTTTCCTCCAAGTACTCTTCTACTGACGAAACCGGGGTACTGCTGCTCCCAAAGTGTACCAAGTGTGGGGGATCCCGCCCATACAACACCTTGAATGGAGTCATTTGTGAAGCCGAGTGAAATGACGTGTTGTACCAGTACTCAGCCCAGGATAACCACTTTGCCCATAGCCTTGGTGTCTCCGAAACAAAGCATCTTAGGTACGTCTCCAAGCTCCTGTTGACTACTTCCGTCTGTCCATCCGTCCGTCTGTGGGTGGTGGTAGGCTGTGCTCCTCTTGAGCACTGTTCCCTGCAATCTGAATAACTCCCTCCAGAAATGGCTGAGGAATACCTTGTCCCTATCTGATACGATCGCTTCTGGTACTCCGTGCAGTCTGATCACTTCCCTGATGAAAGCTGACGCTACTGTCACTGCGGTGTAGGGGGTCTGAGTGGAATGAAGTGTGCATATTTGCTAAGCCGGTCCACCACTACCAGTATCACCGTGAATCCTTCTGACCTGGGTAATCCATCGATGAAATCCATGGACACTTCCTCCCAGACTTTGTTTGGAAGTGCCAATGGTTGTAGTAAACCTCCTGGGGTCATGGCCATGTATTTGTTTCTTTGGCAGACCTCACAACCCGCCACCATCTCCTCCACGTCTTTATGCATCCCCTTCCAATAAAGTTCTGTTGCCAGCCTCCTGTATGTCTTCTGAACTCCTGAGTGACCCCCAAACTGAGCTGCCATGAAATTCCTGCAACAGGTGGGGAATGTGTATGGAAGTTCGTGGCATCACAAACCTCCCCTGGTACAATAGTCTCCCCCCTTCAATGTAGTAACCCGGGTGACTACTCCTATCTTTCTCCAGATCCTCCCTGATCTTCCTCAGTCCCTCGTCCAGCATACTTTCTTCTTTGATGGCCCCCCAATCTACTATCAATGGCGCTGACACAACCAACTCTTGAATCTCCCCAACGCATCTGGATAAAGCGTCGGCCGCCTTATTCTCCAAACCAGGCTTATAGTGGATCTCAAAATCATAGCCTAATAGTTTGGATAACCACCTCTGATGCTCTTCGGTCACCATTCTTTGCTCTAACAAATACTTCAAGCTCCTCTGATCAGTCCGTACAATGAAGTGTCTTCCCAAGAGATATGGCCGCCACTTTTGGATTGCCAAAACAATGGCCATCAGCTCTCTTTCATACACTGACTTCAATCTAGCTCTGGCTGAAAGCACTTGACTGAAGTACGCTACTGGCCTGTGATTCTGCATCAACACCGCCCCTAACCCATATCCTGAGGCATCTGTCTCTACTACAAAAGACTGTTCAAAGTTTGGAAGAGCTAGAAAAGGGACAGTCGTCATGGCCTCTTTCAACCTCTCGAATGCCTGAGTGGCCGCCTCTCCCCAGCAAAAATTATCCTTCTTCAGCTGCTCAGTCAAAGGCCAGGCAATGGTACTGTATCCCTTCACGAACTTCCTGTAGTATCCCGTCAATCCTAGAAAACCCCTCAATTCCCTGAGGTTCCTAGGTAGCGGCCATTTCTGCATTGCTTCAATTTTAGTTTGATCCGCTGCTACTCCTCCTTGTGATACCACATGTCCCAAGTATTCCACACTTGCCTGAGCAAAACTGCACTTCTTCAGGTTGGCTTTCAACTGGTGCTCCTGTAGCACTTCCAATACTACTCTCAAATGCTCCCAGTGTTCCTCCACAGTCTTGCTGTACACCAGGATGTCATCGAAAAAGACTAGGACAAACTTCCTAAGGTGCTGCTTGAATACCCGGTTCATCAGGAACTGAAATGTTGCAGGAGCGTTAGTCAATCCAAAGGGCATTACCAGAAATTCATAATGCCCTTCATGAGTCCTGAACGCTGTCTTTGGAACATCAGTCTCCTTCATCCTGATCTGGTGGTAGCCAGATTTTAGATCTAGCTTAGAGAACATCACTGCACCATGTAGCTCGTCCAATAGTTCATCAATCACAGGAATTGGGAACTTGTCTGGTACAGTGCCTTTATTCAGAGCCCTGTAATCCACACAAAATCTCCAACTCCCGTCCTTCTTCTTAACTAGGATGACTGGACTGGAAAAAGGGCTGTTGCTGGGTCTGATAATCTCTGCCTCCAGCATTTCCCGGATCAGCTTTTCAATCTCATCTTTCTGAATCTGTGGATAGCGGTAAGGACGGACGCTGATCGGAGTCTCACCTTCCTTCAGAGTAATAGCATGCTCCAACTCTCTCTGAGGAGGTAACCCCTGGGGCTGGGGCGGTTGAAAGACTTCGCTGAACTGGTGTATGAGTGGCTGTACTGCAGAGGGAACATTGCCTTCCTTCTCCAATCTGACTCCTTCCAGGCGGTGTAACTCTACCAAGAAGCCTCCTCCTCCTTCCTCATGAATGGTTCTGATGAGGGATTTGAGAGAAACTCCTGCTTTGGTCAGCCCGGGATCACCCTGAATCGTTCTCTTCCTGCCACCAACCACCAGCTCCATCTTTAGTGTTCCCCAATTGATTTTGGTCTCTCCCAGTGTCTGCAGCCATTTCATCCCAAGGATGACATCCGTACTCCCCAATTCCAAGGGAAGGAAGTCTTCCTTTACCAGGATCCCTTGAATCTTCAATACCACTCCTCGGCAGACACCTCGACCCATCTCCACCTTTCCGGTGCCCATCATTACCCCGTAACCTCCGGTATCCACTAGCTCCATTCCCATTCCCATCACATCAACAATCTGGGTGGAAATGAAATTGTGTGTGTCGCTCCACTGTCTATCAACACCACAACCTCACGACCAGAGATCTCTCCTTTCACCTTCATAGTGTGACTCGAAGTGAGTCCCACTACTGAGTTCAGAGAGACTTCTGCTACATCCAGATGCAACTTCTCCTCCTCTCCTCCACCTCGGGGTCATTCCCTCCTCTCTCTTCGTCTTCCTCATCTTCGCAAACGAGGAGAACCTGAAGAGATCGGTCCTTGCATCTATGCCCCGGCATGTACTTCTCATCACATCTGAAGCACAACCCTTTTGCTCTTTTGTCCTGCATTTCTTTGTCGGTCAATCTTTTGAACTGTCCCCCATTTCCTCCTCCACCGGATTTCTCCTTGGGCACCTCCCTCTGGTTCCCTGGGGCTACCCCTTTTGAGGGTAACACAGCAGTAGTCATTTTGTATGATCCTCCTGAGTAGTTGCCTCTAGCACTTCTTTCTGATCTCTTCTGATCTTCTTCCCACCAGTTGTGCAAGCTCCATGGCTTTGGGCCCAAGTTCCTTGGCTCCAGCACTCTGACAGCTGTTCTTATCTCCGGTTTGAGCCCCTTCATGAAATTCCCTTCCAGGGCCGATTCAGAGATGTGATCCAGACGGCTAGCCAAGTACTCGAATCTGTCCCGGTAGTCGGCCACGGTCCCCTCCTGAGTCAGAGCAAAGAACTGTTCATAGAAGTCTCCTCCCCCATCGGCTCGGAAACGTTCTAATAAACAATCCTTAAACTCTCTCCAAGTCCTGATAGGCTCTCTCCTGTCTCGCCATTGATACCATGCCAACGCCTTCCCTTCCAGACACAATCCTGCCGCCGTCAGCAGCTTCTCATCATCTGTCAACCCGTTGACAGCAAAGTAACGCTCCACCTTGTAGATCCAACCATGGCCATCTTCGCCCCCTCAAAGATGGGCATCTTCAACTTCCTCACCTTCGGATCCCTTCCGTTACCCCGGAACTCTCCATAACCTCCCATTCCTCGAAGAGGAGGTGCTCCCCAAGTGTCCCGGTCCTCCCTCCGTCGTTGGTATCCGAGTCCTTCGTCATAATCCCCTCTTCCCCCTTTCAAAATCAGCACCTCGACGCTGAAATTCAGCACGACGCTGATATTCTCCTCTTCTCTCACCAAAATCTGCACTTCCCTCATATTCTCCCCTCCTGCCTTCAAAATCCACGCCTTGACGCTGGAAATCAGCACCTCGACGCTGGAAATCAGCACCTCGGCGGTCATTTCCCATGCTCATCTCCTCTCTAGAAAAGTGGCTCTAGAGGTGGCATGTCATCGTCTCCTTCAAGGATCTCCACATCTTGATTCCTCCTCCCCCTACGCGGGTTCGGATTTCCTCCTACACCATGGTCTCCGGTATTCTCTCTTGCTTCTGACATTGTCGGATTTGTCTTCATCTCCAACAATTTCTTCATCATCTCTTCTATAGCCATAAACTTTCCCTCCAACCTTTCGTTGTTGGTAGTGATCTGGTTCTGAAAGTCTAAGAATCTCTCCTCCAGATCGGTTTTCAATTGACCGACTTCTCCTTCCAAAACGTCCACCTTCTTTCCGGCCATTTTTCTTCTATCGGATCCACAAAAATCTTCTTCCGGAGAGGAAATACTTGCTGAAATTTCAAAATTTCAGCCGCCGGTGGTCCCGAATCGATGCTCTGATACCAATTTGATAGGAAACACTTGGATTTCCAAGTGTTTCACACCAAAACCAAGAGGATCCAAAGGAAAACTGCTGTCCACAGCAGAAAAACAGCCAACTGCACGAAAATCTGAGAGGAAACGTAGGAGAAAACGTAGGAAGAACACTACAAACACTTTTATTTCGATAACGGATGAAAAGCACTTGCAAGATACAGCTTTCCTTCAATTCGAGAGGAAGGAAAAACTCTCCAAAAGATCTCCGGCGAAGCCAAGAGCCCAAGACACCAAAACCTAGATCTCAAAATAATTCAAATTCAAGATAAGATCCCAATTCCCCCCCTAAACTCCTAAATATACAAAATTAATCATAAAGGATAATAATAAACTTCCTAAAACAGCCCTCACATTCAAAATTTCCCTCCTAAACCTCCCCCCAAGCGCCCACGTGGACCTCACGCTCCGCCCGCCTCCTGTTTTCTCCGCCTAGAGTAACAGTGGACCGGTCCGGGTTGGACCGGTCCAGCCGGCCCCTCCTGGGCCGGCGTAACAGTTTGTAAAGCATGAATGTATTCTATGATAAAGTTTATATGGTTTAAAGCTATGCTCTTAATAAAAAAATCTGTGAAAGATTATGTTTATGGATGGGTTGTATTATGCTGTATAGTTTAAAACTCGTGTATAGAATTCAAGAAATTATAATATTCTTTAACGAGGGCATGCTAGGCGTTTGTAGTAGTACTTACTAGAAAAGATAAGTGTGCAGACAAAGTATGCATTGATTTATATTGGTTGGAAATGGACTCTTTGTACATGAAATTTATGCTTATTTATTGTTCAAATCATGTGTTAAATAACATATTCTTTTATGTGAAAATTTTGAAAGACTATAAGAGGTTACATTATTCTTTGGCAAAATATGTATGCAAGGTGTATGTGTTAATGCTTGTTGAAGGGCTAGTTTCATAATCTTATTTTGTCTCTCATCCGTATGAAGTACAATTGATTGGGAATATGCCTATCTTGAAAGGAAAGAGAAGTTGTTGGTGCTTTTGGAATTACATTGGCTTTATAATTTGTGTCGAAGGGTGGTTTATATTTTGTTGCATACTACATTCACATATGAGAAGATTTCAATAAACTTGCCACATACCGGTGGCATGAACTGTTATGTAATTTGGAAAGGAGAAGTTATGACCATTCGTAAGTCTTTCATAAAATATCTTTAGAGAAATGTTGAAGAGTATCTTTTGGGTTTTGGAGGTTAGAAGGCATTCATTAGGTTTATGTTTCATATGAAAGTTGTATGTATAGATTAAATGCAATGATGTTATAAAACTTTATCTTTTGGCGAGTTTCATAAGCGTTTTGGGAGAAAATTCGGAAATAGTTGTAAAACTTATTGTATACATTTGTGACCTATTAGAATGAAGATGAATGTGAAATAGTTTATGATGTTTTATGTGGCGATCGGAAAAATGTTGTGACTTATTTTGTGTTGAAGAATCATGCTTTTTTGTGTTTTCCCAAGTTAGAAGGCTTTACGAGTTGTTTTTATAATTGGAAAGTTTCATGAATTCTTATATATTATTGAAAGCTTTATGAAAAGTTTTGCAAGTTATTTTGTGTTGAGAAGTTTTATGGTTTGTTCTATATTGGGGAATTTTATGATTTGTTTATATTGAGGAGATTTGTGATTTGCTTCATGATTGGAAATATTTGTAAATGACTTTATGTTAAAGTTTCATGAGTGATCTTCAAAAAAAAAAAAAAAAAGATGTTATAAGTTGTTTTATATTGGAAGAATTTCAAGAATGATTTCATGTTAAAAAGTTTTGAGAATTGTTTTGTATCGAGATGCTTTATGATGGGTTTTGCGAATTGTTTTATGTTGTGACTTGTGAATGTTTCATGATGGAAGGCTTTACAATGCCTTCTCATTGAGAAAACTTTCACGAGTCTACCCCACGCCAAATAAATGGAAGCACTTGATTGTTTTTCTTTGTGTCGAAAAGAGTTTTGGTGGATGATTTGTGTAGAGTTTGATGTAGTATTTTATTTCAAAGTTTTCATAAGTCATTTTGGGATGCCTAATTTTATGATTAGCTATGTGTTGGAAAGTTCTTTAGTGTCTTTTTTGGAACAAAAATAACTTTTCTTATATGAGTCGTCTTTCTCTAGTGTTTGCTTCTAGAAGTTGGGTTTGAAAGAATGTGAGTAAGAAGTCTACTTTGGTTTTAGTTTTGAGAGCTTGCTTTCCCCCTTGGATATTTTTGAGTTTTGTTTAGGAAATAGTTTTGGTTATGTGAGTCGAGTTTTTTCAAGTGCTTTATTTGAAATGTGGGAAACAACAAATGGCATCAAAACACCTTCTCTCCTATTCATATTACATTTGAATAGGAGCGAAGGGCGTTTTAGAGATATGCTTGGCTTTGAAGAAGCATGTCCAATAACAAAAATGTATACATTCCTTTATTATTTTGTTTTCTCACTCTTCCCTTTCTTTTTGGCATTTTGTAGTTTTCGTTCTTTTCGTATTTTTACTACTTTTCTACTTGTTATTCATTCATAGATCCCTAAACCTATTAATACATATATGAATGTCTAAAAGGGTTAGAAAAACACCTCCTTTCGTTTCCCATAACACTCTTGACACCTAAGAATAAAAATTAAGGATCGGGTCTTAGATAATATAGACTTAGGATGCATGCTCCTTATAGGATAGAGACATCAAAATTTAAACTTTGTGACACATTTTTCCTACGTTTAGTGCCCTTTAATCTACTAATAATCAAACAATCAAATCGACCTTAATCTGACTCTTAAAAATTCATTAAAACACCTAATTTGTATTCAAATCATAATTAGTATTTCATAACTACTAAAATGCAAAACTCAATCCAATTCAACTAATCTGTTAATCAACCTCTAATCAACCTAAGGTTTAAAAGATGTAGACTAAATTAGAAAGGTGAACCTAAACTAAAACTCCTTAAGCTAAAAGTCTCTTAAAACCCAAATCCACTAATTTACCTAAAACTCAATCAATTTTTAAGCTAATCTTTTAAAAATCAATCAACAAATCTTTTAATGTAACTATATCAACTTGGTTTTTAGGATGGACTACTCCGGGTTGCGGGGCTAAGTGTCCTAAGGAGGCCTGGTTCCTCGAGCCTGGTGGCACAACGCCACGAACCAGTTGATAGCAAACTTAATTAATCTAACCCTTAATTGATAATAAATCACCTAATTCACCTTTCTTTTTAATTTATAACCAATTGAATAATTCAACAAAATTGGTTATCACTGGGTAACCCAGACCTATGAGACTATTAAGTTAGCCCCAAGGAGGGTGAAATAAACCTCACGACTTCGGTGTGAAAAACAAAGGTGGTAATCAATCAAATATTAAAATGAAATCTTTAAAATCAATCATAAACTACTAATATTTTAAACTTTAACTTTAATTAAAATATCCCTTTTGTCCTTTAACAAATCAAATACAAGCAACCATAACTAAATAATCCTACATAGGACATATCCTAAACCACACAACTTGTTACACACACCTCAGACTTGTTTGGTTAGGACACAACTCTAGTCCTAGGTTAAGCCAACATTTTTTTTGGTTGTTCAGTGTTTACTACATGTACATGTTCTATAAATGCAATTCTTAAATTTTCTTTCAGTTATATTTTTATTTACCTGCATTTCTTTTCTGAATGACATCTACGCTCATTTGCATATTTCTCTTTTATCTTATCTTGCGAGGTACATCGTAGCTTAATGATTGAGGATCGAGCGACATCATTTGCTTATAAGCTTTTAAATGGCAGCGCCACAGTCAGGTACATCGGGTCTTGCACGATCAAGAATCAACGGATAATTTGATTGCTTGGAGCTTTTAAGTGGCAGCGCCACAATCAGGTATAATTTCTGCAGCTTGTAAACTCCTAATTATATATTGAAACTGCTACACATCACACGTATCTTGTTGATAGGTATTTTAGTATGTTTAGGTAGCCAGCTATAGGTTAGTGCACTAAAGAAGCTTTGGTCCTATAGATCAAAGCTTTGCCCCCTTTCTGTGAGCCCTAGAGACCCTCCACCTTAGGTTTGTAGAGTAGGCCCACCCATTTGTGCCATTGGGCATCGTTGTTTTCCCACACGAAGTGGGCATCGCTAGGATTTTGGCCTTTTTCTGGTTTTGGGTATGATACCCCCCCACCTTCTGTGAGCCCTAGAGACCATTAGGGTCATTTAGGCCTATAGAGTAGGCCACCTATTGTGCCATGGGCATCGCTGTTTTTCCACACGAAGTGGGCACCGTTAGGATGATTTTCTATTGTGATGTGATACAGATACCTTGCCTGGAGGGTATCTGGTGTGTTTATTTACTTTTTATGTACTCTAGATGTCATGCATGCATGTGTTTTTCTTACACACCTTACTTCACACTGCACTTCACTTACATGCATGCATTATATCAGTAGACTTAAGGATATTTTGTATCTATTTCATGCATCATACATGGTGCTAGGTATAACCTTTGCATATTATAGAGTCCCTAATTGAAACCCTTTTGAACTACACATCCTTGATTTCTTAGGATAGAGTCTTCTTATCTTATATACATATAGGACGATTGATTGTGTTTAGGATGTTAGCTGTCAGCTCACTCCAGGCAAGCATAAGCCCAGATTATACACCCCTCGGTGTGTCTTTCACTTCTGGTGTATTTTGAGTCTGTCATTTCTCTTATGTTAGTAGTTTGATCTTTGATCTTTTAAACTCAAAATCTTAATCATATCTTTATTCATCTAAATAAGTCTAATCATCACTAAGGGTAAAGAGAAGAGTTTATCTTCTTCGGAGTAGAACTTAGGATCTTTCTCTGTGCACAAAATCAAGAAGAAAATAATACACCATCCTTAATCGAGAGTTTTCTTAGATCGATGTCTAAGATATAATTAACTACGGGGGCTTGTGCCCGTAGGAAACCGATCCCCACAATCAAATAAATGCCATTCGAGCTGATGTATCGAATTGGGAAAATCTCGTGAAATTTTGGGTTATATATAGTATCATCCATCGAGGTATGTAGGTGAAAGCCGCTATCCTCCATGGCTAATCGTATGTATAACTCCACCTGCTCTTTAATCGGTCTGCTTTTGTCGATTGTAAAGGCCTACGATCGTTTTGTCCTACGGGATAGTGTGGTCATATCCTTTGCATTTGAACCATATGAGCAGAATCCTTTCGGAGACCCACAGATTTCTGGCGACCATGATGGGACAGGTTTCCCTCTCCATCTTTGGATGTTATATTATTCACTTTTGTATGTAATCCTAGTTTAGTGCCTAATTTGAGTTCCCATTTTCTACTCCACTCTCTTCTCTTAATCCTTAGTGAGAGTTAGACATTTTAATGTATAAATATTTAATTAAGATTTTGAGTTTATTAGATCTTTATCTTAAATTCAACTTCATATCAATCTATTTCAATTTTCAATTCTTTTTGTTCAAATCAAAATTTCAATGTCTATCAATTCTTGGTTGGAATTCTTTCAGATTTAATCTTGATTCATATCATTTCAAATGAAAGTTCATATTCTATTTCTTTTGATTACATGATTCATATACTTGTCATAAACTCTAGTCTTTAGTATCTCTCTAATCTGAGCTCTTTTAGACTTGATCTTGATTCATATCAGTCCAAATAAAATTCAAATTTGATCTTTAATGTAAGGGTCTTTAAAATTGACATGTGTAAAATTTTCAAAAAGAAAACTTAATTTGAGAAAAGTTTGGGAGTTTTGAATATAAGACAAACTTTTGAGGGAATTTTTTTTAGAGAGAAAGTGACTTATTTTTCATAATGAAAATTTACCTCTATTTTATTTTAAAAAAAAAAACGAATGAAGTGAGTGTTTGATGACTCCTTTAAACACTTAAAGAGAAATTTTTTTAATGATCCATAAAAAGAGCGTGGCAGCTATGAAGGTTGAGGATATATGGGAGAAATGGTAGAGTAGAGGGCTGTTGACAAGTTTTGGTCTAAGAGCTGCCAGGTTGTGTAGGCGGGATTAGGTTTGGTTGTTCCAGCTGTAGAGATGATGAGTTTGGGCGGAAAAGGAAGATTGCCCGTGAGGTAGCCAGAAAAATGGTTTGCTGAAAATGGTTTTAGTATATGAAGCCGCCATATAGGGTAGTTTTCGGTTGTGAGCTATATATGAGCAATGGATTTGGTGTTGGACATGAGAAACTTAAGGGAGGAGGGGATAGTAGTTTCTGTCATTGAGTTGAGATCGGTTGCGGGAGTATCGGCTGTGCTGGAAGTGCTGAAGGCTGCCATGAGGTCAGGTAGGAGGAGCTTGCTAGGTTTCTTGGGGCTCTGTTACCATGAAACAAAGCAGAGATAGCTGAGAATGTAGAGGAAACAGAGAGTAGAAGCAGGATGAAATTTATTACTGTAATAATCTGTGCTACAGTGCTTTGCCTGTATATACATAACCTAAGGTAAAACTAGTTCCTAGTGAGCTAACAGCTGAGATGATTCGGTTGGTGATCAATGGCTGAGGTTGTGGTTGCAGGAGACTTGCAGCTGCCGTGCAGTAGTGGCCACCGAGCTGTGCAGAGAATAACGGCTTGCTTATCAGGTACATGCTTATCAAACATGACAGCCTAATGATGAAACTCTATGGTGCATTCCTGCACATTTTGTACTTAATGTTGTCACGTACTATGTTACTTCTTCTATCTATACTAAACATAAGCTATTGGGTTGAACTCTCAACTAATTAACTGATTGAACTTCCCGCAAATCACCTTTTGATGGCCATTCATCTTTAGATGACCATTCCACCATCCCAGGGTATATTGCTTTAACTTTAGTTAGGCGAAGGCAACTTCGTCATTGGTGCCATATGTATAAGGTAAAGTAAGTCTTCAGTTTGTAAATCTATGCATCGAGCTTGTAGGCATCAACTGGCACATCATGTGTAAGAATCTACACTGGCTTTAATTTTGAATGGTTACATTCTTTCTTGATTGGTAGTCATATCATCTTCTTCATCCTCTCCATCCGACGGAGGACGACAACTAATTGGCCCACTAGTAATAGTGCGGTTATTTGCATCCTCGTCCATTCTATCACGGAGGCCATCGATCCATCAATTTAGCCTTTTGGTCATTGGGGTAGAATTTTTGTTAACTATTAATTGACCTTCTTCCCCTTTTTTCTTTCTCTGGACTTTTTAGTGGCTTTTGATGCAACTCCAAGACAAAAAACGTCTCTGTTAGACCGGTCCAGCCGGTCCAGGCGGGACCGGTTCACGGGCGAATATCGCGAAACAGGCGATTTGTTCGCCTGGGCGGAGGCCGCGCGCACCGCGTGCCTTGCGGGAGCCGAATAGGAAGCTTTTTTGGGGAAATTAAGAGGGGAATTTGAATGTAGGGACTGTTTAGGGATTTCCTTTTGTTTTGTATGCATTAAATAGTAGATTTTCCTAGGATTTTATCATCTTGAATTTGGCTGAAATTTGAGATCTCGTAGATTTAGGTTTTCTTTGGGCTCTAGCGGCGTCTAGAGATTTGGGAGAGATCGATCCTCCTCTCGAATTGAGGATCAATTGTATCTTGCTCTTTTATTCATCGTCTAAGTGGAATACAAGTCTTTTCTTTAGTTTTCTCTCGCATTTTCCCGGACAAGTGCTGTTTTCCTGCTGTAAACAGCAGAAATCTGCTGTTTTCCTGCTGTGGACAGCCATTTGGCTGCTGTTGGTTCGCCGATTTTGGATAGGTTGCTTGTGAATACAAGCACTTCCTATCAAATTGGTATCAGAGCAAGTCTTGGGACCGTTTGTGGGCTGTTTTGGGCAAATTTCAGCGGCTGTTTTTTGTCCGAAAAAGGTGAAAGTTGCTGTTTTTGTTGTCGAAATTCCAGATTTTGTGATTCTACAAAGTTCGGATTGTAATGACGGCAAAGAAGGTGGATGCCTTGTAGGAAAGAATTGAAGGAGAGATGAATCAGATCAAAATGACGGTGGAAGAAAGGATTTCATCCATGAAGGGGCAAGTTGCCGATATCCGGGAGATGATGAAAAAAGTGTTAGAAATGCAAAATCAAACGGCGGCTTCCGTGGCAAAAAGGGGAGGAGGAAGAAGTACGAATTCTGAAATTCGTATGGAGGAGGATGAGGTTGAGATCATGGAAGGTGAAGGAAGAAGACCCCATTTGGAGCCTGTCCAGAGGGAAGAGAGAGGAGGGGGTTATGGGGAGCGCCAAGAAGGGTACTATGGCCGCCGTGGTGCTGATTTTGGCGGAAACAGAGAGGAATTTCAGCGTCGAGGGGCTGATTTTGAAGAAAGAAGGGGGGATTTCGAAAGGGGTATGGGCTATGGCAGGACAAGAGAAGAAGGGGAAACGTGGGGAGGACCTAACACTTGGGAGAGGGGAAACTACGGAAGGAACAAGGGCAATGGAGGCGACCAGAAGGTGAGGAAGCTGAAGATGCCCATCTTCGAAGGAGAAGATGCGTTTGGGTGGATCTACAAGGTGGAGCGATACTTCGCCGTCAATGGGCTGACGGAAGAGGAGAAGCTGACGGCAGCAGGCTTGTGCTTGGAAGGAAAGGCCCTGTCGTGGTATCAGTGGAGAGATCAGAGGAGGCCTATCAGAAACTGGAGAGAATTCAAGGAATGCATCATAGAACGTTTCCAAACCGATCGGGGAGGAGATTTCTATGAGCAGTTCTTTGCTCTGACACAGGAGGGATCAGTAGCAGACTACCGGGAACGATTCGAGCACCTGGCCAGTAGGGTGGAGCGACTCTCCGACACAGTTTTGGAGGGGAATTTCATGAAGGGGTTGAAGGCGGAGATCCAAGCGGCAGTGAAGGTTCTAATGCCCCGTGATTTGGGGGAGGCCATGAAGTTGGCCCAGCTGGTGGAGAATCAGAAGAATCTGGAGAGGGGAGCTCGGAGTAGCAACACAGGGGGGACTTACAGGATGACGACCACCCACCTAGCACCAAAAGGTCCTCCAATAGCAGGGAGTCGAGAGGCCGTCAGGGAGAAGACAGAGGGAGGTGGAAGTGGCGGAAACTTCAAACGGTTAACAGAGAAGGAGATGCAAGAAAAGAGAGCTAAGGGGGTGTGTTTCCATTGTGATGAGAAGTACATGCCGGGGCATAGATGCAAGGACCGAACTCTTCAAGTTCTCCTAGTCCGTGAAGACGAGGAAGACGAGGAGGGAGGTGGGAGCAGGATTGAAGAGGAGGAGGAGGAGAAGCTGCACTTGGATGTGACAGAAGTCTTTCTCAACTCTGTAGTGGGCTTCACCCCGAGTCACACTATGAAAGTGAGAGGAGAGATAGCTGACCGCGAGGTGGTTGTGTTGATTGACAGTGGGACAACCCATAATTTTATTTCCAACCAGATAGTGGAGTCATTGGGGATGGAGTTAGTGGATACCGGAGGCTATGGAGTGATGATGGGCACGGGGAAGGTGGAGATGGGTAGAGGAGTCTGTCGAGGAGTAGTACTGAAGATTCAAGGGATCCAGGTAAAGGAAGACTTCCTTCCCTTGGAATTGGGGAGTACGGATGTCATCCTAGGGATGAAATGGTTGCAGACCTTGGGGGAAATCAAGGACAATTGGGGAGCACTCACGATGGAATTAATGGTGGATGGGAGAAGGATGGTCATAAGGGGAGATGCAGGGCTATCCAAAGCCATCACATCACTTAAGATTATGGTTAGGGACATACAAGAGGTGGGGGAAGATTATGTGGTGGGACTACACAGGGTGGAGGCGATCAGTTTGGAGGGAGAGGATGTTTCTCGTTCTGTGCAGCCCTTGGTTCCGCAATACAGTAAGGATTTTCAGTCACCTCAAGGATGGCCACCTCCACCGGAACACGAGCATATCTCCACCTTGAGGACAAGGTGGATTTTCGGGAGGGGAGTATTGTTAGACCGGTCCACTGGACCGGTCAAGCCGGTCCAGGCAGGACCGGTTCACGGGCGATATCGCGAAACAGGCGATTTGTTCGCCTGGGCGGAGGCCGCGCGCACTGCGTGCCTTGCGGGAGCCGAATAGGAAGCTTTTTTGGGGAAATTATGAGGGGAATTTGAATGTAGGGACTGTTTAGGGATTTCCTTTTGTTTTGTATGCATTAAATAGTAGATTTTCCTAGGGTTTTATCATCTTGAATTTGGCTGAAATTTGAGATCTCGTAGATTTAGGTTTTCTTTGGGCTCTAGCGGCATCTAGAGATTTGGGAGAGATCGATCCTCCTCTCGAATTGAGGATCAATTGTATCTTTGCTATTTTCCTTGCAACTACTAGTAAAATACAAGTCTTTTCTCTGATTTTTCTGCAGTTTTTCCCTGCTTTCCTACTGTTTTTGGCTGTTTTTCTGCTGTGGACAGCAGTTTTACATTGGATCTACTTGGTTTTGGTGAGAAACACTTGGAAATCCAAGTGTTTCCTATTAGTCTCACACTTGTTTTTATTTAATCTTTTTGTTTGTTTCATGCACCAAGAATCAATGCTTCGAAGACAACTTGAATATTATAATATGAGTCCACAATGAAAGATTTGAACGGTTAGAAAGAGTTAATAGGAATATATAAATTGGAATTATTTTGGAGAGAAACCCCAGTGATTTAGGAATCAAACTAAGGTTGCATCAGTTGTGTTTTCTTGATGCAAATAACAAGTTTTCCCTATTTTAAGTTTACTATACTGGACAACAATAGAAATTATTCTCTTCTGAATGGTTATAACGGCAAGCAAGTTTGATGTTTTAGATTTACTTTACATTACAACAACAAATTGCTTGTTGTTTTTGAGTCTTAGATTGTTATATACAACAATCAGCTTTCTTGTACTGGATAGAAGGATGCCCTTTTTGTTTTGAGTATGTAATGTTTGTAACAACGCTTAAATTATTGTTTCCCTTATATCCAAGTGATGGCCATCACCTGGATGTAGCAGGTGGTAGTGATAGCAGTCATAGAGGACAACCAGTAATTGTACAACAATTGGAGGCAGTGGTAGAGCAGGAGGCGGTTTTTAGGGCTGCTGGAAGGGCTATCGGTTGTACGGAAGGGGAGAGTGAGGAAGTAGAAGTTCTCTGGATAAATGAATTGAATTTCATTGCATGATCAAATCCACTATAAAAATGAACAATTTATCAAATAAGAGTGACCAATTTTATGCTTCTAACATCTGTTACATGTCTTATGTTTATTGTGAGTCCTTAGACTATCTCCAACAGAACTGCATACGGTGGTATGCCGTCCGCCATTTGCTCCATTCGTATGCTAAATTACATGCCAAAATTCGGTAGGTGAACAGTGCAACGCTGATATCGGTGGCTCACTGTTCACCTACGTCAATTTTTTGTGTTAACGTGATTCGCCGAAGAAGCTTGCGAAAGAGGAGAAAGATGGTTACCTTCGCAGCGAGATGAAGATGCGCGTGAAAAAGGAGAAAGAAATGGAGTTCGATGGTTACCTTCGTTGGAAGTGGATGTTTTGGATCAATTTCATTTTTTTAGTGAATTTGAGCATTTCTTATGCAAGAGGTTTGAAATGAACACATAATCTTAGAGGTTCAAAAAGGTGAGATGCGTGCTTCACTGTTGAATGGCTAACATTAATTCAAAAAAACAATAATATTATGATTATTTGTGAAAATTACTTGTCTTCAGTCTTCGGCTGCACTTGATCATTTATCAAGGACTAATCCGCTCAACCAGTCGAACCAAGGTTTTCCATTAAAATAAATACATTATTTTGGAATAACGAAAGCAGATTATATGTGCTTAAAGAGTATAAAAAATATATATTTACAAGAGAGATGCGTGATTTATAACTTATTAATAGGTTTTTGGATTCAGATTTGTTTATATTTCTAAATTGATTTGTAGAATAGACCAAATTTATTTCAAATCCTTAAGGAAATATGGCATGTATAAGATATTTGTTTATAGTTATGATACTATGTAATTGGGTATTGTAAATTATATGCATAGTTAAATCAATTATTGCTCGACAATAGTAAATATTATATTAAGGCGAAGTTGACTTTAGTCTATTTATATTATGAATATAATACTTTTTAGCTTTTTGATCTCTATATTTGATCATATGATGTTATTTAATAGCTAAGAAGTATATATAAAAGTAAGTCAATTTAATTTACAGCTTCTTACGGTTGACATTTTAATTACGATTGTGTAGACATTGTAATTTCTTAATTTTAGTTTGAATTCTATATTTGAGTTTGTTATGCTGATTATATTATTATATAGTCCAAATTATGTTTTATTTATATTCATAACAATGTGTTATTCATAGCTTACAAGAATTAGGGGTCCTTGAATCACTTGAGAATGTTCGTATACAACATTAACTTTATTCTGGCTGACAGAAGATTTTAGCTCTTCAAAAAAAAAAAAAAAAAAAAAAAAAAAAGAGAGAGATTTCTGAAGCTCTGTTACCATAGGTGAAATTATTATGTGCGGATGTCGAACATCATTCGGAGACCAATCAGAATACGCAACATCACCCATTGCTCAGTACCTGGCTCAGTATTGCTCGGTACCGCTGACGTTGCATATTTTGATTGGTCTCCAAACGATAAACTTTATTCGACGTCCGCACAAAATAATCTCTCCTTCCATAGTTATACTTGAAAGAATTGGTCCCAAGCGAGTGCGTCTGCGTATATGTTTGTGTTTTTATAACTAATCCTTGTTTCTTCTCATGGCATTGGTGGACATCTATGATGTACCGACACTCCGCTTAAAGAGGGTATGCAGTGTCGTACACATGTCAGACACGGGCACGCGTCGGACACATGTCCGACACGGCATTGGAGTGTCTCAATTAAAATTAAAATCAAACACGCGTGTCCGGTTATTAAATGATAAAATTGTCCATTCTATTTAGCCTTTTCCGTGAACGAGAAGCCCTATTTTTCCGATCCACGAAAGAAATTTTCTAGGGCGGACCAGGAGAGCTCGCAGTCGATGCTAAATGGAGCCTGCTGCCTTCTTCTCTTGTTCCTTCATCATTTCTGCTCGAGCCGAGGCCAAGCAGTGCTCGTCTTTCTCATTCCTTCATTATTGCGTGATTTCTGCAATCATCCGAGGCAAAGTTCGCAATCAAGGCCAAACAAAGCACCTTCTGCGTGCAAGAGAGCCAAGATCTGTAAGTGGATGTCGTCATTTCTTCTCTTCATTGTTGAAAAACCTAATGTACGTGCTCGGTATTGCTAGGTACATGCTCGGTATCACTAGGTACATGCTCAGTATAGCTCAGTACATGCTCGGTACCGCTTGGTACATGCTCGATACCTCTCAGTACTGCTCGGTACTGCTAGGTACATGCTCTCGTACCGTTAGGTACATGCTCGGTACCGCTAGGTACATGCTCGGTACCACTCGGTATCTTCCCATACAAACAACTTACAAACTTTAAAAACAATCAGAACTTCAAAATTACTCTTACAATAAAATTTTGTTCCCCTCCAGGGGGCAGGGCCTCCTTGAACCCCCGGCAAACCGGTATATTGTTGTATTCATGTTGTCTTATTATTGGAATATTTTGATTTCACTTCATATCAATTTAATTTGATGTATTCATATGTATGATTGGTTTGTTAGCAAAATGAGCTCTGCTGCTGGCGGGAGTGGATTAGGTGAAGGTTCAAAAGAGCCATCTGTAAAAATTGATAAGCCGTTATGGTTTCATGTTACAAAGTTAAGAAAAACATTTGAAGGAGGGAATGTGTCATTTAAATGCAATTATTGTGGTGACACCTGCAAATGCAATTATTGTGTTGAATCTAATTTTATCATTCCCTCTATTGAGTATTTGGACCTTCATGTTGTACTAAATGGTTTTCTGCTTATATTTTTGTGGTTGTATTAGACATTTTGTACTAAACATCTTTATGTTATAAGCTAAACAAGTTATCATGAAATTGATTTATTATTGCTTGTCATTTTTACTATAATGTCACATTAATTTATATATATTATATTAAAAAATTATTATGCCGTGTCCACGCCGCACCCGTGTTCTATATTTTTAAAAATTGTCGTGTCCGTGTCGTGTCGTGTCGTGTCCGTGTCGCCGTGTCCGTGTCGGTGCATCATAGGTGGACATTGAAGCTGCCTGAACCATGCCAACGCATCTATCATTTATGACCATCTTTATTTCATGGTTTTGGAAATATTTCGGCATTCAAAACTTTGCACGCCTTTCCAAAATCCTCAGGCATTGTGCCTATATTATGTTTTTGTGTAAGTTTCATTCTTTTCTGCTTCATCTAAGAACAGTAGAATGCAAATGCAGGATCCTGTTCACTATGAGTACTCATTTCCGAGAACTACGGATGAAAGAAGTGAGTCGAAGTATGGATTTTGGGGTGTTCTGGCTAGAAAAGCTAGATCAATACTTGAAGATGATAGTGTTTCACAACAATTCAATGATCATAGTAAAAATGAGTTCCAAATGCTGCACACATCAACGGATAGTCAGGTGAGATTTATCGTTTTTGTATTTCTTAATTTCTGCTAAGGTAATCAATCTTGTTCTCTAATTACAGTTGGCTTTGTTCGTTTTATAGCTTCCAATAAATAACTTTACCTTAGCTTGGAGCATGTTCTGGTTCTCTCACTAATCATTTCCTTGCTTATCTTGTTTTCTACATGTAAGGAAATCATGCTTTCGAAACTTCACTCTGCTTATTGCAGTTCAATCAGCCTAATCTGTCAAAGGGGAGCATTCGAAAGTCTGAAAATCTTTCTTCTTCCCTTAATCAAATTGGCGGAACAATAAAAAGTGCCCTCGAGGTATCATTGAATCATTTTCGGATAATTTTTTAACTTCATTTTCCCTTTTTCCATAAATTAAAAATCTTTTCATTACAGATTCGTTGGTTATAAAACTTTTAACTGCTATTGCTTCTGTCAGGAGGGTTTGATGATTGTCGAGAGTAGGGCAGCTGACATCATTCAGGAAACAAAGAAAATTCAAATTAGGAGAAAATCAGCCAGTTCACGAGATCAAATTGATTTTGCAGCTGCAGAAAATCTCTCAGAAAATCTTTCAGACCAAGAAAATTTATTGAAGGCATCTCGAAACGTAAGGTGGCAGCTGTGTTTCACAGAACTAAATAAGAAAGACTGTATACTCTTTCACACTGCTCAGTCAAATAGACACACTGAAACTTTTTATTCTTTAGGCATATTAAGATTGCCACTTGCAGACCGTCAATGCCGAGTACACGTTTCTTGTGCTAATTGCCCTCATCCAAAAGTAAATTGCTATGATTGATTCTTAAATGCAGCATATCTTTGCGAAAATGTAGAATGCAGCCTTTTTCTTTCAGTAGATTGGGAATATTGCATGTTTATTTTCATTCTAGTACGTGGGAGGAACTGCCACGAGCTTATCTTTTTATTTGAACTAGATAAATAATTTATGTTGTCGGATTTTCCTATTCAACCTAGCTTGGCTACGTCATATTTTTTTTAACAATTTTACAATTTGAATCACGAAAATAATTTTCTATGCAATTTCTATGACTTCGGTATTCTGATTCCTTTTCCTTAATTGATATATTAAATATCAAGTTACATGCATCCTGGCCTACTTAATTTTAAAAGAGTGTTCTCTCTTCTTATTTCTATTTTATACTTACAGCTAGCAAATGCAATGGCTGCCAAGGCCAAACTTCTCTTGAGAGAGCTAAAAACCGTCAAAGCTGAGCTAGCTTTTGCCAAGGACAGATGTGATCAGCTTGTAGAGGAGAACAAACATCTGAGGGAGAGCCGTGAGAAAGGAGACCATACCCAAGATGATGACCTGGTATGAATCCTCTTCTACTCCAGGGCTAATTCATTTCACCATAGTTGCATTTTTAGTTCACGTAGTCCTAGTAAGAGAAGTGCTTCTTCTTAGACCCGTGGTTATAACGCCCTCTGCAACCCATGGTTAAAATTATTGGTCGACCATGACTAACACAATGTATGGCCTTGGTCGTCTAATAATTGAAGTTCAATCTTGATCAACCACAGGTCACGCGGGCTAAGGTGTAGATGCCTCTGTGGAACATTTCTATCCTTGCATTTACATTAGCATACCACAGTTCATGAAGTCTCCATCAATGTGGAATCTATAAAGGGGTTAACGTACACAGCCTTCCACTCAGAGAGGTTGTTTCCATCATAGTAATTTTTTAGCAATCCCCCTAATTGAATTTCTACAAGTATGAGGTGTCTCAGTAGCAATAGCCATAACTCTGAATTGGATTAATATATGAATTTTGAATCACATGTTATCATGGTCCCATTTGCAAGGTGGTTGAAACTTAGATCTGGCTTTGGAGTTTGTCATCATCAATGTCACACTCACTGTATGTGACACCCCAATATCTAAATTGAAAATAATTGTATATTTTTTTCTTCTTAATCATCAACCAGATTTTATTAATTTTATCCCAGATAATATAAATAGAAAAAAAATATAAATATGTTGCTATTCATCCAATATTTAAACATTGATCCATAAACCAAAAATAATACAATAATCATGATATTCAATACAAATAACTCATTACTAAAATATATCATGATCACAAAATAAAAAAATAACATAAGCAGAAAGAAAACCTTAACTTGCCGCCCAGATCAATCTCACTCCACCGGTTCCTTACCCTTACTTGAAAATATGTAAAAATCACATAATTAGCACCAATGTTCAACAAGTCACCAAAATCTATAATTGAAATCAATGTACAAAATGAAATATATCCATGCAAAAAATCATATTTCAATGAACAGTGGCTAACATAGTCTTGTTGCACTAAGTCATGTTTCTTGTATCGTTCAATAAGTCAATCAATCTCATCGGTAAATCAATCATATCTATCATATCATGCATCATATGTTTTGTATCATTTATATCTTGTATTGTGTATCTCATATCATGTCTCTTGTATTATGTATAAATATTTCATGGGGCCAACCCAATATGAATCAATCTCATTTGTCATGTGATCAACCCACTAGGAATCGGTTTAATTGCTCATTAATCATTAGTCTTATCAATTATGTTCATCAATCTTATCTATCATTAGTCATATCTATCATAAGTTAACAGTCATAAGTCTCCACTCATTAGGCTTATCAATTATATATGTACTTGGTCTTTTTAGTCATATTAGTATCAATCTCATATGTCTCATCTAGCACATCAGTTCATTCTTTTTGCTCGTTCTTACACACATTTCATATCATGTATATCATAACAAAAGACATCTTGTACAAATCATATGCAATTATCATAACATGTAGATCTATTCAGTGTGCTCATTAATGTACATATATTATGCCAAAATGCATGATATGCTAAATAAGCAGTAACCGTATGCACATCATGAATCTCATATCTAGAACATAAGCTTGTGATCGTTTTGCACCCCATCTTACTCTTTCCATTTTAAATAAAATGTCAGTTATGCAAAACTAATTGGTAAAATTGCAATATAAACAAGTGTAGATCAAGAAGAACCGATTCCCGAAGAAGTAAGACCCCTGTTGGAGACTTTTTCTGATGTCTTTCCTGAAGATTTGCCCAACCAACTGCCACCCCTAAGGGACATACAACATGCCATAGACCTAGTGCCCGGAGCGTCCTTACCAAACCTACCCCATTACCGAATGAACCCTACTGAACACGAGGAGCTCAAGAGACAAGTG